>JAZHRO010000031.1:1207500-2407500 GCA_037157565.1 Thalassia testudinum
GTCGCCGGTGCATTCCCTCCGTTCCGTAGCTTCACGCAACTGTTCGGCCTACCCGACGTCGTCGTCAGCCCTTTCTTGAGCCCGATGGAAGCCGATCAACAGTACAACAAGCCCCCTGGCCACTTTGCTCCTCCTCTGCAGCAAATCAACCTCCTCAACAAGACCACCGAGGCCGCAGCGCCCATCCACATGGATCGCAGGGTGCCGTCTACGGTGGTGAACTCGTCGACAGACAACAGCTCCGGGAACTTCATCAACAATAATCAAAGCGGTGTGCAGCCCATGTGGAGCTAATCACTACTTCACTTGATCGATCGATGTCATCCACCCATCCATCCATCGATTATTATTTGGTCTCCGTCAATTCAGTTGGTTGTGGCCTTCTTCAATTCCTCTCCCTCCCTCTCTCTCTTGACCAATGCATGCATTTATATCTACGTATTTAGAATGATTAATGCGTAAATACAAACACACATATATGTGGTTTTAAGCACCAATCTGTATATGTGATTATCACACCAGGGGATGCATGGGGTGCCTCTCTCTCTCTCTCTCCTGAAGGGAGAAACAATACTTCTATCTGTATTGTGTGTTCCATCTGAGTACGAGTAGTAGCTATATAATTAATTAAGAAAGGCAAATTGAGAATATATAGGATCAAGAGTATCTCAATTGATACCCTTTGAGGAATCATTTCACTTCTATTAAAAATAGAATCATTTCACCAATATCCGAAGATAATTAGAGATTTTACTTACTATTTGATATTATTACTTGTGGTTCGAAAGTGCATGGGATGAATGTAGTTATATGGGTGATTGAGGTCGAACGACTTGATCAAGATGATTATTTGGAATATGGAAGAAAGGCCTAGCAAGATACACAAATACATAGGGATTGGTAATTTAGTTTCATCGCTAAGAGTCCACATTTGGTGAGGGGCTCCAGCCCTCGAAATTTAAACTAGCTTGACATTTTGTGTGTCTTTTTAGTACAAGGTGGTCAAATGATCTTCTCTCGAATATAAGGTTCCCTTTTAAAGGGGAATGAAACACACTCCCCTTGGGCCGGGGGAGGGGGGGTGCTACTCGAGGGGATACATGTGTTGTGCAAAAAGGTTGAGGGGGCAACCTCTAACCATGTTTTAGCTTGTTCAAGTCCACCCCATACCTAAGGCACAACCTTCGTAGACTCAGAGCAAGGCTACTCGTACAATATGCTTGAGGTCCAAGCCACAATGAAAAAGAAAAGGACAAAAAGCGCATGCTCTATTGTTTTTCAGCCACCACTCCACTCTATTGCTTTTGTTAGGTTCGTCGCCTAGGTGCTTGGAGGGCTAATTGAGTGAGTTGGATGGCTTGAGCGGGGATGCCATTTGGAGGCTCTAATTGTAGCCTGGCAGATTTGAATGGGGTCGCCTGGGAATTTCCACTAGGAGGGCAACTCTTGGTGGCGAGCCGCCTGGCACTAATCTGATAATCATGCTAGCTACTCACACCTAGCTTGTATGGCTAGGCTCCTCCACGAGGTTTTGGGGCTTGGCTTTGTCTCCACTTGGGCCAAAGGCTTCATGGGCCCTTACTTAATAGGCCAAACTTTTCCTCCTTCAATAGTTGCCCCAACTCTCGTAGTTAATTTGTTGCTCAAGCTCGAGAGTAAAATCTCCTCTCACTCTCTCACTCTTGGGGGTAAATCTCTTACTCCTAGTAGCTACTGCCTAGCCTTGTTGGGTGGTAGGTGTTGAGAAAATTTCAATTTTTGTGGGAACTCCACTCAACAATTGAGAGCTTGGGAATTGAACAATTCGATCCCCAATTTCTCATAGCATTGTGGAAGCATGTAAAACATAGGTTTTAAAACTTTAATCGATACAAAACTTGGGTTGATACCTGTAAAAAGCTGAATAACAAAATCGAAAACAAAACCTATGTAACTAAAACCACATGGAGAGATCTTTGTTTTGGGATCTACCTGAGTTAGAGGTATACTTGTGGGTGGTGTAGCACAACCCCCCACGTGATCTGCCTCCACAAACAAGTCTCGCCTCAGGGACTCCCTTTGTCTTGGCAGGCGGATGAAGCCCTTTGCGCCGAGCCTGATTGATTTTAGTGTGTACCTTACGAACTTTTCACATCCCACGAACTCTTTCACAGGCAGGGAGATGACCCTCACCTTAAAAACCTATAAGAGAGGAGGCTAAGAAGATCAAATCCTCATGGCTGTGTACTAGCTGATCAACCAAGGGGGTGTGTTAGTGGGTGCCCAACACAAGGGGTACATGGATTAACACCAAGGAATATAACATATCCAGAAGAGGAACGGCGGTCATCTGAGCCATTTACCTAATCTTCATCTGGATATGTAGTGAGTTGAAGGTGCTTTATTCATGGTATTTGAAGGCCATAATCAATCGTTCCTTTTAAATATCACAGAAGATGTTTTAAAGCATCATAATGATGGGTGGTAGGTTGTTTCTCTAACTGGAATAATTTGTTCACAGTAAACACAATGTCTAGCCTTGTAAATAGTAAGTATTGTAAGGAACCAATTACGTGACGATAGCTAGAGGAGTCTTTTAAGAGATTTCTAGAATCTCACTTCAAATTCGAGTGGTTTCCAGGAGTAAGTGGAGTTTAGGCTGGTTTGTTGCTCTCCATGTTAGCTCAATGAAGTATATCAGTAAGGTAACAACTCTGACGTGTGAAGTCCATCTTTGGATGAATTAATTTTCATGCCAAGAAAGTAAGAGGGTTCCCCAAGATCTCTTACTGGAAATTTAGTTTGAATTTTAGTGAGAAGACTTTGTAGGGCACTAGAGGATGAATTTATGAGTAGAATATCATCCATGTAGATAAAAAAATAAAGTTTGTAGGTAGTAGAAGTAAAATTGAGTAGGCTTGAATCAATTTTGGAGCCAATGAATCCATGTTTAGTGAGAAATGTACTCAATCTCTTAAACCAATTAGGCACCTGGTGCTTGTTTAAGTTCACATAGGGACTTATGTATCTTGCAAACATAGTAAGGAAATCTTTATCAATAAAGCCCTCAGGTTGTTGCATATAAACATCTTCATCTAAATTCCCATCAAGAAAGGCATTGTGAATGTTAACTTGACGGAGATGTCAGCCATTCATTACAGATAAAGTTAGAACCAAGCATACAAACGTGTGTTTTATAACGGAACTAAAGGTTTCAAAATAATCATAGCCTTCTTGTTGATGAAATCTTTTGACAATTAAGCGAGCAATAAATGTAAGTGGTTCTATTTCTTGAGTACGTAGACACTTTGGAAGAGGATATTTGGTTGTGTGAAAAAATTTCTTCTTGGAGATACCACTCATGGACCTTTTTTGCATATGATGTTGGCGGGAAGAAGGTGGAATAGGGACAACAGTAGGCACTGATAAATCTTGAAAATTAGTAGGAGGTGCATCGTGGATGAGGAAATTGCAGCATTGCCCTGTGACGAATAGTATTTTTAGTTGTAGCAGAGGTAATTGTTCTGGAAGCAAGTAAATTAGTAGGAATTGAAATACCAATTCCAGAATGTTCAACAGTACGTGAATTTAAGGGACATGGAGATGATGTATGAGAAAAGGAGAGAATGACTCACTAAAGAGAGCATGCCTTGCAAGAAGAATCTTTTTGGTAGTGGGATTATAACAGTAATATGCCTTGTGAAAAGATGAACATCCCATAAAGGCATGTAAAGTTGACTAAGGTTGAAGTTTGTGAATATTATATGGTCGAAAAAGATGATATACTGGACAATACCCAAAAACTTAAAGAAAATTCTAATTAGGCTGCGGATTGTACAATAATAAGTGAGGAATATTGCCTTGAATAGTAGTGGATGAGATATAAGTAATTAGATGACCAGCATATTGATGAGAAACTCATCATGGCTCCTAACTATCATTAATTAACTAGTTTCCCTAGTTAATTAGTTAAGAATATACTTAATACAGGGTTAATTATACTTTAGGAGGTAAAATACTAAGGTCCTTTGAAATAAGTTAAAAATGTTAAATTAAATATCAATTAATCTTAATAATAATTTAATTAATAATTTTGACTCAATTAATAAGCATTTAGCTAGATATTTAATATTTAAACTAACTTAATTAATTTTAAGACCTAAGTATGTAATTAACTTAATTAAATTAATCATTTAAATAAATATAACTAAAAAGATAAAAAATGTAATCTGAAGACATAAATACAACATTTAGCTAATTTATAATTATATATAAAAAGTTGAAAAATAAATAAATTAAAATAACCATTGGAACTCACTATTTACATTTAGGTCCTTAGCTTTCATTTCTATTGAGTCCTCGATTATTTTCATTTAGATCCTTTTATTACAAAAATACCCCTATGAGCATAGTTCTCCATCATCTTCTTCATCTTCATCTTTTGTTTGGACGGCTGACGTTCTCTGATGTCCATACCCAGTGATCATCACTCATCTTACAACGAAATACGGTTGTTGTCGATCTAACTCCGCTCACCACCTTCTCTTCATCTGATGGACTTGATGAGCTATTAATCCTAATTAGACTAGCTGTTTAACTTCACATGTGTCGGAGACGATGCCTCTTCGACACTGGTGAGTTAGGATGCACCTAGACTCAATTCCATCCAAGTTCTTCCCCCTTAACCACCTGTCCACCTATAAATACCTCCTACCTCTCTGATTACAAGGATCGACCCCCTTCCCTCTTCTTTCACTGAGGTCGTTTAATAGGTCTTCCTCCGTCTCCGACGTCTCCTTCCTTACACTCTGCTTCAAGTGCTACCGCCGAGGAGCACTACCTCCCTCACCCTCTCTTCCTCTCCTTCGCCCTACCACCGACGTTGGAGCGTGCCATAGCTCTGCGTCTCTCCGCTTCGCTCGGCCAGAGATTCTCTCCTCAACGATTTTGATTTGGATCCCGTTCTCGCCTTGCCAACGGTAAGATCCCTCACCTTCTTCGTTAAGTAAGTAGTCTAACTCTTTAGGCGTAGGATTAGCTTTTTAACTAGGCGAGTAATGCATAGGAGTAGATGTACTTTAGCTCGATCTTCATGCTTACTTCCCCATCTCCAACGAGGTCAACTCCGACCTTGCTGGACCTTCATTCATCTGATAGATGTTTGGTTAGTTCTTAACACAGTTAATTAAGTTAATAAGACTTAATTAATTGCATAAGAATGTAACTTAAGTTAACTCGATTTTATGTAGAAAATGTAGTATAAGATTAAGTTAACCTAATATTTTAGATTTTTAAGTTCTTTTTAACTGGTTGAGTCTAGGTTGTTCACTGAGAGGCATAATTGAATCCTAATTCACTATTAACTTTTAATGAATAATTCACAATCAATTAATTAATCAGATTATAATTATAATATTTTAAGTTTATGAATAATTACACAATATATTTGACAATAAAAGCATGCAATATTCCATTATAAAAGAGAAAATACACATGAATGATTTTTGCAATAAAATCTAAGAATGCTTATTACAATCTTTACAAAATTTACAAGACATAAAAAATATTTACATGAATAGAAAAATGCCTTCTCTATCAATATAAGGCTCTCTTCTCTTTTGAAAATCCATCTTTCTGTCTTATCCCTCTCTTTAAATTCATCTCTTCTTTAATCTCTGTTCCTTCTTTTGTCACAACACAATGCACTCCTATTAAAGCCTTAAGCTTCACCTCCATCTCTCTATTCTTCTTTGCTCTTTACTTAGCCTTTTTATCACTTTAGCCCTTTTCTCTTTCACTGTGCACGAACCCATGAACCCACACTTAACCATTTTAACAAAAATTTGTTAGTAGGCAGCCAAGGCCTTTCGAGGATACGCAGTGCCCACAGGGGGGCGGGACCAGACCCTACTCAGTCTAGGCCTAGTATTTATTAGGTATATTTTTCATTTATTTCACATTGTATAGTATTGGGCCCAACCAAGCCTGCTCACATTCACGCCGACACTTGGGTCCACATGCACAGACGCCCATAGGCGCACACACACACACCCGCATAGGCACATGCACACACACATGCCTGCACACAAGCATTTCTCTTTGCACCCTGCGCTAACGATTGAAGAGGCGTCAACGCAAATTCATATTATACCAAGGCGTGCGCTCTTAGTTTCTCGATGTGGGACTAAGTTCTAACTCCCCCCTTTGCTTAAAACTGCATCCAGACAAATCTTCAAATAAAGATTCCAGGCGGCTCTCTAGTCCAAATTGAGCGTATAAGAGCTCAATCGAAAGCCCTAAAGTTTCTCTACACAATTTAATCACCAATTTGGTGATTAAACCACAATTAAACTACAGATTTGGTGAAGGCTTCTGACTATTTTGCCATGCCAGAATGTACTGTAGAGGGTGAAGTTTTAGGTTAAATGACCTGAAGAGAAGTAATACCCTTCATTAAGATACTAAAGTGCTTTAGATGACCATTCTGCACTGATATGAGAAGGAGATAGGTTAGGCAGAGCTTCAGGAAGCTCCAGAGCATGAGAGCTTTTGATTCAGGTGTTCAGAGCCTAAATTTAAGCTCGACTTAGTCCAACAGAGAGATGAAACCTTCTCAATTCTATCTAAATAGATTCAGGGACTTGAACTTGATTGATCTGGGCAGAATTAATCTTCAAATGTCACAGAAATCCTAAGAACAGTACTTGGGTTCCAAAAATGACCCAAAGTGCACAGATCATCCAAACTCACTTTCTCCTCAATAAATCTTATTCAAATTAATCCTAAACACTTCTAAATCGCCCTAGAAATTCATTTCTACTCACAAATCAGAGATTCAAAGATTTATTCCTCAAATTCAGCCTAGGGTTGACTTTTGAAGCTTAGAAATTGACTTTTATATTTAAGGCTCCTTTAACCAAATCAACGACCAAAATGGATTCACTTAAACCTCAGGATGTTGTATGACACTCCAAATTAGGGTTTTGATAGGTTTAGAAGTGTTCCCAGATCCATCGCCTGAACTCGAAATAAGGTTTGTTTGATAGATTGGAGGGAGAGTTTACAGACCTTTTTAACACTTGAATTAAGTTTCTTAGGTTCTATTCATGCTTTTGGATCTGTTATCAATCTTAAAACCTTAATAAATTAGTCTCTCCAACTCCACCGGAGTTGGAGAAGACGATCAACATGGAGGTGTAAACATCTTTACACTGATATTAAATGCAATTCTTAATTCTTAGATCAATAAGAAGTAATCTAGAGCTCTAGACAAAGTTTTGAAGTTTAAAGCTAAAGGATAAGTTCACCAGAGCTTGCTGGAGCTTCCGCAAACACCAAATGAATTCGCTGGATGTGGATTCTCCAATGAAACACTTTAGAAATGATTTTAGAAGACTCCTGAGATCACAAGGAATCTCAGGAGCCAATCAATCGCTTCAATTAACAGACAAACTTAACGATTTATCTTGAATTCAGTTAGAATAGATCATGAGTTCACCTAAACTCAAGATGATTCCTCTCACTGAATTAAGTGAGGGAAAAGACTCAAATGAGTCTTGTAATGGTGAGAAGTGAATGATTAGGTGATAAAAACTCCTTCTAAGCTGCCATTGACAGCGAGCTCAGGAGGTTGGAGAGAATTGGGCATTCATGATGTAGTGAATTATTTATCAAATTAATAGCGAGATCGGGGTCCTTAAGTGATGTAGAGTGACGAAGAGCCCATAATGGAGGTATTCTATGCTGTAAACCTCCACCATGGATAGCGAAGATCGATAGTGGAGGTGAAGTAAGATTAAGCGATTAGGAGATTAAAACAAGAAATTAATAGGATAGAAATGATTGTGAGAGAGTGAGGAAGGTAATTGATGAGTCAAAAATACCAAAGGAAGCTCTTGGCGAGCTCAATGAGCTCACTAGATTCGAAAGAGACAACGGAAATCGAAGTATTAAACTACCCTAAGCTATCTAACTAACCACACTAAACTAATATAAACTAAATTCTAAACCTAATTCTACGATTACCTGGATGAAAGGGGTAGAAGACTCCGTCGATAGATCGTGACGGAGGGGGAAATCAGAGGGAAGGAGATAGAAGTTCTGTGGGTGATCAAAGAGTGTGGAGGATGTGTCCGTCGTCACTACCTCGATCGGAGACACGATGTAGCACGACGAATCTTGGAAAGGGTTGGAGATGAACGGAAGTAGACGGTGGAAGCAGATGGAAGTCGCCGGGGATGGAGAGAATAGCCTATCGGTCAACTTACTAGGGGGAAGGAGGTGGGGAGCTAACTGCTCAAATTAGAGGGGTGGATAGCTATTTATAGGTGATGGTGAAGGTAGAGGGAGATGAATCTGGATTAGAAAGAGTCTAGGTGCAAGGTAACCACCGACGTCGTCTTCGACATCGGTGAAGTTAACTCCTAGAACTAAATAGGATTAGAGCCTAATCCGATCTGTCGGATGGGAAGTAGAGAGTGAGCGGAAGCTCTAGAGCAGCGACGAAGGAGCTCAGGTAAGGGACAAGCGGTGATTGAGCGGTGTGGTGACCGGACGCTGTGAAGACTCGTTACGTTTTGAGCCTTTTAAGACGTCTGGACTGTCAGCCAGACGTCTGGTCAGACGTTTGTACCCCTTCCCAGATATCTGAAAATTGAAAATTTTGTACGTAGGGTCGTGTCTGCGTGCTGGCTACGCGTAGACAGTCTCCCTCTTTTCTCTCTCTCTCTTCTCTCCACCAGAACCCTAGCCGCACCCTTTATATAACCCCTCTCCCCCCTTCCTCTCTTCTCCACTCCACCACCACCTTCTTCCTCTCCACTGCAGCGAGAGAGGGTGCGAGAGCGAGGAGTGAGGAGGAGAGGTAGCATGAAGAGAGGAGGAAGAGCGTGAGCTCGCGAGCTCGTGGGAGCTCGCCGAAGGACTCACGGCAGGAGCGACGCGTGTGGGAGGAGGAGCGCGTCGGGGGAGACGTCCCCGACACTTTGCTGTAGCCGAAGCTGCAGATGCGGAGGAGAGGCCACGGCTGCACGCAACGAGAGGAGTAGGAGGTCGATTTGGTTATGGGATTTTCCCAGAATCATACGTTTGGCGAGTCGTCCTGATGACGGGTTGGACGTCTGGTGCCGACACCAGACGTCTGAAAGTAGAGCTTCGCGAAGGTACGTTCCTCTTGCGGTTACAGCCATGCAGGCCTCACCGCAACTACGATCTGCTAGGCTAAAAGTAGAAGATATCGTTTGTCGCGTGTAGGGATAGCTTCTGGAAGGCGCAGGACACGCCCACCCACGCATTTCGGACATCTGGATAGCTTATCAAACGACCAGAAACATTCCCAGACGACTGGAGACGAGGTCGGACGTTTGGAGCTGAGTCCAGATGGTCAAGTAGGGGTTCTGGACGTCTGAAGTCGATGCAGGAACTTGAGGTGAGACTCTGGTTAGTTTTAGGACGTCTGGACCTTGTGCCAAACGTCTGATTTAGGTCTGCAGTTCTGTTTTTGACCCATTTAGGGTCCGTTTGAGGTCCGTTTTATGCAAATGATGTATCTGTGGTTTCCCTGTGAGTTCCTCTACATGTTACAAAGCCTTATATACTGTTTTGAACATTCCATTGTGGTATGTCCCTTGGTATAGGACTTTGATCTGTTGTGTGCTCAGGGCCTGCAGAGGCATGTGAGCTTGCCGTTTGAGGCCCCAGTACTCCCGGATTGTCTGGTAGAGTGGTCTCCCCTGCTTTCATTATAAATCATAACTTTATATGTGAAATTGGATAACTAGAAACCTAGGATATGGCATGAGTCCTAGGATGAGAGGTACTTGCACTGTTTGTATGCGTGTTTGAGATTGCAGTCATAAATGAATGAATAGAAATGTAAATAACTGCCTGTTAATAAATACGAACTGCCTATGAAATATCAAATGCCTGTGCTAATTAAACAGTTACCTGTGGCATTGCTTGTTTTATATATTAAATGACGGAAATACGAGCTGGATGTGTATAATATGAGAATGAAAATGTGAATGATGAAACCTGCTATGGAACGACATGGTGTATATGAGCATGAACCCTACGGGGAATTAGGAGTAGAGCTCTTGTGGATAAATGGAATGGATCCGGAAATGTGAGTGGGAAGTGTGTTGGCCCTTGGGTACATGGTACCAAGGAGAGCGATTGTCCCCTGTTTAGCATAGAGCGGAGCTAGCCGCCCTTGGGTTGGGACTCGGGTTAGGATTGGCCACTCTACATCGACTTCTGTTGGCCCTTGCGTACACTATATCGAGGAGAGCTTCTAGTGTAGGGAGAGAGCTAGCCACCCCACGGGGCCCGGGGTTCAGCTAGCCACCCTACACCGATTTGTTAGGCCCACTAGGCAAATCGAGGTAGTCAGACGAAGGTGCGTGGATTGTGGAGGGGCGAGGCCCTTGTTTGGTTTTGAGGGGCTAGACCCCTATTACTGAGAGGGCTAGGCCCGATACTTTTCTATGCTGTACTTTGGGCATACCCGCTAGCGGAAACGACTGATTGCGTGCCAATACGAGGTAGTTACCCGTGCAGTTATCGCGCGTGCTGTAGTCACCGCTACCTCTGTCCGTGACCTCGGGGTGGTTGACTGGATGTAGGATCACCACGGGGGACTCTCCTGGCCAGGAGAGCACCACGTGCGCCTTCTACTCTTCGGAAAAGACTGCAATCAAGATCGTTTTCACGAGGAACATTCGAGATCAAGAAAGAGATCTGAAAGTAAACCAATGGGTAAAAAGGAAATGACTAGTAAAGTAAAATAATTGGAAAAGATAATTTACTTGTCAGCCTTTACTACTTTAGTTAGTTGGTTACAACTCTACTCAGCGTTCGCTGACTCCGTTTACTCATAACCCTTTTAAGGTCCAGGTGTTGAGTAGCCCGAGACACCGGCTGTAGAGGGTGCTGGGCCCAGTCGAGCCTAGCAGTTGTTCCTGTTGTTGTTGTACTTCCTTTTTGCTAGTGAGTTAGACTGTTGTTACCGTTTCTGTTTCTGCACTTTGTTCTGCTTTACTGTTGTGGTGGTGATATGTACTGTTAGCAGCTTTTATTTCCTTTACTGCTTGTACACTTTTACTGTTAGTTACTTAGCATCATGAATGTGGGTTACTTTTCTGCTTTTTGGTTATTTCTTGTTGGATGATTGGGTCTTGGGATTAGTCGAGTCGTGCCGGTCTCGGGTCCTGTAGGGATTCGGGAACCAGATCGTAACATGATGGTATCAGAGCAAGGTTGTCCCGAAAAATGAACCAACTAGCTTGTGAATAACCAATTCATGTGCATGTAACTAGAGTAACCACCACAACATACCGCTTGACAACTGTTCTGAATTCTTTTGCTGAAGTCCGTTAGAGTTGACTTCTTTTTGTTTTATCATCCGTGTCTCCTTGCAGGAGATGTCTCGCCGTGGAGTTCTTATGGCAGATCGCAGGTGCGACCGTGGACGAGGTCGGAGGGGCGGACGTGCCAGGCCCGAGGTGCCAATTGACCTGCCACTTCTCCCGGGTGTTCAGGCCTAGGACCTCGCTCAGCTGATTTGAGACATAGTACGAGAGGGGCTCTACCCGTCTCCACGGGCGCCTCTCCCTGGGGGGCCGAGAGAAGGTGTAGTTCTCCACTGCCACCACCGCACTTTTGACACTTCTGAGCACGAGCCCTTCCTGCCTGGAGGCGTGCCCGTTCCTCCACTGCAGCTACACTACTAGCTTTTCGGATAGTTCCGGAAGCTGAAGCCCCCATTCAAGGGGCATGAGGACCCGTCTAAGGCAGAGGACTGGCTAGAGCAGATTGAGAAGGTGTTTGACACCATTCGCCCCCCTGCGGAGTGCTGCGTGGCCTTTGCCACGTTCCAGCTGGAGAGCACGGCACATAGGTGGTGGAGGGAAATCAGAGACCAGGAGATGGGAGAGCCGATGTGGGACCAGTTCGTGACCCTCTTTTACGACCAGTACTTCCCGCAGACTTGGCAGGACCAGAGGAGGCAGGAGTTTCATACTCTCCACCAAGGGATGATGACTGCTAGCACATACCACATGCGCTTCCTGGAGCTGTCACGTTTTGCTGCGATAACTGTAGCTACAGAGGAAGAGTGCCTGTGGAGGTTCACTAAGGGGCTCCGGCCTTCCATTTGGGGGTATGTCAAACCCCTGAAGCTGCCTGGCGACACACGCACGAATCCCCTATAGTTTTTATTATTTCGTTGTAGTATAGTATAGAGAAGTGGTTACCAGTTTAATACAATTTGTTACTCGGAAAAAGAGTTCCCGAGGTCGAACTCAGGGAGCAAGTTGTATTCTAGAAGTACAATGTTTCTTTATTACAAAAATAAAAGAGAGAGAGGGAAAAATAAATCTTAGTTTTGTGGCTTCTCTTCTCTCTTAGCTCATCTTCTTCTTCTTTTCTCGGATCTTTTTCCTTGATCTTCTGCCTTCTGCCTTCAGTTCTTCTTATTTCTTCTCTTCTTCAGAGCTTGTCATCTTCTTCTCTTCTTTCAGCTCTGTCTTTCTTTAGCTTCTCCTTTCTTCTTTCTTCTTTCTGCCTCAGCTGTAGAGCTTTTCTTCTTGCGGTCCCCTGCCTTGCTCAGTTGCACGGCTTCTTCGTTCTTCTTTCTCTGCAGTCCTTCTACTGCAGAGCGTCGTCTGATTTTCCAATCAGACGACTTAAATCGCCGCTGCTACAGTGCTCCACCTTCTTCTTCCTTTGGTCTTCTTCATCTTGCGATCTGTTCTTCTTCCTCTACTTCTTCTTCTTGTCTGCACTGCACCCTGTTCTCTTCTTCTTCTCTGCCTCGGCCTGCACAGAGCAAAACCTACCCTTTTCCCTCTACCTGCACGTCTCTCTCTCCCCCAAGACTTCGCTCATAGGATCGCTCTCCCAGAGCCGCTAGGTAATCGGGTCAGGCTTCGCACCCGGGACCAGGCACACCGGCAGGTGGGTGATGCGCGAGGAGTGCTCAAGATAAGTTCGGGTCGGATCCGTCGGATCCGCGTGGTGAGCTCGCGGACCGGGCGGGTGAATGGGCGCCGGACCTCACCCCGGTGCGTTCAGAGGCGATAAGGTAATTTCACAAAAATAATTTAAAGGGGTGCGTGGCTCCAGGATCTTCCGAGGTGGGACTAAATGTCCCACCCCAATTCGGCGCCTGCAGCTGAGAAAGCTGCAGGCATTCACGGCTGTTGCTAGGTCTTCTCTTCAGCTGAAGGCCTGGGTAGCTGCGTGGTCGCAATCCGCGCGTCCTGGAGGGCAGGCTTGGGCGGAAGCGCAGCTACAGCTGCAGGTTGAAGTAGCTTCACCTATTCGGCAATGGCGGCGAAGGACGGGTAACCTGTGCACAGAGATACGGCCTCTCGGCCTAGTCAGAAGGTGCAGGGAGCTTCGCCGGAGTGCGGCGAAGCTCGTGCGGGTGGTGGCGTGGAGTGGGGCGGCGTGTAGGGGCTGCCCTAGGTTGAACTGCGGTCGGGGGAATGGGTTTGTTCGGGGGAGTGATGTGGAGGTGAGGAGTGGCAGTGAAGGGGCGGAAACGGTTCAATGGGACGAGGCGGAGGTTTTGGGTCGGTCGGCGAGTTGTGTGGAGTGGCGGAATGATGGGAGCAACTTGCCGGAGGTGGGCCGGAGGCGTGGAAGATGATGGTGGTCGGGTCGGTCGAGGGTTTGATTGAGAAAATTAAAATAGGGAAAAGAAAGAGGGGAGGAAGAGAAGTAACTATTACCTACTTGTAGGGACGAAGGAGGAGCAGGGTGGCAGTTGTGTCGACTGTCGCCGGAGAAGAATTTACCCAGTGGGGGCGGACGGCGGCGACGACGGGGCAGAAGCAGCGCGGCGGGTATTGCGCGACGCGGAGGAGAATCAGGAAGAAGTCTCTGCCATTGGTTTTGTGGCAGAGCGAACAGGAAAGGAAAGGGAGCTCGCCGGAGCTCGCTGGGTGTCTGCCGGAGTGGGAAGAGAAGAAAGTTGTGGGTGGTTCTCCGTCAGAATCGAGCTACTGAAAGCGGCAGACGGTGGTGGCTTTTATAGAGGCGAAATCAGAGAGGAGGGCGGAGGGAGACGATGTGCCTCCCTCGCCGGAGGATGGACGGATCGCGACCCATACCTTCCGCGCGTTCGCACAGAAGGTGTAGGAATTGGCAGAGATCGTGGAGGTGTTCCTGCGACAGCAGACGTCGCAGGGAACACCCCGTCGTCTTGGCAGGGGGTCGCCCTCACCCTGCGCGGTGCCATGCCTCGCCGGAGCATGGCGCTGCTCAGGGTTTTGCAGGGAGGACCCAAATGCAAAAAATGATGAAGAATTAATGGCCAAAATGCGAGGGTTTCAAAAGTTGAGGGTCAAAAAGTAATGGATGAGGACCAAAATGCAAAGTCAGTCAAGAAGGTCTCTTCTTAGGCTCAAGTTTTTATGCATGACTAAATGGGACCTAAGGATTCTAATGATGAATTTTATTTCTAGGTCAGACCTTGTTTGACCGACCAATTTACGTAAAAACCCAAATTAAATCATTAATTGGGTAATGTTCTCAATGCTGGTCAAAATGAGTTACTAAGGCCAAATTGAAGGTTCTAAACCCTAGAGATTATTTTTATATGAATTTTAGAGGGTTTAGTAGATTTTTGCTTTGCCTCGGACCTCATGAAATGAAGTGGGTTTGTTTCAGGGTTACAAATTGTCATTTAATTCCTTGGAGTTGCTGTAGCCCTTATCAGATCAGATCATCCCATTTTCCTTCTTATTAGGTTAGTTTGACCTGTGTTTGGACCCTGAGTTACCCTGTTTGCAGATTGTGTTGGTAAAATTGCATTTTTACCCCTTATGACTTGTTTTCTTCTTAGACTCAGAATTCTCTGAGTTAAGCCTTTCCTTGAGTTATGTAGGAGCTTTTATCCTCTGTATTAGGTCAAAATGAGCTAGTTATGGCTCATGATGAGGTTCTCATCACTGCCCACTTTCCTGAGAGTGGTGGAGACAGCTATGACGTACGAGCAGACCAACCCGGCCACACGAGACACTGACAGCGGACGGAAGAGGCCCTACCAGCCAGAGTACTCACAGGGTCGACCAGAGAGGAGGCACGTGGCGCCCGCGGGAGAGCCGTCTCGTTTTGCGGGGCCATCAGTGGCCTTTAGGGGCCCCCAACAGGGACCAGCTCTCAGCACTGAACCCCTGCCCAACCGTCAGTAGGGACCTACCGAGGGAGGGAGTTGAGTCCCCTCTACTACTAGTGTGGCCAGCCGGGCCACATCAGGAGGGATTGCCCATCTAGGGATGGAGCGCAGCAGATGCTCCCTGCACCGAGCGCTGGAGGCCGACCAGGTGGTCGTGGTTCCCAGGCACGTGGGGGAGTACAGCATTCACGGGGAGGGTGCTAGCTAGCGGCAACCCGTCCGACGCAGAGTGTGGCTGCTTCTTTTGCACTGAGAGTTGTTACGAACGCGGCTTCAAGACGTTTTCAAGACGTTTGGGAGGTGGCCCAGACATTTGACCAGACATCTGGAACCCCTTCCAGACGTCTGGGATTCAAATTTCTGCGGCGTACGGGTTGCGTCTGCGCGCATGCGCGCGCAGACCTGCAATCGCCCACCCGCTTTCCCTCTTTTTCCCTCTCTCCTCCTGCAGGGCGCAGTGCTGCGCTCTCTCTCTCTCTCCCCGCGTGGCCTTATAAGGCCCTCGCCCTCTCCCTTACTCTCATCTCCTCCGCTTCCTTCTTCTTCTTCCAGCCGGTGCGAGAGGGAGCGAGCGACGGCAGCAGCGGCCGCGACAAGTGGGTGGGAGGGGGTGTTGCGCGAGGGGGGAGGCGCTCGACCGTGAGGGCTTGAGCTTGCTGGGCAGATAGAGCCGGCCGGCAGGGGAGCAGCGGGCGTGGTGTGTCGCGGGAGGGCTGTTGCAGCTCGAGCAGTAGGCGGACGGGGCGCGGCGCGGCCGTGAGTCACGAGCGGAGAGCGAGTCGAGCTCTGATTCTGGAAGTTTTTCCAGAATCAGACGTCTGGGATTCCAACCAGACGACAATGAAGACCTCTGGAGGACTGTCCAGACGTTTGTCAAGTAAGTTATTTCGTCCTTCTTCCTTTTTCGCGCGTACGGCCATGCAGCCATCCGCCGCGCCTTCGTCTGTAACTCGTTGTACTGAGAGCGAGGAGTGGGTGCGTGCAGGTTCTGCTCGGGAGGGCGTGAGACTCGCCATCCAACGCGAATCGGACGTCTGGCCGCAGTGCCAGACGACGGAGAGGACTTCCAGACGTCCGGGTTGACCATCGGACGTCTGGGAATTAAGCCAGACGCCCCCGCAGGCTTCTGGACGTTTGAGGGACAACACAGAGCGAAGGTACCATCTGACCCACATTTTAAGACGTCTGGAAGAGGTTCCAGACGTCTGATTTTGGTCTGTTTCGTTGTTTTCGACCCGTTTAGGGCCCGTTCGGAGTCCGTTTTCCACGTTTCGAGTTGCGTTCTTTTCGGAATAAAATTCTCTACCCGTTTACAGTAATTATATACTATTCTGAGAAACTCCTTGTGTTTGATCCTTGTGTTAGGATCCCGTCCCATTGCAGTCTCGGGGGTTGCGGAGGCGCGCGGGATTTCCGACCACGCCCCCAGTACTCCCGTTGTAGCTGGTAGAGTGGCTTTTAAAATTATTGGCTTAATTTGTTACAATTATGGAACAATGAATAGAACCTAGGGCATTTCATGAATCCTAGGAATGAGAAACCAGATTGAATGATAGATCCTAGGGTATTGCATGAAACCTAGGACTGGAAACTAGATTGAATGATAGATCCTAGGGTACGGCATGAATCCTTGGACTGGAAAACTAGTGATATGTATATAATATTGCAGTCTTGGAAAATGTGGAAAGGAAATAATAGCTGCCTGTAAATTGATTTGACAACTGCCTGTTATGAATAAATGAACATGATTGAGAACATGGGTTGTATGAACGTGAAACTGGAATGGTGTAACCTGAATATGCTGAGTTAAAAGAGCTGGAACCCTACGGTGAATTAGGAGTAGAACTCCTGGAAAGAGAATGAAATGGAACTGAGAAGGAAAGATGTGGAAGTGTGTTGTCTCTTGGGTGCGTGGTACCAAAGAGAGCACACATTACCTCTTACTGCAGAGCAGAGCTACCTGCCCCAGGGACCCGGGGTTAGGTCTGGCCACTTTGTACCGACTTTTGGCCCTCGTGTACACAGTACCGAGGAGAGATATTAGTGTAGGGAGAGTGCTAGCTACCTCACGGGCCCCGGGGTTCTGCTGGCCCTCCTACACCGACTTGTTAGGCCCACTGGGAAAACCAAGGTAGTCAGGCGAGGGTGCGCGGACTGTGGAGGGGCAAGGCCCCTGTTTGGTTACTGTAGAGGGGTTGGACCCCTGTTACTGAGAGGGCTCTGCCCTATACTGGTTCCGTGCTGTGCTTTGGGCGCACCCGCTAACGGAAACTACTAACCGCGTGCCAGTGCGGGGTAGCTACCTGTGTGTTTATCGCGCATGCCGTAATCGCCGTTACGTCTGTCAGCGACCTTGGGGTGGTTGACTGAGAGTAGGATCACCACGGGGGACTCTCCCGGCCAGGAGAGCACCACGTGTTACTTCTGCTTTTCGGAAAACACTGCAATCAATATCGTTCCCACGAGGAACATTCGAGATCAAGTGAAGGACCTGAGAAATAGATAAATTGTGAAACAATAGAAAGACGTAAATAAAGAAAGAAAGAAAATAAAACAGCTACTGTACACTTTACTGTTTCTTTAGTTTAGTTGTCACTCTACTCAGCGTTTCACTGACGTGTTACACTCGTTACTTTTTAGGACCAGGTGTTGAGCAGCCAGGGTCAGCGGCTGCAGAGGACGCTGGGCCGAGTAGGGTCGAGTTACCGCAGTTCTTTTGTAGCCCTTTTTGTTCCACTGTAGTGAGTAGTTCTTGTTACTCTCTGTACTTTGCTTTACTTGTAGTTTATGTTATGTTATAAATGTTGTTCTACTGTTGTGGTGGTACATGCTGTAGTAGTTCCTTTTCTTAATGCTGTATTTTGTTACTGCTAGTTATATTCATGCTGAATGTGGTTTATTTTACTGCTCTTTTGGTTACTTCCTCGTTGGACGACTAGGTCTTGGGATTAGTCGAGTCGGTCCGGTTCTCGTGTCTCGTAGGGACTCGGGAATCGGGTCGTTACAAGAGCTGAGGGGTGTACCAACGCCCTGACACACAGAGACGCCAGGGCATCAAGGATACACAGACTGTGAAGTCAGTATTGGGGGACACAGCCTCCCCGCTGACCTGATCGTGATACCGATAGAGGACTTTGGCATAATTCCGGGGATGGATTGGCTGTCCGCTTGCCACGCCTTGGTGGACTATTTTGGGAGGAAGATCGTCTTCTCCATACTGGAGATGCCTTCCTTTGAGTTTCACAGACAGCTGGTGGACGGAGAGCTTAGGTGCATTTATGCGCTTCGGGCAGCGAGACTTTTGGGCCAGGGGTGTGAGGGCTTTCTAGCTTGTGCAGTTTCGGTGCCCAGCCCAGTGGCAGACTTACAGAGCATCCCGGTGATCAGAGAGTACCCCGATGTGTTTCCAGGGGAGCTGCCAGGACTACCGCCTGAGCGTGAGATCGAGTTTGAGATCTCACTGGTACCGGGGACCAGCCCCATTTCTACGGCCCCGTACCGGATGGCACCACTTGAGTTGCGAGTGCTCAAGTCATAGCTGCAAGACCTGTTGGAGAAGGGTTTTGTGAGGCCCAGTGCGTTCCCGTGGGGAGCCCTTTTGTTATTTTTGAAGAAGAAGGATGGTACCCTGTGCCTTTGTGTTGACTACAGATAGCTGAATAGGGTCACCAACAAGAACAGGTATCCGCTGCAGAGGATTGATGATTTGTTTGACCAGTTGAGAGGTGCCACGGTATTCTCCAAGATAGATTTTGGATCAGTCTACCACCAGTTGAGGATTAGGGAGACCTATGTCTCCAAGATAGCTTTCCACACTCGGTACGGACACTATGAGTTTTTGGTCATGCCGTTTGGGCTGACCAACGCCCCCGCTGCCTTCATGGATTTGATGAACCGGGTGTTCAGACCGTATCTAGATCAGTTTGTGGTGGTATTTATTAATGATGTGCTCGTTTACTCGCGGGATCAGGCACAGCACGGACAACACTTGCGGATGGTTTTGGACACTTTGAGACGATGTAAATTGTATGCTAAATATAGCAAGTGCGAGTTTTGGTTGAGACAAATGACCTTCTTGGGCCATGTGATTTCAAGGGATGGCTTGGGTGTGGATCCAACCAAGGTTGAGGCAACACTCAGGTGGGAGAGGCCACGTACAGTGACAGAGATACGCAGTTTCTTGGGACTGGCAGGACACTACCGATAGTTTATCAGGGGTTTCTTGCAGATTGCGCGTCCTATGACTCAGTTGACCGAGAAGGATGTGCCCTTTGCTTTGACAGACGCTTGTGAGGTGTGTTTTCAGGAGTTGAAGGAGAGGCTGACTTCGGCTCTTGTGCTTACCATCCCAGATAGCAGTGGCGATTTTTTGGTCTACATGGATGCTTCGTTGCAGGGGTTAGGGTGTGCTCATGCAGCAGGGTCACGTTGTCGCTTACGCTTCGCGGTAACTGAAGCCCCACGAGCATAGCTACCCTACCCATGACTTAGAGCTGGCAGTTGTTGTCTTCGCACTCAAGACATGGAGGCACTACCTTTACGGTGAGACCTTTGAGATTTTCATGGATAATAAGAGCCTTAGGTATTTGTTTGATCAGAAGGACCTTAACTTGAGACAGAGACGTTGGTTAGAGCTCCTGAAGGACTGTGACTGCAACATCTCTTACCATCCGGGGAAGGCCAACGTGGTGGCTGACGCCTTGAGCCGAAAGGTGCCCACCTACTTGGCATGTTTACTAATGATCGTCATTGTTGATGTGGGATAATGGTTCGTGATTATTGTGAATTGATGTTGTTGTAGTAAATGTAAGAAATACAAACCATTATTACGACCATTTTTATTTAATTACCTAATTTTACTGGTTTATTCCAGGTCGTTCACTGGGAGGCAGTTATTGATTTACATCACTCTCTAGGTCCAAAATTATTCTTTAATTCAAAAAATGATTAATTTTGTATGCAATCAATAATGAATGAATGAATGAATCTATGAAGAATGAATCAAGGTTTCCATGATGTACAAAAGGAGTCAATGAAAGTGCTTGCAAAAATCTACTTACAAACAAGCATCAAATGATACATAGGTGTGTTATATACTATCTATTTATAAGTTATATTACTAATACTTACATAATTATACATTACTAACTCATATTACATTGCATACTAACTTAACTTACTATACTGACATATATAGTAACACATATAATAGCTACAGCGACAGATAAAAACGTCGCTGGACCCCAGATAAACATATACAAATTGTAAAAAGGAAACTAAGGTCTATAGTGACAGTTATTTCACCTACAGTGACATTTTATTTTGTTAGTAAAGATATGAAGTTATATATAAATGTAAATAGCTATACTACGTATATATATATATTTTAGTTATCTTATATATATTTATTTACAATTACTATTTATACGGGTCTCTGTATATACATTATAATTATACATACTTTTATTCTCTATTTCACTCTTCACTTCTTCTCAACACTTCTCTTAATTTTACTCTTCTTATATTCTCAGTGGCACTTAGGCATTTGATACAGAGGTGTTGTGACAGTGTCATTACAGCTGTTAATTAATCAAAAATTTGTATCTGGGTACGCTATACTACGAAAAAAGCGTACCAGACCTCTACTAAGCGCGTCCTAATTTTTCTTAGTATAGGGTATGCTTTTCGAGGGATACACAACACCCAGAGGGTGGGACCAGACCTCTTCTAAGCGCGCCCTAATTTTTCGTTAGGTTACTTAATTTCATGTTCATGCTCATACATTTGGGCTTAACAAGCCTGCGCACACCCGGGCCGCCAGCCCCACACACAAGCTCAGATCATGCTCAGATATGTTCATATGTTCGGTTGTTCGGGCCCCGGCGCCCGTGACAACTGAATAGCGTAGGGAACAAAAATAATATAAAGCGCTGTGCGTGCTTGCCCGCCCACGATGTGGACTATTCAGGCGCCAGCGCTGCGCTGGAAATCCAATGCAGTTGTGCATAATTCATGACTTTGGCCCTCGATTCGTGGGCCATAATTTATTAGTTATTAAAAATAAATTATGTGAAAATAAAGTATTTATATAGTACTATACAATTGTACAATTAATTTGGAGTTTTAATTATATTTACTATATAAATAAATTACCTAAAGTATACAGTTTATACATACTTATTTTTAAGTTTTGCTTCTTAATTACGTATAAATTAGTTATTATTATAGAATCCAACTAGGAGGGGGTGAGATCAGCGTGACGTAAAAAATGCGGAATTGAAATATAAACAATCTCACAAAATAAGCAATCACACAATGTACACAATTATTTTTTGGTGGAAACCCAAATCGGGTGAAAACCACCACCTAACCCTCTCGAGTTAGGATTTTCCGATCAACCAAGTTGATTAAATCCACTAACCGAATCACTTTAAACGAGGGTGATTCAACCTCAATTACAACCACGCTACAAGTGCGAGGGTAGCGTTCCTCAACCCCTTCTCTCCACGAGAAGGATTTTGCCCACGAAGGAGATGGAAATTCGCAAAGCGAATACCCAACCAAATAACAAAGATAAAATAACAATAATCCGATAGAGCCAACAAAGTAATTTTAAACCTAGGCTTCTATAAGAAATAGGATGCTTCCCTTTGAAAGAAGTGCGTCGATGACGCGGATGTGTGAACAACACGATGGCGCTATGTCGCTCTCGTGAACTACGGCGGGAGAGCAGGTGCGCAAAGCTTGATGCTCTCAAGATGTAGAACTTGAGCTTTGAGAGCAAGAGAGACACAAAATGGCAGAAAGTATGTTGCTTGGGTGTATCTTGTGTTTCTAGGTGTGTGTTAGTGTGCAAGATGTTCCCCTCTATTTATAGAGGCCTTAGGAAGGCTTTGGATGGCTTAGGAATGGCTCCATAGCCGTTGGGTGCAAAGCCCAAGTGAATCAACCCGAAATCAGGAACAATCATTGCACTGACAGGGTTATCAGACGTCTGATTCTGTCATCAGACGTCTAGAAGACCACTTTAAGACGTCTGATTTCAAGGTCAGACGTCTAATTTCGTGCGGGTTCCTTCCTGACTTGAATCAGATCTAAACAGGGTTCTTGTGCAAGTCCAACAGACGACATATAGAACGTCTGGCACTATGTCTGGACGTCTGGAAACCTACTTTTTCTGTGGGAATGGATTTCCAAACGTTGCAACGACTAGAAAATCTCTGAGAAGAGATTTTGGGTCAGACGAGGCAAAACGGTCAATTATCAGACGTCTGGAAAGGCCTATGGACGTCTGATAAGGCTCTAACGGTCATATTCTTGAGTGTTCCCTAAGCCAGCCAACGGTCCACTAATTGGACGTCTGGCAACTTCATCAGACGTCTCCTAAGATGTCTGGTTTAAGGTCTGGACGTCTGATTTCATCAGACAGAACTACCAGGTCCAGCCTAAATGTTTATCAAACGTCTGAATCAACAGTCAGACGTCTTAAAACACATTATCAGACGTCTGATCTTGGAATTAGATGTCTAGAAATGCTGTTTGAACCCTATATTGGTTTTCTAAGTTCTCTATAGAAAACCTAAGTATCCTAGGGTTGTGCCGGTGTTCTTAGGACTACTGTTAGGGTACTTTGAGGCTCTTTAACATAATATTCTTAGGAAATAAAGAGCAAGAAAATAACGACAAATGTACATTAAAGGAATAAAATGGAATTCTATTTTATTTTTCTTGTCCTTCTATCTTCAATTTATCTCTCCTCGCGAATCCCCTCTGTTCTCCATCAAGCTCCTCTAATCCGTCCTGGATGTGAGCTCGAATTCCGTCTGGTCACGTCTACATTTGCAATTGACCTGAAATCAAAGACTCCAAGTGCAAATGTTAAATAACATGTATTTTGTTATCATCAAAATAAATGATCGTAATGCTCTAGTACCAACAATTATATGATCTAATTGACCTTATACAGAGTTAGCGTACATTTCTAAATATTTTATAAACATTTTTATTATATTTTACAGATTTAATTTATGTTTTATTTACATTTAAATAGCAAATTTTTGGACTGTTTTATTTGTAAATTAAGTTTAATTAGTGTATATATTATAAATATACTTAAATTAGGTTAAATTACTTAAAATACAGTAGTATACATATACAGTATAAATTAACTTAGTTTTAACTTAATCTACTAATTTATTTTAATTTAATCTAATAACTTAACTATTAACTTAATAAATTAATTATTTATTCTGTATACATAATTAAATTAAAGTACCATGTTCAGTATGTTTATTATATACATATAAATACATATATACAGTCTTATAACTTAAGAAGGTTATTTATGGTACTTATTACTTATATGGTTTTATTGTACGTATACATTAGTTTAATTAATAATTAGCTGTATAATTAAGATATGAATAGTATAATCTAACTTAAATATCCACTTTACATAATACAATACATATATAAGTTATTTAACTTGTAAATATGTATACTTTACATTATAGATAACTAAGCTTACTGTATAGCTTAAATAAATACTTATATATATATATTATACAAGGGATCTTTACTATTTTTAGGATTTTTTTTCAATTTTTATGGTTTTTATTTATGTTATGGAGGTAGGAGAGGCGAATGAAAGAAATGGATGAGAAGAAGGAAATGTTTTTGGTGTTTTTAAGGGTAGATTTTTTTACTAAATTCCATGGTATACAGAACTGTCGACTGGCAAATTATACCAAGTTGGGGGTTCAGAATACCATGAAACATGGTATGCATTTAAGGAAATATCTGATCTTCAGTCTGACAGTTTTTTTTTTTTTTAAGATTTTTTTATGATTTTTGTTTACATCCCAAGTTCACTCATCCTAAGCCTTTAAAGAGGTGTCTAAAGTGTCCTAAGGGCTTAGGATGAGTCCTAAGTGTCTAAAAGGCAGAGAACTGCCTTGAATATGTTCAGTTTAGGTGATAGAAAAGACAAAAGCAGTTAGGCATGCAACTCAAGACAAATTTTAATTAATTTCATATAGTGAATAGTTAAACTCATTATTTAGCTAACAAAGGATTAAAAAGATTTCATTACAAGCATTCAAAAGATATTACAAGTCAATTACAATATAGGAAAGCTTGTATGCAAATGACACAACATTTTAATTCTAAGAAAATTAGATCTAAGCTATTGTCCATGGGATGCTTCAGGCTTGGGATTCCTACTAGAATAGCAGGAAGAAATTATCAACTGCAGTAGATCGGAAACTCCTCTCATTGCCACAAATTGGGTTCTACTTTAGATGTCTTAATTGCTACTGCAGTTAAGACTTCTTCCATAGAACCAGATCTGCAACAGAGAGAACTTAAAACCAGCTACCTATTAATATGAATCAACCAATCAAATTCCAGATCAGGCTATAGACAACCTGATCAGGAATTTTAAATGGTTGTTTCAGGAACTACATAGCTGGGGATTGAGGGAAATGTAGCTACAATTGCAGCACTTTGCTCTAAATTTGGGACGTATACACATAAAACATAAATAAGTAATTCACTCAACACAGTCTGACAAAGATCTTAATTCATAGAAAAACCACTCGAGATTACAAATCAAAACTAAAATCCTTTGTCAGTAACATCTGATCAAACCAAAGTTAAAAGCGCAACTGATCTGATTCCTTTTAATACTATAGATAGCATGTAGAAAGAATCAACTCAGTCCATTGAAACCAAACCCTCCAATCCCAAAGTTCTGGAACCTTAAGGAATATGGAGAATTCCTTAGGTTAGGAAAACAGATTTGCTCCTCAAAATCAACTAAAGGATGCCCGGTAGAGTCTCAAATCAACTGAGTGATTTTTCATTGACTCATCCATGCATTCAAGATAGTTAAAATCTCATAAGAATCCAGTTAAGATCATGGCTCTTCTGAGGTGAATTTTGACTTCAAAATCACCTCAGATTCCTTGCCAAGCAATGAATCAAAATTAAAAAAAAACTTAGTCTGCTAGATTGAACGTTCAAAACTCAAATGATTCAAATTCTTTGCCATCCAAATTTCACTATCGATCCAGCAAACCAATTCTCTTTAAAGCTCAGATCAGGGGCTTTTGTAAGCAAAATGGAATGAGTGAGAAGCCCCTAACATGATCTTTGACGCTAATTTCAGATCTAATATCAGAAGATAATCTGATCTAAAATTAGGTCTGATGAGTGGGTGAAAGAGTGAGAAATAAATCGAGGGAATCAGAAGTGGAATGGAAAACATGAAGAGGGAGAAAACTCATGATAAATGGCTATGTGAAACCATCCCCTCTGATCTAGAATGATCAGAGGTGAGGTGGGGGGAATTTACTCTAATTCTACTCCTACTGCTAAATTAACAGAACAACAGAATTAATCACTAAAATTTACTCTAATTCTACTGCTAATCTACTTAACTACTGCTGCAGCTAAATTACAAAATACTAAAACTAATCTAACAGGAAGAATGGGACCTATGGGTCCTTAACCGGTGGCTAAGGAGGAAGAAGGGAGGGAGGTGAACTCCAGCGGAGGGAAAAGCCTTCTAGTGAAGCTTCAGAGTTGTCCTCAGGTGCTATGAGGTTCTTAACAACGAGGAGGGTCGGAGAGAAGTCGAGGATTTCACAGCCGGTGGCTGTGAAATCATGGATTTGGTGGGGAGGATAGTTGGAGTGGAAGAATGACCTTTAAGAAGGTAGGAGAGAGTGATCCTTTGCGCGTATGACCACTGAGGTGCTTAAGTAGCAATCTCAGTGGCTCAGATCATCGCGCGAGTGAAGATAGTTGTCGATGCAACCGGCGACAAGGGTGAGAAGAGAGGAGCGCGCGGGCCGCCAACTTAAAAACTGACCGTCGGATGGGATTTGGGGAGAAGGGTGAGCACACGCACAGCTTCGTGCGAAGCTTCGATTCAGATCGGGCAGCAGATCAACAACAAGAGAGATTCGACGGCTGAGATATGCCAAGTTCTTCGCGCGCTACAGTGCGTGCGAGGAACTGCAGGTGGCATGGTTCTTTTAGGAAAATTGTAAGGAGAGGCCCTTCACGAAGGGGTTGAAAAATTATGAACAGGTCCATAAGTGGTAAGAATTAGTAATTGAATGGATCCTAAGGGCTTTCAAAGAGGTCCCTGTAGGTTACAAATAGGTTTGGGAAAGTTTTCTAAAGAAGAAAATGTGATGCATGAAGGACCTAAATGTAAACTCCAAGTTTCAAGGCCTTAATGATGTCCAAATGCTTTCAAATTTTTATATGTGCTCAATTGAACATTTAAGAATTTAATTGTACTTTTGATTTGGACTTTTAAACTTATTTATGTGTTCAATTAACACTTGAATCACCATTTGACCTTTATCTTAAGAATATCTCGCTTTATGACCTAATTTTGCAATTTTAACACAGAATTAAGGTTTTAGTCCTTTTTCTTTGATTCCCACACCTAACCCTTTTTATCTGTTAATTTGATATTGTTTAACCCAGTGTCTAGCTTAGCTTTAGCTTTTTAGCTATGATGAGTAGCTACTTATCATTTACAGGCGCAGAGTTGGAGACTTATGGAGGAGCTAGGCAGTTGGCGACCCCTAGAGTTACAGAGGCACTGTAGGCGAGTTCGAGCAGTAGTGTTTGGTGTGCTAGCAGGTGAAGCTCGAGCATCAGAGTCCTGCAGGGCCGTTGCAGCCGCTTCTTGTGCCAGAGTGGACTTAGTGGTGGGCTTACTCGTTACCTATCGAGGACACGATGCAGTCCGGGTGATTGTAGACAGATTGATGAAGAGAGCACGTTTCTTGCCGATCCGGGTCATCTTGGGACCAGCATAGTTAGCAGAGAGGTATATTAGTGACGTGGTACGTTTGCACGGATTTCCGCGTGAGATTGTATCCGATTGGGATACCCATTTTACTTCCCAATTTTGGGTTGGGTTTCAACAGGCCTTGGGGACACGGTTGAGGTTCAGTACGGCATACCACCTCCAGACGGATGGGCAGTCAGAGTGCACGATACAGACACTTGAGGACCTTTTACGCGTCTATGTACAAGACTGGAGGGGCTCTTGGGAGGAGCACTTACCCCTTACAGAGTTTGCATATAATAAATGTTATCACTCGAGTATCGGCATGACACCCTACGAGGCTTTGTATAGACGGAGGTGTACTGTGCCTTTGAGTTGGGTTGAGGTGGGGACCAAGTGGGAGGTTAGCCCCAGGCTAATCCAGCAGAGTCAGGAGGTGATACAGTAGATTCACAGACGACTTCGCATTGTCAAGAGTAGACAGAAGAGTTATGCCGATCGGAAGTGCAGAGAGGTGCAGTTCAAGGTTGGGGACCACGTCTTTCTTCACATTTCGCCCATGAAGGGCCTGCAGCATTTTGGGGTGAAAGGGAAGCTCGCGCCGAGGTTTATGGGCCCTTTGAGGTCCTGGAGCAGGTAGGATCCGTTGCTTACCGGCTTGCCCTTCCTCCTCAGCTTTCTGGTGTGCACAACGTGTTCCACGTGTCCAACCTCAGGAAGTACGTTGCCAATCCCAGTCACGTTATGAGCCACAAAAGTGTCTAGGTGGGTGACGACCTGACCTACCCTGAGAGACCAGTGCAGATACCAGATAGAGCCGTCCGGAGTTTGAGACGGAAGCAGGTACCCCTGGTGAAGGTCTTGTGGAGGAGCCAGCGGTACGAGGAGGCTACCTGGGAGTCTGAGGCGGCGATGCGAGAGCGGTACCCGGAGCTTTTTGAGGGTACGTCTTTTCGAATCAACTTCGGTCCTCTTTTAGTTTGTTATGCGTGTATATTTCCTTTTCAGCACCCTACCTAGCTCAAGTTTCGGGGACGAAACTTCCTTTAAGTTTGTTATGATGTGAAGACCTGTTTTGTCCTGAGCCTTTTAAGACATCTGGACTGTCAGCCAGACGTTTGCATCTCTTCCCAGATGTTTGGAAATTAAAAATTTTGTACATAGGGTCGCGTTTGCGCGCTGACTGTGCACAGATAGTCTCCCTCTTCTCTCTCTCTATTTTCTCCTCCACCAAAACACTAGTCGCACCCTCTATATAACCCTTCTCCCCCCTTCCTCTCTTCTCCACTCCACCACCACCTTCTTCCTTTCCACTGCAGCGAGAGGGATGAGTGCAAGAGAGGGTGCGAGAGCTAGGAGCGAGGAGGAGAGGCGGCGTGAAGAGAGCAGGAAGAGCGTGAGCTCGCGAGCTTGTGAGAGCTCGCCGGAGGACGCACGGCCGTAGCGGCACGTGCGGGAGGTGGAGTGCGTCGGGGGAGACATCCCCGACACTCTACTGCGGTCGAAGTTACAGACAAAGAGGAGAGGCCGCGGTTGCGCGCGGCGAGAGGAGCAGGAGGTCGGTCTGGTTCTGGTATTTTCCCATAATCAGACGACTCGTGAGTCATCCAGATGACGGGTTGGATGTCTGGTGATGACACCGGACGTCTGAAAGCAGAGCTCCATGAAGGTACATTCCTCTTGCGGTTACGGCCATTCAGGTCGCTCCGCAGCTACTATCTGTGTGGCTAAAAGTAGAAGATCTTGTCTGTTGCGTGAAGGGATAGCTTTAGGAAGGCGTAGGGCACGCCCTCCCACGTGTTTCGGATGTCTGGATAACTTATCAGATGACCGGAAGCATTCTCAGACAAATGGAGAAGATGTCGGACATCTGGAGTTGGGTCCAGACGGTCAAGTAGGGGTTTTGGACGTCTGAAGTCGACGTAGGAACCTGAGGTGAGACTCTGGTTACTTTTAAGATGTCTGGACCTTGTGCCAGATGTCTGATTTAGATCTGCAGTTCTGTTTTTGACACATTTAGGATCCATTTGAGGTCTGTTTTACGCAAACAAGATATCTATGGTTTTCTTGTGAGTTCCTCTATATGTTAGAAAGCCACTAGTGTAGGGAGAGAGCTAACCCCCCCACGGGACCCGGGGTTCAGCTAGCCACCCTACATCGACTTGTTAGGCCCACTGGGCAAACCGGGTTAATCAGACGAGGGTGCGCGGACTGTCGAGGGGTAAGACCCCTGTTTGGATCTGAGGGGCTAGACCCCTGTTATTGAGAGGGCTAGGCCCTATACTGTTCCATGCTGTACTTTGAGCGTACCCGCTAGCGGAAACGACTGACCACGTGCTAATGCGGGGTAGCTACTCGTGCGCTTATCGCACATGCCGTAGTCACTGCTACGTCTGTCCATGACCTCGAGGTGGTTGACTGGGTGTAGGATCACCACGGGGGACTCTCCCGGCCAGGAGAGCACCACGTACGTCATCTACTCTTCGGAAAAGACTGCAATCAAGATCGTTCCCACGATGAACATTCGAGATCAAGAAAGAGATCTGAAAGTAAACCAATGGGTAAAAAGGAAATGACTAGTAAAGTAAAATAATTGGAAAAGATAATTCACTTGTTAGCCTTTACTGCTTTAGTTAGTTGGTTTCCACTCTACTCAGCGTTTGCTGACTCTGTTTACTCATAACCCTTTTCAGGTCCAGGTGTTGAGCAGCCCGAGTTACTGGCTGCAAAGGGTGCTGGGCCCAGTCGAGCCCAGCAGTAGTTCCTGTTGTTGTTGTACTTCCTTTTTGCTAGTGAGTTAGACTGTTGTTACCGTTTCTGTTTCTGCACTTTGTTCTGCTTTGCTGTTGTTGTGGTGATATGTACTGTTAGCAGCTTTTATTTCCTTTACTGCTTGTACACTTTTACTGTTAGTTACTTAGCATAGTGAATGTGGGTTACTTTCCTGCTTTTTGGTTATTTCTTGTTGGACGACTGGGTCTTGGGATTAGTCGAGTCGTGCCGATCTTGGGTCCTGTAGGGATTTGGGAACGAGGTCGTAACAGACACTCTCAGCCGTCCAGCGTGAGGAAGAAGAAGAGGAAGAAGACGACGGTGTTCACAGGGACGTAAATGCAAGAATTCCTCAGAACCTAAACTAAATAAAAGTACTCAATGGAAATAGAAACCTAAGGACTAAAACGTAAACTGAGGTTTTCAAGTCTTATTTTATTTTAATTCTTTTTCAAATTTTTATATATGATTATAAATTAGATAAATATTCTATATATACCTTGAATTTACATTTTTGACCTTTTTAGCTTTATTTATTTAATTGACGAAGTTACTTAAGTATTTCATACTTACATTAAGTATTTATAATGTTAAATTAAATATTAATTAGGTAGCTAAATATTTATAATTTGAGTCCAAATTATTATTTAAATTATTAATGACATTAATTGATATTTAATTTAGTATTATTAACTTATTTTATGGCCCTCTAATATATTGTCCCTTATATTAAACCCTAAATAGACATATTTCTAGCTAATTAACTAGGGAAACTAGTTAATTAGGGGTATTTAAGAGTCATGATGAGTCTCTCATCAATAGACCATCTGATCATCTCCCTAATCCTTCCATGATCACAGTCCACTTTCTCCCTCGTTCAATTAGCCTTGTACACGTCTAGTTCACATCACCTTCATCAGAGACTTCCGTTGTACATGGTGGAGGTCTCCAACTTAGTTCACAGCCACTAGGGGCCTTCCATCACTTCTCCATCACATCAGGGCCCCATTCCACTCTTTAATTAGACCAACAGATCATTATACACAAAACGCCTAAATTCCTTCAACTTTCTAAGCTCGCTGTCAATGGCGGTTCAAAAGGAGTTGTTCCATCTAATTGACTACTTCCACACCATCGCCCGACTCCCCTGAGTCTTTCCCCTCACTCAATTGGGTGAGAGGGTCATTATTTAGTTCAGGCAAACTCAATAAAAGTTTTTATGGGTTTCATGATCAATCTTTAAGTTTAATTATTAATAGAGTTAATTGAGAAGTTTCTGAGGTTCTTTGTGACCTCAGGGGTTGTTCAAGATCATTTCTGATGAGTTTCATGGAGATTTCATCTCCAGCAAATTCAAATGGTGTTCACCGGAGCTCCAACGAGCTCCGATGAACCAAAATTGCACCTCAACCTTTAGAACTCTCTCAGAAGTTCCAGATCTCTTCTCTGTGATCATGGGAACTGGAATCAACAATTAAGTTTGTGTTTTAATGAGGATTACTCTCCGTTGGATATCATCTTCCTCAACTCCAGTAGAGTTGTGGAGATCTCTTCAGACCACTTCTGATCCTAGCGGCAGATCTAGTAGCTTCAGTAGAACTTTAAGAAGCCAGAATAGAATTCAAATAGGACTGTGAACTCTTGAGTTGATCTATCGAACAAACCCATTTTTGAGTTCAAGTGATGAAGCCTAATAGCAATCAAGGAGTACTCAAAGCACAATTTTGAAGTATGCAATAGATTTCTTGAGTTGAATTTGGTCTGATTATGCTTTTAATTTGATTTTGCGAGCTTTAAATTAGAAAGTCAAACTTCAACCTCAGTAATCGAAGCGATCGACCACGGTTTGTATAAAAAAATCATCGTTGTTGTAGTATATGTCACAAATATAAACCGTTATTGCATCAATTTTATTTAGTTACATAATTTTTGCTGGTTTATTCTAGGTCGTTCACTGGGAGGTAGTTATTGATATACATCGCTCTCTTAGTCCAACATTATTTGTCAATTCCAAAAAGGTCAAATTTATGTACAATCATAAATGATTGAAAGAATTAAACTAATTTATATATTGAAATGCTTGCAAACACAAATATACAAACAAGCATCAAACACTATACATATTTACTATATACTATCTATTTATAACTTATAATACTAATACTTACATATAAAACAATAATAAGCAATAATATATACTATACTAACTTAACTTAATATATTAACATATATAGTAACATATATAATATGTATAGCGATAAATATAAACGTCACTAAACCTTAGGAAAAAAAACTATATACAGAATCTAATTTAAAAACTAGGATCTCTAGTGACACTTATTCTATCTACAGTGACGAATAATTCTGTCAGTAAAGTTATTTTGTTATTTATATACATATATAGCTCAAACATTACCTATACTACGTATACTTAATATACAGATACTTATTATTTACAGTATACTTATATATATATATACATATACACTATACGAATATACATATACACTTAACTCTTTCTCTTTTTAGTTCTCCCTTCTTCTTAACTCTGTTTCTTTTATCTCTTTAGTACTTAACCAAGGCTCTCTCATTCACTCTCACAGAACGGCTTACACTTTGACACTTAGCCTTTTTCTCTTTTTATTCTCTCTTTCATAACCCCTCATTAGACTTCACTTAGTTCAAAAAATAAGTTTTAAGTTGGCGGGCGGCCTTTTCGAGCGATACACAGCACTCTCTTGGGTGGGACCAAACCTCTCCTAAGGCCACCCTAATTCGTTAATTAGGCCTCTTAATTATGTTTTATGCTCAGTAATGGATTTAATCAAGCCCTCGCACAGTGCATGGCTCCCAGCTACACATCGCACACCGTTCTCACATCACATCTCAATGCCAGATGCCATTCATGCTAAGGGGATAAGGAGGTAATGTTTCGAGCGCCCGACACCCGTAATGACTGAATAGCTTAGGAAGAAAAATAATATAAAGGGCACCAGGTGTTCGTCAGTGAACGATGTGGCACTATACGTGGTGCATCTCAGTGCTAGAATTCCAGTGTGGCTTGTCCTAATTTCGTGATTTTGGCCCTCGATTTGAGAGCCATAATTTACTATAATTTAAAAATAAATTATAGGGTTACAAAGTATTTAAAAAAAGCTACTTAATTATATAATTTATTTATAGAATTAATTATGTTTACTGTATAAATGAATTACCTAAAGTTTACACTTTATACATGCTGATTTTTAAGTTTATTTCTTAATTAACGTATAAATTAGTTATTTAATAGTCTAATTGACCTATTACAGTAGTAATATACATATTAAAGTATTTAATACACATTTTTATTGCATTTTACACAGTTTATTTTGGTTTATTTACATTTAAATAGGTGATTTCAGGGTGTTATATGTGTAAAATAATATAATATATATTATAAATATAGTTAAATAAGTTTAATTTACTTAAAATATAATTATATAAATGTACAGTATAAGTTAATTCATTTATTACTTAAATTATTAATTTATTTTAATTTAATCTAATAACTTAACGAGTAACTTAATAAATAAATTATTTATTATATATATATAATTAAATTATGGTACAGGGTTTATTATGTACAAAATAAATATATAGATATATCGATACAATATAAATAGTAATTACATTTATTTACAGAGTTTTATAAATTTATTTAAGTTATAGTGCTTATAAGTTAATATAAATAATAAATAGTTATATAATTAAGTAATATACAGTTTATATACTTTTAAATATGTAATTTACATTATACAACATATATATAAGTTATTTACACCTATTATACATCTATTTCACATTATATACATATATACTTACAATACAACTTATATTTACATGTATGTCCATAATATACAAGGTATTTTTGGGTATTTTTAGAGTTTTTCTACTTTTAATGGTTTTTATATATTTTGTGGAGGTAGGGGATGAGAGAGAAAGAGATAGATGAGATGAATAGATTATTTTTTGTGTTTTTTTGTTAAGGGATTTTTATTGAGTTTTAAGGTAGACTGAACCGTCGGCTAGTATGTTCTACCAAGTCGGGGGTTCAGAATACTTTGAAACGTTGCAAATGGGTAGAGAAATAGTTAATCTTACTCAGTACACCTTTATTTCATTTTTCTGGCTTTTTTTAGAATTTTTATTTGTTTACAAGTTGATCGCATTCTAGGCCTAAAAAGGGTTTTCAATGAGAACTTAAGGCCTATAAATGAACCCTAAGTGCTGAACATGCGTTAAAAACATTCAGATATAAGAATTAAGACATAAAGAAGATGTTCATCCACTCAAACATGATTTTCAATGAGTTTTGACATTAATTTTCATCATTTAGACAGTTAGGCATAATTTTAGCTAACAGAAGAGATTTAAATAAAATGACAAGCAATTCATATGTTGTTATAAAATCTACAACAGTACAGGAATGCTTGCACACAGTCTACACAACATTACATACATGTCGGCTATATTAAATACTTAAACTTAAGCCTACAGTCCCTCTAACCCAAATCATCTAGCAGACAACAGATGCAGCGGTGATGCTGCTGAACTCCAATAGAACAGCAGCAGCAAGTGCAGCAACAGCTCAAGGATTTCTAGACGCCCTTAATGCAAATCAGACGTCTTAACATAATCAGATCCATACTACAGTAGGTCAGACCTCCTATTCTTGCCGAACAACCGTTTCGAGAGATTTCCTCTCACTCCCTCTCTTTTTATGCTTTCATAGTTTATTGTAATTGACATTGGAAGTAATATATATCAGATTTGTTCTCCATCTCTATCTTGTGATTTGTTTTCTTGTTTTCTTCTTTCAAAAATACAAAAAAATAACAAAATCCCAAAATACCAAAAAGAAATGAATTGAAGCACGGTTTTCAACTAAAGTAAACGTCGCCTCCCTGTGTTCGACCCGGGACTTCCTTGGAGTTTCGGTATAAATTTTATCTGATTGACATGTGTTGCAACTACGACGACGGGTTACTTGTAACCTCAATTTTTAACATGCGAAACACCCCCGACCATTTTGGCGCCATTGCCGGGGAGGCGACGGAATTTACTTTATTATTTATTGCGTTTCTTTACATTTACATAGCACTAACCCTACTTGTCTTTGATCTACTATCTTGCAGGTACCCTAGCATGGAGATCCAAGTGCGGTAGATCGGAGTAAAGTGCGGGTATAGTGTTTTGTAAGTGTCCCCCACACCATCCGCACCTTAGTTTTCATTTCATAACCGAATAACTCAAACCCAAATCAACTTAGGTGCTTTTTATAAATCTTAGGATAGATTTGGTTGTTTGTTTGCCACCTCCACTCACCTCGCCATCCACATAAAAAAAAAAGTGTTATCTGATTGTGGGATTTTCTGAAAGCTACACACTTAATGTCCACAACTTCTTATCCTAAGGCGTACAATCACTTTGATTCTACCACTGAACCGAGATCTGATCTGTGGACCCGGTACACTTCAACTAAATACATATAAGTGAGTAGAAATCTAAATAGGTTAAGCATTCTTGTGTGCCTTAACTATGTGTTGCAATAGGCCAATTGATTAGCTTGCCACTTAGGGTTGATTCTTAGGGCTGAACCAGGCACTCCACATTATTTTTTATTTTTAAAGGAACATATCATCACCCGTGCTTTCAAAACTTGGAGTGTTCTACTAAACCTTGATTGAACCAACCTAAGAATTAAACCCTAAAAGCTACTAAACAAGGTTAAATCCTAAAAGACACATCATCAAATAACCTTGTTTGAGAACCCTGGTTGTGCACGCACACACATTTTAACTGATTATTAAGGGCACAACCCACCTAAAGGGCCCATCACATTCCTGAAGCACCATTGTCCCAAGCCTAACTAAAATTGATTAGACGTTGGCCCTAAGGACTGGTTCGCTCGTCGGGATCCAGATTGAGATTATTCACGGTTAACCTGCTTATACTAGTCAATCTGATGTCTAGCTAGGGGAGTAGCGTCAAACGACTGCGGCTGGGGGGTACACTAGGAACCGAAGGAGCAAGCCAAAGGAAGAACCTTCTCCCCAGTCCCTCTTAATCGGTTGGATTGCCTGGACATAAGTAGAGTTAATCGTCCATAATCTTAGGATGGATTCTGAGAGCCTATAGACCTTTAGGCTACCCAACCTAAGGACATGCTTGTATTTTTATATTGCTGGGCTCCTTTCTCTTCTGATTTTCCTCCTTACTTCATCATGTACCCTTCCACATCCTACACACATTTCATAGCCTATCCTCCTACCACCACTTACCCTCAAGATAATTACTATCCTGACTTAACTTGTAATTATCCATCCACTAGCCGGGACGACTTTGATTGGGGATATGAATTTGGACCTCAGTGTCCAGGGCCTAACCCTAGACAACAAGACTATGATTACTATCCTTCCCAGAGTTACAATGATTATAGATCTCCATCCTTTGATGACCAAACCAACCTGATTGACAAACAAGAAGGATATCATGATTATAACACCTACCCTCCCCAGTATTCCACTGAATATAGGTCGCCACCATCCTTTGAACAACCTAGAACAACCTACTTTTAAGGAGGGACCCGAGAACCTCGACATCTTGACTCCCCTAGATTCAACCCAAACCCACCCAAACCTGAATCGAACCAGTCGATTCAGGTGAACCAGATCCAAGATTGAGTGTTGGCTAATTTGAGGAACACCATACACTTTTTAGAAGCCTAGCCAACACCATGCACTGAAGCACTGAAGCCTATGATCAAAATGATTGATGAACTTAATAGTTCTCTATTGGATTTGCTCCAAAGTGTTAGGGATAGGGACCTGGGTGAGTTTCTTCTTGGGAAATTGTCGAGGTTGAGGATGAAATTTGTGGTTGTACTAGTCAAATCTTGGGATGATTCTCAAGATGAACCCCCTCCAGGAGAGCTAATGTCTGAACCCGCTCAGGCGCCTATCGGGGGGGATACATTTTCTGAGACTGGGGATGACCAGGTTGGGCTAGAGTAACCATTTGAGGATGAACCGATTGATTCACCCGAGATCCCCAAGTCAGGAAACGAACAAAATTATGTCTCCTTGGATCAAGAAATGATTTATGATTTTGAGACATATATAAATGAGGATCATCAATTCTTTGACTCTGAGGGTGAAGAATCTTTAGGTGAAGTCTCACTTGAACATAAGGAAAATGATTTTAGTGAGACAAACGGGCATGAGGAATTTGATGAACCATTTGATAGCCCGTTTATTGAAGATTTAGATTCGGTTAGGGTTAACTTGGAAGATCCGAATCTTGATGATTCAATCAGTGACCCCAGTCCTCATCTGCACCCCGAAGAGTTGACTTCTAAGATCTTTGTGCCCAAGTCAATCTTGATTCAGCCACGATTTTTGGACTTGGGAGAATCATATGGGGTGAATAATATGCTAGAGGTCCCGAAGCTTGAGCCCTTGATGTTGGAGGATAGAATTGTTGAAATAAAAATTTGGGAGGCTAATTCTGAGGGAAGTTTGATTCTGGATCTAAGGGTACCTATTGACCTAAAACCACCTACTTTCTACCAGGACTCTTACGATATCTTTCACGTGCAACCCAAGCTCGAAATAACTGATTATTTTTCTGAGCTAGATGTTAAGTGGACAACCGCACTTATTGAATCATCTTTACCCATTGTCCGATACTTTAGTCTTGGGTTGCACACCACTAAATCGCAGACCCGACCCCACAAACACAACAACCTTTGGTTCTAGGTGATTTTCATCCAGAACCTGAGAACCACTCGACCCTGGGGCATGGGTTTGCACCATAATCTCGTTCACATCTGTGGACATCTTCTGCGGACGGGTTTCAAGATCATCCTTTTGATTTTGACTCTGACCCGCACTTGTGAATTCTCAATTTCTTCTTTGTATGTATGTTATGCTTAACTGAATGCAATAAACTTAGCACGTGTGTATACACTCTTCTCTCTGTGGAGCTGACCGGATTTTCACGACACTCAGGTGATGTTCTGTTTACTCTGCCCTTTTCATGTCTTTATTTTTACAATGTGGATATTGCATCATTTAGGCATCGGGGGGTGGATAATTAATTCCTAAAATCATTATGTTAACTCTGTAGAATTTCTTTTAGTTTCTTATAAAAATAAAAAAAATTGAAAATTTGAAAAAAATTAGAAAAAAGAAAGAAATTAGGAAAAGGGAACTTAGGCATTTTGATGTCATTAACTTTAGGAAATGATACGAGAGGATCTAAACACTTAGACTCTTTAGGTCTTCAGGCTTAATTAGCCCGGGTGTCCACTCGAATGTGGATTTAGTCTCGAGTCCTCGTCAATTAAAATTTATTTTAATTTGGTAAATAATTTGGGATGATAAGTATGCAACTTATCAACCCACCCTCTGATTTGGGGGGACTTTATGCCTAAGCATGTACACACATTTTTTTGCACTGACTCACTTTCCGATGATTTTTACGGAAATTGGGTAGCAAATGGACTGACTTGGGTGATATGGCTGACAATTTGTCGGTGGTAATAGCTCATTAGCTGATTGTTCAGAGCCCAGCCACAAGATCATTTTCATTGTACTGCCTTTAGGTAAATCTTAAATTAGGGAAGCCACCTACTTAGAAAAAAAAAAAGCAACTCTCAAAAAGAAAAGAAAAAAAAGAAAAAGAAAAAGGAGAAAATAAATAAATAAATAAAATCACACTTCACCGCACGAGTATGGCTGGCAAGTTGTCGTTGGTAACAGCTCATCGGTCGATTGTCCAGAACCCAGCTCACAAAAAAAAAAGCACAATAATTCCCAAAACACTTAGGGAAGAAGCAGGGAAGTAGAATAAACCGGGGAAATATACACTGGGTTTGCCTTTGGGTTGACCCCATAAATAAAAGAAATAGGGAGAAAGTTACCGATCGTAAAGATAAATACTGCATAGCATGCATCATTCTGCATTTAGAGTAGTATAAAATTTAGGTTAATTACGTCCATTTTGTGGTTAGGAGAGAAGGATATTTATTTTGAATCCTCAGATTGACGATCCGGCTGTACGGATCTGATCAAGATGACGATAGGAGTCCAACGCCTTTGAAATCGCCTTGATCGAAGTCCTATAGCACCATATGCAGTCTGAGGAAGATCAACGGTTAAGGGACTAGGAGACATAATTCGGAGCTTCAAATGATAAATCCGACTGTGCGGATGGATTCGGGTCGACGATCGCAGCCTAACGATGTTAAAATCGACTCAATCCGACTTCTGTAGCAGCCCCTACAACAACAAGAAGATGGATAGCCCAGACTATGCCTCGTGGCACAACCCAGGCCACCAGCACACGCACGCAGCACCGCATGCGCGCAGCAATGCGGGTGCAAGCGCGGGCACGTGGGCGCGCATGCGCACAGCGCACCGCCAGCGCGTGGGTGCGAGCGCACGTGGCAAGGTAGGAGCACAGTGCTAGCGTAGCGTGAGTTGGACCTACAGCGATGTATGAGTTGGACTTACAGTGATGCTTACAGCCATCGGTAATTCATTGCATTCCGACAAAGCCAGCTGTGGGCTCAAGTGGGCATGAGCTGCCTACAGCGACGTTTCCAGCGACGGCCTAGATGTCACTAATGGTCCCATACCTATCTTTGCCTCTTCTCCTCCACTATAAAAGGACCTACACCCCTTCACTTCCAAGCCATCTCTACCTACTCTACTCCCACCTACTCCCAAGCTCTAGCAAGCCTACCAACGCTCCATTAGAGCTTGTCCTCAAGCTCCCAAGGTGCCTATTAGTGTAGCGAACCTCTGCCCCACCAAATATTTGTCTAGCTTCCCATCCCCCTTCATAGGTCGCCTTGGAGCCATCCTCCCACCTCCATTCCGGTAGCAGATCAACTCCGTCTTCTCACCTCCATTTCGGAGCTACGTTGAAGCTTTCCTCAACCTGACGTCCTCATACATCACATCTTTGTCATCCCGCTCCTCTCCTCCTTCGTCCGAGCTACCGCCAAGCGTTGTCTCGCCAAACAGCCGATTCAGGAGATTTCCTCTCACCCCCCACTCATTTTATGCTTTCATAGTTTATTGTAATTGACATTGGAAGTAATATATATCAGATTTGTTCTCCATCTCTATCTTGTGATTCGTTTGCCTACTTTCTTCTTTCAAAAATACAAAAAAATAACAAAACCCCAAAATACCAAAAAGAAACGAATTGAAGCGTGGTTTTCAACTAAAGCAAACGTCGCCCCCTTGTGTTCGACCCGGGACTTCCTTGGAGTTTCGGTATAAATTTTTTCTGATCGACATGTTTTGCAACTACGACGACGGGTTACTTGTAACCCCGATTTCTAACACGCGAAACACCCCCGACCAACTAGGGAATAATTTGTTGAATTTCAGTTAAAAATGTAGCTACATCATGCAGCAATTTAATATGATGAAATGGGATTCAATGAAAATTTTGACTTAATCTTTATATTGCTACTATAGGCAGTAGAGTAAAGAAAATTAATTCAGATCATGAATTCCATTGAAAACCAAATTAAAATGTTCTAGTGCTTGAAATAAGATTTAATCCCTTAAAATGTTGCTGCTGTGAAGCCTTTTGATGTACTAAAATAGGGGGAGTTTTGACTTTAAAATCAGAAATTCAGGCAACCGTTTACAACATAATCAGTCTAGACACTCATTCGAAAGCAACTCTAAGCAATGCAATCATCATCAATACTTCAGAAATTCATGAGACAAACCTGAAAACTCTTTAAGTTAGTGAAAAAACAGAGAGAAATCCAGATAAGTCTCCCCAAAAATGTATTGAAATCCTAATGAGCACCTCACCTTACATTATAGGCAATGTAAACTAAGGTGGCAAATTAGGGTTTCAATGTGAGAAAACCAAATCACAAGTGTCTCAAACAGATTCTAAAAAATTCGGGTTTCATTCCCTATTGAGGGAGGCTTGAAAATCACATAAAATTTGATTTATCCTCTCTCTTGTGCCATAAACAGCATGAAGAGAATCTAAATCCAACAATATGACCATTGAAAACAAACCCAAATCATTAGATTCGCATTAAAAACAAATAGAGGGACTTTGTGAATTTAATGGGATGGATGGGGTGTCCCTTAAGTGAATAATGAGCACCCAGAAAAGATCTGACTTCTTAAGAGAATCAGGTCTGATTTGGTGCTCAGATGGGTGGGTGATTGGTGAAAAACACGAGGAACTCAGAAAGCAAAATGGAAGAAACTCAGAAAGCGAAATGGAAATGTGTAGGGGAAGAAAATAATGATCAGTGAATGGGGGAATTCGTCTCCTCTGATCTGAAGTGATCAAGGGAGGTAAAAATGTGGTATCTATGCTGACTCTACTCCTAGGCTATACTACAGTCATGCACAAATTAGAACTAATCTACACCTAATTTCTACTGCTAAACTACTCTAATTAACACACAACTAATCTAGAAAGTAGTAAACCTAATTTAAAAGGAGGAATGGAACCTTTGGATCTCCATCCGGTGGATGGAGAGGAAGAATGGAGGGAGGAAGTGCTCCAACGGAGTGAAAACTCGCTAGTGGAGTTCTGGGTCACCCTCAGGTGCTACGAAGTCCTTAGCGGCGAGGAGAGTCGGGGAAGAAGTAGAATTCACAGCCAGTGGCCGTCAAAAGGGGAAATGTGGGGAGGAGAGCTGGAGGGGAAGAATGATCGGCTTGAGAGGTGTAGAAGGGAGCGATCTCTCGCGCGCGCAGCTGTGGAGCTCCTTAAGTAGAGTGACAGTGGATCAGAGCACCGAGTTGGTGCAATTAGTCTCCAACGGTGTGGATGGAGGTGATGAGACGATAGGAGCGCGCACAAATGTAAATCAAATCCTAGCTGCTAGAGCATATTTGGGAGGAGAGGTGACCACATGCGCCAAATCGCGTGAAGGTTCGATGCAAATCAAGCCACAGATCGAGCGATGAAGAGAATGAATGACCACGATGGCCTCAGTTCTTCGCAACTACAGTAGCACGTGAACTGCAGGTGGCTGGGGGTCAATTGGTGAAATTGCGTAAAAGGTCCTCAGGCGAAACGGTGGAAATATTTCAAGGCAGCCCATTAGTGGTTGTTACGACCCGATCCGAGATCCCTACAGGACCCGAGACCAGCCCACCTCGACTAATCCCAAGACCTAGTCGTCCAACGAGAAATAACCAAAAGCAGGAAATAATTCACATCCACACATGCAATGTAACTAAGCAGAAAGAAAACAAGAGACAGTAAAAGAAACATAGCGAAAAGTATATCAATATTACAGGCCATCACAACTACAACAGAGAAAAGTACAGCGGAAAGTACTAAAACAGTATTACATGGAATAAAAAATAGTCACTACTACAACAGGAGTTAAGGAAAATAGTATAGAAACACCGCTAAGGCTGGGCTCGACTGGGCCCAGCTCCCTCTGCAGCTGGTAGTATTGGCTGCTCAATTCCCTGACCTGAACAAGGTTATAAAATTTTTGGAGTCAGCGAACGTTGAGCAGAGTTGTAATTTAGCCATTTACATGTAATTAAGATAAGTAATTAATTTATGCAATTAAACAACTATCCATTTTCATTTAGTTCAACCAAGTACTTCTAATTTGTTGTTCCTTTATTCACTTAGATCATTTCTTGATCTGCCCTGTTCCTTACGGGAATGACCTTGATTGCAGTCTTTTCCATGATGTAGGAGGTACACGTGGTGCTCTCCTGGCCGGGAGAGTCCCTCGTGGTGATCTTACACCCAGTCAATCACCCCGAGGTCACGATCGCGACGTAGCGGTGACTACGGCACGCATGATAAACGTGCGGGTAGCTATCCCACACTGGCATGCGGTCAGTCGTTTCTGCTAGCGAGTACACCTAAAGGTACAACACGGAACAATACAGGGCCTTGCCCTCTCAGAACAGAACATAACAGGGGTCTCACCCCTCCACAGTCCGCATACCCTTGTCCGACTATCTCAGTTTGCCCAGTGGGCCTAACAAGAGTCGGTGTAGGGTGGCTAGTCCTAACCTCGGGACCCCTGGGGTGGCTAGCTCACCTCGGTACTACGTACATGAGGGCCAAACAGAGTCGGTGTAGAGTGTCTAGGCCTGATGCCGGGGCTCAACTCAACAGGCGGCTAATACCTCTCTACACAAAAGGGGTAGTGGCTCTCCTTGGTACCGCATACACAAAGGCCAGCTCACTTCCAATTTACAGGAGCTCTCCTCCTAATTCCCCAAAGGATTCACACTGGTATTCCTTTCATTTCATATTCCAAACTTTCAGATCTCTATGTACATTTCCATTTCCATTCTTTAAAAACAGGCAGCTCGTGATTTTCTACCGACAAGGCATCATATTAAGTAACCAGTACAATTGCTAGCATTAAAAGTTTTACAATCATCTTAAGTAAACAGTGTAGCTCAACCATACTCATTTATTCCTGCCCTAGGGTTCATTCTTATCCTAGGGTTATACACGTTTCTCAAGTATACAGTATATCGCAAACCATACTCATCTGTTTTTGCCCTAGGGTTCATTCTCATCCTAGGGTTCATTCAAGCTATTCTAAGCACGCAATTCACTTATTTAAATCATAATATTATGTAAACCACTCTACCGGCAAATACGGGAGGAATGGGGGCTCGGATCGCAGATCCTGTCGCCTCCACGACTCCCGCACACTCGACTGCTGGAGACCTATACAATTGACCATCTACATCAAACGAGTCCAAAACCATATACAAGTGACACTAACTTGTAGAGAAGCTTAAGATAAAAACAACGGTACGTCGTTTGTTGAAATCCGATTTCGTTTGGGCCTTAAACAGGCCAAAAACACTCACATTGTCCAAAATCAGACGATTGGGTCTAGTCCCAGACGTCTTAAAAGACGTCAAAACTCATCCTTGGTTTCCTGCGGCTACATCGGATGTCTGGACCCTTCCATGATCATCTGAGGTGAGTTCCAGACGTAGAACTCTCCTTCCGGTCGTCTGGAGACACGATCAGACATTTGGCGACGTGTCCATACGTCCAAAAGCACCTTGAAGGGCGCACCCTGCGCCTTTCCAATGGCTTTCTCCCTTCGTACGTTCGTGCCGACCATCAAAAAAAGGCTAGACAAGATCCTTGCAGCGAGATCTACATGGCTGTAACCGCATAAAAGCACGTACCTTAGCACAGAGCGTGCTTTCAGATGTCTAGCCTCAACTCCGGATGGCCTTCTACTATTCCAGACGTCTGGGATGTGCTCCAGACGTTCGATACTAGAAAATATCCAGTATGCAGAACCTCTACGGGCTTCTCCTCCACGCGAAACCCCTCCGCACAGCCCGTAGCTGCTACGCCAGCAGCTTTAGGAGGCCGCGAAGCTCACCTCCGCAAGCTCCTCCTCCTCGGGCACAAGCTCCCCTGAGCAACCGTCACTCTCTTGTGGCTCCCTCGTGAGCTCCTCCCACGATCCCGCTCCCCTCTCCTCCTCAGCGTCTCTCTCCATCCCCTCTTCTCGCCGCGCTGGAAGGAAGGGGCGAAGGTGAATGACGGAGGTGGTGGCTGATGGAGATGGATGGAGTGGCGTGGGGGAAGGGGGGGTTTAAATAGATAGAGGGTTAAGGTTTGGGGTGAGAAGAGAGAGGAAATACGCGTGCAGCACGTGCGTGCGAAAATGAATAAGGTGCGGTCTCTACTTTCAGACGTCTAATACTCTGTCCAAACGTCTAGATAGATGTTTGACGGTAATCCAGACGTCTTAAACAATTCAAAAAGGCAGCGGGTCATTTCAGTGGTTAAGAAAGGTTATAGAGCGGTCCTTATGGGCTTGCAAATAGGTCCTTGCGTCCTACAAATTGGCCCTTGGAAGGTTTTTTAGTGAACAAAATGTGATGTGTGAAGGACCTAGATGTGAATCCCTAATTGCAAGGCCCTAGTGATGTCCAAATGCACCCATGTTTTTATAGAAGTTTAATTGAATATTTTGGAAGTTAATTATACTTTTGATTTATACTTTTAAACTCATTTGTGTGTTAAATTCGCACTTTGATCACCATTTAATTTTATTTAAAAGAATATCTCATTCAATGACCTAATTATACATTTTTAATAGAAAATTGATGTTTTAGGTCTTTTTCTCTATTTTCCACACTTAACCCTTTTTATGTGTTAATTTGATAGTATTTAACCTAGTTTTTAGCTTAACTTAGGCGATCTAGCTATGATGAGTCACAACTCACCACTCAGTGGGTCAACTCTGAGCTTGACTCAAGGTGTAATGGTTTGAATCTTTGATTTGTGAGGTTTATTAAGATCTCGAATCACTTGTGAGCAATTTAGAACTAATTAGATGTTATTCCATCGAGATTTGTTTGAGTTTTCAACTTCTGCACAGATTGGGCACCAAAAGGAACCTAACACTGTTCATTGTGCTTCTGTTGAGATTTAGAGCTAAAAACTACTCAGATTTGTCCCTTTTGGTTCATTGAATCAGTCTAGATCCATTCCTGATAACTTTATCTATCTCCCAGTCTGGCTGAAGTATGTATTGGTGAAATTGCAGGGAGAGCCCCTCAGCAATGGGGTAGAACAATTGCAGGCAGACCCATAAGTGGTTACAAAGTATAACATAATAGTCCTTTTTGGCTTGCAAAGAGGTCCCTACTGGTTTTTTAATGAATGAAATGTAATGCACTAAGGATCTAAATGTAAATCTTTAATTTCAAGGCCTTATGATGTCCAAATGCATCGAAGTTTTTATCTAGGCTTAATTGAACATTTAAGAAATTAATTATATTTTTGATTTAAACTTTTGAGCTCATTTATGTGTTCAATTTACACTTGGATCACCGTTTTACATTTATTAATAGAATATCTCATTTAATGACCTAATTATGCATTTTTAACATAGAATTGATGTTTTAGGTCATTTTCTCTAATTCCCACAGTTAACCCTTTTTATGTGTTAATTTGATATTGTTTAACGTAGTTTCTAGCTTAACTTCACTTATTTAGCTATGATGAGTTGCAACTCATCATACCCCCATGCTTAAGTTTTGCTAGTCCCTTAGCAAACAACTCATTAAAGTGCATAGTAATTTAAGTATCAGCAAGTTGAGTGTGATGAGATATTTTTACTTCTTTCTTTTCTCACAAAGTTAAGTGTTTCAAGATGATCTTTAAGCTGAAAGATTTTCTGATAAACCGACTGTGTTTATGTCTGAACATTGTGAGAACCTTTTTGCTTAGGAAGACTAAACAGAACTCAAGACTGATATGACATAAACCATCTCTCGACTAACAAGGACTCTTGATATTTAAACCTTTCAGTCGAATTTCAGGACTTAGGGGGTTTAGAGAGACTCAGAATGCTAAGAGGTTATGGCTATACTTTGTGATAAGTCAGGATGACCAGGTGAATTTTAAAACTCAATCCCAAGGTTTCACTTCTTTTTAAGTCCAGGTTGGTCCTAGCTTCAGCTCATGTTTTCGGATTGACTCTTAAGAAACGAAGAATACTTAAGCCAAACTCTTATTGCGATTGTGGCTCAAAGAATATATGGTGGAACATGGTATTTGTACTGAACCCTGAAAGCATTTTTGGTGGAATTTTTGTATTTATAGAACTTAAAGAATATACTTGACTTATTCTAAAGAACTTTCTCTTTGAAACTTTTTTTTTCTAACTTTGTCAGTATGTCTCCGCCAGCTTTATTTGGTAGAGCGCACCTTATTTGGTGGGTGAGTTCTTTGGTGGAAAGAGCTTCTCCTAGACACAAGACTAAAGACTAAGACAAAGAGTCTACCTGCACGCATAGGTAAGGAGTCCACCTTCCCTAATGAACATTAGAGATGAATTTCAAATTCACAAGGTCTTTCCCGACATTGTATCGTGTAAATGAAGGTTACTTAGACTCCTAAATCAAAGCAAACCAGCGAATCCTGTACTGGTGACTCAGGTACAAGAATACGTCCTAAAGTTAGGAGAGATTGTGGTCTATCATGTCAAAGCTAAAACTGTATTAAGCCAAAGCCTGAACAAATCAGGCTATAGTGTCTCGGAAAGTCAAACCGGCAAAGGTTGAATGTACATAAACACTTATTCTATTTTTGTTTTCAACTAGAAGATCATAGTTAAACACTTATATTTCTTTCACATATTCTTTTTCTCTCCTCAAAATGAAGTTCTCCCTCAATAATAGAACTCAGGTCCCTTATTGTATTTTTGGAATTTTTGTGTTTTGTCATTTTTTTTGTACTTTTGGCTTTGTAAATTTTTTCAAAATTTTTTCAAAATTTTTCAAAACTTATTTTGGTATTTTTGATAATACTATATTATATACACTATAGGTGTGTCTACAATTGCATTTTATTTAAATGGTTTGCCATTTACACCCTCCCTTGCTTAAATGATGCAATGTTTTCATTAAATGAATAGGATAGACGAAAATGCATGCTCTGCTTTTCACTATCCTAGACTGGGTGACGGAAGGAAGTCGGAATGAGGAGATAAAAATCTCTATACGGACGATTTTAACTTTGATACAAGATCAGAGTGGGAAGTCGGGCTAGGAAGTGAAATGCATGACATATGTGACAATGAATGTATGCTTAAAATGCAAGGGATGACAGCTAATTCAAGAAAGGTGAAAATAAGAAAGGTGAAATCAATAATATACAAGGATAGGTTTTGCAAAGTTTAACTCCTTTAGCTAGGCGTAAACCCAGTAGGTAATTCAAACTATAGGAGCGAATAGGTAGAATTGACAAGTCAATGAATCTCATTGAAATGTTCAGATTATGATGTAGAAGTAATGTATGTTGTCAATCTCAAGGGTGAAAAGAATGGCTCCTTAGTCAATATGAATCAGAATCAGATACTTGGTACAAGGCCCAAGTAGAAAGTGGGTATCAAATTAGGGATACTTGGCTCAAGGTCCAAGTAGACAAAAATACTCGTTTCAGAATTACTTGGCTCAAGGTCCAAGTAAACAGACGGTGTATAACCAGAAAGAATCAACAGCTCCCACCTCTTCAATGAATTAATTGTAGAATCAAGATGAAGATGAATTTGTGTTGGGAAGAAGAGGTGGTTGCTGATCTGAGTAAGGTGTGGATGGATCAGAATCATGCAAGGCTTGTGATATGACATGTGCTTGGACTTGGGGAGGTTTAGGTTGAACATACCTCTTGCTAGGTATGTTCCTCGGATTGGGTTCTGCTTGAGATGTGAGTGAATGTGGTTGGCGGGATTCTGTTAAGTGTGATAGCTGGGCTCTCATCACAGCTAGTGCTGCGTCCTGTCTCTGCTACATAACAATGTTTTGTTATTGCATATTAGCAAGAGCTTTCATGATGGACCCCAACTGGTCATCTCGTGTAGGCCCAAGTTGAGAGTATTGCGCGGGTGATGAGAGCCTCATCATGAGCCATAACTAGCTCATTTTGACCCAATAAAGAAGATAAAAGCTCCTACATAACCTAGAAGAAGGCCTAAATGAAGGAATAAGTGCTTTGAGAAGAAACCATGAATTAAAGGTTAAAACTGTAATTTTACCATTGCAGTGCATAAACGGGATTTCTCAGAGGCAAAACATAGGTCAAATGGTCTAAATAAGATAAAAAGTGGGTTGAGTCAATCAGAAATGGATTCATGTGCAATTTAGGAATTAAATGACATTTGGTAACCTTAAAACAGACCTGCTTAAATCAACAAGGTTCCGGTCAGGATAAAAATCAATTAAACCCTCTGAAAATCATGGAAAAATATCCTCTAGGGTTTAGAACACTTAATTTGGCCTTTGGAACCCAGTTTGACCTAGATTAGGGTCCTAGTTCTTCAATTAACCTCATTTGGGTTTTTACGTAAAATGTCTAGTCAAAGGAGGTAAAACCTAAAATACAACTTCATCATTGGATTCCTTAGGTCAAAATTAGGTTTGTACCAAAATTTGGACCTAAGGGGAGGTCATCTTGACCAACTTTGCAATTTAGTACACCCAAATCACAATTTGGTCCCTATCTTTTGAAATCATCGCAGAGAGCCCCCTAATTTCCTCGCCACCTTTGTAACCAGGTCCTTCCGCCATTATTGGGGCAGAATCCTTCTCCGGCCAGGATTAGAGAGGGAATACTCTCTGATTTCTCAGAGATCTCCTCCCAGAAATGGAAGGGAGATTCTCTGAGGAATTCCCTTCCATCTAAGGCCAATCTTAATCCCTGGTGTGAACCCAATCTCTCTTGCGAATGCACGAGGGATTTGGGTATTCACCCTCTTTCCTTCTCCGGCGAGCCGGCGGAGGTAATGGCGTGCCCTCCACGCTCTGAAAGCATGGCCCAGTGCCTATAAAAGAACCTCCAAACCCGGCGGCCCAATTTCAGCTTGATTTGGTCGAGCTTCCACCTCCAATTCGTCTCTTCCTTCCCGGCCAAAGTGTCTAGCGAGCTCCGGCGAGCCCCCCTCCCCTCCCTCTTCGCTCTACCACAAAACCAGTGGCAGAGACATCTTCCTGATTCTCCTCCGCGTCGCGCAACACCCGCGCATGCCGCCTTAGCCCCGTCGTCGCCGCCGTCCTCCCCCACTGGGTAGCTTCTTTTCCGGCGACAGCAGGTATAGCTGTCCGCCTCTCCGTCCCCCTTCATCCCTATAGTTAGGCTTAATACATTCTCCATCTTCCCCTCTCTCTTTTCCCCCTTTTATTTCATTTAATTGCCCCTCGACCGTCGCTGACCACCTCCATCTTCCTCGCCTCCGATCGACCTCCGGCGAGCCGCCCCCACCATTCCGCCCCTCCACACAGCTCGCCAACCGTCTCATAAGCTCCGCCTCACCACAAGGAACACTCTCCGCCCATCCACCATCCCTCTACGCCTCCACAATAGCCCCCCGAACTCACCCACACCATCGGTCACAGGACGACCTAAGCACGCACGCCTAGGCCATCCACGACCTGCAGCACCGTGCACCACCTTCGCCATGCCACGACGAAGGTGCCCAACTGGTCTGATTAAGCCGAGAGGCTTGTTTTGTGTTTGACAAGATTTCAGCCCCTGCCGCCATTGACGGTTGGAGCAGCTCCAGGCGTCAGGTTCTCCAATCTTCAGGTGCAGCATACTCGGGACAGTAGTGCGAAGCATCTAAGTCCAGCAAGGAGCGCAGCAACGTCCGTAGCTGTGGCGATTGCATGAAGGCTCTGCGGGTGCGCGCTGGAGCGGGGCAAAACTAATAGTCCCACATCGGTGAAATGCGAAGCGCAGGTATACTTTAAATTATTTTTGTGATATTGCCTCGTTGCCTCCGAACACACAAGGGTGAGGTCCCTCACCTTATCCCACGCTTGCCTCGTCCGCGGTTTCACCTCGCAGATCTGGTGGGCTCCGACCCGACCCAATCTGAGCACACCTCGTGCATCACCCACTTGCCGGTGCGCCTGGTCCCGGGTGCGAAATCCGACCCGATTACCCATGGCTCTGGGAGAGCATCCTTGAGTGAACTTCAGAAAGAGAGCGACGTGCGGGTAGAGGGAAAGGGGTAGGTTTTGCTCTCTGTGTAGGTAGGCTTAGCGAAGAAGAGAAGAAACTTAGCCAAGGAAGAAAAGGACTGCAGACAAAAAGAAGAAGAAGACAGAAGAGAAGGAAGAAAGAAAGGACTACAAGAAAAGAAGCAAAGGCAGGAAGAAGAGAAGAGACCAAGAAAGAAGAAGAAGTCTTCGCAGAAGAGAGAAAGAAGAAGAAAGGAAGAGAGACTGCAGAGAAAGAAGAAGAAAGCAAAAGAAAAAGGGAAAACACTTTTAAGACATCTGATCACAAGATCAGACGTCCAATTTTGCTCTTTTGTCATAATTACTTTTTAACCACATACAATCATATTTGAATTCAAGTTTTGAGTAAATTAGAGTGTTCAATTACATTTGAGATTAGTAGTAAATTCTGATTGCTCCCTGTGTTCGACCTCGGATACTCCGATTTTCGAGTAATAAAATTCTCTATTTGTTTGAACGCTTTGTCGGCTATATTACAACGTGTTATCTTTTATAACCCGATCACGCGCGATAAAGAGCGGGCCTGGGTTGGGGTTGCTGGTAGGCACGTGGTGGATACCCGTGTGATTGTAGAGGTGGTGCTCGGATCGGGTTGTGCTATGGTGGTGCAGAAGGTTGTTGATATGGAGGTCTTTGTGAATTTCCCGACCACGAGAAATTTGGATGATTACGCTATCCAGGGTTACAAGTTTGTGCAAAAGAATCATTGTGAATGGCGTGGAGCTCTTCCGAAGCTCCAAAAGGTGCAGGGAGGTCAGTATAAGGAGGAACAAAGGTTCCTCCAACCGGTGTATGATAAGGAAATGAATAGTCTAGTAGTGTAGGTTGTGTCATAGAAAGGTTATTCACAGTTTCCCTCCCTGTGGGAAACTGAGAAGAAGTGTGTTGTGTAGGTGACTGAGAAGAAGATGATGAAGGTTTAGAGAGAAATTTCCATACTTCATCTACTTTCTTCTCAATTAAGCCCACCTTATCCAGTTGACTAGCCATTATCTCTAAGTCTCTGCTGCTGGATTTGGCTTCATGTACCCCCGAATGTGAATGGGAATGTGAGGACTTTCTATTAAACACGCTCATAGAAGCATTGTTAATAGAGTTTTTTACCATGACTTCGAAGAGCTCAAAGGCTGAGTCCTCGTCTCGACATAGGAAATTGCCTCCACAAGCGACATCTACAAAATTTCATGTGTCATCATGGAGCCCATGATAGAAGATCTGGACCTGTTGCCAGCGTAGGACACCATGGTGGAGACATTTTCTCAGAAGCTCGTGGAATCTCTCCCAAGCCTTGTGCATTTGTTCTCCTAAGTTCTCTACAGGGAAGTACTTCTTTAGGAACTCATGTTCCAAAGAAGCCCATGTGTCTATAGGTGTAGTCTATGCAAGGGTTCTGAACAAAAAGGCAGCTTTGTCTTTTAATGAAAAGAACATTTTCATCAAAAGCGTGTGTTGATCATGTTCTTGCAAACCCAAAGTTTAAGCAAGATTTTTCAGCTCCTCTAAATGCTGAAAAGGGTCCTCAGAAGCAAGTCCATGGAAGTGAGGAATAAGTGCTATGATGTTCGGCTTCAGTTTAGCAACACGACCCCCATCGGGATAATGTACCACAGGCATAGGTTGGGCAACTGGGGGATTATAGTAATCCCGTAGTTGACGTCTACGAGGTTGAGGTGGTGCCTGGAGGTTTCTAGGTTGAGGTTGTGGTTGGGGGTTTGCTAAAAGATTCACAGCTTGTGTAAGCTATTGCACCTGTTGGGAAAGGGTGTTCATTTGAAGTTGTGTTTCAAACAGGTGTTGAGGATGAGGCATAGGTCCTCTCTCCAGTGGTGGATTAGGGAAATTATGATATGGTGGAGGTTGGAACCTATGGGTTGGTGGTGGTGGAGGATGTGCAATAAGATGTGAAGGAAGTTCTTCGAAATCCTCGAATTGTGCAAAATCATGATCATCCTCATGATGTGTGGAGTAGTGGATAGGAGTTTGAGGTTCAGGAGGTACAGGATTGGATGTGGAAGGCAAGGAAGTAGAAGTGGTGGCTTGAGCATCAGCACCCAAGGGGAGTACTAGCTCAGGGTTTTGGGATCTCCTATCTTCCATTGCGTTGGTTTTTTGAAAACGAGTTTTAAAAACAGTCACAACTCAATAGAAAGGATAAAATCTCAATCCCAATCTCAATCCAAAATCAGAAATCCTAAAAAATCTTAATCACAACAAGACCAATCTATCAAATAAGAGAGAAGAAATCGAATTTTTCCTAGAGGCTGCTACGGAAAATAATAGTATGCAAACAAATGTTTCAAACAATTGTATGCATCCTAGATAAACCTAGCAAAGTGCAGACCTTTATAATCCACTTGGAGTCTGGATAAGACTTGCGTGCGAATCCAGATCCTGTGGGTGTTAAAGGAGATGAGGTAGAAACCCGTGAAAGTGAATCTTAAGCGATCGTGCTGTGTGCACGATAGCAATAAACACAATGGCAGTGAAAAACCTCAGTTAGGGTTTCAATCAAGTTTTTATGTCTCCTTTTTTATTTTGATTCAAGTATTTAGATGGTATTTTCTATGCTGCTTGTCTCGCTTTTTTAATTTTAAGTCAAACGCAAGGATGGCAAGAGTTAAGGAAAGATAAGGAATGTGTATCTGACTCCAGCAATTCTACAGTATGCAAGTTGACTTGAGAATTAAATTTAGCAAGAAAGAATGCAACCTAAGAATGGATGGCTAGTGATATGCTACTGCTAGATAAGGGATGAGATCTTTTTTTTTGAAGTTTTTTTTCAATTTTTTGAATAATGAAATAAACAAAAACAAAAGAAAAAGAAATAGATACAGAAAAAATGCAAACGAAAAATCACGTCGACGAGAGATGAGTAGAGAGATAAAACAGAGAGTCTACAGTTATTACAAACTGTGTGAGAATAAGCTCTCACAACTTATGCCTAACAAATGATCCTAGGTAATATACCTAAATCTAAACTAAGCTATACTAAACTACTACTAAAGCAAAAAAAACTACAACTCCAAGGGAAAACTCAGTCAGGATGTTGGGTCAGAAGCGCAGCGAATCCGCCAGGAAGACCTCCACCTGGAAGTTGACGCTACTCCTACTCCTCAAGTGCTGCAAAAAAAAAAATTGATTAGTAAAAGAATCAAAGAATGTATATATAAAAAGAATTAATCAATAAAAGAATGATTGTGTACAAACAATGAATATGAATGAATTTATATATAAAAACAAAGAATTATTTACAAATGAAAAATTAAAGAATGAGTTTGGCGTATAAAGAGTTGCCTCCCCGACAATGGCGTTAAAAATAATGATCGACTTTCTGCGACATGTTAATCAATCACTTCACAATAAAATGCTATTGTCGAGTTTTTATCCTTGGCAACGGTGCCAAAAATAATGTGGAGCGATCGATCACGGTTTATTTAAAAAAAATTGTCATCGTTGTTGTAGTATATGTCACAAATACAAACCGTTATCGCATCAATTTTATTTATTTACATAATTTTTACTAGTTTATTCCAGGTCATTCATTGGGAGGTAGTTATTGATATACATCACTCTCTAAGTCCAACATTATTCTTTAATTCCAAAAAGATAAATTTTATGTACAATCATAACTGAATAAATTAATGAATAATCAATGACTAAAATAATAGCTTAATTATGTACAAAAGAATCAAGTAAAATACTTGCAAACACCTAATTACAAACAAGCATCAAACACTATACATATATACTTTATACTATCTATTTATAACTTATAATACTAATACTTACATATATATACAATAATAAGTAATAATATATACTATACTATCATAACTTAATATACTAACATATACAGTAACATATATAATATATACAGCGATAGATGAAAACGTCGCTAAACCCCAGAAAAACTATGTACAGAATCTAAGGTAGAAACTAGGCTCTATAGCGACACTTATTCTATCTACAGTGACGGTTTATTCTATTAGTAAAGTTATATGGTTATTTATGTACATATATAGCTCAAACACATCTATACGACGTATACTTAATATACTTATACTTATTATTTACAGTATACACTTATATACACTATACACATATGTATGCATTATACAATACACACGTACATACTTTATCTCTCACTATTTCTGTAACGACCCGATTCCCGAGTCCCTACGAGACACGAGAACCGGACCGACTCGACTAATCCCAAGACCCAGTCGTCCAACGAGGAAGTAACCAAAAGACAGTAAAATAAACCACATTCAGCATGAATATAACTAACAGTAAAAAGTACAGCAGTAAGGAAAGAAACTACTACAGTAGGCACCACCACAACAGTAAAACAACATTTATCATATAACAAAAACTGCAGGTAAAGAAGGTACAGCGGAAACAAAACTACTCACTAGAACAGAAACAAAAGAAGGTACAAAACTGTGGCAACTCTACTGGACCCTACTCGGCCCAGCGTCCTCTGCAGCCGCCGACCCTGGCTGCTCAACACCTGGTCCTGAAAAAGGTAACGAGTGTAACACGTCAGCAAAACGCTGAGTAGAGTGGCAAACTAACTAAAGGCAACAGTAGAGTGTACAGTAGCTGTTATGTTCTATTACTTCCTTTATTTACATCTTTCAATTTTTCTCACTATTTCATTTACTTCTCAGATCCTTTACTTGATCTCGAATGTCCTCGTGGGACGATCTTGATTGCAGTCTTTTCCAACAGTAGAAGTAGCACGTGGTGCTCTCCTGGCCGGGAGAGTCCCCCGTGGTGATCCTACCCTCAGTCAACCACCCCAAGGTCACTGACAGACGTAACGGTGACTACGGCACGCGCGATAAACGCACAGGTAGCTAGCCCGTACTGGCACGCGGTCAGTCGTTTCCGTTAACGGGTGCGCCCAAAGCACAGCACGGAACCAGGGCAGAGCCCTCTCAGTAACAGGGGTCCAACCCCTCCACAGTAACCAAACCGGGGCCTTGCCCCTCCACAGTCCGCGCACCCTCGTCTGACTACCCTGGGGCCTAACAAGTCGGTGAAGGAGGCTAGCAGAACCCCGGGGCCCGTGGGGTAGCTAGTACTCTCCTAACACTACTAGCTCTCCTCGGTACTACGTACACGAGGGCCAACAAGTCGGTACAGAGCGGCCAAGCCTAACCCCGGGTCCCTGGGGCGGCTGGCCCCACTCTGCACTAAAACAGGTACAGGTACTTCCCTTGGTACTGCGTACCCAAGAGACAGTACAACTACATCTCAGTTCCATTCCTTTTCTTTCCAGGAGTTCCACTCCTAATTCCCCGTAGGGTTCCAGCCCTTTATCTCAGAACATCATATGTTTCACTTTCCAGATTCACGTTCTCAATTTCCATGATCGCAAACATGTTTCTTTGTTCATAACAGGCAGCTGTTAATTAATTTCACAGGCAGCTTATATATTCCTTTCTATTTTTCCAAGACTGCAGTAATATACATTCCACTAGTTTTTCCATCCTAGGATTCATGCCATATCCTAGGATCTATCATACAATCTAGTTTTCCGGCCCTAGGATTCATGCAACACCTAGGAGCTATCATTCCATACATTTCTCATTCCTAGGGTTCATGCAATGCCCTAGGTTCTAGTTATGGTTCCATACTTTAACAGATTTTATTAATGCTTAAAACCACTCTACCAGGTACAACGGAAGTAATGGGGGCGTGGTCGGGAATCCCGCGCGCCTCCGCGACTCTCAAGACGGCAACCGAACGAGGTCCTATCACAAGGATCAAACACAAGGAGTGTCTCAAAACAGTGTATAGCTACTGTAGGCGGGTAGAGGAATAAATTATGAATCGAACGCAACTCGAATCGTGGAAGACGGAGCCCAAACGGGCCCTAAACGGGTCGAGAAAAACAATACTGTGCAAGATCAGACGTCTGGAACTCCTTCCAGACGTCTTAAACGGTGGATCAGAGAATTACCTGTTCGGCGTGGTTCCCCGGACGTCCAGAAGTCAGTGGCGACGTGTCTCCTAGATCCCAGACGTCCGATAGTCTCTCCGGACGTCTGGAGGTCACTCCCGCCGTCTGGTACAACTTCCAGACGTCGGATTCGCAAAGGATGACGAATCCGAACACCTGCGCACAGCCAACCCTCCTCCTTCAGTACGGCCAGTCGACAAAAGAAGAAGGAGAAAGCGGAACTCACCTTTCAGACGTCTGTATGATCACACAGACGTCGACCTTGCCGTCTGGATATCAGTCCAGACGTCTGATTCTGGAGATTTTTCCAGAATCAGAACCTCGCTCGGCCTCCGCTCGCGACGCCGCCCGCGTCGCACCTCGCGCGTCCGTTGCTCCGCCCGCAGCAGGTCCCTCTTCGCGACGCTCTGCGCCCCCTGCGCCCTCCGCCGGTCGGCCAAGCCGCTCCCGGCGAGCTCGCCCTCACGGCAGAGCCCTGCCCTCGCACGCCGCAGCTCCTCCGCGCCTTCTGCTGCGCCGCTGCCGCTGCGCCCTCGCGTCCGCTCGCTCCGCCCGCAGCAGGAGAGGAGGAAGATGGTGGAGACGGGAGGGGAGGCGCGCCCCCTCCCCCTTTTAACGCCGCGCGGAGAGGAGAGAGAGACGGCCGCAGTCGCCTGCAGCCGCAGAGAAGATGCGGATCGCAGGTCTGCGCGCACAGGCGCGCAGACGAATATCCCGTGCGAGTATAACTGTTCGTCAGACGTCTGTAAACTATCCCGGACGTCTGGTCAGACGTCTGGATGTGATCCCAGACGTCTTTACAGACGTCTGGGCCACCTCCCAGACGTCTTAAAAGACGTCTGGGGTACGCGCTCGTTACAATTTCTATTGTCTTCTTCAATTTTTACACTTATACTTAGATGATATCTTCTATCTGTTTTACGTCTCTTTTGTTTTCTTCTTAACACTTAGTCTTAGCCTCTCTGCCTCACTCTTCTCTTAACTTTTCTTCCTTTGTTTTCTTCCCTTAGCCCCTTATATTAGACCTTTAGTTTAAAAATTGTTTTAAAGTTGGCGGGCAGCTCTTTTCGAGGGATACACAGCACTTAAGGTGGGTGGGACTAGACCTCTACTAAAAGCTGGCCTAGTTCTTTAATTTTGCCTCTTAAACTCAATTTAAGCTCATAACCGGGCTTAATCAAGCCCTCGCACAATGTCGGACCCCCGACCCACACTACACACCAGTACCACATCACAATATATGCTCAGTAATCATTCATGACCAAGGGATAAGGGTTTATGTTTCGGGCACCCAGTGCCCATTACAACTAAATAGCCCTTAGCACAAATCAGTAATATAGCGCTCTAGTTGTCTTGTGCCCCACGATGTGGCACTAACTTTGCCATGCCCAATGGTGGAATTCCATCGTAGAAGTGCAGAAATTGGGATTTTGGCCCTTAATTTGAGGGCCATAATTTATTGTAAATTAAAATTAAATTATGGGGACTTAAAGTATTTACATAGTACTTTATAATTGTACAATTAACTTACAAAATTAATTACGTTTATTATATAAATAAATTAGGTAAAATTTCCAGTTTAAACATATTAATTTTAGGTTTTATTTATTAATTACGTATAAATTAGGTAATGTATGGTCTAATTGACCTTATACAGTACTAACATACATATTAAGGTATTTAATAAATATTTTTATTGTATTTTACAGGTTTTATTTTGATTTTATTTACATTTAAATAGCTTATTTCGGACTGTTTATATATAAATTAGATACAACTAATATAATACATTATAAATACAATTAAATTAGCTTAATTTGCTTAAAATACATTAGTACAAATGTACAGTATAAGTTAGTTTAGTTTTAACTTTAATTACTAATTTATTTTAATTTAATCTAATAACTTGTTAACTTAATAAATTAATTATTTATTATGTATATATAATTAAATTATGGTACATGGGTCCTAGTGTAAATAGTATACATATAAATACGTATGTACAATTTCAGTACTAAACATGTTTATTTATAGAGTTTATTAATTTATATAGCTTATAGTACATATAATTTAATATAATTAATATATAGATAAATAAATAAGCTATGTATAGTTTAATATAACTTAAATACTTAAGTTACATTATATAATATAGACATAATTTATTCATAGTTAATATATATCTAATTTATAATATTTACTCAAATAGCTTACTATATACCTTATGTCTACAAGTATTTACGTAGTATACAATGGGTATTTAGGTATTTTTAGGATTTCTTTCACTTTTTATGGGTTTTATATATTTTGTGAAGGTAATGGGTGAGAAAGAAAGAAATAGATGAGAAAGAGGGAGTGTTTCTAGTGTTTTTATCGTTAATTTCTTTTATTAAGTTCCATGGTATACTGTAGTGTAGGTTGGTATGTTCTACCAAACTGGGGGTTTAGAATACCATAAAACTTGGTATGAACTTAAAAGTATACCTGATCTTCACCAAGACAGGTTTATTTTATTTTTTTGGATTTTTTATAAATTTTTTATTTATTTACAAAGTTAACACATTCTAGGCCTTTAAGAGTATTTTCAAGTAAGTCCTAAGGCGTAAATAAGGGTTTGAAGGCTGGAATAAATACTAAAGGGGCTCAGTTATGCTCAACATGTGATATGAAAAAATTGCCAGCAGTTAAGCGTGAAATTCAACTTGGACAGTTAGGAATGCAAGCTAGCTGACAAAAGAGTTAAAATTCAAATCACAAGCCATCCAAATGTAATTAAACTTTCATTTCAGATACATGAAAGCTTGTACACGTAAACTACAACATTACATACATGTCAGCTATTCTAAATAATTAAACCTAAGCCTACTACCCAACTTCAAACCATCCAGTAGAAATAGATGCAGCAGAATAATCAGCTGCAGCAGCAGCTACCGTCTGCAGCAAATAGCAGATAGCAACTACAGCAGCAACTGTAGAGAAATTCAGACGATCTAGGCAAAGCCCAGACGTCTTAACATGTTCAAAATGGCTGCTGCAGCTCTTGAATTGAAATTCCAGAGCCACAACTGGTCTAATTAAGTTCAAAAAAGTCCACATTATCAAATCTAGTCCCTGACCACATGCTTGAGTGCATCAGAATTCCTATATGATTTTTACCATCCACTATAGACAGTATAAAGGTGAATCATCATAATAGGGATTCAGTTCACTTGAATTCCTTTCAAAAAAACATCACAATGTTTTTTCAAAAAGATTAACACTTGAAAATCAATGGTGATTGAAATCCAATAAAATAATGTTCTGATGAAATCATCCTACTCTACTATAGACAGTAGACTAAAGACAATCCAATCAAACCATGAACTTCATTAGGAAATCATGTTAAAAGTCTCCAGTGCTTCAAGTAGGGGTGAATCCCCTAAAATGTTGCTGCTGTAGCAGCTGTTCAATGTACTGAAATTGGGGATTGGAATCAGAAATCTCAAATTCAAGCTATGAAAACCTTTTCAAAACATATTCACATGGTGTAGCTGTCCGTTTTATTTCCCAACATAGTTAATTAAGTTAATGAGGCCTAATTAAGTGCAGGAGAAAGTAACTTAAGTTAACTTGATTTAATGTCGATTGAGGAGTATAGGGTCAAGCTAACCTAACATTTTAGATTTTAATTCCTTTTTAATTGGTTGAGTCCGGGTCGTTCACTGAGAGGCATAACTTAACTTAATTCACCATTTAATCCTAAGCATTAATTGCTACTTAATCAATTAGAATTATAACTATAATACTTTAAGGTCATGAATCTTGCACAAAGGATATTTAATTAAAAGACATGCAACATTCCATAAGACAAGTGATCTATAATTACATGTGATCTATAATTAAAAGCAAGTAAACATGCTTATTTCTACTAATTTCATTTCATTTACAAAAGATTTAGGCAAGAAAAAGAAATTTAATTAAGTACAAGTGTCTTTTTCATCAATTAAATACAAAAAGAAATTGTATTGAAGTAAAATACAAAAATTGGACGTCTTAAAAATAAGATTTAAACTATCAGATACCTAAAACTTAATTTTTTCATTTATCTTTCTTCTTCTATCCTCAGCCTTCATTCTTTCTCTTTTCTTCTTCTACCATCTCTTTCTCTCTCTCTCTCTTTATTCTTTTCCTTTCCTCTCTGTTTACCTTTCTGTCGAGCTCTTCTTCACCTCTGTTATCTCTCTTAACTCTCCTTTCTTTCTTTTCCTTTCAACACCTTAATTGTGCATTTGAACTATGTTTTGAACCAAAAATTTGGTTTATGGTTGGTGGCTCGAACCGGTCGAGGATACGTAGGACCCCTCTCAGGGTGGGACCAGACCCTACTGGGTCCAAGCATAGTTCATATTAGGTATGGTTTATTTCCGATTTATTTCATCATAGTCTCCGGCCTCCTAGGCCCATCGTGCACACGCCTGCTCACAGGCCCAAGCTCGCACGCCCACAAGGGCACACACACCCAGGCACGTGCACCGCACACACCCACACACACACACACATGCTCTTTATGCGCCATGCGCTGATGACCAAACAACCCATATCACTTTTTGCTTTTATTCCATGGCGCATGCTCATATCTTACCGATGTGGGACTAACTTTGTCCCCTCCAGACCAAACTTTGGCTGGAGACACCGACCGACTCAAAGCTCCAAATCGAGCAAGCAATAGCTCGTTGGAAAGCTCTAGAGGAGTTCTATAGGATTGCAACATCAATTTGATGCTGAGAACAAATTTCACCCTTCGATTTGAAGGATGAAAATTGGATGTTTCACGGCCATTCTTGGCCTGAAGTTGTGCTTCACAGGTCTAAGGACTTGCAGAAGGGCTCTTTGACCTCAGATGAGGTTCTGAACAGATTCATGAGCTGACTTCGCTCCTAAAGGTGAAGGGAAGAGGTGTTAAAAGGCTCCGAGAAGGTGAAGAAACTCAAGAGCTTCAAGAAAAAGCTTCAGAGCTTCAAATCAAGCTCTGAAAAGCTTAACAGACAGCTAAAGGGCAGCTGTACCTAATTTAACAACCTCTGAAGGTTGTTAAGAATCCATCTGGGCAACATTTGCATTGGAATTTCGTTAAAAGGACACTGAAGTCAGCGTTGGGTTCAAATGAACCCAAACTGAACAGAAATTGGATTCATCTGAAACTCTAAATAAAACTCATTCAAATCAATCTTAAGTCATTTATTATCATCCCAGAAATCATTTAAACTCATCAACTTCTCTAATTGAAACCTAAATCATCCAATCAGACCTGATTTTGACCACTGAACCTCGAAATTTAACTTTCTTCAGATAAAATTAATACTTCAATTCATCTCTAATTATCCTCAGGAATAGGTTCAGGGTCTCACGAAGGAGTTTCAACCAAGAAACCTAGGATTTCAGGTCTATCGCCTGAGTTCTAAATTTAGTTTGTTCGACAGAACAAACTAAGGCTTATCTAAGTGAAAGATCCACAGAACTGATCTCATAGCATCCTCCTGATGCTTCTAGGCTTCTTAAATTAAGCTTATCCCTAATGAACAGTCTTCTCCAACTCTGGTGAAGTTGGAGAAGACAGAGGTCTAGATCTTGCTCCATACTTTAAAACATTAAATTAAACACTGCAAAATGATCATTAAGCCTCAATTAAGTGATCTGAAGCTTCTCAAGGAGTTCTATAGGCTGAAGAATGCATTTTGACTCGTCGGAGCTTGCCGGAGCTCCAGTGGGTCCAGACAATGGCTAAAGTCTGTAAAAATCATTTAAACAGGCCATGGAAGGTTTGAAAAGTCTCCTTAGATCACAAGGAACCTCAGGAACACATTAATTCATTCAATTATTGATTACACTGAAAGTTATGCATTGAATTCAAAAAGATTGTTACCTGAGTTCACTGGAACTCAGGACAAGTTCTCTCACTCAATTAAGTAGAGAGAACATGTCAACGAAGGTGTATAAGTGATTGATTAGGTGGATACACTCCTCCTAAGCCGCCATTGACAGCGAGTTCAGGAGGTTGAATGAATTTTAGGCATTTTATAGATGAATGATTATTAATCAAATTAAGGTGAGGATAGGGGCCCTAAGATGATGATTAACTGATGGAGGGCCCTAGTGGAGGTGAATTGCCCTCGGTTACTTCCGCCATGGACAACAGAAGCAGCCGGTGAAGGAGGAGATGGATTAGGTGATTAGGTGTTAAAATCAGGGAATTAAGGTGTCAGAGATGATCATGGACAATTAAGAAAGGTGATCAGTGAAATAAAAAGACAAAGGAGTGCTCCAGTCAAGCTCAAAGAGCTCACCGGAGATGAGGAAGACGATGAAAAATCTAACGTTAATTCTAACTAACCTACCTAACTAACTACTCTAATTACTCTAACTTACCTAACCTACTGTTGCCTGGACGAAGGGGCCAGAGGATCTCCGTCGAAGGATCTTAACGGAGGAGGAAATCAGAGGGCGGAGGAAGAAGTCTAGCAGGTGTAGGCGAAGCACAGAGATGAAGCTCGACATCGGCACTACGTCAGAAGACTCAGCAGACGACGGCGGAGATTAGGGATGAGTGGAGACGAACGGAGGAAAACGGTGGAAGCGGAGGAAGGTCACCTGATTTTGGAGCGAATAGCCTATCTACTAGCTCAGTGGGGGGAAGAGGGAAGGGTGCTAACCTCTTGAAATCGGAGAAGTGGAGGGTATTTATAGGTTGTGACAGCTGAGGAGGGTGAATCTGGACGGAAAGGAGTTTAGGTGTGAAGTAACCACCGGCGTCTTCTCCGACGCCGATAAGGTTAACTTCAAACCCTAAAAAGGATTTTAACATCATCCAGACCGATGGATGAAAAGAGGGTGGTGAGCGCAAGCTCTAGGAGCCTGGCAAGGATGGGAGGACATCAGATGGACGGTGATCGACGGGTGAAGATACCTCTTCTCGTCAGCCGTCGAAGAGGCTGAAGAAGAAATGAAGAGGAAGAAGACGTTTACAGGGACCTGACTGCAATGAAAACTAAGGACCTAAGAGAAGAAGAAGGACTCGATTGAAATAAAACTTAAGGACTAAAATGTTGTAAAGACCTATCCCACTTTTAGCATTTTAAGACGTTTGGAGCCTCAGTCAGACGTTTGTCCAGACGTCTGGACCCTTTCCTAGACGTCTAAAAATGAAATTTCTGTACGTATACTGTGCCCTGCACACGCGTGGTGCGCAGGACATTCTCCTCTCTCTCCCTTTTCCTACTTTCCCCCCGAACCCTAAGCCCCCGCTCCACCTATTTAAACACATCCCCTCCTCTCCTTTCCACTCCACACACCACCACCACCCCTACCTTCATAGCCGCGAGAGGAGGTAAGCGAGGGAGAGCGAGAGGACGAGAAGGAGAGTGAGGGAGGAGGAGGAGGCTGAGGTTGGAGAGCTCCAATGGAACCTCGACAGAGCTCGCATGGCCACCGCGGGCACGTGTGGGAGGAGAGAGTCTGGAGAGGCAGCATCGACCATCTGCAGCGGCTGGTGCTGCGGTGGAGCGAGGAGAAGCGCGGCGGAGAGCGCTGAGAGTAGGTTTTGGTACTGGAAAATTTCCAGTATTAAACGTCTGGAGCGAAGTCCAGATGGTTGGCGGAGCATCTAGACGTCTGGAGTTTAGACCAGATGTCTGGAAGCTCATTTGTCCCAAAGGTCATTTTTTTCGCGATTATGGCCATGCAAGCCTCACCGTAGAAGTGTTTGTTGGGTCTAATTTGATGGCTACAACTGTCGTACGCAGGAGCATCCTTGGGAAGGAGCGCGGAACGCTCTCCCAAGCACTTTCGGACGTTTGATCAGCTCACCAGATGACCGGAGGTGCTTCCAGACGATTGGAGGAGTGGTCCGACGTCTGGAACTGCCTTCAGACGATCGTAGAGGAGGCTTGGACATCTGAGGACACAACAGGGACTTGAGGTAAAGTTATGCATCTTTTAAGATGTCTGGACTTATTCCCAAACGTCTGATTTTGGACAATAGACACGTTTTTGACCCGTTTGGGGTCCGGTCAGGATCCGATTTAAGCAAACGAAGCACCTATATATTCCTTGCGAGTTTCTCTACGTACTAGAGGCCTTTGTACATTGTTCTGAACCTTCCGTTTGAGATGTATTCAATGGTATAGGGTTTTAGCCTACTGCGTGTTTGGGGCTCGTAGAGATAGCTAGGTCAGTGGTTCGAGCCTCCAGTACTCCCGAATTGTTTGGTAGAGTAGTTTAATGCTTTTAAAAATGTTCAAATAGGCATATATTGTAGAATTAACTGACTGGAACCCTAGGATGTGGCATGAACCCTAGGGTAGAGAAATGAATGTATTGTTTGGTACTTATATGCAAAATGAAGATAGACTGCTAGCAATTTCCTATGAAATAATTGTGGGTTGCCCGTTAGAATACGAGCTGCATGTATTTTATAACCAATAGCCTGTGAAATCACCAGTGGTATATTTTGAATTGTGGAAGCACGAGCTTCCTACATATAAATGAGAACTGAATTGTGAATATGAGCATGAACCCTATGGGGAATTAGGAGTAGAACTCCTGTGGTTAGTTGGAAACCTGGAATGTAAACGGGAAATGTGCTGGCCCTTGAGTACGTGGTACCAAGGAGCGCGACTGTCCCCTTTTCGTGTAGAGTAGAGCTAGCTGCCCTTGGGTTAAGATCTAGGGTTAGGATTGGCCACTCTACACCAACTCCTGTTGGCCCTCATGCACACGGTACCGAGGCGAGCTACTAGTGTAGGGAGAGAGCTAGCCACCCCACGGGACCCGGGGTTCAGCTAGCCACCCTACATTGACTTGTCAGGCCCTTTGGGAAAACCAGGGTAATTAGACGAGGGTGCACGAACTGTGGAGGGGCGAGACCCTTATTTGATTCTGAGGGCCGAGACCTCTATTCTGAGAGGGCAAGGCCCTATACTGTTCGGTGCTGTACTTTGGGCGTACCCGCTAGCGGAAACGACTGATCGCGTGCCAGTGTGGAATAGCTACCCGTGTGCTTATCACGCATGCCATAGTCACCGCTTTGTCTTGTCAGTGACCTCGGGGTGGATGACTGGGTGCAGGACTACCACAGGGGACTCTCCTAGTTGAGAGAGCATCGCGTGTATCTTCTACTCTTCGGAAAAGACTGCAATCAAGATCGTTCCCACGAGTAACATGTAAGATCAAGAATATCTGGATATTGAGAAGAATGGGTGAAAAGGAAGTACACATAAAACAAAATAAATAGAAAAGAGAATTAAACATGTTGCTTTTATTGCTTTAGATAGTATAAATACCACTCTACTCATTGTTCGTTGACTCTGTCTTTTTCATAACACTGTTCAGGACCAGGAGTTGAGCAGCCCGAGCTTCTGGCTGCGGAAGGTGCTGGGCCCAGTTGAGTCCAGCTGTAGTTTTCTGCACTTTCTTGTTGTATCTGTACTATTGTAGTAAATATCAGACTTTTTAGCTACTGTTGTCTGTATTATTACTTTCGTTCCCGTTGTTTCTGTTGTTGTGGTGGCATGTAATGGAACAACGGTTTTACTTTCTTTTACTGCTTTGTACGTTTTTACTGCTTAGTTATATTGCATGTGTGAATGTGGTTTACTTTCCTACTTTTTGGTTATTTCTTGTTGGACGACTGGGTCTTTTGATTAGTCGAGACGAGCCAGTCTCGGGTCCTGTAAGGGTCTAGGAACCAGGTCGTAACAAACGTAAACTAAGGTTTTCAAGGCTTATTTTAATTTAAATCTTTTTCAACTTTTTATATATGATTATAAATTAGACAAATATTATATTTAAACCTTGGATTTACGTTTTTGACCTTTAAGCTTAATTTATTTAATAAAGTAAAGTTACTTAAGTTATTACATACTTAGGTATAAGTTATGCTTAAGTTAATTAACACATTAATTATTTAAATAATTGATGATATTTTGAGTCCATTTATTAATTAAATTATCAATAAAATTAATTGGATAATAATCTAGCATTTTTAACTTATTTTAAGGTCCTTTAATATTTTATACCTTATTCTATAATTAGCCCATATATTTATATATTCCTAGCTAATTAATTAGGAAGACTAGTTAATTAGGGGTAATTAAAAGCCATGATGAGTCTCTCATCAGCAGGCACCACCAAGACCCCAAAAAATCATGGATTAAGTCTGAAAACTCATCTACTTATTGAGAAAACCAATCAGAAATTCATAGCAAAGATCTCCAAAAATATCTTTTTTTTTTGAAAAAGATCCCCAAAAATATCTTGAAGTCCTAATGTACATATCACCTTACATTATAGACAATGTAAGGTGAGGTTGCAAATTAAGAGTTCAGTGTAAGAAAACCACATCACAACCATCTCAAATAAACTTTGAAAATTTTGGGATTCAATCCCTCTTGAGGGAAGCTTTAAAATCACATAAAAATCTGATTTATCCTCTCTCATGTGCCATAGACAGCACGAAGAAAGAGTCTAAATCTCACAATGCAAACCATTGAAAATAAACCCCAAATTATCTGTTCTTCATTCAAAACCAATGGAGGGACTTAGTGGAAAAGTGAAGTGGGTGAAAAGTCCCTGAAATGTGTTGTGAGCACCCAATCCTAATCTATATCTAAATTCTACTGCTAAGCTATCTAACTACACTACAGTTAATCTAAAAAGCAGTAAACCTAATCTAACAAGAAGAATGAGACCTTTAGATCTCCACCTGGTGGATGGAGAGGAAGAAAGGAGGGAGAAGATGCTCAAGCGGAATGAAAACCCTCTATTGGAGTTCAGGGTCGCCCTCAGGTGCTACGAAGTCCTTAGCGGTGAGGAGAAACTGGGTCGCCCTCAGGTGCTATGTAGCCCTCAAGTGCTACATAGTCGGTGACCGTGAAAATGGGGAGAGGAGGGGAGAAGAAACTGCAGAGGATAAAAGGACCGACCTCAAGGAAGTAGGAGAGGAGATCGATCCCTCGCACATGCAGCTGTGGAGCTGCTTAAGTAGGAAGAGCAGTGGATTAGAGCTCCACGCGGGTGAAATTAAGCACAAAGGGCAAGAGCGGTGAGGATGAGAGGAGAGAGCGTGCGTGCTGCCAAATCAAAAAGTGGCCATTGGATGGGATCTGGATGAAAAGGTGACCACACATGCCGAATCGTGTCAAGGTTCGATTCAAATCGAGCCACAAATCAAGTGAGACAAGAGATCAACGGCCAAGATCACACGAGTTCTTCGCGTGAACAGTGTTCGCATTGGTTACAAGTAGTTGAAGTGTGTATTAGTGAAGTTGCAAGGAGAGCCCCTCAGCGAAGGGGTAGAACAATTGCAGGCAGACCCATAAGTGGTTACAAAGTATAACAGAACAATTCTTTTAGGCTTGCAGAGAGGTCCCTGCGATCTACACACAGGCCCCTAGAGGTTTTCTAATAAATGAAATGTAATGTACTAAGGACCTAAATGTAAATCTTTAATTTCAAATTCTTAATAATGTCCAAATGCATCCAAGTTTTTATCTAAACTTAATTGAACATTTAAGAAATTAATTATACTTTTGATTTGAATTTTTGTGTTCATTTATGTGCTCAATTTGCACTTGAATCACCATTTTACATTTATTAATAGAATATCTCATTTAATGACCTAATTATGCATTTTTAACACAGAATTGATGTTTTATGTCTTTTTCTCTAATTCCCACACTTAACCCTTTTTATGTGCTAATTTAATATTATTTAACCTAGTTTCTAACTTAACTTCGGCTATTTAGCTATGATGAGTCACAACTCATCAGCCATCTTGTTGGTGACATGATGATTGGCTCCCAAATCAGCATACCATAGTTGAGAATTATTAGTTGCATCTATGAATTGAATCTAAGGAAGGTCATTAGACTTCTCATATTGTTGGTAGCATGTGAAGGCATTTTGGTTAAATTTGCCACAAATTTAACATTGAATACTAGCTACCGAATAACCCTTATTATAAGAAGAATAGGTGCATCCATAAGAATATCGAGGTTTGTGTTGTGAATAAAAATGACCTTGGCTATGGCCTTGAAATTGATTGTGGCCTCCTCGAAATCGACCACGACCATGAAAATTGTTAGATGTTTCTTTCGAAACACTTGTTTCAAATTAATTTCTAGTCGAGGTTGGTTCTTGTCAAGCCATTACTCATGTGACGGGAGAAGACTAACAAGCACATCAAAAGGCAAAGGAATATCTCTGGTATTGACAACAATAACTACTGGAACATAATTAAACCCAAGGCCCCCAAGAATCTCTTAAACAAGATCTTCATCCTCTAGTGGTTTACCAACACTAGCAAGATTATTGGCAATTAGTTTAGATTTTTAATATATTCTATTATTCTGGAGTCACCTTTCTTTAAACTATTTAGCATAATCTTATAATGAAGAATCTTAGACCAATTTTTAGTAGCGAAAAATTTCTCTAGAAAGGCCCAAATTTGTTGTGCAGTTGTAAAGTTGATAATCTATCGCTAATATCTTCAATGATGGAGGAAATTAGCCAACTGTGAAAATTTCATCTCTCCTATACCATAGGAGATAATCTTCATTGAGAGTTTTTGTACCATCAGACTATGTAGTTGTGTAAGAGGGTGGAGAAATAGAGCCATCAACATGTCCAACCAAATCATGAAGACAAGATCCATGATTATGTTGTGTAAGAGGATTTAATCCATGGTATTATGCCATATACTATTAATCATGGTATCATGTAGTATTATGAATAGAATAGGTCGTTGATTGGATGAATAATTTGATTGGATGGTATTATGAATAGAATAGGATTTAATCCATCAGACTATGTAGTTGTGTAAGAGGATTTAATGTAGTATAGGGTCAAGTTAACCTAACGTTTTAAATTTTTATTCCTTTTAATTGGTTGAATCTATGTCGTTCACTGAGAAGCATAATTTTGCAATTTAATTTACCATTTTTATTATTTAAGTTTATGATACAATAATTATGAAATATGTTAAGCACATGAAAATTTGCAAATAAGATTAGACAATTAAAGCATGCAAGTATTCCATTAATAGAGGAAAGGTACGTGAAAGATTTACAATGAATTACCAACATAAAAGAATGGTTATTACAATTATAAGCAAAAGAATGTCAATTATACAACATTTGTTACATGAGATGAGGCATAAAGAACTTTACAATGAATATACATGCCCTTTGAATAATAAGCTCAAGCACTCAGCCTCTGATCAGATGTCTGTTAAAGTGATTAGACACCTTAAAAATAGAAATTAGACTTCTAATAGAAGCATTAGACATCTTTCTTTATATTTCATCATTTAAACTTCTCTTCATTTTCTCTGTCTTAACCTCTCTTTAATTCCCTTTCTTTCTTCTTTACCTTTCTTTACTTAATACTCTCAGCTTCTTTAACTTCTCTCTCTCTCTCTCTCTTCAAATCTCTCCTCTCTTCTTTTAGTTCTACCTTCTCTTTACCATGCACACTTTTCTTCCACACAGTCAAATTTGCGAACTCAAACCCACATTTACTCTTTACTTAACAAAAATTTTATTAATGGGCGGCATGGGCCTTTCGAGGATGCACAGCACCCTGTAGGGTGGGACCATACCCTACTAAGCCCATGCCTAGTTTAGATTAGGTGGATTTTTATCAATTTTCACTCATGCACAATCTCGGCCAATCACAGGCCCACAAACACGCTCGTCCACTCGGGCCCACGCACATAGGTGTGTGCACACTTACGCACGCTCACATGCACACGCACGCACCAATCTGAACCAATGCTTAGTTAAGTTGCGCCCTACGCTGACGACCGAGAAGGCTTAGTGCCTTTTTGCTTTTATATCAGCACGGGCATCCGCTGTTCCCCGATCTAGGACTATACAAGATGCATTTCCTTCACCTGCAGCTTCGACTAGTCAGATCTTCAGGGCTTGATTCCAGATGATTTAGACACCCAAATCGAGCAAGTAAAGGCTCGATGGAAAGCTCTTAGCTTCCTTCATCTGATTCTAACATCAGTTTGATCAATGGATCAAATTTGATCCACCGATTCAAGAGGAGAACATGGCACTGCTTGCTTGCCCAAAGATATGCTTCAAAGAGGATTTCTCATGTCAACTAACTTGTAGATCAATTATTACCTCAATTGAGGATCTGGAATGCATCAAAGATGCATTCCGCACACTTAGGAAGAGAGACTAAGGTCAGGAAGGGCTCAAAAAGCTCCAGAAGCTGAGGAACCTGAATCTGAAGGTTTAGAGCTTAGATTTGAGCTCAAATTAGTCTTATAGAGACATTAAGGCCTCAGGAATTAACTCAGATGGATTTAGTGAGTGAAACAGAACTGATCTGAGTTATTTTTAAGTCCAAATCTCGTCAGAAATGCTAAGAACAGTGTTGTGTTCAAAAATTACCCAAACTATTCAGATCATAAAATATCTCTCTAATCTCAATAATTCTCACTCAAATCAATCTTAAGCACTTTTAAATCACTGCAAGGACTAAACCAATCCATTTAATCAGAGATTCGAGCCTAAACCCTCAAATTAACCAGGTTTGACCAATTGCCAGTTAAAAGTTGACTTTTAGAATTAAAGCCCCTTGGATCAAATCAATGACCTAAATGGGTCTATTTCAACCTCAGGAATTGATTTCACACATCAAAACCAAGTTTTGGGAACTCTAAAGGTGTTCTCTGGCATTGCCATCTGAGATCTGAGGATGGTGAGTTCGGTAGAAAGAACCAGGTGTTCTTAGACCTAATTCTAATCTAGAATAGGTTCTCTGGAGTCTAATGATGCTTCAGGACATATTTTTGAGTTCTTAGATTCAACAGTTGAACTTCTCCAACTCCACCGGAGTTGAGGAAGACAGAGTTCAACAGAGAGCTCTCATCAATAATTCTTAGTTATAATTGATGTCCCATGATCCTTAGACCTCAGAGAAAATATCTGCAACTTCTCAAGCCATTTTGAAGGCTAAGATAAAAGTTAAGTTTGTCGGAGCACGCCGGAGCTCCAGTGAACATCGTGTGAACTCACTGGAGATAAAAACTCTATGAAACTCTTTTGAAATTGTCTAGATTGATTCCTGAGGTCCTAAGGAACCTAAGGAGCACATCAATTGCTTCAATCAAAGATCAAACTCATAAATTCATCATCGAATTTAGTAAGAATGACTTTTGAGTTCGGCTGAACTCAAGAACAACTCTCTCACTCAATTAAGTGTGGGGAAACATTCAGGGAGATGGGGTGATGGTGACAAGGTAGCTAACTTGGTGAAAGAACCTCTTCTGAGCCGCTATTGACAACAACCTCAGAAGAAGGGTGTGAAATTGGGCGTTTCTTATATGATGAGTAATAGACTGAATTAGATATAGGATCGGGGCCCTGAAATGGTGTAAAGATGATGAAGGGCCCCTAATGCTTGTGATCTGTGCCGGAGAACCTCCACCGTGGACAGCAGAAGTCTTCAGTGGATGTGGAATGGACTAGGCTAAGAAGCTGATAGATTTAAGAGGGAAGAAGGTGGAATGGATTCGCGAAGAGGTAGAGAAGGTGTACAGTTGATGAAATCCATGAAATAATGTCCGATGAGCCGAAATTAGCCTGTCAGAGCTGTGGAAGATGAAATGGAAACTGAGTTAAACTCTCCTTTTCTAAGTAAGTAGCTAAATCTAATCTAAACTAAAATCTAAGCCAATCTATGGTTACCTGGATGAAGGAGATGAGAAGAACTCCGTTGAAAGGTGCGTAACGGAGGACGAAATCTGAGACCTTTGGATTAGACTCTGGCGAGGATTAGAGCAGAGTAGAGAGGAAGAATGACGTGCTCAGGAGCTCTATCACAACTCCTGAGAGGGCAAAAAGGTGAGAGGCGACAAGCTCCTCTGGTGGAGGTGCCCTGAAGAAGGAGAAATGGGTTGCCGGACAAGAAGAATAGCCTATTGTAGGTCACTGTTGGAGGAAGAGGGATAGGGGGTCGATGCGGGAAATTGGAAGTCTAGGTGAGTATTTATAGGTGGTGGAGAGGGGTAGGGGGCCTGTATCTGGACGCAATCACATCCAGGTACGTCAGTTTAGGCTTCTTCGTCTCCGACGATGGTGAAGTCACCATGCCAGAGTCTGTTAGGCCAGCGAATATTGGAGCCGTTAGATGAAAAGGGGAAGGTGAGCGAAAATCTGGTGGGCATGGCGAAGGGGCTATGATGTCAGATGGGTGGTGATCGGGAGGTATCAACACCGGACCTCCTCAGCCGTTCAAAATTTAGGAAGAAGAAGTGAAGAAGAAGATGACACTATGCACAGGGGCATTTCTGAAACAAAAACTAAGGACCTAAAGGTAATAAAAGGACTCAACTGAAGGAAAGGATAAAGATCTAAACGTAAATAGTTAGTTTTCAAATTTATTTTAATTTATTATATTTTGAAAGTGATAATTAGGTAATTAACTTAAGTTATAATTATGTTATAAACGTAAATAGTTATAATTATAAATTAGGTGAATATTATATTTATGCCTTGAATTTATGTTTTTACCCTTTTTACCTATATTTAATTAAGTGATTAATTAACTTAAGTTAATTAAGTACTTAGGTTTTAAAATTAACTTAGTTTAAATATTAAATGACTAAGTAAATGGTTATTAATTGAATCCAAATTACTAATTAAATTATAATTAATATTTAATTTAGCATTTTTAACTTATTTTGAAAGTCTTTATTAATTTGACCCTTATATTATAATTAACCCTGTATTTAGTATATTCTTAGATAATTAACTAGGGAAACTACGGGTAATTAAAAGCCATGATGAATCTCTCATCAACAAGCATCGTCATCCAGTGCTAATCATAGGTAGGGCACTTGCTACAAGTGCGGACCATTAGGTCATATCAATAGGAATTGCCTAGCCAAGTCTGGACTTCAAATTGGGATGTCGCAAACTCAGGTGATAGTTGTCTCTGGAGGTCAGACCAAGTCTAGAGTTCATAACATTAGCTGCCTTGATTAGCTAAGTTGAGGTCATCAAGGGAAAATAATCGATCCTCTCTCTAATCTAAGGTCACTAGGGTGTAATTAAGATGTAATGAATGATTGGTGATTTAATTAGGAGTTAATTAGGCATGATTAACCCTAATTCAACAATAATGACTTAATTTGAGTGCAAAAAGGAGTTTATTATGCATAAACCACTTATAATATGCTTAATTTGACTAGCATGAGGGTTTTCCTTACAATCTCTGTAAAAATAAATGAAAATTACAACTTATGAGTCCTGGATTACATTTGAGACCTGATCAAAGACCTTAAATGAAAGGGGACCCGAATCAACAACGATTGCCAACAATCACACAAAGTAAAGATACAAGAGATTGGTGACCTAGTTCCACTTGAATGGGATGTACGTCTTGGGGGTGGGCGATGCTCCCAAATTTTCACTTGAGTTGTAGTTGATACAGTATCTCTTGTTTTCTTTCTTGGGTTCGCGAGAAGGTCTCCGAGGGTCTCACCTCTCTGTTTATAGTAGAGAAAATATATAACAACATTTAATCCTCATAATAGGCATCATGGATTTCTCGACACATCCGTTACTTGGCTATAAGTAGTGTGGGTAATGCCATCCATTAGCGTCGATGTAGATGTTGTTGCCACCTCTTCAATTCCGATCAACCAGGTTCTCTGGTGGGTCGAACTTATCCGGATCCACAAGATATATAATTTTTAATTATAAGATTAACATGTAAGAGTTATTTGTTATCATCAAAATCACAATTAAGAGATTATTAAGGTACCCAATGACTTAAACACCAACAAAGAATAGGTAGAGACATCTTTTTGTCTCTTTAATCTAAAATTTAGGAACAATTAAACATGAGAGTGAGCATTTGCTCATACTACACAAGATGTGGCATCGCCACTTGGTGTAGCATAATGGTAGTTAATGTAAGGAGATTAAATTAGTGATGAGGTATCCGTTACATCAAAGTTCTAGATGAAAAACCAATTCAATGTCAAATATAATAAAATAAATTATTACAATTCACACTTCCCGATACAAAACATCAATTTAGGTATGACATGTTATCTACTATTTATCCCATTACTAACATGGAAAAAGCCAAAAAAAAAAATCCTAACGTCTTTGTTTTTGTTGTTTAGGAAAACCTAAGAACATATTTTACCATGAAACTTTGTTTGTGTGTACTCATGGGCTCACGCGCACACACGCCATGGATTACCATTAAGTTGAACCTTGTTGTAGATATATAATATAATATTTCAGAACTCTTTTTTTATGGTATGCAAGGATACAAAGGATAAAGGAAAAGGGGGCGTCCATCGGTTAAAAGAGATGGGGAGTGTGGTCACAACATCGCCAAGTATTTTATGGCGAAATGGCTGGCAGGGTGAACGAACGCCAACTAGGGAAGGATGTGGAGGATCCATGGGAAACTGTATAAAATGACCAGATCTCCCTTCGATCTTATTGGTAGCCTCTTTGGCAACAACGAGAAGAATCCTGCATTCATCCAAGCGCTTCAGACAAACCCTCTTCCCCCCTCCCCCTCATCTCCCTCTCCCCTTGGGAAGAAGGTTCGTGACGGATCCATCGGGTGAGGAAGATGGCCGGCCGGTGAGACAAAGAAGCAGTATTCTGATCAAACCTTTATTAGTTTGCTTCAATCAAATAGAGAAAGAGAGGGAGTTTACAGTAGCCACGCAAATTAAGAGCCACTTCCTTCTTTCACAAGTCTTGCCTATCGAAGAAGAATATAGAGAGTCGAAGAAGTTCTTCATCACAAGGACGAGAAGCTGAGAAGGTCTATGGGGTCAGAGGGATGGTGCCGAGTTAAATAAATGCTCTCCCTTCATTTATTAGCGCCTTCCCCCCCTTTTTCCTTCATCTCCCTCTCCCTCTACTTACTCTTGTTTTTCCTCTTGCTTTCATATATTTACACACACACAGATAGAAGCTCACAGCAAGTCAATCCTCCTCGTCTTGTTTGGGATGTGAATCTTGGCCATCTCAGTCTACCCTTGTTCCATCAATCTACCGTGCATACGTTGCATGCTAGCAGATATACTATTCTCTCTTCCTTTTTTCCTTGGCAAAAAAGGGAAAAAAAAATCCTTAATGAGGTATTTTACCATGCATAAGGCTTAATTGGGTGATTTTTTGATGAGGAGGAGGAAGGCGCGCGGCGAATGGGTTAAAGGGGGCGTAGTGGAGGGTTGTGCCTGGCTCCCTGTATGCCACACGTAGAGCCCAATCCACGAGAGATTGGTTCCTGTGGGTGGCGTACGAGGAGCCAAGCATACATCTATTTACATTTAGACGCGCGCGCGCGCGCACACACACACACACACAGATCAACAAGCTAGTCATGGATATATGTATATATGCTCTTCCCCTTAAACTATATATACATCTGACAATCGCCACCTGTATCGCGCTAGACTTATTAGATCCAAGGTAGGTTTGTCCCATTTACTCTTGTGTTGATTACTTTTTCCTGGTAATTGGATCTTATATATGCTGATGCATGTTAGCTTCACATTACTTTGTTCCATTCCTGAAAAGATTACGTTATTCTAGACTGACGTGGTTTTCTTGTTTAAATTGCAGTACTGTACACCGCACTCCATGGGAAGTCTAATTAATTCAACTTTCTTTCCATTACATCTGAGGTACCATACTGATGCATTAGTTCCTTTTCTCTTTTCGTTAGATTTGAATCCAAGATGAAATGATCATCTGCTTCTGTGTGTTTTGTGTGTGTGTGTGTGTGTGTGTGTGTATGCAAACACATCGTTTCCCTTATTTCTATTCTAAACAGATCATTTGAATACGTTCATATTTCTTGTTAATATACCTTCTCCTTCTTCTTCTTTTTTGTTCCAAACAAAAATCTGCTATATATGACCTGTTTCAGCAAATGACAATAGTCCGCTCATGTTGCATGCCCTTCTCAGTTATGGTAAGGAAATTAATTATTTTGGATTTTGTTATATATACGGGCTTAATTGGAATCACTTCTCCTGATATGAAAGAACGGGGATCATGAAAATCTCTTCATCGATCGATCTCTTGTTACCAGTAATAATAATTTCCAACTCTATATGCTAATCAAGATTGCATAATTTGGCTTTCCTTGAAAATCTTGCCCACGTAATTAGAAGTTTCCTTTTCTGTTTACTCGAATATATATATATATATATATATATATATATATATATATATATATATATATATATATATATGTGCAGTTAACTTTCCATTTCAATTCCTTTTCCCTTTCTCTTTATTCAAAATAGTGATGTAATTGGAAGGAAAATTAATCGATCCGTGTATTCATACCCAACTTTACATCTCCATGCATTTTTCCTCTGTTACCCTAAATAGCCCCACTCTTTGGTCTCTCACTTCCAGCAAATATTGCTACCTGTACTGCAGTGTACATATATATGGAACATTAACCTTTCCAAAATAATAATAATAATAAAAATAATAAAGTATATATATGGAACAACGGTTTCCATTGAATCTCATACAAGATGTTGCACACATGAAACCCAATGGTTTTGTTAGAGGTTACAGTAATTGTGAGCATCGATCTTAATTAAATTGATGTACTGTGAATGGTCCGGAAACAATAAAAAAACATATGATGGAACAGTTGTGATCATGCATACGCACACCGTCCGGCAAGAAGAAACATGTAGAAACCCACGACTGATCATATTCTCTCTGCAACCCCTGACCTGTGCAATTTAATTGGTTTCCTTCGTCTTTTCGGATCTCACCTCCACCCAGATCCAACACATCAGCTCCATGCACATACATGTATCTCTCTTTCTGTCCCCCACAAAACCAAGAGAAGTAGTATACATGTTTGGTGCAAAGTAAGTACGTACCCTCCCCTCCTATTCAAAAAAAAAACACCTTTGCACCCTGACATCTCCCCCATACGTCTTTGACGCTTTTTCTCAACTTCTGTAGAGAGAGAGAGAGAGAGAGAGAGAGAGAGAGCATCGATTGACCATCAAGCAAAGCGAAAGCAGGAGGCGATGGTCCTCTATCTCCTCTCCCTACGAGGCCAAATGAATACGTGCTCTATCTTTCTATCTCTTTATCCATATGCATGACGACGTACGTCGTCCACCCATCAGAGGTCGTCACATACATACATCAATCTTTATCGTCGACAACAAAATCATATATACCCTTTTCCCCCCATCCCTCGTCTTGTTCTTCCTTGCCGATTCCGAATCTTTGAAAAGCAGATCGATATTATCTCTTTCCTATCTCTCTTTTTGCTTTTTGCTTTTTCCACCCCGCCCTCCCCCCCCCCACCCGCATTTTTTTTTTCTGTTTTTTAAAAATCTGAAAGATATCCCGGTTTGCTTTGTTCCAATGGAACCACGAGCAAGTGTTAGCTTCATTCCACCAGTCGTCAGCCTTTTATTTTCCCGAAAAATTCTCAGCCACCGTTCCTTTCACCTCCCTCCCCCACATTTTTTTTCCTTTTCGGTTTCTTCCACGTACAGATACTTACAATACGTATAATTACGTCTGTATTTGTGCGGAAATAAGTTAGTCTCCTCATCCCCATCCAGCTGTAAGAATAAGTCTCGTGGATGCTCTGTGATTTACTGCAAGAATAGATCCACTTAATTACTCGTTCTCAGATGAAATAATGATGAGGACAAAAGAGTAAAATGCATACACTTCGGGCAGTGCGGTACACAACTCTGTATAACTTCTGAATTGGATCGCTGTCGTATCTGAGTTCCCTCCACGTGCTGTACCCGATGTTCGACGTTGGCATTCACGCTGCTGCTGTCAAAACGTTATTATAAAGAAAAATATAAGCTTTCTTTCCCCCAAGATCAAAATCCAAAACCCTCTACGTTGCATTTGCCTGGGAGGATAACTCAGCGGTCATCTCTAGATTAAAGAATTACCGGAGAAACTAAGAGGCAGAGGGGGTGTTAATTTTTGTTTATCTGAAAGGTTAATTTTTATAATCTTAATATTTATTTCGAGAGGTTAAGATATGTTTTTGTTAACAATAATGTTAAAGTAGTCAGTAAAAAATATGTTAAGTTTGTAACTTCTTTATATTTAAATTTTACATTCTAAAAATTTACATTAGTTAAAGTAAATATTATAAGAGTTAATGCTACAGTTTAATATTAATTTAAGTAAATATAAGCTGATGTTAATATCATCCTGTAAGTAAACAGAAATGGAAATTAACATAAGTTTCATATTTATTAACACTACTTTTCTAATTTATGAATTAAACTAGTCCTTAGAAGTTAAAAGATACAATTTATTTTACTCCATCAATCGACATCAATATCAAACTATCTCATTACATTACATCAATATCAATATACATTAAAATATATCTACTTCAGTATAATATTCTCATTAAAATACATTCATTATATCACATCAATTCACTCACACCTATATCATAATATTAGAAAATAATTTACCAACATTACATTACACTATCAATCATTTTATCCTGTTACTTATTCTTATACCACAACTAACCACCTCATAATTAACTTATCCTTACAGTATTTTATCTCGGTATAACTTTTATCTTCCAACCAAACGCAACCTTAGTGAGAAAGGGCATACATCCCAAACTGTATGTGCTGTTTAGAAGGACACAGGTGATGTCGAACCCATAATTATGATACCTTGCTTAGAAAAAGATTGCTATTATTACTTGTGTCAACCATTGTTCATTTATAAATAATAAGGTCATGTTTGGCAAAGGAATAATTTATGGGTTATTCTTTTGTTCAAAGAATGCCAAGGTGATATTTGATAAGAGAGTTGAGTGAGCTAATTTACATTTATTTACCACTTAATCTATATTTCATTTGCATCAAGTTAAGAGAAGTTAATCCAATGTAAACTTATTTAAACTTCTTTATAGAATAAGTTTAACTCACTTAAATATACAAATGTCAAAATCTATTTATTCGATCATTTTCTTACACTCATTCTTTATTTCTCTATTCATTCTACAAATATATTTCTCTTACCAAACATTAAGCAAAGATATGTTCAAGGAATAAAAATGTAAAGTCAAATAATATAATTTATCTTATTCTTTCAATCAAAATTAAATTATTTTATTACATCACATCAATACTAATAAAAATTAAAATATATCCTCTCCTACACAATATAATTATAAAAACATATTGACCATGTCAAGTTAACTTACTCACATCTATATAATAATATTAAAAAATCATCCACACTAATATCGTATGACTCTACCAAATTTTTTATTTCACCGAACATTTTGCAACTCAAACAAACACTTTAGTCCTCTTATACCATTATTATTATTTCATCGTTGGATAACCTTTATCCTGCTATCAAAAGCAACCAAGGAGACGTCACGGTCGGCTCGTGTGGTGGTCTTCCTTGCAATTCTTAGTACTGCAGTTACCTTTTCCTAAAAAAATATATTATGGATATTGTGATGCGATGGTTGCAAATGTTCCCCTCGATTGGGAAGATCGGGTCTAGGTAAAACGTTTTACTTTTATTGTAGGGTTTGACATGCAATGCGGTATGAACTTTTGATATTACATTTGATGCCTCGGGTTTTTTATGTTTAGTAGATACCCTTATAGGATTTGAGGAACATCCTTCGCATAACTTCGTATGTTTTCTTCCGTGCGGTGTTTTCAAGATATATATATATATATATATATATATATATATATATATATATATATATATTTGTGTGTGTGTGGTTGCATGCGGGAGAAATTGCTGCATATGTGTTTTTTAAAAGGGTTGAAGTCAAAAGATAAATGGTGTTTGGTCAATATGATACCAAGCATGGGCGAGATAGATGGAACTTAAGAAAAAGCTTTTATATTGTAGGATTATTTTATTTTTTTGCAAGGAATTCCAATGTTAGTACCGTATAAAGTATGAAAAAACCCTAGAGTCCCTTCTATTTATTGAAAACAAAAACTTTGAAAAATATGTTTTATTTGTTCACATTTTTTTGAGCTAAAAGTCTGAGACCCCGGGCAATGAAAAAGCAATTATATTGAATCAAAAGCTCGATACGTTCTGCAAGCGCCACAACCAGCAAAGAGCCGCACCATTGCCTTTTTTTTTTTTCACTTATATATGTATCAATCCTTACATGCTTCTATGATTACAAATGCCTATGCTATTTCACAATGAGTTAATGGACCTTAATTTACCATCATCCTGTGCTCACCTCACCTCTGTTATTTCCAAGTTATTTGTTTGTTATCAAAGAGCTGGCTAGCAAGTGATGCATGATACATTAAAATAGCTTGGAGACGGTGTTATATTTTGGTTTAATCAAGCAAACAAACACACCATGCATCATCAACGATAGCGTTAATTAATACGCATGTAATAATTAACTATATATATAGCCTTGGGCTTGGACGATATATATATATATATATATATATATATATATGATAGAGTGTGTCAGGCAAGGCAGGGGCTCCAACGTTACCAAACAGATGGCAATAACTACTATTTTGGCATATGAATGGTTTGGTTGACAGTGGGGCACTGTGACAGCCGCATTCCCCGCTGCACGAAGCGTGTCGTGTCAATTAACAAAGAGCCGAACCCATATAGGGCACTGCAAAATTCTAAATGTAGCCTTCCTTGTCATGATACCCTCTCTGAATGATTCCCTGCAGCTTAATTGGACTCAATTGGGACAGCTACATCTCATGAACGATCTTTCTCGTCTGACTACGCACTCTCCTTTTTTCTTCCTGCTTCCACCACACCCGGTAAGTACCCATTAACCGTTTATTTATTTATTTGTAACCCAAAGGACAAACAGAACGGTGGAACTTTGCATGCCCCAATGCCAATCATAGGGGCGCGTTTGGCAGAGGTTTAATCGGAAGCTTTTATCCAGTGTACCGAACATAAGTATTATATTATATAAACAGTGTATGAGTTTTATTTCTAATGTAACATGTTTATCATCCTATGTCACATGTATTATTCAATAATTATATCTACTCTAATTAATTCACTCTAATTCATCGTATTTATCTGTTGCGTCTATTTTATTAACCTAATTTCAATGAAAATCAACAATAATAATATATGAATTTAATTATCACATCCACATCCACCAACTCTTCTTTTACCCATTCATTTTTCTTCTTCTTAAGAAAATTTTACTCAATGTTAATCTTTAAACATCTACCAAATCCACCCTAGAGGATGCTCCTGTATCCATCTTTGGTGAAACAAAGATATAATTCAAAACTAGGATTGTTGTGGGGGAAGCCTTTGGCCTAGTTTATAGGTTTTGGGGGTTAACCTCTGTTTACCAAGGGAGATAACCCAACCTCTGCTTGAGCTCTTAACATAGGTTATTTTAACCTAGATTCGAAAGGTGGTTGGCTTAACCCTCGTTTCAACCCCCGTTCTCTCTATTCTCAAAGTGCAGCCTCCCTCGCGACCAATTTCCCAAGTGCCCTTTTCTACCCTCTTCGCTCTCATGATGGCTTATTTTACTACCTATCTATAGAGCAATGTCTGTAGAGTGTTTCCAAGGCAATCGTTTGTGATTATTTGACTGTAATGCATCCATGTCATGTTTATGTTGAAATTTTCATCTTATTTGGATTTTAAGTTGCTTGTATACGAATATGATTACCTCTTATGCATGGGTTTTTCCCGTTGTGAGATGAAAGAAATTTTCTTGGGTTTGGAGGATAATAGGGAGTATTTTCTTCTTTAATTATCATCTCAATTTTTTCATGAGTTTTGCGGTAAACATCTTTTTTTTTTCTTTTTTATCTCTAGATCTGGTTGGATCTTCGGCTCTTTCTCTGTGTCAATTGTGGAGTAAGCTGTTCTCCTATTATGGGTTGGGTTATCCTCCACTAACGACCCTGCTAGCCAAGGGAAGTCTTTTACTACAGCTGATTTTTTGATCTCCCCAATAAAAATCATCCTATAGATGTCATGTTCAAAAGTAATATTTTAAGTGTAATGAGAATTGTAAGATGGATTGAGAAAGAGGTTTTTGACAAGAACGGCCCCTTTTTCCCTAGCCTTGCATTTTATGCCATATAAAAAACTACCTCAACAAACTTATCTATGATTTTAAGGGAAAACTTGTCTTTTATCATCTTATCTCCCATTCTAACCCTCATTCCCAAGTAAATATGCCAATTTCGTATCGCAGGATAACTTCCATTTCTAACCCTTATTCAATAAATACAAATATAGGTTAACCCTTATTTATAAGTAAACAGAAACAAGAATTAACCCTCATTACAACTTTATTAGCTCAGATTAACTAATCCACGTCATAAAGTAACCATTTGAAACCAACCATCTTGTCATGCTTCGATGCACATTACTAAGTATGTATGTTACCTTATAATATGTGCATGTTTAGTTAGTCTTATTGTGTTTGGTAGTAGTACAAGCGGATTAGAAATATAAGTTATCTCACTTTGTCGATTAATATTAATATTAAATTATCCTATTACATCACTTTAATTCCAATATAACATAATTTATCTATTAAAATATATATATTATATCACATTAATTCACTCACATCTATATCATAATATTAAATAAATACATACTAATATCATATTAATACATTAATCATGTTATTGTATCACTTATTCTATCACCCAAGCAAATACACATCTTCACTTATCCTTACATTACTTTAACCTAGGTTAATTAACACTTATCATGCTGCCAAATGTAACCTTATTATTCTGTGTTTTTATTTGTATTTGTTGATCACCCACTGAGGAATGGTGGTCAAGTGTCCAATGTAGACTCTTGGAGTCTTCCATTTTTGTTTGGTAGATAATTAAAATTTATGATTAAATAAAGTTTAGGAGGTCTTAGTCTCCATTTGCTAAGAGAAATAAGTTTCTAGAATAAGTAGAAAAATAGAGAATGAGTGAAATAAATGATAGAATAAATGAGTTAATCCATTTAGATGTTTTAGCATGTTAAAGTTATTCTAGAGAGCATGTGAAAAAATTTTAAGCCAAGTTAAATGAGACAATTAACTTGGCGTAAGTATAGGTTGGATTACATGGTGGGTTAAGTATTTAATCCAATGTAACTCTACTTAACTCGCCAACTAAACATGATCATAAGGAAAAATAAGTGGAAAAATAAGAGGAAGGTTAAGGGATGTAGATATACTAGTTGAATTAATATATTATTATTTACTTTTATTTTTACTTACATTCAGAGTGGGTTGTTAGGAGGTAGATGTGATGGATGTAAATGAATTAATAGAAATATATATGGTTGGTTAAGGATGGATGTGATTGATGATTATAGATATAATGGATGGAAAGTAAAATTATTTTATTATTTATATACTGTAGCAATTATGACTTACACATGAGATAAAAAATTCATTTAAAACCCCATCCTAAATGTTAAATATGTTGTTCCATCTACCAAAATTCGTGCTGATTCCGATTTAGTAAGGGTTGAATATTTAATTATCCTTCTTAATCAATGTATATGTAATGTGATGTTTATTATTAACATGACTAGACTTTTTGTTTTAAACCGTAAAGTGAAGTTTTACTTGGCTTAACTGGAGGTCAACGCTAATATCAATTACTTAGAGGCCACAACATTTTGACATTTGTTTGCTTGAATTATTCGGCAGTTTACCAAGTTTTTTTTTTAAACGGGTAGTTTACTAAGTTAACTACCTCTTTGGTTCGTTTTAAGTTTCATCTCGCTCGTTCAAAACAAAAATTGCCGACGAGTCTCGTTTTCCTTCCATAAGCCTCATTTACATATGATACATCCAAAGGTGTTATTGTAACTTTCTTGATCCTTCCCAAGTAAAAATTGACTTTTGTGCACTTGGGTAATTTATTTAGGATTTGAATATGGAAATACATATTGCAACGTATTTTGCAACACACATTGACACCTAGCCCCACTCACTCACACACTTCTTGGTATCGACTAAAGGAGAGAGAAAGAGAGTGCAACAACGAGTAGCTAACTAAAAAGCGTAGCCGATTGCTTAGAGATCAGTTGGCATGACAAGTACTGGCCGACTAGGCTTCTGATTGTGCAGCAATCCATGCTGTTAATAATACCCACTTATTTTATTTCCTAGCTATTCGCATTTAAATTAGGCAGATATGCATGCATTTTGTAAATATTTACTTTTGTGCATTTTATGGAGAGGAAAATAGAGAGAGAGAGATTGAGGCCCCTATTTCCTTTATTTTTACCCCTTCATTTCCACCACATGTCTACCACCTAATACCACCTAACACGACCTACATTAATTTCCTAAGGTTCCATTTGTTTCATGTGTTAAGTGTTTAACACGTCACTTAACACATCCGAAAACAAGTTAACACACCTGGAACTTATTCTACCCCTCTCTGTGGAATAACTTTAACATGCCACTTAACACGCCTAACACCCAAACGGGTTAATTCATTTATTGAAATGACATTTCCCGAGGGTCATTTGGCCTTTTTCTGGAACTTAGGGGGGGTTGTCGGAAATGGTAACCCCCTTGGAACTTGCCCTGTGGACTCGGGGGGGGGGGGGGGGGGGGGGGGGGGAATGGGGTTCTTTGGGGGTAAAACTACAAATACCCCGGCCCCATGCACCCCCACTAATGAGTGGCTACTCATCATAGTTAAAAAGCTAAATCTAAGTTAGATACTGGGTTAAATAATATCAAATTAACAGATAAAATGGGTTAATTGTGGAAATCAAAGAAAAATGGTTAAAACCTTCATTCTGTGTTAAAATTGCATAATTAGGTCATAAAACGAACTATTCTTAAGATAAACATCAATTGGTGATCCAAGTGTTAATTGAACACATAAACAAGTTTAAAAGTTCGAATCAAAAGTACAATTAATTCTTAAATATTCAATTGAGCACATATAAAAATTTGAAGTCATTTGGACATCATTAAGGCCTTGAAACTTAGAGTTTACACTTAGGTCCTTCATGCATCACTTTCTCTTTCTTAGAAAACCTTTTTGGACCTATTTGTAACCCGCAAGGACCCCTTTAAAAGCCCATAGGGTCCATCCAGTTACGATTTCTTCCACTTATGGACCTGCGCACAATTCTTCTACCCCTTCGTGAAGGGCTTCTCCCTGCAAATTTTTCAACAGAGCGCAACCACTTGTAGTTCTTCGCATGCACTGTAGCGCATGAAGAACTTGGCAAATCTCGACCGTTCGTTCTCTTGTGCTCTTGATCTGCGACCCGATCTAAATTGAAGCTTCGTGCGAAGCGACGCGTGTGCTCACCCTTCTCCCCAAATCCCATCTAACGGTTAGTTTTTAAGTTAACCCGCGTGCCCCTCTCCTCTCATCCTTGCCGCCAGTTGCATCGTCGACTATCTTCACCCGCGTGGTGATTTGAGCCACTGTGTCTGCTACTTAAGCACCTCAGTGGTCGCGTGCGCAGGGGATCGCTCTCTCCTACATTTCTTAGCAGTCATTCTTCCACTCCAGCTACCCTCCCCACCAAATCCCTAATTTCACAGCCACCGACTGTGAAATCCCCGACTTCTCTTCAACCTCCTCGTCGCTAAGGACCTCATAGCACCTGAGGATGACTCTGAAGCCTCACTAGAAGGCTTTTCCCTCCACTGGAGTCATCTCCCTCCTTTCTTCCTCCTTAGCCACCGGCTAAGGACCCATAGGTCCCATTCTTCCTGTTTGAGTAGTTTTAATATTCTATAATTTAGTTGTAGCAGTAGTCAAGTAGATTAGCAGTAGAATAAGAGTAATTTGTAGTGATTAATTCTGTTTCTCTGTTAGTTTAGCTGTAGGAGTAGAATTAGAGTAGATTCACTCCCCCTCACCTCCTCTGATCATTCCGTATCAGAGGGGATGGTTCACACAACCGTTTATCATGAGTTTTCTCCCTCTTCATGTTTCCATTCTACTTCTGATTCCCTCGATTGATTTCTCACTTTTTTACCCACTCATCAAACCTAATTTTAGATCTGATTATCTTCTAATATCAGATCTAAAATTGGCGTCAAAGGTTATGTTAGGGGCTTCTCACTCACTCCATTTTGCTCACAAAAGCCCCTGATCAGAGCTTTAAAGAAAATTGGTTTGCAACGAATTTGAATTACTTGAGTTTTGAACGTTTGATCTAGCAGACTGAGTTTTTTTTTTATATTGATTCATTATTTGGCAAGGATTCTGAGGTGATTTTGAAGTCAAAATCCATCTCAGAAGAGCCATGATCTGAACTAAATTTTCATGAGTGTTGCACTGCCTTGAATGCATGGATGAGTCAATGAAAAATCATTTAGTTGATTTGAGACTTCACCTTGCATCCTTTAGTTGATTTGAGGAGCAAATCGGTTTTCCTAACCTAAGGAATTTTCCATATTCCTTAAGGTTCCAAAACTCTGGGATTGAAGTGTTTGTTTGCATTGGACTGAGATGATTCTTTCTACATGCTGTCTATAGCATTAGAAAGAATCCAATTAGTTATTCACTTCACTTTAGTTTGATCAGAAGTTAATGACAAGGGAGTTTGATTTTGATTTGTAATCCTGAATGATTTTTCTCTAAATTGAGACCCTTGTCAGATTTTGTTGAATGAATTCCTTATTTATGTCTTCTGTGTTTCAATCCCAGACCTATAGTAACTGCTGTAGAAGCAGCTACATTCCTCTCCTCAATTCCCACATGTACTCCTTAGATTAACCTTTTTTAATCCCTCACCAGATTGTCTATAATCTGATCTAGGGTATTAAGGGTTAGATCAGGAAGTATATGTTGGAATTAACCCCTTTATCCTATTGCAAATCAGTTCCTCTTTAGATGAGTCAACTGCAGCAGCAGTTGAGACATCTGAAGAGAGATTTGGTAGGATGATCGGGTATGTTTTCACAGCTCTCATGATTTCTGATCTGCTGCAGTAACCAGCTTCTTCCTGTTGTTCTAACAGGATCTCAAGTTCTTATCACCATGTGGACAGTAGCTTAGATCTAGTCATATTAGAAGCTAACTGTTGTGAAATGTTGTATAAATTGTATATAAGCTTTCCTTTACTGTAATTGGCTTGTAATATCTATTGAAAGCTTGTAATTAACTCTTTTTAATCTTTTGTCAGCTAAACAATGAATTTTTACTGTCCACCATCTGAATTTAATGAAAATTGATCTTGAGTTGCATGCTTAATTTCTTTTATATGTTTCATAACTTAAACTGAGCATATTCAAGACAGTTTCCTACCTTTTTAAACATTTAGGTCTCATCCTAAGCCCTTAGGATATGTTAGATACCTCTTTAAAGGCTTAGGATGAGTGAACTTGGGATAAAAATAAAAATCATAAAAAATTCTTAAAAAAATAAAACAAAACTGTCTGATTGAAGATCAAATAGTTCTCTAACTTCATACCAAGTTTCATGGTGTGCAGAACCCCCGACTTGGTATGAATTGCCAGTCGACCGTTCTGTATACCATGAAATTTAATAAAAGAATAAACCTTTAAAAACATCAAAAACATTTCATCCTTCTTATCCATTTCTTTCATTCGCATCTCCTACCTCCATGACATAAATTAAGACCATAAAAATTGAAAAAAACTCCAAAAATAGTAAAAATCCTTTGTATAATATGTATATAAGTATTTATTTAAGCTTATAGTAAGCTTAATTATCTATAACGTAAAGTATACATATCTATAAGTTAAATAACTTATGTATGTATTATTTTATGTAAACTAAATATTTAAGTTAGGTTATACTATATATATCTTAATTATACAGCTAATTATTAAGTAAATTAATGTATATTTACAATAAAGCCATATAGGTAATAGGTACTATAAATAACCTTATTAAGTTATAAGACTATATATATATACTTATACGTATATAATAAACATACTAAACCTAGTACCTTAATTTAATCATATATATAGAATAAATAATTAATTTATTAAGTTAATAGTTAAGTTATTAGATTAAATTAAAGTAAATTAGTAGATTAATTTAAAACTAAGTAATTTCTACTAAATATGTATATTACTGTATGTTAAGTAATTTAACCTAATTTAAGTATATTTATAATATATACACTATTTAAATTTAATTTACAAATAAAATAGTCTAAAAATTTGCTATTTAAATGTAAAAAGAACATAAATTAAATATGTAAAATATAATAAAAATGTTTACAAAATACTGATACATGTATACTAACTCTGTATAAAGTCAATTAGACTATATAATAACTAATTTATACGTAATTAAGAAACAAAACCAAAAAATAAGTATATTTAAACTATATATTTTAGCTAATTTATTTATACATTAAATATAATTGAAACTCCAAAGCAATTGTATAATTGTACAATACTATGTAAATACTTTATTTTCACATAATTTATTTTTAATAAATAATAAATTATGGCCCTCGAATTGAGAGCAAAAGTCACAAATGTTGCACTGCCGCCTGAAATTTCAGTGCTGCGTTTGCGCCCAGATAGTCCCACATCGTGGGCGGGCTATCACTTGCGCCCAGATAGTCCCACGCAGCGTTTAAATTATTTTTGTTAGATAGGCTATTCAGTCATCACGGGTGCCAGGAGCCCAAGCAACCGAATGCCTATAACACCTATGACACTTCTGAGCATACTGAGCATTGAGCATGAGATTGTGTAGGGGCCAGGGGCCCGAGTGCGCGCGGGATGTTAAGCCCATAGATCTGAGCATAAACATGTAATTAAGCGACCTAATGAGAAATTAGGGTGCGCTTAGTAGAGGTATGGTCCCACCTTCTTGGTGTTGTGTATCCCTCGAAAAGCGTGCCCGCAAATTAAACAAATTTTTGATTAATTAAGAGTTGTAATGACACTGTCTAAATACATAAGTATTTAATGCTTAAATGCTGCTGAGAACTTAAGATGATAAAATTAAGAAGAAGAAGAAGAAAGGCAGAGGAGAAGTAAGGAGTGAAAGAGAGTAAGAATACTTATAAGTATAATATATATACAGAATGGAAACTTATATAAATAAATATGTACAAGATAACTAAAATATATATATACGTAGTATAGTTATTTACATTTATATATATAACTTCATACCTTTACTGACAAAATAAAGTGTCACTGTAGGCGAAATAACTGTTGCTATAGACCCTGGTTTCCCTCTTATAGTTTGTATATAGTTTTATTTGGGTCTACCGATGTTTATATCTGTCGCTGTAGCTATTATATGTGCTACTGTATATGTCAGTATAGTAAGTTATGTTAGTATGCTATGTAAGATGAGTTTGTAATGTATAATTATGCAAGTATTAGTAATATAACTTATAAATAGATAGTATAGAACATACTTATGTATCATTTGATGCTTGTTTGTAAGTAGATTTTTGCAAGCACTTTTATTGACGTTTTGTACATCATGGAAATTTTAATTCATTCTTCATAAATTCATTCATTCATTCATTATTGATTGTATATAAAATTAATCATTTTTGTAATTAAAGAATAATTTTGGACCTAGAGAGTGATGTAAATCAATAATTGCTTCCTAGTGAACGACCTAGAATAAACCAGTAAAAATTAGTTAATTAAATAAAAATGGTCGTAATAATGATTTGTGTTTCCTACATTTACTACAACAACATCAATTCATTATCAACAATTATGACCCACCACGACCACAAACTTCATTACCCACGCCACACTAAACCCTAACCCTACCACCTACCCTATTTAAGACCCTACACCCTCGAAACTCACACCCTACCCCACTCCCTCCAACCTTGAACGGTGCACCCACACACACCTCCCCCTTCCTTCCCCGTGTTCTCCCCGCGTGCTTGGGGAGTGAGTTAGAGAGAGAAGGCGAGTGTAATGGGTTTAGGTAGCTGGAGGATCCTTAGAGGGAGGAGTAACCGAGCAAGAGGGCAACGCTACTGTGATTGTAGCAGCTCGAGCTTACGAGGAAGAGCTTTGAGAACGGTCCTGCGAAATCATTTTTTCCACAATATCAGACATCTGCAACACTCTCCAGACGTCTGAGGGGTTCGTTGGACGTCTAGAGGTGACACCAAACATCTGATAGTGTGCAAAATACTAAGGTAGCCGTCTGTCTGAACCCTGTGTCGTTTGTACAAACCTGGCAACGTCGCTTTCTTACTGCACGTGTCTGCGCAGCTGCAGGGCCTTTGGAAGGGACTCTGGTGTGGTGCCCGAGGCACTTTAGGATGTCCAAAGGCATCTTCAGACATGTGACCTCCCTCCTAAACAACCGGGAGAAGTGCCAGACGTTTGGCAGCACCCTCAGACGGCTATGAAGGGTTTCAGATGTCTGAGAAAGACGCAAAAAGCAAGGTGAGGATTCTGCTCACTTTTAAGATGTTACGACCCCGTTCCCGGATCCCTACAGGACCCGATGATGAGAACCTCAACATGAGCCTTAACTGGCATATTTTGACCTAATAAAGTGAACAAAAGCTCCTACATAACCAAGAGAAAGGCCTAATTCAAGGGATCACTACTCTGGGAAGAGAACATGATACAAAGGGTAATACTGCAATTTTACCATTGCAGTACATCAACGGGACTTTCTAGAGTCTAGACATAGGTCAATTGGACTTAATAAGAAAAAAAGTCGGATGGTTCAGTCAGATAAGTGTTATTGTGAAATTTAAGAATTAAATGACATTCTATAACCCTAAAACAAACACACTTAAATTCACAAGGTTCTAGGAAAGATAAAAATCAACTAATCCCTCAAAAATTCATGGAAAAATATCCCCTACTGCTTAGAATCTTCAATTTGGCCTTTGGAACCTGTTTTGACCAAGATTGGGGTCCAAGCTCAATATTTGACCTAATTTAGGTTTTTTGTGCAAAATATCTAGTCAAACGTGGTCAAACCTAAAATCCAACTTCGTCATTGGATTCCTTAGGTCCAAATTAGGTTTGTGCCAAAATTTTGATCTAAGGAAAGGTCATCTTGACCTACTTTGCAAAATGGTCCACCCAATTACATTCTAGCCCCTAACTTTTGAAAACCCTTGCGAAAACCCCACCAACTTTTTGTCACTTTCTTCATTCAGGTCCCTCTACCATTACAATAGGGACCCACACCTCCGGCGAGGTTTTGAGGCGGTTTTCTCCTCGTTTCCCCAGGGAGCTACTCCCAGCTTTGAAAGGGGAGCTCTCTGCAAAATCCCCTACCGCATGAGCAGCTTCCCATGCCCTAAATCGCCCCATATCTCTTGTGCGAACGCTCGAGAGGTATGGGTTTCACTCCGGGCATGCCTTCGGTGACGACTTTTGGTCGCCTCCTTGCAACTCTTCCCTCTGCCCGTGCCTATATAAGAAGATCTAGATCCTGTTGGTGCTAGAGCACCACGATCATTTGTTTTGATGATAACAAAACACGTGTTATTTAACATTTGCACTTGGAGTCTTAGATTTCAGGCCAATTGCAAATGGATACGTGATTAGATGGAATTCGAGCTCGCATCCAGGACGGATTGGAGGAGCTTGATGGAGAACAGAGGAGATTCGCTAGGAGCGATATATTGAAGATGGAAGGACAAGAAGAATAGGATAAAATTCTTTTTATTCCTTTCATGTACTTTTGTCGTTATTTTCTTGCTCTTTATTTCCTTAGAAAATTATGTTAAAGAGCCTCAAAGTACCCTAACAGTAGTCCTAGGAACACCTGCACAACCCTGCGATACTTAGGTTTTCTGTAGAATACTTAGAAAACCAATATAGGGTTCAAACAGAGTTTCCAGACGTCTAATTCCCAAATCGGACGTCTGATAAAGTGTTTTAAGACGTTTGATTGTTGATTCAGACGTCTAATAACATTTAGGCTGGACATAGTTAGTTCTGTCTGATGAAATCAGACGTCCAGACCTTAGACCAGACGTCTTAGGAGACGTCTGATGGATTTGCCAGACGTCCAATTAGTGGACCGTTGGCTGACTTTGCAAACAGTGTAGAATATGACCGTTAGAGCCTTATCAGACATCCATAGGACTTTGCAAACGTCTGATAATTGACCGTTTTGCCTCGGCTGACCCAAAATCTCTTCTCAGAGATTTTCTAGCCGTTGCAACGTTTGGAAATCCATTCCCACAGAAAAAGTACGTTTCCAGACGTCTAGACATAGTGCTAGACGTCCTGTATGTCGTCTGATGGACTTGCACAAAAACCCTGTTTAGATCTGATTCAAGTCAGGAAGAGACCCGCCCAAAATCAGACGTCTGACCTTGAAATCAGACGTCTGATGCCAGAATTAGATGTCTGATAAGCCTGTCAGAATAATGATTGTTCCTGATTTCGGGCTGATTCACTTGGGCTTTGCACCCAACGGCTATGGAAGCTTTTCTAAGCCTTCCTACGGCCTCTATAAAGAGAGGGGAATCTCTTGCACACAAAGACACACCTAGAAACACCAAGACACACCTTGCAATACACTTTCAAACCATTTTTTCTCTCTCTTGCTCTCTAAGCTCAAGTTCTACATCTTGAGAGCATCAAGCCTTCGCGCACCCGCTCTCCTACCGTAGTTCACGAGAGCGAAGTTGCGCCGTCGCGTAGCTCACGCATCCGCGTCGTCGACGCACTCCTTTCAAAGGGAAGCGTCCTAATTCCTATAGAAGCTTAGGTTAAAAATTATTTTGTTGGCTCTATAGGATTACTTGCTTGTTTTATCTTTGTTATTTGGTTGGGTATTCGCTTTGCGAATTCCCGTCTCCTTCGAGGGACAAAATTCTTCTCGTGAAGAGAAGGGGTTGAGGTACGCTACCCTCGTCTAAGTAGCGTGGTTGTAATTGAGGTTGAATCACCCTCGTTTAAAGTGATTCGTTTAGTGGATTTTGATCAACTTGGTTGATCGGAAAATCCTAACTCGAGAGGGTTAGGTGGTGGTTTTCACCCGGTTTGGGTTTCCACCGAAAAATACTTGTGTACTTGTGTGATTGCATCTTGTGAGATTGTTTATATTTTATTTCCGCAATTATTACGTCACCCCCTCCTGGTAGGGAAACTTCAGTTGGTATCAGAGCAGGTCTCGCGTTATCGGCGTTACAAACCGGCGAGGATCTAGATATGGAGGGAAAAGCATTCGTGTGCACCGAAGGACACGATACCTCGCGACCACCATACTTTGCAGGTATAGATTTCGTTTATTGGAAAAATCGTATGACTACGTGGTTGCAGGCCTACGACTTCCGGGTGTGGGAAAAATGCGAATCCGCATTTGTGATTCACAAGAAACCCGCAAGAGGTTACTCAGAAGATCAGGTTCGGAATCTCAACCTCAACGCAAAGGCAATGAATGCCTTGTATTGCGCGTTGAGTCCGAAAGAGTTTGAGCAAATTCAAGAGTGCACTACCGCCCATGAGATATGGAGGAAGTTAGAAGACACTCATGAGGAGACGAGCTCAGAAGAAGATCTCAAGAAGGAAACCGCGTGCCTTTGTTTCATGGCAATCGGAGAAAGTGACAATGACAGCGACGACTCCGACAACGAGGTAAATCTCGATTTACAAGAAGCTTTTAATGAACTATTTGATGTTAGTAAAGCACCTAAGATAGAAAATAAAAACATTAAAAAGAACCTTAGTTTTCTTAAAAGTGAAAATGAAAGATTAGAAATAAAACTCAAGGATCTAGAAGCCAGTCCTAAAAATGATAACCAATTATTAGAAAATTATAACCTCATCAATGAAAACAATAAATTGATTGAGGAAAATGTTAGTCTAAAAATAGAAATTTCTGATTTAAAGACTAAGACGAATATTATAGAAAATGAACTTGCATGTCTTAGGGAAAACTCTAACAAATTAATCAACAAAGTAGACAATTTTTACAGCCTTAAGGTTGAGAAATGATCTCCGTCAAGGAGACCCACTAATCGATCCGGATCCAAGCTCACTTGGATACCGAAGAAAGAATTAGAATCCTACTTTGTAGGTTTCAGGGATAACTACAACACGAAGGACTGGACCTACAAGCTCAAGGCTGGTCAACTCGAGTTGGGAGAACCAAGGAGTAGGCCAAGGAGGAGAACGAGAAGACCGACGAGACGGCGAACAAGCGACGGACCCGCCGCACGTCGACCACCAGATTGGAGACCGGCGCCAATGCCTGGGCCTCCAAGCTACGGATGGGAGCCCCATCCGATGTGGCATCCACCACCACCATTCGGGCCATTTTATTGGCCATGGTAGGTGAGGTAAAAATTCTTGACCCTATCTTTGTTTATCAGTAGCATTTAGATAGGGGGAGTTAAAATTTATGAGCTAATATTTAAGGGGGAGAGGCAAGTTAGCTAAATTTCCTTTAGAAAGGGGGAGAAAAATAATAGCTATCTTGTTGTTATAAAAAAGGGGGAGGACATTACCTTTGTCAAAAGAAATTTATAGAAGAGCATGTTTTAAGGGGGAGTAATAGGAAATGTAAAATCAATTAAACCTTTTTGATAATGTCAAAAAGGGGGAGGATTTTTTGCATTATTATTTATGATTTTTTCATCATCAAAAAGGGGGAGATTGTTGGTGCTAGAGCACCACGATCATTTATTTTGATGATAATAAAACACGTGTTATTTAACATTTGCACTTAAAGTCTTAGATTTCAGGCCAATTGCAAATAGATACGTGATTAGACGGAATTCGAGCTCACATCCAAGACAGATTGGAGGAGCTTAATGGAGAACAGAGGAGATTCGCGAGGAGTGATAGATTGAAGATGGAAGGACAAGAAGAATAGGATAGAATTCTTTTTATTCCTTTCATGTACTTTTGTCGTTATTTTCTTGCTCTTTATTTCCTTAGAAAATTATGTTAAAGAGCCTCAAAGTACCTTAACAGTAGTCCTAGGAACACCTGCACAACCCTAGGATACTTAGGTTTTCTGTAGAATACTTAGAAAACCAATATAGGATTCAAACAGAGTTTCCAGATGTCTAATTCCCAAATCAGACGTCTGATAAAGTATTTTAAGACATCTGATTGTTGATTCAGACGTCCGATAACATTTATGCTGGATATAGTTAGTTCTGTCTGATGAAATCAGACGTCCAGACCTTAGACCAGACGTCTTAGGAGACGTCTGATGGATTTGCCAGACGTCCAATTAGTGGACCGTTGGCTGACTTTGCAAACAGTGTAGAATATGACCGTTAGAGCCTTATCAGACGTCCATAGGACTTTCCAAGCGTCTGATAATTGACCGTTTTGCCTCGGCTGACCCAAAATCTCTTCTCAGAGATTTTCTAACCGTTGCGACATTTGGAAATCCATTCCCACAGAAAAAGTACGTTTCCAGAGGTCCAGACATAGTGCCAGACGTCCTGTATGTCGTCTGATGGACTTGCACAAAAACCCTGTTTAGATCTGATTCAAGTCAGGAAGAGACCCACCCAAAATCAGACATCTGACCTTGAAATCAGATGTCTTAAAGTGAACTTCCAGACGTCTGATGCCAGAATTAGATGTCTGATAAGCCTGTCAGAATAATGATTGTTCCTGATTTCGGGCTGATTCACTTGGGCTTTGCACCCAACGGCTATGGAAGCTTTTCTAAGCCTTCCAAAGCCTTCCTACGGCCTCTATAAATAGAGGGGAACCTCTTGCACACAAAGACACACCTAGAAACACCAAGACACACCTTGCAATACACTTTCAAACCATTTTGTGTCTCTCTTGCTCTCTAAGCTCAAGTTCTACATCTTGAGAGCATCAAACCTTCGCGCACCCGCTCTCCCGCCGTAGTTCACGAGAGCGAAGTTGCGCCGTCGCGTAGCTCACGCATCCGCGTCGTCGACGCACTCCTTTCAAAGGGAAGCATCCTAATTCCTATAGAAGCTTAGGTTAAAAATTATTTTGTTGGCTCTATAGGATTACTTGTTTTATCTTTGTTATTTGGTTGGGTATTCGCTTTGCGAATTCCCGTCTCCTTCGAGGGACAAAATCCTTCTCATGAAGAGAAGGGGTTGAGGTACGCAACCCTCGTCTAAGTAGCGTGGTTATAATTGAGGTTGAATCACCCTCGTTTAAAGTGATTCGTTTAGTGGATTTTGATCAACTTGGTTGATCGGAAAATCCTAACTCGAGAGGGTTAGGCGGTGGTTTCCGATTTGGGTTTCCACCTAAAAATACTTGTGTACTTGTGTGATTGCATCTTGTGAGATTGTTTATATTTTATTTCCGCAATTATTACGTCACCCCCTCCTGGTAGGGAAACTTCAGATCCCTCCACTTGAGGCAAGCCTGTTTTGGCCGCTGACACCCCCAAAATTCGTCCTCCATCTTCGGCCATCTGCCCATAGGCTCCGGCGACCTCTCCTCCCTCCTCTCGTCACTCTGCCACCATACTAGTGGCAGAGTCATCTCCGCCTCATTCCTCCACGTTGCGCCGCACTAGCGCACGCCTGCTTGACCTCCTCCTCGTCGACGTTGTCTCCAACTCAGGGTCGTCTTCTCCGACAACGGCACTTACGCGCCGTTCGTCTCCTCTACCCCCCCCCTTCACTTCAAGTCCCTCAGTTAAGTTCCTCTCTCCCTACCTTTTATTTTCCCGCCTTTTATTTAACAAACCACCCCTCGACTGCCACTGTCCACCCTCATCTTCCCCATATCCGGCTGACCTCCGGCGAGACGCATCCATCAGTCTACTCACCCGCACGCCTCGCCAACCACCTCACAAGCTCTACCTCCGTCCACTTTCCACCCACTCACTGCCCGCCACACACGCTCTGCACCTCCACCGAACACACCCACCACAACTGCCACAGAGCAACTGTTGAACGATTACGAACCTACGCTAACTTGTTCGGTTTTGGAAAACCTGTCGTTGTAGTTCGAAAGCGAAGAATTCGTGCTCAACAAATAAAATTTATACCGAAATTAAAATTCCGGGTCGAACACAGGGAGGCAGACGTTTGATTTAAAAACTATGCGTTTCTTTTTATTTGTTACAGAATAATTAAATTTAGAACCATCTAATTATTTACAATAAATAGAAGAGAGAGAGAGTAAGAGAGAAAGAGAATATTATACAGAGAAATCAAAATGAGATGTAGAATAAAAAGGAATTTTTGTATTGAAGAGATTGTTTATTACAACTAGAAAGCATAAAATAATTACTCTAGAAAGCGATAAATTTACTCTAGAAAGCATTAAAAGAATGGAGAGAGAAATGTCCTCCTCGACGATTGCTTAGAGGACGAGTAGCTTAATCTAGAAAGCAGTAAATCTATACTACAAAGCGGTAAAAAGAATAGGGAGAGATAAATCCTCCTCGACGGTTGCTTGGAGGACGAGCCGGACGAGACGACGCCTGGATGAAGGAGAACGAAGCGGGACGAAGGAGGACGAACCAGAAGAACGGGAACGAAGCAGCACGCCGTCGTCGTCGCGGGATCCACTTCCGAAGGGGAACGAAAATTTGACTTTATCTCGCGAGAAGCATCCCGGGTGTGGGACAAGCTTCTCTGGAGCTTTGGAGGGGTAGAGAGGAGAAAGAAGGGATGAAAATTTCGTATGGAGGGGGTCTCCCTTTATAGTTGCAAGGAGTGGGGGCAAAATGGACATTACATCTTCAAAATAATAAATAAGGGGTCTTTAGTGACGGATAAATCCGTCACTAAAGCCCCGATGTGGCCGTCGCCGCTGCGCCCACGCGTGCCCGCTCAGCTGCCCGCGTGCGTAACGCCTACGCACGTCCGCAAAGTCTCAGCCGTCCGATCGCGAGATCGGACGGCTTAAAATCGCGCCTTCACCGCTGCCGCCCGCCCGCCTGTGCGTGCGATCGCGCGTTCATGCGCGCGTCCAATCGCGCGTCGGCGCTATCGGGCGCGCGCGGCCGGTTGATCGCGATCGTGCGGTCGATTGGAGGCGCGCCACCGCTCCAATTTCTGCGGGGCGCGGCTCGAACGCGCGTCGCTGCTTCGCGTTAAAGCGCTCGACCGCTGCGCTGCGGTCGAGTTTGTGTCGAGCGCTTAACTTCAGCGCGGGCGCGTCGCAGCCGTTGGATCGAGATCCAACAACGGAGAGGAGACGGGTGCGCGGTCTTCACAAGATGCAAGCGGCCGTTTGGGCGGCTGAGATGGCGCCACGTGGCGTCATCTTGGCCGTCCATCTTCTGGAAGTTGTAGATGGTGCCACGGATGTCGGATTGACTCGATTTTTGTGTCGTTGGACTGCGATCGTCGATCCGAATTCATCCGTGCGGTCGGATTTGTCATCTGAAGTACGGATTTACACCATCCTGGCCCTTGATCTTCTAGGGTTCCCCGGTCTATATCTGATGCTACGGATGCCTGATTCGGGCGATCTTGGAGTCGTTGAACTCCAATCGTCGCCCTGATCACATCCATACGGTTGGATCTTTGATCCGAGGCCCCGATAAAATGTTTGCCATGTCCAAGCACATAAAAGGAGACAATTAACCTCCATTTTATTCAAACTACTCTAAATGCAAGATGATGCATGTTATGCAATATTTATATCATGAAATGCAATCCTATGCTTAAGAACATGCATAAATAGACATTTTAAGTAGTGTAAATGTGTTTACATCAGCAACCTAGGCACGCACGCTTAGGCCGCCCTGCAGCCAACCACAAAGCTAGGCACCTTCGACGTGACACGGTGAAGCTTTCCATGTGCTCTGATGAGGTCGTAAGGCCGTATGCGTGAATCTCAGGTCGACCCCCCTTGCAGTAATTAGCGACGGCTTGAAGGAGCTCACAAGCATCACTTCAGGCCGCATCAAACAAGAAGCCGCACTCCAGGTGGCATGCGTTGAGTGCGCACACACATCCAGACTGAGGACGAGCCTGGAGAGCGACAGCAGCTACGGCGATTAGGCGAAGTCCTCCTGGCAGGCGTGAGCGAAGCGAGTGGGACATGTAGTCCCACCTCATAAACTCAGGGGTACACTGTGACACTTAAATTGAATTTGTGCTCTTATCTCATCGCCTCCAGTACACAGGGGTGAGGTCCCACTCACCCATCGCCTCGTCCGTGATCCCACGCCATGTGGACCTGGCTCTAACCCATATACCCGACTAACCTGTGCACTCCTCACCCACCACCACAAGTCAGTGGGCCCGGCCTCGGGCGCGTGATAACACCACGCAAGGGGGTAGTAATTAGGTTGAATATGGCCCATCTTTAGAATAAAAGGCACAACATAAAGTAGAATAGGAGCATTGCATGCATCAAGTACCAAGATTGCTTATAAATTACATTAATGGCCATTTGTGTAAAGCATGTGTCAAAGCAGGCCCCAGATGAGCAATCGGACCGCACGGATGGATTCAGAACGACGAACGGAGTCCAACGGACTCAAGATCGGCCAAATCCGACATCCGAAGCTCCCATAATGGGCCTAAGAAATTCTGACCGTTGATCTGGAGATCAACGGCCCAGAAAGTGCCACGCCGCCCCGGCTCCACCGCTCGGACGTCCTCAAGCCATCCAAGGACGAATCTCGGCCGTTCATCTTCGATCGAACGGCCGAGATCCGCACGCTCGCCCGCGGTCGCCGCGACAAAGCGCGGGTGTGGCGCAACGGCTAGCGTGCACGCCCGCATCGCAGTGACGCGCGTTCGAATCGCGTGGAGCGCAAATCGAGCGCGAGCGAAGGGCGCGGAAAAATTGGGCCGCCCGATCAGCGGCGGGCGGCCAGGATCGCGCCACGCGGAGCGATGACAGCTCCCGAGCGCCCGCGTGCGCGCACGCCGGTCGGAAACGCGCGCGCGCCCGAGGCGCGATCTCAGCCCGGGCGCGGGAGGATCTCAGCCATCCGATCTTCGATCGGACGGCGAAGATCGGACGGCTCTCGTTCAACATCCACGGATCGCGCTTGGAGAGAGAGGGGAGCGGGCAGCTGATCGGCGGCAGGAGGGCTTCACCGACGTATCTGGAAGCGATTTTAACGACGTTCTGGATGTCGCTAAAGCACATTCTTCTTTTAGGAAGCCCTTAACTCTATTTAAACCTCCTTCTACCACCATTCAAGGCATCCTCTCCCACTTGCAACTACTCCACTCCTCTTCTAGCTAGTTTTAGGCGCTCTTGTAATCGCCGGAGACGACGAGCCGCCGACGGAGCCTCCTCCACCGCCGTGGCTGCCTCGTCGCTCTCCACTCTCTCCCTACCTCTCTCTGTCTCTCTTTTAAGCTTTCATTTACTTTTGTTGAAGCATGCATTTAATGTTGTAAACCATGAACTATGAATGCATGTTTAATGAAATTATTTTCCATTTAGTTGCCATTTTAATTTCTGTTTAAAGTGCATGATCAAAACCAAGAGCTTTCTAACCCTAAACTCTCTCTCTATCTCTCGCTTTTCAAAATCGTCTCTTTCGCAAGCAAAACTCTGCCTTTTTCGTGACAAGTGGTAAACAAAATCCGATTTCCACGCCTCCCTGAGATCGACACTCGGACTCACCTCCGTTTACTTCTTTTAAAACCGACGTATCAAGTGCAACTATAACGACACCTCTTAACACACACGCACGAAGGCACGTCAGTGCGCATATCCGACCCGATAACCCGAGAAGGCTTTGGGAGAGCATTCATAAGAGTGAAATAGTGAGAGAGAGAGGGAGACGTGGGGAGGGTAGGGGCTAGGTTTTGCTCTTGTGTATGTGTGCAGGAGAGAAGAAGAGGTGCAGCTGAAGAAGAAGGAAGGAGAAGGCGCGGCAGAAGAAGACAAGAAAAAGAAGAAGAAAAAGACTTCAGAGGCCAAGTGACGAAGAAGGAGGAGGCGCAACAGAGAAAAGAAGATAGAGAAAGACTAAGAAGAAGAGAAGAAGAAGAAGCCAAGGAGGAAGCTGCAACAGCTGAAGACAGAGGAAGAAGATAGGAAGGAGGAAAGCCAAGTGAAGAAGAAAAGAAGAAGAAGACAAAAGAGAAGTGATCATTGTAGCAATCTGCAAGTTAAGACATCTGATTCACCAAATCAGACATCTGATTCATAAGAAAAGAAAGAAGAAGGAAGAAAAGAGAAGAAGAAAGACATTTATTCTTGCATTTTCTCTCTAGTTTTTAATATACATTGGGTTGCATCCATATCATCTTTTGAGTAATTTGAAATTGTGATTTTGCTTCTAAAATACAAATTACTCCCTGAGTTCAACCTCGAAAATTTTGACTTTCAAGTAATAAAAATGTAAATTGTTTATACGACGATTTCGAACTATACTACAACGAATATCTTGTTAAAACACGATCTCGTCGCGTAAACACCCAAGATCGGCTCACCTCAACTAATCCCAAGACCTACCCGTCCAATGAGAAATAACCAAAAGTAGAAAAACAAACCACATTCACACGTGTAATATAACTAAACAGAAGGAAAGAACGAAGCAGTAAAGAAAAGCAGGACAACTGTCTCAAAATAATACATGCCATCACAACAACAACAGGAAACAAAAAGTAACGAGAACAGTAATTTAAAGTCTAGTACTCACAACTACAGCAGAAACAGAGAACTGGAAAAGAAACTACTATGGTTGGGCTCAGTTGGGCCCAGCTCCCTCTACAATCGGAAACTCAGACTGCCCAACTCCTGGTCCTGAACAAGGTTATTAAAAGGCAGAGTTAGCGAACATTTAGTAGAGTGGTATTTACATTATTTATGTGCAAGTAAAGACTGCCCAATTCTCATTTCTATTTATCTCTTTTATATGTTTTTGCTTCATCTATTTCTCAAAGTATCCAAGTATTTCTTGATCTTGCTTGTTCCTCGTGGGAACGATCTTGATTGCAGTCTTTTCTGTGGAATAGAAGGTACACGTGATGCTCTCCTGGCTAGAAGAGTCCCCTGCGGTAGTCCTACTCCTAGTCAACCACCCCGAGGTCACTGTCGAAACGTAGCGATGACTACGGCAAGCATGATAAGTGCACGGGTAACTACTCCGCACTGACACGTGGTCAGTTGTTTCCGCTAGCGGGTACACCCAAAGTACAACACGGAACAGTATAAAGCCTTGCCCTCTCATAACAGGACTCTCGCCCCTCAGAACCAAATAGGGGTCTTGCCGGTCCACGGTCTACGTACCCTCATCCAACTACCCCGGTTTGCCTAGAGGGCCTAACAAAGTCGGTGTAGGGTGGCTAGCTTAACCCTGGGCCCCGTGGGGTGGCTAACTCCCTCCCTACACTAGTAGCACGCCTCGGTACCTCATACGCGAGGGCCAACAGGAGTTGGTGTAGAGTAGCCATTCCTAATCTCGGGTCTCAACCCAAGTGCGGCTAGCTTCGCTTTACACTAAAAGGGGACAGTTGCTCTCCTTGGTATCGCGAACACAAGGACCAGTACACTTCTCGTCTACATTCCAGATTCCTTTCATACATAGGAGTTCTACTCCTAATTCCTCGTAGGGTTCATGCTAATATTCATCTCATGTATCCATATTCAGGTCTCATGTTTCATAACTCATTCCTCATCTATATACAGGCAGCTCGTGTTTTCATAATTCAGTTCTCAATCATAAACATGTAACTTGTGATTTCACAGTTTATTTTCTCATTCACATACAGGCAACTCGTATTCTAGCATGCATCTCATAATTACACTAATGCCATTACTAGCAATTTATCTTAACCATGCATTCAAGTAAATAGTATAGCTTGAAACAAGCTCACACATTTTTACCCTAGGGTTCATTCCACATCCTAAAGTTCAATTAGATTATTCCAAACAAGTACATTCTTATTTAGATATTAACAACTGAATTAAACCACTCTACCGGGTATCACAGTAGGAATGAGGGCCTGTGCCGTAGATCTCATCGTCTCCACGGGCCCCGAACACACAACCGGCTTGTTACTAGTACCAGCGACTAATTTACATTAGACAAGGTCAAAACAGTAGATACTCAACATGAACACGTAGAGGAACTCGAGTGGAAAACAGTGGTACATCATTTGCGGAAATCCGATTCCGTTTGGGCCCTAAACAGGTCAAAAATATGGTTACTGACCAAAATCAGACATCTGGGACTAGTCCCAGACGTCTTGAAAGATCTTAGGTCTCACCTTATGTTTCCTGCGATATTCTCAGACATCTGGATCCCTTCACGACCGTCTGGGGGCAGCTCCAGACGTCTCACCCTCCTTCCAATCGTCTGGAAGGGTCGTCGAATGTCTGGCGATGCTGTCAGACGACCTAAAGTACTTGGGAAAGCGCACCACACGCCTTCCCAAAGCCTTCTCTGCGTACGAAGAAATGCATGCACAAAATCTGCCCGACATTTCCTATGCTATAACCTGCATGGCGGAAAGTAGCGTAGGAAGATATGTATCTCGCGTGATATGTGCTTTTAGACGTCCGGCTTCAGCTCCGGACGTCCTGGTGCCTCGCCATTCATTTGGACGATACGCCAAGCGTCTGATACTGGAAAACATCCAGCACCAAAACCTCCTTCGCGACACTCCTCTCCTCGCAACGCCGCCCGCAGCACAATGCAGCAGCTTCAGCAGCTATAGAGGGCCGGGAGGCTGCCTCCCCGAGCCCTTCCTCCTCGCACACACACCCGCTATTGGCCGTGCGATCTCCGCCAAGCTCCCAAAGGTCCTCCGACCTTCACGCTCTCTTCCTTCCTCCTTCCCTCACTCACCCTCTCATCCTCCCTCGCTCGCCCTCCCTCTCGTCACTCTCGCTCTCCCTCGCCATTACCGGACAGGGAGGAATGCTGGAGGTGGTGGTGGCTGGTGGTGTGGGGGTGAGGGTGGTGAGAAAGGAGGGTTTAAATAGGAAGGGCATTAGGGTTTAGGGGTGGGGGTGCAGAGGAGAGAGAAGCTCTGCACGCCGCCTGCACGCAGAATGAAGAGGAACGTACGAAATTTCCCACTTTCAAACGTCCGGGCCAGACGTCTGTCCGTAACCTCAAACGTCTTATCCGACTAAAAAGGTAACGGGTCATTTCATAAGACGTCTGGGACACACCCCAGACGTCTAGTGCTGGTCTAATTTCTCTATTTCAGGCATCAAGTGGCTAGTTCAGCTTGACCAGCCTGCCTAGTTCGGTTCAGGTGAACCGGGAAGGGTGTTTAGGCCAGTTCAGGGTCCAAACGAAGTTCGTTTTTCACAAACGAAGTACCGTTGGCCTTCTATCGAATTTTCCTATGTGTTGAGATCGTTTACCCGTTGTTTTGAGTTAGTTTTAACTTGATGAAACATTAGTCAAAATATTAATGTCTGGTTTGACCAACCGTTTTGAATTGAGCATCCGTTTGTGGTACGCACGAGACCTACTGGGGTTGTGAGTTCTATCATTCGTGCCCCCACATCTCCCGTTTACCTAGGTAGAGTGGTCCTCTGTACTCATATGGTTTAAATTTCTTAAAGTGTATGCTAAATTAGAATCGTCTGCTTGAAACCTAGGGCATGGGATGAACCCGAATACATAGAATGTGAATGTTAATATTTGTCACATGAACCTAGCCTACCATAAATTGATAATGCATGTGGTTAAAGCCCTACTGTGAGAACTTGAATGTCTAATTGTTATGATGAGTTATCATTCTATTGAATCACCAGTTGCCTGTTATGTGATTAAGAAATCAGATTGTGATTAGAGATACATCCCATATGATGAAATGAGACGAATGCGATGCACAAATCCTACGGGGAACTAAGAAACGAATTAAAATACGGTGATACGCAAATCGGATGTGTGATGGAACATGTTACCTACAGGCTGGTTGGTTGTGTGGACATGGGTATGGAAAGTGAGCTTGCCCTCGTGTACGTGGTTCTGAGGAGAGCTACCGTCACTTTAATATAGGGGGGAGCTAGCCACCCCTTGGGTTGGGACCCAGGGTTAGGATTGGCCACCCTACACTGACTCTTGCTAGGCTCAGTGAGCAAATTGGGATAGCTGGGCAAGTGTATGCAAGCTATTAACGGGTGTGGCCCCTGTTCAGTTATGTGTTGTACATTTGGGCGTACCTGCTAGTGGAAATGACTGACCACGTATCAGTGCAGGGTGGCTACCCATGCGCTTATCACGCATGCTGTAATCACCGCTACGTCGCGACCATGACCCTAAGGTGGTAGGCTGAGTGTAGGAATGTCGCGAGGTGCTCTACAGGCCAAGAGAGTGCCACGTGTACATCCTACATCACGAGAAAACTGCAATCAAGATCGTTCCCTTAAGGAACAAGTGGATTAAGAAATGTTGTGGATCCTTATTAAAATAATCAAATTAGAAAACACATAGATGAGATAAACGGCAAGGGATGATAATAAATAACTGGCAAATGCATGATTAGTTAGTTGCTTGTTCATTTATGTTTAATTGCATGTAAATGACTTATCCACCACTCTACTCAGCGTTGGCAGGCCACAGATTTATATAACCATGTTCAGGTCAAGGAGTTGAGCAACCAACGCCACCGGCTACAGAGGGTGCTGGACCAAGTCGAGCTCAGCCATAGTTGTATTTTCTTTATTTTATATTTCAGAGCCTTTTGTTGGTAGTGAGTATCTTTAGCCTGTAGTATCTGCTTTTGTTAGATATCTAGTTGTGATGGCTATGCCTATAATATTACTTTCCACTTGTGACATGTGATATCTTTGAACTTTTCTGTTCTATTTTCCATTGTTGTCTATTATCTATTCTTATTTAGTTACATTGCATGTGTGGTTGTTGACTTCGCGTTTGAGTTGTGTTGTTATTATATTCGTTGTAGTATATAAAAAAAAAATGGTCACCAATTTAATACAATTTGTTACTCGGAATAAAAAGTTTCCCGAGGTCCAATTCAGGGAGCAAACTATGATTCCAGAAGCATATGAATTCACAATATTGTTTTACAAAAATTAAGACAAAAGGGGAGGGAAAAAGAGAGTGAAAATCCTCTTCTTGGCTTTTTCTTCTTCTCTTTAGCCAGCCTGTCTTCTTCTTTCTTCTTCTTCTCTTCTGTGCTGCAACGGCTTCCTTTTCTTCCTTTCTTTCTTTCTTCAGCTGCTAAGGCCTTCTTCTTCTTGTTTCTTCCCTGCTTCTCTTCTTTCTTTCTGCGTCTTCTTCTTCTTTGCTGCTGAGGTTTCTTCCTTCTCTTTTTTTTTCTTTCTCTGGCCTTTCCTTTGCTCTTCTCTTCTGCTTCACTCCTTCCTTTCTTTCCGACGTCTGATTCAGAAATCAGACAGCTTAACTGCTCGATTGCTACAGTGCTGCTCTTCCTCTTTTCTTCAGCTTCTTTCCTTCCTTTCTTCTCCTTTCTTCTCTGCGGCTAAGTCTCAGCCGCTGTTCTTCTTCTTCTTTCTTTCTTCTCTGCACTGGTCCTTCTCCTTCAGCTCTTCTTCCTTGCTGCGACTTCTTCTTCTCATTTCTCTTTCTCTTCCGCTCCTTCCTTTCCTCTTCTCTTCTTTTTCCTTCTTCCCTGCACGGCTAAGTCCCGGCCGCTGCTCCTCTTCTCCTTTCTTCTTTCCTGCGTGCACACACAAACGTCAGTGCAAAACCTACCCTACCCTCTCCCCACGTATCTCTCTCTCTGAATCTCTCTTGGGTACTCTCTCCCAAGAGCCAGGTTATCGAGTCGGATCACATGCCCGGGTCCAGGCTCACCGGCATGGGTGGTGCACGAGGAGTGCACAGGAGAGTGTCGAGTTGGGTCACGCCTGATCCGTGTGATGAGCTCACGAACGAGGGCAGACTGATAGGTGAGGGACCAACTAAAGGCACTTTTACAATTTATGTGTGGGCGTGCGCCCACACACTTTCGAGGTGGGACTAAAGTCCCACCTCTGCTTCGCGCACAGGCAAGCGAGAAGGCGTTGGCAATTGGGCAGTAGTGAAGGCTTTGCGCCCCCAATTGAATGTCTGGGCACACTCGCGGAAGTACCCCGCGCTGCTTGGAGCCTTCACCTGGCATTGACGACACGCAGACAATGTCGGCAATGAGGTCGAGACCTGAAATCACGAAGACAGCCTCACGGCCATGTCAGACAACGCAGAGAGCTTCGCCAGAGGATGGCGAAGGTGGTGCGGGGGTCGTCATGGCGGGAAAATGGCTGTGGCCGTGTGCCTAAGGCACACGGTAGAGATGCAGGTGGGTGTGTTCGAGGGTGCTCAGAGTGTGTAGGGCAGTGAATGGAGTGGGGGAAATGCTTGTATGGAGTGAGAGGAGCTTCTGGGCTTGTCGGCAAGGGGTGGAAAGGCCTGTGGAGGTGGAGCGATCTTGCCGGAGATGGTGGCCGGAGGTGGAGCAGATGGAGGTGGTCGTGGCAGTCGAGGGGTCTAAAGTGCCAATTTAAGAGGGGAAAAGTGAGAGGAGAGTAAGAAGAAGGTTCCTACCTACTTAATCAATGAAGAGGGAGAGGAAGACGCCCGGCTCATGCCTGCCGAAGCTGGGGACGAAGGTGCCCAGAAGAAGAGTAACGGCGATGAGGAAGGGATCTGGAGACGCCAGCTAGTGCGGCCTGGCATGGGAAGATGAGGCAGAGTGAGCTCTGCTGCAGGTATGGCAGCAGAGTGATGAGGAGGAGGAGGAAAGATCGTCGGAAGCTTGGGTTGTCTGATCGAAGTGAGATGAGACGAAATAGGGGGGTTTTCTCGGCCAAAGCTAGCTTGAAGGAGACGGCTGCCCCTGCCGCTCCTTATAAAGGCGCTGGCGAGGAGAGGGTCTCGAGGGAGCGATGTGGAGAGCCCGCCGGAGAATGGTCGGAGATGGAGACCCATGCCTTTCGTGCGTTCGTGCTCACTTGGATACCGAAGACAGATTTGGAATCTTATTTTATAGGTTTCAAAGGTGACTATAACACAAAGGACTGGACCTACAAGCTCAATGCTGGTCAACTCGAGTTGGGAGAACCAAGAAATAGACCAAGGAGGAGAACGAGAAGACCGACGAGACGGCGAACAAACGATGGACCCGCCGCACGTCGACCGCCAAACTGGAGACCGGTGCCGATGCCTATGCCTCTAAGCTATTGATGGGAGCCCCATCCGATGTGGCCTCGACCACCTCCATTTGGGCCATTTTATTGGCCATGGTAGGTGAGGTAAAACCCTTTTTACCCTATCTTTGTTTATCATTAGCGTATAGATAGGGGGAGTTAAAAACTATAAGCTATTTGTCAATCATTGACGGGAAGATCTTGTTAAATTAGTTACATTTCCTTTAGTAAGGGGGAGAAAAATAATAACTATCTTGTTGTTACAAAAAGGGGGAGGACATTACTCTTGATAAAAGAAATTCAACCCATTGATAGAAGAGCATGTTTTAAGGAGGAGTTATAGGAAATTTAAAATCAATTAAACCTTTTTGATAATGTCAAAAAGGGGGAGAATCTTTTGCGTTATTAGTTATGGTTTTGTCATCATCAAAAAGGGAGAGATTGTTGATGCTAGAGCACCACGATCGTTTATTTTGATGATAACAAAACACGCATCATTTGACATTTGTATTTGAAATCTTAGATTTCAGGTTAATAGCAAATGGAGACGTGTTTAGAAGGAGTTCGAGCTCGCATCCATGGCAGATTGGAGGAGCTTGACGGAGAACAGAGAAGCTTCGCGAGGAGCGATGGCTTGATGAAGGAAGGAGATGAAGAATATGATAGATTTCCTTTCCTTGTAATCGTTGTATTTTCATTTCTTTTGTTTCTCTTTGTTACTCAGATTCATGTTAAAGAACCTCAAAGAACCCTAACAGTAGTCCTAGGAACACTAGCACAACCCTAGGATAGTTAGGATTGCTGTAGAGAACTTAGAAAATCAAAAGAAGGTTCAAACAACCTTTTCAGATGTCTAATCTGAAAATCAGACGTCTGATAAATACTTTTAAGACATATGACTGTTGACTCAGACATCCGATTATGTTTAGGCTTGACTTAAGTAGTGCTGTCTGATGAAATCAAACGTCCATACCTTAGGCCAGACGTCTTAGGAGATGTCTGATGCTTTTTCCAGACGTCCAATTAGTGGACCGTTGGCTGCCTTGCAAAACACTGAAGGGAATGACCATTAGAGCATTATCAAACATCCGTAAGTGTTCCCAGACGTCTGATAAATGACCGTTTTGCCTCGACTGGCCCAAAATCTCTTCTCAGAGATTTTCTAGTCGTTGCACTCTCTTGGAAATCCATTCCCGCAGAAAAGTAGGTTTCCAGACGTCCAGACTTAGTGCCAGACGTCCTGTGTGTCATCTGATAATAATGCACTAGAACCCTGTTTAGATCTGATTCAAGTCAAGAAGGAAACCCGCCTAAAATCAGACGTCTGACTTTGTTCCTTGACGTCTTAAACTGATTTTCCAGAAGTCCGATGCCAGGATCAGACGTCTGATAACCCTGTTAGAGTCATGATTGATCCTGATTTCGGCCTGATTCTCTTGGAGCTTGCACCCAACGGCTATGGAAGCCTTCCAAGGCCTTCCAATGCCTTCCTAAGGCCTCTATAAATAGAGAGGAGCCTTTGACACTAAAACACATACCTTGAAACACCAAGACACACATAGCAACATACTTTCCACTCTTTTGTGTCCTAGAAAAGCTCTTGCTCTCCAAGCTCAAGTTCTTCATCTAGAGAGCATCAATCATTTGCGCACCTGCTCTCCTGCCGTAGTTCACGAGAGCACTGTTGCGCCATCGCGTGGCTCACGCACCCGCGTCATCAATTCGACGCACATCCATCAAAGGGGAGTTTCCTAATTCCTGTAGAAGCACAAGTTAAGATTATTTTTGTTGGCTCTATAGGACTATTTGTAATTTATCTTTGTTATTTTGGTTGGGTATTCGCTTTGTAAATTCCCGCCTCCTTCGTAAGACAAAATCCTTCTCGTAAAGAGAAGGGGTTTGAGGTACGCTATCCTCGTATAAAGTAGCGTGGTTGTAATTGAGGTTCTACTACCCTCGTTTAAGTAGTACGTTTGTGGATTTGATCAACTTGGTTGATCAGAAAATCCTAACTCGAGAGGGTTATGTGGTGGTTTTCACCTGGTTTGGGTTTCCACCTAAAAATCTTCGTGTACTTTATGTGATTGCTATTTTGTGAGATTGTTCTATATTTTAATTCTGCATTTTTACGTTACGCTGATCTCACCCCCTCCTAGTAGGGAAACTTCAGTTACATGCCCCCAGTAGGATGTGTAAATATCCTAAGAGACAAGCAACGAGGAGATGATATTTTGTTACGCATCTTCAGGGGGAATTTCCCACCTCTCCGCACTAGGAACTCGTCCAAATCAACTTGTGTTGATCGGTCGCTCCTACTCTAGGTGACATTTTCAGAGATTTTGAAACACTTTCTGCGTGATTTTGATACTTATGTTTACTGAACCAGACTGTGTGTGTAAATTTGGGTGCTTAGGTTACTGAGTCCCGCAAACCAAAAGTTAGTTAACGAGGTCGAATAAAACCTAAGCCTTGGACCTAATACTTAAGCTTTTCATTCTCCTCAACCTCTTGAGGAATATCTAGATCTTAATGGGTACTAAGAGTCTATCCAAGAATGCGTAAGGTTTACGTTCTTACTAATCTTACTGTGCACTTTCCCTTTCTTTTCCTGAATGTGGTCTGGAACCTAGGTTAATTCCTTAATTTCTTACTAATGACTTTCTTTTCTTTCATTTTGTACTCCTTTTTATCATTTTGTTCTTGTTCTTCTCCTTTTGTAAAGTCCACAAAAATTTCTTTCCTCCTTTCATTTTATTATTCTTTTTCAAAAAAATTTTTTTTAATTTTTTTGATGTTTTTGGCATATGTGAATTTTTTTGTTTGAAACATTTTCTTATGAGTTTTGCACTTTCATACCCCTTCCATGCCTAAGATTTGCAATGTCCTCATTGTAAGGAGGATTTTTATTTAGCTTGGTTCATGCATTAGGACAGGTATTTTGGTGAGTGGATGGGTCGGGGTGGCTGTTGCGGATGATTTCTAATCTCAGATGCAGGCACCTGAGGTAGAGTCGGCTGTCCTAAAGAATGAACCTTAAGTGCGAAGAGGTATCCGAAAAGGTTTCGGGTTTTTCAAGAATGACGGGTTGCCTCCCGTTGAGCGCTAAATCTGACGCCTTCAGCCAAGCGGGAAATGGGATGGAGAGGGAATGATCAAATCAGCAGAGTTTAGTATGACAAGCACCTTGATTAAGAGCCTAGTTGGTCCAACCAGGTGCTTGTTCAGATTAACAGGCTGATGATGCAGCCCAAACCCAATCAATTTGGTGGGTTGATAGATGTAGATCAAGAGGTGTGGAACCCACCATATACTATAAAGCTCAGATGGATGTGGAAATGTGAATGTGGGGTTTAGCTGAGTCGAATCATCCTGGTCAGAGTAGGGATCCGTAAAATAATCAGTGAATGACACGGAAACCCTACAGGGGTGATCAGAGAATGATGGAGCATGGTCTTTAGTCTGATCAGTGTCCCAAACCCGGTATCGATGTGGAATTTCAATCGGCTCGGTGAGAGATGAATCTGAATAGAAATTGAGTCCGGTTGCGGATCGGGGTTGAGAAGAGGTTTTGATTAGTTCTGTGTGTGTGGAAGAGGTGGCTTTAATGAGAACTGTGTATGAGGGCTCTTTTAGAAACGAATGACAGGTGGTCTCCTGTGGAGAGTCCTCTGGGTAACTATCAAATGCCTGAAGAGTGTTTATAGGATGAAGGAAATCTGAATTGAGAAAAGATTTGAATTCTGTGTTGCAATCACTCTTGGCATTTTCTATTTTTGGTTCTTGTGGATCGAAAAGAATTGATTCCAAGTCGCTGGAACCTGAACTTAATTCAATGATCCCAGGAATCGGGACCTCAAAGTCGTAGTCAGAGAATGAGTCATGTGAGCTGAGGTCGTAAACTGGCTTGGTGTGTTCAGGAAGGAGAGTCTCTTCGAAATTATAGTCAGATCCGAAGTTGTCGGAGAGCTTGCGAAAATTGAGTTCTAAATGAGATTCATGATCATGGATTCCACCGCAGCATAAATCATCTGATGTGGAATCAGCAGCCTGACTGGGGTCTAGCCTATATGTCAATTCTAGACTTAAAAAGGTGTTCTGTCTAGGCTCAAGTTCCAAGCTGGTAGGCTAGACCCAATTGAAACCCCACTCATCCAACTCCTCAGTTTCTGTATCGTAAATTGGCATGTGTTCCGGAAAGTTGGAAGTTGGAGAGGGATATTCATCAAATAAAGGTCCGGAATCATATTCTTTATTAAAAATTTGATTTTCATCATAAAGGGCCTCGTAATCTTCCCAATAAGTTTCATATCTAGATTCTAGGCTTAGGATGTGGGTAGAATTACTAGAATTTAAATCCAAATAACCTTCGAGGGTCACCTTATCAAAATAAGGGGTGGAATTTATATCCTCAAGAAGTTCAATTCTGATATCATTATTGTAGGAGTCTTCGAATTCTAAGCTTGGCAATTCATGGTTTAGGATTGGCTCAATATTATGTTCTCCTGCAATATCCCAACCTAGTTCAATATTAAGCGTGTTGTTTTCTATCTGGGTTGGGAATCCACAACCACTTTGTGCCTCAGTCCCGAGATCGGGGAAACCGGATTAATCCTTAATACCGTTCCAAGATGGTTCATCCTCTATTTCTGGTATGTACAGGTATTTTTGGTTGATAGTTTGTTCCAGTAATCTCATCATCTCTACCTATTTTTCAAGGGCATCTTGGTGTTGTTCCCAAAGTACAGGATTTGTTAAGCATTGAAAGTATTTAGATTTGTGTAATTTTTCTATCTCAATGTATCATGTTAGAAGCATTTCTCGGGTTGATCCTTTTATGACTTCTGTCAACAGAATTTGGACACAGTTTCTGTTGAAGGCTGTGGTTGTTGGGATATCAACCTGAATGTTTTCTATTGGTGTTGAGGGTTTATATTTTATTTCATAGAACTCAAGGGCATCATCAATCATCCTATCTCTCATAGATCTTTGTGATTCAGGTTTCTTAAAGGGTAATGCTAAGTAACCAGGCTGCATATTTGGATCAGGCTGTGGAATCAAGATGTAGAATCAGAATTTTGATGTGGACTCAAGTTGTGCCATGGTGGAAGAAGGGGGACTTGGTTCAGAATCAGTGGAAAGGGGCTATGTGGAAGGTTTCTGCAAAAACAAGGGAGCCGAGGTTTAGCCTTGGGGAGAGTGGATTTCTAAAGGAGGTTTCAAGGACCTCCTACCAAATACTGAAGGACTGGATGAGATTAGCAGGTGCTGGACCTAATCAAGACACCCAAAATGTTGGGTGACTATAGTGGTTTGGGGCGGATGGACCCCTTGATCAAAAGGTCGTCCACCTGAGAATTACCTAGACAGCCAGACAGGGTGAGTCCCGCGAAGACCCCTACACGGTAGAGCGCCCCCACGGGTTACAGGGTTTCCCCCACCCGACCTCTCTTGTCACTGAGATTTCAGGTAAACCAGAATGGGAACCTTGACATCTTAAGCCTACCACTTTTAGTTAGGATCAAGGTGCTTAGGTTTTCACTTGAACGTTATCCTTTTGAGTGCAAAGAGTGACCTAAGTTAAAGGTTGGGTGACCCAAGGGATCAACTTCACCTATTAGTTCCTTTGAGAGCTTATTAGGTCTTGTCTTTTAGGGTTCAAGTGTTTTTAAGAGCTAAGTTTCTTAGGGTTTCTCTTGATAGATGTTTTCAAGCAATGGCTTAGGCACACTTCTTTTGGGAATTTTCCATTCTTACTTAGAAAAGTATGTCTCTAAAACCCTAGCTTTGAACCTTATGTTGGCTCTAATTGGTCCAGTTAGTTGCCTCTAGTTTGGGTAATTAGGGCTCAAGCAAGAAGGTTTTAGCCCTGACTACCTTTAATGGATGTACAGATAAAGTATGTTGAAATTTTAAAACAGGTAGCTTTGGTGTTTTACTATGTATGAAAGACAGGTTATTCCTAGATTGCCTTTAGAAGTTAGGGGTTTGAACGAGAGGATAGAAAATTACCTGTCCATGGTGTGGTAGTTGTAAGGCTGCTTGTTTTCCTCTTGATTTCCTGTGCCTGCACAACAAGAGAGAAGAGATTAGTCAATAGAAAATCAAAAATTGTGAATCAATAGCTTCTAGAATGGCCATTGCTCCCCAGCAACAGCGTCAAAAACTGGTTTTGCATTTGAGTTGTGTTGTTATTATATTCGTTGTAGTGTATAAAAAAAAACGGTCACCAGTTTAAAACAATTTGTTACTCGGAATAAAAAGTTTCCCGAGGTCGAATTCAGGGAGCAAACTATGATTCCAGAAGCATATGAATTCACAATATTGTTTTACAAAAATTAAGACCAAAGGGGAGGGAGAAAGAGAGCGAAAATCCTCTTCTTAGCTTTTTCTTCTTCTCTCTTCTCTTTAGCCAACATGTCTTCTTCTTTCTTCTTCTTCTCTTCTGTGCTGCAACGGCTTCCTTTTCTTCCTTTCTTTCTTTCTTCAGCTGCTAAGGCCTTCTTCTTCTTTCTTCTTCTCTGCTTCTCTTCTTTCTTTCTGCATCTTCTTCTTCTTTGCTGTCAAAGTTTCTTCCTTCTCTTTTTTTTTCTTTCTCTGGCCTTTCCTCTGCTCTTCTCTTCTGGTTCACTCCTTCCTTTCTTTTCGATGTATGATTCAGAAATCATACGCCTTAACTGCTCGGTTACTACAATGCTGCTCTTCCTTTTTTCTTCAGCTTCTTTCCTTCCTTTCTTCTCCTTTCTTCTTCTCTGTGGCTAAGTCTCAGCTGCTGTTCTTCTTCTTCTTCTTTCTTTCTTCTCTTCACTGGTCCTTCTCCTTCAGCTCTTCTTCTTCCTTGCTGCGACTTCTTCTCTTTTCTCTTTCTCTTCCGCTCCTTCCTTTCCTCTTCTCTTCTTTTTCCTTCTTCCCTGCGCGGCTAAGTCCCGACCGCTGCTCCTCTTCTCCTTTCTTCTTTCCTGCGCGCACACATGAACGTCAGCACAAAACCTACCCTACCCTCTCCCCGCTTCTCTCTCTCTCTGAATCTCTCTTGGGTACGCTCTCCCAGAGCCGGGCTATCGGGTCGAATTGCGTGCCCGGGTCCAGGTGCACCAACGTGGGTGGTGCGCGAGGAGTGCACAGGAGAGTGTCGAGTCGGGTCGCGCCTAATCCGTGTGATAAGCTCACAAACGAGGGCGGAGTGATAGGTGAGGGACCTCACCCCAAGTGCTTTCGGAGGCGACCAACTAAAGGCACTTTTACAATTTATGTGTAGGCGTGCGCCCACACACTTCCGAGGCCTCTACTCCGTGCACCCGCAGACAAGAAGGCGCCCCCAATTGGGCAGCAGCGAAGGCTTTGTGCCCCCAATTGAAGGTCTAGGCACACTCGCAGAAGTACCCCGCACTGCCTGGAACCTTCACCTGGCGCTGAAGAGGCCTGGAGCTGCTTGCCAAGCAGCTCCTGCTGTCCGACAATGGCGGCAAGGAGGCCGAGACCTGAAATCACGAAGACAGCCTCACGGCCAAGTCAGACAACGCAGGGAGTTTCGCCAGAGGATGGCGAAGGTGTTGCGGGGGTCATCGTGGCGGGAAAATGGTGATGGCCGTGTGCCTAGGACACACGGCAGAGATGCAGGTGGGTGTGTTCGGGGGGTGCTCAGAGTGTGTAGGGCAGTGAATGGAGTAGGGGAAATGCTTGTATGGAGTGAGGGGGAGCTTCTGGGCTTGTCGGCGAGGGGTGGAAAGGCTTATGGAGGTGGAGCGATCTTGCCGGAGATGGTGGCCGGAGGTGGAGTAGATGGAGGTGGTCGTGGCAGTCGAGGGGTCTAAAGTGTCAATTTAAAAGGGGAAAAGTGAGAGGAGAGTAAGAAGAAGGTTCCTACCTACATAATCGATGAAGAGGGAGAGGAAGACACCTAGCTCATGCCTGCCGGAGCTGGGGATGAAGGTGCCCAGAAGAAGAGTAACGGTGATGAGGAAGGGATCTGGAGACGCCAGCTGGTGCGGCCTGGCGTGGGCAGATGAGGCAGAGTGAGCTCTGCTGCAGGTATGGCAGCAGAGTGATGAGGAGGAGGAGGAAAGATCGTCGGAAGCTTGGGTTGTCTGATCGAAGTGAGAGGAGACGAAATAGGGGGGTTTTCTCGGCCAAAGCTAGCTTGAAGGAGACGGCTGCCCCTGCTGCTCCTTATAAAGGCGCTGGCGAGAAGAGGGTCTCGAGGGAGCGATGTGGGGAGCCCGCCGGAGAATGGTCGAAGATGGAGACCCATGCCTCTCGTGCATTTGCACGAGAGGCATGGGCAGCTGCAGGTGAAAGGGGAGGGCCCTGCTATAGAGGACGACGCCGGGAACCCCCCGTTCGTTCCTGAGAACAGTTGCCATACCCTGCGCGACGCCATCCTCTGCGCAAGGTCGCCGAAGGTATAGTGCCTACGCAGGGTGGCAGGGAGGACCATTTTGCAAAGAACAAAGGGGAAGATGGGGGGCTAAATGCAAAGTTTTGAAAAGATAAGGGTCAAAAAGTAATTCAAGAGGACCAATTTGTAAAGTCGGTCAAGATGATCTTCTCTTAGGCCCAAATTTTTGTACCAGCCTAATTTGAACCTAAGGAATTTAATGATGTAATTTTATTTTATGTTTGACCACGTTTGACCGGTCAATTTGCGTAAAAACCTAAATTAGGTCATAAATTAGGATGGTTCTCAATTTAGGTCAAAATAAGTTGCAAAGGCCAAATTGAAGGTTCTAAACCCTAGGAAGTATTTCTCCATGAATTTTAGAGGGTTTAGTTTATTTTTATCCTACCTTGAACCTCGTGAATTAAAGCATATTTATTTTAGGGTTACAGAATGTCATTTAATTCCTAGAAGTTGCTATAATCCTTTTCAGATCAGATCATCCCACTTCCTTCCTCATTAAGCTTATTTGACTTGTGTTTAGATCCTTAGATACCCTATTTACGTACTGCATTGGTAAAATTACAGTTTTACCCCTTATGACTTGTTTTATTCTTCAATTCAGAATTCTCTGAGTTAGGCTTTTCTTTAGGTTTTGCAGGAGCTTTTTCACAGTTATTTAGATCAAATTGTGCTAGTTAGGGTTCATGATGAGGCTCTCATCAATTGTGGAATGATTTATGCATTTGGTTATTTCTCATTTGATGATGGGGTCTTAGGATCTAGTCGAGGAGGCCGTTCTCGGGTTCCGTAGGGAGCTGGGGTCGAGTCGTAACATTTATTCCACTTCTTCCCTGTTCCACTACTTATTTCACAAACTTATTCCCCTTACCAAACGAGACCTAAGACTTCAAGTGCCTACCCATAATTAACCCAAAAATATCCCTTATCCCTAATGGAACTCTTGTCCTCACCTATATAACCATCCTCACCCCCCTCCATGCAGGTGGTCGACTTCCACCTCCACCAGCAGCACTACATTGCCCCCTCCCACAGACGCACACACACTTGCATACTCGCTCCATCCACAGCAGTCGACCACACACCACCTCACATCTCGCTCTCCATCTCTCCCTCTCTCATCTGTTGCTCTCTCTCACCAGTTGAGAGAGCACGCAACATGTAGGGAGTAGTTCACCATGGTCGCAACCACCACAGTGAGCTCCACCACCGCCCAGCTCCCTCACAAGCAGGTTGGCGTGGTGGGTTCTCTTGCATTTTCTTACTTTCGTTTTTATTTCTATGTTTTTCTGCCATGAACGTAGCAATAGGATCTCTGTTCTTTGTCCAGCTCTGTTTTGCACTGTAGCACTGTTCGCTCACAATTGCGGTTCATTTTCCCTTCGCAAGTCACCGGGCACTTCTCAGTTATTTGGTGGCAGCACCTCATCCTTGAGCCTTGAGCCAATGCGTGCGCTCGCTTCCACGCTCACAGTCGGTTCTTGCCCACACCACCATGCCTTTCTCTCTCCCCCACCACCAGCTAACTGAGAAACCCACCCGATGGATTCTCGAGTCAATCGATGGCTCTTTGCCCTTGGCTTCTTCACGCACGCGATGGCAAGCAACCGGCCATTCCACAATTAGCTGGTGTCGGCACCCTCTCTCTCTTAGCAGTGACCGGCCCCAACTGGTGTCCACACACACTCGCCTCTCACTCCCTCACGTGAGCACTCACGCGCATGCACACACCTACACGGACATACACATATACATATTCATACACCCACACATTTATATATCTATATACATTTGCACGCACAGTCACACATATACACACACACGTGCACACATGCACGCACACACAAATATATATATATGATGGTTGGGAGTGTACAGGTGACCTGCACGTAAGTTACATGCAAGTGCAACAATATCTCACACTATAAGTAATGTTTTGGATCGAAACTTTGGGGATTAGGATCATTCCGTATGAACATGTTATGCATCAAATTTGAAGCTAATCCAACATTCTTAGCACATACATCAAATGTGGCTCATTTTTTACAGCCTAAGTATCTTGAAATTCGATCATGTTCGATGTATATGATAGGAGTGTCGAATTGACTTTAAATTTGGTCCATAACATGTTCATATGAAGTGATCTCTATCCCCAAATTTTTAATCCACAACATTACTCGTGGTAGCAGATATTGTCATACCTGCACGTAACTTACGTGCAAGTCACTTGCATGTTCCCTTTTTCCTATATATATATACACGTGTATATATATATATATATATATACACGTGTATGTATATATATATACACATGTACCTGTAGATGTATATTTATACATATATATACATGTATGAATATTCACACTCACGTTCCCTCACACATTCACAATACTACACATTTCCATTTCCACGCATTATATCACAGGTATATTAGCACCAGTTGCGCATATGTTTTCGATTTTTGCGTATATCAAAGCATTCCACACACACTCCCACACATCCTCTCTACACCCACACGCGATACATAGCTTGGTTAATCGCATCTCTCTAGACGATGGTTAACCTAGCATGTTGCTACATTCCATTGAATCTTTGATTCAATATTCCCCCCTTATTCTATATTATATAGTTATATATATACCTATATTATATATCTATATCTTATATATATACATATCTATAAATAAGTTAAGTATTTACATTCATTTCCTTTCCGCGTTCTTTTCTTTATATTATATTCGCTTTTATTTTCTTGATAAAGAATATATCAATAAAATCTAAAATAGAAAAGATAACTTTTGACCTGCAGGTGTACAGTCTCGCATGTGGCGAGACCATTTTTGACTTGATTTTTGGCATGTATCCAAGGGTGAATTTTGAAGGTGTATCTCAAGGACAAAAGTATCCCAAAAAATCTAAAATTAAGAAAAATCAAAAGTATAATAAGTGAGAGGAATTGATGTGTTTCTAGGAATCGCGTAGAAACTGATTAATTCCAAAATTGCCTCATTGTGTTTGACCCTGAGCCTAAAACTGACCATATTAAAAGCTGATTTAGTACAGGTTAATAAATTTCGATAAACTGGTGTAAATTCACATGTAGGTAATTATTCTTACTATAGACATTTCGATGCTAATATTACCTAATTAAATAAGCATATTCACATATGTTCCAACAGCTTCTTAGTTAGTCGGTCACTTGTTGTCATGCGCTCTCTCTCTCTCTCTCTCTCCTTCATCCGGTTGAACCAATTGATTCTCAACCAGTTGAAAATGAAATTCAACCGGTTGAAAATCAAATAGACCGAAACATATTGGTTGGCAATGATTTTTAACTTGTTGAAAATGAAAATACACCGACTAAAAACAAAGTACATCGATTGAAAATGAAAATGCATCGATGTGTTTTAACTTTTCACCTTTATAAATTGATTTTTCACTTGAAACGTAATTTTTCACGTATATAAAAAAATATTTCAGTTAAAAAATAATTTTTCATAAATAAAAATTAATTTCCACCCTGATCAGTACCCTAATTCGTGCGTTAAGAAACGGATAATAAGATGCATTTATTTATTTTTCTCATATTTCGAGAATAATCTGCGTCAAGTTAATTGCTCGTATAGAGGGGAAAAACACAAGCAGAAAGTCAATTAGCTCAAAATCCCAGTCTTGGTCAGCTGATAGGTTCAAGTTTGCAATAAATGATTTTGCGCCGTCGATTGATTATGTATGCCCGTTATGAGTCTACGGAAGTTAATTTGTCCGTACTATACGGGGGAAATTTTTTGAAAAAAGTTTTTGTAAATAAAGATAATGAACAAGAGCTTCCCATCTGATTTCCCATCCATTCATCTCCTTTCCTGCCTCGGTTTGATATCAAACAGCTGGATTCCATCCCTCCTGACAATCCACCACCTCTCCAGGACACACACCCCCCCTCCAGAATCTCTCCATCCCAAGAAGAAGCAGCCACCATCGCTTCGTTTCCCACCGTACATACCTTCTTTCAACGCCACCGTAAGAAAACTCCCACCACACTTCTCAATCTCTCTCCCCTGTCAATTTTCCACCCACAATCTCACCATCCACTTCATCACCCAATTTTTCAATCTCCCCACAACCACCACCAGTAATTTTTAGATTTAATTTATTTAAGAGGTTGACCCCTCGAAAGAGTGATTAATCTTTATTTATCTCATAATTTAATCTTTAATTTATTAATCTAAATTTATTTACTCTAATATAAATTTATTTAATATCAATCTAAATTAATGTTAGTCAAATCCACGTTAAAATTATATACCGCTGGTATCTTTAAAATCCTTTATATTTTATATGCCTAACATCACCATCAAATAAACATTATAAAAATTAACATCCTAACTTAACATCAATTTAAATAATAAATATAAATTGATATTAATATCATTCTACAAATAAATATAATCATATATTAACATTAATTTTATATTCTTTAATATTATTTTTTCTAACCTTCCCCACTCTTTCACACGTACTACACCAACAATTCCCACGTATCCGTTACCTACCCTCCATCCAATCCCCGTCCACCATCGTTTTCCCCATTTCATATCTATCTATCTAACTCTCTTACCTCTCTGCCGATGTCATCATTAATCGTCCCCACCTCTTGGATTACGGCACCACCCATGACGACGTATTCATCGTCACCATCTATTTGAGGGAGACAAGAAGGATCTCAGCATTAACGTCAGCACGTAGAGGAGGTGATTAGGTTATTTTTTGAACGTACATCTCATCACCAACTGCATCGTAATTAAAGGAAAAAATTAGAATCATACGTCTCATGTTCCTTGTGTTTCTTTGTAAATATTCCTATTAAATTTTATCGATTGTAATCTTTCTTTGAGATCAACAACAGTTAATTTAAATGTTTTAATTCTTCGTTGATGGTATGCGTATACGATGATGATTTATTTCTTATCAAGTTAGACTAAATTTTCACTCGGGAGTAAGGATACGTTTAAATATATTAATTTAAATAACGATTTCTCGAAAGATTAACTAGATCTTCCGTGACAATCGTGCTAACTTATTTCCGTGGAATTATTTCTAGAGATACTTTAAGTCTAAAGTCAGATCCCAGTTCAATTACGGGTGTAGAAAAATCTTTAGGGACGATGTCCCTGTTGGGGCTTGCCTCCTTTTTCTTTCCGAGGTGAATAGAGTTAGACTCTTTGAGTTGTCTCTTTTTTTTTTCTCTAAGGGTTAATTTACGTGAGGGGTTAACTTTTATTTACTTGCAGTGCTAACCTTCTTTTGATTAACATGGGTTAAGAATTTTTAACAATGATTTTTCTAACATCAGTTGCTACTAGTGTTAGGCAAACCTGTATTTAAGTCTCTTAATTTTGTTATACTCTCATAATTTGTGATTCAAATTATTAACACCACTAATAAGTAAACACCACAAATGTTAACACCCAAACTTAACATCAATTCATGTAAACATAAATTAGCATTAACACCACTCTGCAAGTAAACACAATTAAAGGTTAATACCAATTTCACATTTCTTAACACCACTTCCGTAACTCTCCAAGTAAACTAATCCTAAAGATGATGCCCCCATTTGTTGGGCTTGCCATTCTTTTTGGGATGGAGGGAGCCATCCACTTCTCTACCATAGGAGGAGCAATGTCACAGTTGGGACCATACCCTTTTTACCTCTGGTGTTATGCCCTCATTCGAGCTCATTGCCCCTTTTTTGTTATTGGGACGGACAAAGCTATCGATCTTCATTCTTCTAAGTCGAGTGTCTGCAGTTTGACACCCCTCGGAGTTGATGGTCTTACATCGTGGGCTCACGGAGGTGCTGGGCATTGGAGGAGCTTCAGATTTTTCTCATTGTCACTTTAATTTAATTAGGAGAAATAGTGGATGGAAGTGGAGATCAAAAGGAGATAATGGTTTCGAAGAAGAAGGCGGCAATGCCCCACAGGTTCTTTGTTAGACAACCGTTGCCTATGATGTCTTTCTTCTCCTCATCCTCTTTTCACTTTTTCCATATAAATTTTAGGTTCTGTTTATTTGACAGAATAAACATTACTTCCGGATCTAATTTTACATTTATCATCTCTAATTCCAAAATTACGTGATTTCAGAATTAAGAGTATAATTCCAAAATTATCCCTTCCGATAAAATTATCCAATTCTACATACTTCTTCTCTTCAATTAATTTTCTCCTTATTCCAATAACTCATTCTACCAAATAAACATCTCAAATGAAATAAAACTTTTTAATTCCTTTGACAAAATGACAAATCCAACCAAACACTCTGACACAAAAGAAATCCTTTAATTTCTTCATTTCTCTTCCTTTTAATTTTTATTCCTCCTAATAATTTCCTTACCAAACAACACCTCATACTATCTTTTCTTTTCCTACATCAATATTGTTCGTGACGCATTATCCCTCCAATCCTGATCAAATCCAGAATATGGAATAAACTAACTAATTCACCATACCTTAGTTATGTCACAAAACCAAAAGGCAACGACATCTCACAAAATCCCACACGCATGCAACAAAAAAAGGACTTTACTAATTCACTAAATTTAAAGCTCAAGTAATCCTTCGAACCTTAGCATGCATATTGGTCGGTAGTCTTTTCAACTCACATTCCCAAGAAAACTCATTAGGCTGAGGAACCAGATCTTCAGGGTTTCACCAGGGACTCCTCCAATTTCAAATGTTCTATCATTGGGATTTTACCAAGCAGTCCTCCCAGGGGAGAAGAAGGCGCGCATCAGTTTTGCTCTAGGTCTAAAGAGACATTTGATTTTTTGAGTACCATGAAATAAGAGGGATGTCTCTCCATCTCCTTCTAAATTGTCAAAAAATTTACATTTTTGGGCGTAGGAATTCAAACTCTAGACCAAGTACAATCTGCAAAATTTTATCATAGATTTGTGCTGGACATGAGCCAAAGGTTTCAACAACCATCCTCTCTCTCATACCAAACACTAATTTTTCACCACTCCCTCGAAACGAAAATATGTGGTAGACCAGTACCATCTATACACTTGCACACACAACTAATTACATGGCAGCCACCCACCCAAACGAAAAAGAAGAAAGTCCAATGCAGACAGCAACAAAACCAAGTAAATATTTGGTTTTGTACATTGACAAATTAAGCTTTTTATTTGAGATGCATCATCATAGCGTTAATCATCATTAACCCCTACCCAAAATAGCAGTGAAGGTTTGGGATGGCTGTGTTGCAACTGATGATGAACGGTCAGAATCTGCATCAGTAGTAGCAGTAGTAGTGGTAGCAGTGTTTGTCCCTTTACTGACATCCTCCCTGGGCGTCAAGAAATCAGTGATGAGGGCCGGCCTTGACATACTCATTGCATTCACATCTACCTTCCCCTCCAGCATCTTCACAACTTTTGACATTGGAGGGCGCGATTTCGGCTTGTCTTGCGTGCACAGTAGACTAATCTTCAAGAATCGACAAGCCTCTTCTGGATCGAACTGACCATCCAAGCAGGTGTCTACAATACCAACCAACTCGTTTCTACCATACAGCACCCAAACCTGTGAAACAACACGTGACATCACTGATTACACCCAAGTAATCAACTACATAATCATTCATGTATGTGCCCATAAACAATAGTTAGTAACTATCTCATGTGGCAATCGATAAACGTTGGTAATTCAACTAACGGGAGTAATTATGAAGATTCCAACTTGTTAAGCCTAGCTACAAGCAAAAACTTTTCCCCTGCAATGCCAATTAGCTTGTGTGCACAACAGAAAGCAGACAACTAAGAAATTACAACATGGCAACAGTACAATATGACTAGAACATCTGTTCACTTGTGTGAAAAGTTATTAAGAAATGTTAGAAATTTCTTATGTTTGAATACGCCATGAAAATTAAGAGCAATCCATAGTGCAAGTTGTTTCCATTACAATATCTGGAAGTCTAATCTGCACTGTGAAAACCGTACTCTATGAAAGCACATGGTAATTCTCAGATCAGTCTTAAAATGCCTGAAGAGAAGTGAGCAGGTACATTTACATTATGCCTGCCATGAAAAAATTAACCTTTACAGTTTCTCACCCTTTCGAGGAGATAGCGTTCCTCATGGGGCAACTTCAAATTTGTGTTACTTCTACCACTAACTATTTCCAAAAGAAGAACTCCAAAGCTGTATACATCAGTATTTCTTGCCGCACGTCCACTGTATGCGTACTCGGGTGCCACATAGCCACTGCATGACAAGATATAGATATGAGATTCAACATTGAACCCTAGCGATCTCTAAGGGGATCGAATGTAAGAGATAGCATTACACTTCCCATGTATCACGCACAAAATAAAGGTTGAGTTTTACATGGAAGAAAGGGAGTGGTATAAAACATGCTCTTGAAATGCAGAGGGAAAGACTCCATTTGCAAATTCTCACCTAATATTGTGTGTGCGCGAGCACTCTCATCATCCTAAACTGTTGTAATTAGATTACTAGCTGATTCTTTTGAAGAAATTCAATTTGGTTGGATCACAAATTAATTTGTATGTAGCCATAGCATGAGGTCGCTGCCTAAATGCATAAGAATTCAAGCAACAGTGACGGTATATGTGGATGATGAATTGGATCCTATGGCGATCACACACTAGGATTTTGCATGTAGACAATCGCTGTTCTGACTACAAACTACAAAGAATAGATGTATACTTCAACCAAAATCAAGTAAAATTTGCACGATTGCAACTGCTTGAAGAAGCACAAAAAATAAATGCCACTCACACTGTTCCTGCCACACAAGTGCTGATATGGGTTTTATTCGCGGGGAGAAACCTTGCAAGACCAAAATCTGAAATTTTTGCATTTAGCTCCCTATTTAGAAGAATGTTGCTTGCTTTGATGTCTCGGTGCACAATACGTGGCTTGGCTTCATGAAGATATGCAAGGCCACGAGCAATACTGATGCAAATCTCCCTTCGTGTTTTCCAGTTGAAATTATCTTCACTGCCATCTCCAACTAACAACAAGAGAGAAAAAAGATTAATGAACGATAATCCATTTGAAGAAACTACAATGTGCACTTCTATTCATTAGCAAGTCTATTCAAATGCAACATTGACCGGTATGGATATGTAATAGGATTTGAGTCCATCTCTAATTCAAGTATTTGAACCAGTTAGTATCTATCATTTAAAATAAGACATGCTGTTGAACCTGGTCTCTTTTGTTATACCTCGGGTACAGATCCTCCATAATTCAGATCCAACCACGTGAACATCAACTCAATATTAATATATAGGTATCTCTTGTGAAAACGACTAAATGTCTCATTCTCTTTCTTTCTTCTCTTCTTTGTGTTCTCTAATAAAGGATCGTATATATTGACATATTTCAGTGAGTTTAATCATTTTTTTATCTTTGTATGTGAAAATGCAACTAGATGTTAATATATCCTATAGTGATAGGGATTACTAAATGGGCAAGAGTAGCATGTAGCAGCTTGCAGATCCAAATAACAATTAGATCACAGATAATATATCCGATTGGGGTCCGATGTTTTCTTTGGCAACATCGACAATCAAGCCCCCTCTCTCTATCACTAGTGGAGATTTAGATAGGAGCATTGCAAAGTCATTTGATTTTCTAGTGGACCTGTCTTGCCTGAAAAATCTCTTTCAGATCATTGGACATAATAACTCTATCATGAGAGGTCAACCTGCGAGCACATTAGAGTTTGCTGGAAGATCTATATGTTATTGGATTCTTAGGTTATTATCAGTCATATATTATTTAGTCCCACATAGTGTGGGTGGGAATAGGAGAAATGTTTAGTAGCCTGTATAAAGGCTCTTGTACCCTCATTTGTTCTTGGAGAAGAATAGTAGAATATCGACCCATTAGGGATCGCCCGTGATTTTCCCTCCTCTCTTCGTAAGAGTGGTTTCAATGTAAACAAAACATAAGGCTTTCCTCTGTGATGCTCTGATATCTTGTTCAACTTATTCTGTTTTTTATTTCAACAGAGAGTACTCGAAACACAGTAGGGAGTGAAGGGAACTTGGGTGAGTTGCTCTATTGGGTGAGTTGCTCTATTGCTCGGCACAGCACCTTTAGGTTGAAAATAAAAAATCCAAAGAATAATCGTCTTTTGGTTTCTTATTGTTGTGTTGTTTCCAAGAACATGTTATTGACTTGTCAATCCACTCACAAATGCATGATCTAGGCTCTGTTTGCTCTATTTTGTGGATGAGCAGAAGAATGTGTACTCTTCTTCAGTAAAAGAACACCTCATTTCAGAAGGGAAGGGGAAGCATAGGAACCAAAATCCCTCAATCAGTGGGATGTGATGCACCTTAGCTACATCAGATGCCCGACACGATATGGAACTTTGACTAAAGCATAACAGAAATAACAATCCCACTCATGAGTAATAGCAGAAAACTTGGACGAGTAAACTTACGGAGGGTTTTCGCCAAGCAATTCTTTTCCAGGTATTCATACACCAGCATATGACGCTCCCCATCGACGCAGCAACCATATAGTTCGACAAGATTTTCATGATGCATGTTGGATATGACATTTATCTCGGTCAGAAACTCCTTCACACCCTGCTGCGATTCCGGAGAGAGTACCTTTATTGCTGCAGATGATCCATCTTTAAGCTTTGCCTATCAATGGCAAACACAAGAAAGGTTAAGACCACGATAAGATGTTCATCATTTGGTAAGTTCAAATATGGGGATGTACTCTCACCATGCTAATTAAACCAAGTACCTTGTAAACTGCTCCAAAACCTCCCTCACCGAGTTTGTTGTCATTACTGAAGTTGTTGGTTGCATGGCTCAATTCTCTGTAGCTGTAGAATTTTATGTTTGTACCTAAACCATTGTCGGCAATTCTCACTTAGCAGCTGATCAAAGAAAAATGAAAAGCATAAACCTGGAAAAAAGGTGAATATCTTCTTTTTAGAATTGTCCATAATCAAGTTCCAAAAATATGGTCTTTGACCAAGGCTGAAAGTGATCATCTCCTTTTTATAGAAATGCCTATAATCAAGTTCCAAAAGGTGTGATCTTGTTTATGAGAGTTGAAGTACAGGGCATACCTGAAAAATCAGATGTTCATATGTGAGTCCTCAGCTCAGTCAAATTCGAACACAAGAAGCGCAATTTATCCAGAAAGTCAACATTACCTTCATTAAGTTCGAGATCAGGATTGTTCTCTGCACGTTTGCATAGGGAAAGAGAGAAGCAAGCCATCACCATGTGACGTAGTATACACGCTAATGACAATCTGTATTTGCTGAAAGTGGTTCAGATAGAAATTAAACCAACATAAGATTTCCACAGCCATAGGCAAAATGCAACAACTTCGTGGAAAACGGCCATAGCTTTGCCCATGAAAAGTTGGAGCATAGCTGAAGGCTAAATTTATCAAAAGATGCAGATGTTTTAAAATTTGATGCAATAGATCAAATAAAGCAAATAGCAGATGAGAGAACAACATCAATTGGACTATGGATGTTTTTCTTTATGTCTCTGGATGCTACAACGCTTTGCACTTCTTTGTTCTTGAAGGAATACAGGATGACCACTGTAAAATATATCTATTACTAATCACAAAAAGGAAAACGATGATGTTGACCCAAAAAACAAAAAAAAAAAAAAATCTGAATTTGAATTTGAATTTCAACCTGTGAGAAAAGAATTCAACTGGATTCCAAAACAAAAGGTAAAGCACGAGCACGTTCCCAAGCAAACACAACAGGAAAGGGAATCATCTGTCAAAAACCTCCAAGATAATTTATTTACTAGAATAACTAGAATAAGAGATCCAGAGAGGTAAGTTGTCAAGAGAACATTTGATATTTTTGCTCTTGATCTTCGATTAAAGACAAGATGATCACCCACTTCCAACCAAAGAAGGAACAGGAGCCCAGAAGAAGAAACTATCAATCCATCATCATAAACATGAAAAAAGAGAGGTGATACCTGCAACAGAAGACAAGCACCCAAGTGGAGAAATCGTCACCCTTGGAAGATGAGGTATGCTGTAGTGATGATGTTGAGGAAGGGAATATCGTGTGGGTAAATCTCAATCAGAGGCCTCTGCCCACGTTTTACTTGTGAGAGGAAGGCCGCAAGCCTCGATGTTTTGAAGGAGTTGATATGATGTTCGAAGAAGAGAACTTTTAATATGGAATGAATTGAGAGAGGGAGAGAGGGAGCGATTGCGTGGAAAGCGGTGGCTCTCTGGACCTTATCGGGTGAGGTGAGGGAGCGTTGCGTTGGTGCTGTCCAAAAATAATACCCCTTGCTTTGCTTTGGGCTATAAAAAGGAGAAAAATGCCATGATTAAGATCTTCTTGAGAAGGGCAAGGTTGGATCTCGGACAGAAACAAACAGATGACACGGATGTCAACAAAGGATTTCTTTGTTTCCACCCCTTCCACACGGGTGGTCACGTTGGGCAACTCTCCACATTTTACTTTGACTAGTCAAAGCCTGCCTTGTTGCCACCATGTAAATAGACATCCTTGAAAAATGAATATATTCTCCACCACCGTCGTCTTCATTTTAATCATCGAAACATATCGTCAAAAAAAGTTCGACTACACTGTCATTTCACTTTATATTTTGAGAAAGCAGATTATTGAACTTATTTTGTCTAGAAATTAGACACATCCGCCATAAATTCTAAGCAGCGGCAGCAAGAGGGAGGGGTCGGTGGCACCTCTCCTCGAGCAAAGGATGGAGGGGAGGGAGTGGACAACGGAGAGAGAGAGAGAGAGAGAGAGAGAGAGGTTGATCAACGCAACGAATTTTCTACTCTAATATCATGTAAAAAAAATAATCAACTATTTTATTGAAAATTAAGTTATTTTACCCCCCATTACGTAGAGAATTAACACTTTAAAATTACATATTAAATCCAACAAAAAAATAAAAATAGCAAATCAAAGCAAAAAAATAACTAAAACTCACCATCTTAATTTGAAAAAACCTTATAACTAACTAAATCGAGTAACCTTAATAGGAAACATAGTGATTGGGTCCAATTGCACTCCATTGCAACATGTAGTAGAGGGAAGAGTGACTTAGTTAGAGCCTATATCCGTCGGAAGAGAGATCGTTAGCTATCCGTATTTAGAATTCATCTTACGGGTATGATAAATTACTCTTTTAAAGCCTCAGAAATATCTTGCGTATATCTCATTAGAAAATGTATTGACATCAATACAGAAAAAAGAAGAAGCAATACAAAAGTGTGAACTATAAAAATATGCCAAAACAGGTCGACACAAGCTGACACTCCCATGCAATAATTCTATCAAAGGTGACCCTTTCACAACAAGAGATAGTTTCAACTATATTGTCATAATGCTCCCCCAAGTCAATGGAATTTACTTACGTTCCAGCTTTACATATTGTGATTTGTGCTATTGGGCCAACTTACACCTTCCCATCCATTCAAATCTTATTTTGCTATTCAATCATTTTTCCATCTGGAGTTTTGAGATAGCAATTATTGCACTGAACTTACAGCTACTCCTGATTCCCAAGCTCTAGTTATTTCTTCCTCAAAATCAATGTAGATGATCGACAGTGAGCCATATTGCCAACAATGATGATGTAGCCACTAGCCTAATATTGAAAATCACTTTTGTAAATGTGATGTTTTTTCGTTTGTTGAAGATTGCATAAGAACGAACAATAAGACAAACATAATCATTCCATGTAGACAATAAGTGAGATGTGTTCTTGTCTGAGTTATTTTATCAAAACTAGTCCGCAATAGGTACATCTTTTCTCATTTTTATAGTTACTGTGGGATACCCTTGTGAATGAATATATGGATCCTAATAGTTGCTATTATCCACAATCCTAATAGTTACTTTTATTACCATGGCACCATCAATGATTGCAACAATGATCCACTTAAGAAGTTTATTGATGAGCCCAACCTTACTTCAGATGAGACACCATACATTCTCAACACAACCCTTCACCTTCTAGCCCATTCGATCAAGGCATTTGAGCTCGAGATGATAGAGAAAAGGTTCCACCATAGCCTCCAATGACATGCAAACACTTTATGGACCGGTCATCTTTTTGCAGCTCAACATTTGAAAATTACAATTTAATTATTGGTTCAAGACTTTTTAAATTTGCACACAAACATACGTGACTATAGGAGTGGAAAAATGTGGCTTTAATTAGGCTGTTCATTTGCTTGAAGAGAGAGATTATAGAATATGTAAGCTACGTCTAAATAGTCTATTCTTCTTTTTACTCTTATTTCTGTTTCTTTATTATTTGACTTTCGATTCCTTCCTTTTTTTTTTCCGAGGAGTGTTTGAAAGGATTCTCTTGCAGTAGGAGAGTACAAACATATGACACGAATATGTGATCTCACACTCTAATGTTACATTCTCTGGTGGGAACCAGATCAACTAGATTGATCGGTTTTCCACTTCGTCTTCTTCCTATTTAAATGTTAAAGATGCCATGCCTCAATTTAAAGTAGTTAATTTATTTCATTTGGCTAATCAATTTCTTTTATTTGTCTAATTTGAGATTGTTGTCAAAAAAAAAAAAAAAAGTTATTGAATTAGTCGGGTAAACAGATGTAATTTGAGATTCTTATGGTTCAACACCACCTCGTCTAATATGGAAATTTAATTTGAAAAGTGTTGTGGCCTGTTCAAAGGCATTTGTGACCTATACTTTTTTATGAAGAAGCAATGTAATATCTAATCTGTTATGATACTCATCTTGTGATTTATTTTGTTTCCCTAATAGGGAATAAATTATGATATTTTTGATTTTGTTCTTGGTGTGTCCTAATTATTTTAGCATGATAAAAGACTACGAGATCTAGTATTTTGTCATCCTATTGCATCATGAGTTTTGCATGACATTGATCACGTGACTATACTAGAGGGTTTTGTCATCCTTATATGATATTTGCGATAAGTTGCTTTCTTTTTAAATAAAGGAAAAAAAATTAAGGGATTACATTTATCATCTAGAGTTGAGATCTACGATATTGTAGTTTCTAGCTACCAAGAGATCTCTCTAGTTTGATACGTATTATCTCTCTAATTTGTACAAACATTGCTATGACGTGGAACTGCAATTTTATTGTTTTTTTTTACTTTTGAATTTTGCTCTCTCTCTCTCTCTCTCTCCCTCTCATGTCTGTTTCCTAGGGCATACATGAAAGAAAAAAAATTACCATTTAAAATTATTTCTTTAGACGAGTGACAATGCATTTGATAATATCCCATGTATTTTATTTTTTTTCAAATTAATGTCTTAAATTTTTCATCAATCAAAAATTAAAATACATCTCGTAAAAATCAAAATACATTAGGTAATGTATTTTACAATGAAACAAAAACCCACCGACTTAAAATCACAATATACCGAGCAATACATTTTATAATATGCAGTATATTTTGATTTTCAATCAATATTTTTTATTTTCCATTGGTCAAAAATCAAAATACACCAGCTGAAAATCAAAATACATTAGACAATATATAACACGTGATGTATTTTGATTTCTGATCGTTGTATTTTAGTTTCCTAAATTAGGATCTGAGAATTTTTCTAAACGTGTAAACGTGTACTGTATTTTGATTTCCAATCGATATTTTTGAGTTTTCCAGTTGTCGAAAACTAAAATACACAGGTTGAAAATCAGAATACACCGAGTAATTTATTTTCCAACGAAATCTAAGTACACCAATTGAAAATCAAAATACACCAAGTAATACGTTTTCCAACACGCAGTGTATTTTGATTTCAGGTCGATGTATTTTGGTTTTCCAAATTAGAATTTGAAAATTTTCCTTTTAACAAGGGACAATGCATTTTAAAACACATGATATATTTTGATTTCCACTCAACATTTACAAAACTAAAACACATCATTGTGTCTTTTCATTTTCAATGGATATATTTTAATTTTCAACAGGTGGAAAATCAATACACAACGGTTGAAATCACCATACATTGCAATGTGCGTTCCTTTACTTTCATACTTTTTTCTTTTTTATTATAGTTTTTTTTTTAGTGCAAAGTTTTGGTATGGTTTTAATTTTTATTTATGTAGCAAAGTGTAGGCTAAAAACTAGTTATTATATATAACTTTTAGGAATTTCACAGGATGAGAAGGAAAACCTACCCTCACAAATAACCTAGTAGAGTCCCGAGAGAATCACTTGGTAGAGGTTCTACCCCAGGGCCATCCTGTATATCTAGTAGCAAGTGATCATCTGCCTGAACATGAGCCACTAGAGACAATCATAACAATTGTAACATCTATGATCTCCATGACAAGATCTTCTAAAATTTTCGTGATAGAAAGATCGAGCAGTGGATATCCATGAAGGAAACTTCACAAGGGACATATTCAGCAAGCAATGTCAAGGAATTCTACGAGGATCACAACTTAGAAAAATAAAATCTCGATGAAATAAGTGTAAGAATCATAATGCAAACCAACATATATTGTTAGTAAGGAATTATACGTTACATATACATATGTATTTAACATCACATTTATGGCCTTTAATATGATCTAATTATCTAAACTGATCATTCATATTTTATTAGGATATGCGATTTTGTATATAAAAACTTTAAGAGTAATGCAATTCCGTAATGGGTAAAATTATCATTTCATATTTAGTGGTTATAGTCCCCGGAGGGGTGTGTGCGAAGTGGGCGGTTTTACGATTTCTTTGCATCTCATCGTAGAGAATATAAGGTCCAAGAGAAAAACTCAAGGGGTATGTTCTCCATTCAATTCTCTTTTGCTCTTGCTCTCTAGACCTTCTGGAAGCATCATTGCCACCGCCTCTCGCTGGAGAAACGAGCTCCCACGACTCCAGAGGATCTCCGTGACCTCTTCAACTCTTCTGCTACAATGGATTCAGATATGTCTCCATCGTTTCTCTTTGTTTCAATCATTGTGGGTTGATGACTGGATGATAGGAAAGATTTTCAAATTATAAAATCATTTGATTTCTTATTTTATTCAGATGAAAATCCATCAATAAGAAACAATCCTACAACTTAAAAAGGGATCATAGGCATTATATGGGATATTCTGCCTATCATCTGAAAATACTTTTAATGATCTGTTGAGAGTTAAATCTCCTTTTAGGACGTGTATATCGTGCTATGAAACTAAATCAATAACTCTCATGCTTTTTTAACGATGACTTTTACATTTGTGCTATTTCTCCATCGAGTGATATCGATCTCGAGATTCAATATTACAGAATGGCTTACATTCTCGTTGTTTTTGCTTTGACCACAACTGGAAGTGAAGTCAATGCTATTGTCGACATGTGTATTGTACTCGTCTATGTGATGTACTAAATAGCATAATATATGTCTGTATACGAGGATGCAAAGTTTCTTCTCGCTTTCATGTTATTGAAGGTGGGTTTGGGCCTACATGGGGCCAAGATCGAGGATATTGTCTGAATTAGTGGCTCGTGATCCCTCTCATGATCCTATCCGGATTCATGAATACATTTTAGATGCTTACAGTTCAACCTCTCTTAGGTGATATTTACTGCGAAGATATGTGCTCCAATTATAATGTTTTCATTCCGCTCCAAACAATAGAGCAATCGACACGTTTTCTTTATTTACTCGATTGTCGTTGGACTTAAAAGTAACTTGTTCCTTAGATGTCGTCTCCTCTGCACTAATCTGGTGATTTTCGTGTAAATATTTTAAGCAAATAAAAGTGGAAGGAGAGGCATGAAGCTTCTTCACAAGTTCTCTTAGATCTCGTTTATTTATTTGAGGGATAAACAGGTTCGATGCTTTTTGACCAGAATATCTAATAAAATAATTATTTTGAAATAATATTTATTCCTTTTTATCACATAGACACTGGGTATTCACTTTTAACCTATTTTATTATATTAAATTAATAGCAACTATATTAAAATATGTGTAGCTTAAGATAAAAATCATATTCCATTCGCACATCACTATATTAAAATATTATTCAATATCAACAGATTCCATTCCCACACCATCATATTAAAATATTATTCAATATCAACACATTAACAAGCCAGTCATTCCTATTTCTTACCTATTTTGTTACTCCACCCAACCTACCATCCGAACATGTTCCATCACATCAAAATTGTGATAAGAATTACACACTTTCGGGAGATACAGGAGGAATAAAGAATTCTCTCTCCTCGTACATATATTTTCTTTTTACGTCGCATTAAAATTTATTGATATTTTAATTTTTTATATATAATTTAAAAATTTTATCTAATAATTACAACTCATCACATAAAAATCTACCGAATCTCCTTCTTTCCTTACAAAATTAACATATCAATTATTAACAATCCTATAAATATTATAATTCTACCAATTAAATAACTTCTATACTTATTTTACTTTCATTCTGTATCGATGTAACACTATCCCTTATCAAATACGACCTCAAATTTTCCAAGACACGAATGTTCCATCCCTTTTTGACTACTTTCCAAACTCCAGGATATTTTTCGCTATTGGACCATGAGCACTTTCATATAATGACCGGATCTCTTAAAATTTTTTGACCCTCGACCAGAGACGCAGGCAAACTTCTTTGACCCTTAACCAGAAACGCGGGCAAATTTCATCTAACTCAGAATCTCATTTATATAAATACGAGAAATTTATCATCCCACGTACATCAATTCTTCAGGTAATAAAATGATAGGTTTCAACATCCGTTCGAAGCGTCAAATGCGGTGAAGTTTGTGGTATGAGATCATTATAATTTTTCAAAATTAATTTGACTCCTTTCGTTAAAAATAAAAATAAAAATAAAAATAAATACTTAAATCTGAATCTCTCTTATTAAAATAAAAAATTCCCGCCGTTTGAACATCTAGATTTATTTTCGGAAAGCTATAATGGAGGAGCTTCTGTGGCCAGTGCAAGCTACTTATTATAATTTCCGCCTCGTAATCAAATCTACTTCCCGTTTAAGTTTTAGCTTTATTTTCTCTTGTACCGATATAATCCAATTGAAGGGACGAATCAGAGCATTTTGTTTGTTTTGACGAATGGAGCTTTCGGTCTAGGTTTTCCCTTTCTCGCGTAAGAATTGATTCCACTCATCTACGTGTTGCTGCATCTGAGGACCAAATATTGCACGTTTTTCTGGTGAGTTTGGAGACGTGGGGACGGTGGATTGCCTATATTCATGGTATTTCATTAAAATTAATACCCACTTTATTAAAATTGGATATCCATATTCAATCTTAATTAGACATATAGAATGATAATTTTGCCTTGCACTGGCCTTAAACCCAAGGTCGTAGGTTTGTTATATACGTAATATCTCAAAGATAATTTTATATAGAATACTTATGAAAACGATAATCGGATATAAATGACTGAAAATAACTTACTTTACAATTTAGATTAAATTATTTTGTACGGTTGCAATGGATCTATTAAAGTTATGCCAATAAGTTATCAAAATTAATTTTGCTTAATTATATCCAGATAAAAATTTAGGTGGTTACAATGTTTGAACTCTCAACTCTAAATGCACAAGCTAAACCTGTTCCTTAGGCAATCTTGACAACTCCCAACACCCCACGTCTCTGCAAATGTAAAAGGCAAGTCTTACATCTCGTCCTCGACCCTTGACGTGTCTAAGTATCTCACTCTTACGATGTTTAAACATTGGAGTATGTTGCTATTGAAATATATATATTTATCGGAGAAAGATATTCTTCCAAATCTAAACCTGGAGGTAAGCTGTCTTCGCCAAGATCGATCCTGAAACATTGGAAAAGAGTTACCATTTTTCAACGTTTTACATAAACGTCGGAATTTTCGAAGTTATCTTGATTTTTACCACCAAACGCTGAATATTTCCTACTTCAGACACAATGTTTGTTGATGTCTCCAATGTTAATTAAACGAAGAGATAAATCTTTCAGCACATTTATTTGCTCGATTGGTGTGGGTTAGGTATGTCTAACAGGTGAAGGGAGGACCTTTGGTCTGAGGCATTTATTTGATTTGGATCTCTATTTTGCTGGGGTCCGAGTGAAAAAGATTATTGGATCCCAATGAAAAGAAATTTTAGGTGAAATGGATGTGCATGGCCTATAATATCAATGGCTTGGCTAGTGGGTGTGAAAGGAAGTGGTCTAAATGCTGGCATCATCATCATCAACACACGGGGGATATGGAAGCCAAATTTTGGGATTATCACATTGACGCATGGGCTTGGTCTCCCAAGGATGTGGGTATATATATATGGAATTGATCGAGGTCTTTAGAATCGGAATATCGAATTAGCAAATAAATCACGGAGAAATGTACAAATAAGATTTGGTAATTTAGTTTTACTAAAAATAGGTGTACGTCTAGGAGGAGGACGATTCTCCTAATAGACACTAATATCTGGGTGCTACAAACTCTCTGTATCTCTCTTCCTCTAAGATTGCAAAACAAATAAAAACAAGTTTACCCATGGTATTTATAGATTGGGATTCCCTTAGTTTGTGGACCTCTTTTCTGTTCCCTCAATCTCGCAATCCTAACCGACAACCTATCATACGTCAGTTCCATACTTCGCGCGATCTTCTTCCACTAGCAATTCCATGCGTGTCAGTTCAAAGTCTTCTAGAAAGGCCTGTCATTCAGTCGAGCATGCGGATCCGAGTGAGTGGATCCTTTTTGGGGGACTAAATTTTTACCATTTGCTAGGCAATCAGTAGGGATGCAAACGGGTTGGGTTCGGGTCGGGTTTGGCTAAACCCATAGCCATACTTATTTACAAAATTTATACACATACCTTATCCATTTACCTATCAAGTACAAAAATTCAAACTTATATCCATACCCATTTACCCATCGGGTACCCATTTATAAATTAATCTTATAATCAAATCATGTCAAATTAAATTCAAAGAGGAAAAATCTTTAAAATAGGATAGATTTTTCTGATGTCAATGTATTTGTCTTTATGTACTTTGCTCTTTTATTTTCTTACATAAATGTTAAAAGGCCCAAAGTAACATACCTAAAGTTCTAGGAACATTTCCACTACCTTAGGATACTTAGACAATCTTAGACAAATCTTAGAAATCACTTAGAAAACCAAACTAGTAATTAGACAGCTAGATCAGACGTCCAATATGAACTTCAAACGTCTCATCTTTAAGACGTCTGACATTTTGTTGAGATGTCCAAACACTTAGGCTGAACTTAGCGTTCTTTGTTCATTGCTTTCAGGCGACTAGCCCATAGTCTAGACGTCTGATGACATTGACAAGCGTCCAACAATATGACCATTGGATTGTCAGAACATCGTCTTCGAGGATTACCGTTTAATTATATTTATAACACTTTCATACGTCCGTAGAGCCTCCAAGATATCTGATAAATAGATGTTAGGCTAGATCTGACCCAAATCACTTTTGTCGGATGATTATAGCCATTAGCTTCTCAGAAAATCCATTCCTGCAAAGAATTCTCTTTCTAGACGACCAGACTTTATGCCAAACGTCCTATCTGTCGTCTAACATACAAATACTAGAATCCTGTTTTGATCTAATCAAAATAGGAAGAAACCCGGCTTAGAATAAGATGTCTAATTAATTTCCCAGATGTCTTAAAATGACATCTTAGATGTCTGTCTTGATCCAACCCAGTCCAGATGATTACCCTTCTAAATCAGACAAATGATCATTATATCAGACGATGACCCAGACGTCTGACTATAAATCCAAAAGCCCTGTCAGACTCTTTAATGGCCCTGATTTCGGTGGGTTTTTGGACCACTCTCTTGAACCGTGTTCCCAACGGCTTCCAAAGCTTTCTTAGGACTTCTATAAATAGGAGAGGACCCTTGCTAAGCCAAATACACCTAAGATACACTACTTCCACCATTTGTGTCCAAGGAAAGAAAAGATCAACTAGAAGAAAAGCCATTGCTCTCCAAGTCTTCCAACATACATTTGAAAGCACAATTTTTTGCTACACAACCGCTCTCCCGTCTCCGCATACTTGAGAGCATCTACGTGCCTTGCGTGGTTCACGCATTCCGACTTCCATCTAAGGGAAGTATCTTTTGTAGATCCCTACAAGAGGAGGTGAGATTTACGTGATAAAATAAAAATGCGGAAATAAAATAAACAATCTCGCAAAAAGAATAATCACATAATATACACAAGTATTTTTAAGTGGAAACCCAAATCGGGTAAAAAGCACCACCTAAAATATTACTTAAAATGAGGGTAGTACACTATTTTATACGAGGGTAGTGTACCTCAATCCCCTTATCCTCACGCGAAGGTTTTTGTCTCATGGAAATAAGAATTCACAACGTGAATACTCAACCAATTTACAAAGATAAATTACAAAGCAACCCTATAGAGCCACAAAGCATGAATCATAAACTTAGCTAGGTAAAGATTACTTCTCTTTGCTGGAAGTGCGTCGGCTTGACACGAATGTGTGAACCACGCGGTGGCACTTCGTCGCTCTCGTAACTACGAAGGGAGAGCGGGTGTGCAACAACGATGAAGCTTTCTTGAAATGAAACTAAAGCTTGGAGAGCTAGGGCTTCTTCTCAAGATTAAATGGACACTAAAGATGTGAAAATGGTATTACTTCATGTATCTAAATAAGGGAGGGCTACTCCTCTATTTATAGGTGGCCTAAGAAGGCTTTGGAAGGCCTTAGAAGCCTTAGGTAGCCATTGGGGTTCATCCAAGGCAAGGCAAGCCGCAATTAGAACCATTAATGATTCTGATAGGGTCATCAGACGTCTGGGAAAAAGATTAGACGTCTAGAAGCCACTCTTAAGATGTCTGGGAATTAAGTCAAACGTCTAAATCTAGACGGGTTCCCTTACTGATTTAGTTCAGACTTAAACAGGATTCTAGTGTAAAACCATCAGATGACATACAGGACGTCTGGCACTAGGTCTGGATGTCTGAAAACCTAATTAAGTATAGGAACGGATTCCCAAGAGCCTAAACGGCTATAATCCTCAAGATAGGTGATTTCGGCTCAATTGAGGCTTAATGGTCACATATCAGACGTCTGGGGTCCTCTACGGACGTCTGATAGAAGCCTAAAGGTCATTTTCCTCAACGTTCACTTTGTTAGCCAACATTCCACTAATTGGACGTCTGGCACAACCATCAGACGTCTTCTGATTCGTCTGGACTAAGGTCTGGATGTTTGATTTCAACAGACAGAACCTACTAAGTCTAGCCCAAGTTATTGGACGTCTAAGTCAACAGTCAAACGTCTTAAAAGTCAAGGTCAGATATTTGATTTCCAGATTGGAAGTCCGAGCAGGTTGTCTGATGCCAATCTTGGGTTTCTATGTTCTCTATGAAAAAGCCTAAGTATCGTAGGGTTGTGCAAGTGTTCCTAGGACTACTTTGAGAGTACTTTGAGGCTCATTAACATGCTTTTAAGAAATAAAGAATAAAGAGCAAAAGAATTACAAAAGAATATATGAAGAGAGTATCTATCCTATTCTTCATCACTTCCTTCTTCAAGCTTTCGCTCCTCGCAATGCTCCTTCTCCGATGAGCTCCTCCAATCCACCATGGACGCAAGCTCTGAGGTCTTTACACTTGAATCCATTTGCAAATAACATGAAATTTTAGACTTCAAATGCAAATGTTAAATACAAGTGTTTTGTTATCATCAAAATAAACGATCGTGATGTCCTTGCACCAACATCATTTGCTTATAGGAGCTAGTTAGATTTATACCTATTTGGGCCCTATAGGATATTTGTAATCTTGTTTTTGGTTGGCTATTCGCTTTGCGAATTTCCTTCTCCATCACGAGATAAATATCCCTCGTGAAGATGAGGGGTTTGAGGTATGTTACCCTCGTGTAAGTAGCATGGTTGTAAGAGTTTGCGTCACCCTCGTTTAAGTGACATGATTAGTGGATTTGATCTACTAAGTAGATCGATAAATCCTAAATTGAGAAGTTTAGGTGGTGACTTTTACTTGGGTTTAGATTTCCACCTAAAAATCATTGTGTTCTTGGGAGATTGCCTTTTGTGTGATTATTTACATGTTATTTCCTCATCTTATTTTCATACCGCAATTCTTATCCCCTCCATTAGGAATTACACAATTAAGCCTTTAACACTTAGCTCAATTCCCAACTCAATATTAGACTTCTTTTCTCAATTCACAAGCATCACGTAGCTTGATTAAACGGTCAATTTAAGCCAATGGACGATCTTAAGTGTTTAATTCCAAAGCCACGGACTGCTTAATGATCAGCCCAAAGCCTCAAATTTGCGTAAGTGTTTAGGCACAATTCCCAAGACAAAACCCCCCTCAAACTCACTCAGAAATCCTCTCCTTTCTCTCTCTTCCTAATCGAACCCTAATCAAATCCAGACTAAGGACCAGACCGCGAGGCCTAAGCGCGAGTAAGGAATGCACAAGGTGTAATAGGGACTCGACCTCTCGTGTTCTTGGGCAACTAGGTAAGGTGCATAAACCATTAAATATGCAAATGAAATTCAATGCGCCATGATGTGGGACTATGTCTTGTAGCTCCTTTTTCTTATAGCTGCAAGCAGAACTATCCTCCAATTTCTGCTGTGGGTGTTATTGCTATGGCCAATTGGAGGCATGGTTGTCTTCATGGAGTCAATCCGCGTTGCCTAGAAGTGGTAGCAAGGTCGATGGTGATCGGAGCACAGCGATCGGCATCGGAGATGAGGAGGTCGTCGGTGAACACCTAAAGATCAAAATACGAGTTCTTGACCCAAATTAGAAAGCTCATAGGCTTTACCGTGAGGAGTGAAGTGTGGTGGTGGTGGTGATTTGGTGAATGGAGGTGTATGGTGGCCGACCAAGCTCGACGAAGGTGGTGGGGAGATGGGTTGTTTAGCTGGAGGATCCGTAGGTCAAAGCTCAAAATTTCTTTGGGGCTTTTGATCTATGCATCAAGGGGAAGGTTTTGGCAGTGGTGGGGTGTTGTTTGGTGGAGTGTAGTGGGCATGTGACCATGCTGGAGGCGTGCCCAGAGGCAGAGAAGATGAGGGGGAAGGCGGTGAGCGAGGGCGTAAAACCTAGAGCTAAGGGACATAAGCTACTTTAAGAGAAGAGGGAAAAAGAGAGTCCTACTTAATTGGACGAAAGGAGGAGGATTCCTCGCTGGCTTGGCTTGCCAAACCCGTGGGAGATGAATGCTCCAATGAGGGAGAACGGCGACGATGACAGAGATCGGAGCTCCTAGCTACGTGCTCTAGAAGTGGACGAAAGAGAGAAGAATATTGGGCCATCTAGTTTGATTGTTGGACGATCGGAGGATGGAGGTTGAGGAGGTCATCGGACAGCAAGTCAGAAATTGCCGAAGGAAGAGAAGGAAGGTGGTTTTGGGTGGATTCCTGGCTGGGGAAGTCGTGGAAAGGTGTTAGGACTTATATAGAGCTCAGCATTAACCTTAAATGGTTTAGATTGACGTGAAGGCAATCTATTCTTGCTCAAAATGGGTTTAAATGGTTAACGTGAAGACACCAAACCTCTTAAAATATTTTTCAATGATTTTTAGGTGGTTTAGATTGAATTTATCTCAAGCAGAACCCTTTCAATTTAAGTGCGACCGATAATTAAGATTTTTAGTGATATTTTAATCCTCGAAATGTGTAAAATCCTGATTCAGTCAATGTAAGACCACTTCTTGATCTTTTAAGTTCATTTAACCTTTAATTATCCCTTGATCAACCCCTTGGTTAACCTACATTGATGATGAGATGTTAAAATAACAGAATTAACCTCGTTTTTCTGTCTTCTTCTCATATTAGTTCAGTACGGAATTACGATCCTCAGACGATCATTTAGGAGCATTTATTACCTGATTCTGATTAATTCAAGTTAGTTATGACGAATGATGATGTTACCATCAGGAAGCTGAAGCTTGCCAAAGAAAAGCTAAAGACTTAAGCCATCGAGGACGGGACAAGAGAATTAGTCATAGCTAATCTTCAATATGATCTAGAGCTTATTCACAAGAAACTTGCCCTTGAGCTTGATTGTCTTATCTTACAAGAGGAGGACAAGCGTATAAAGCATCAAATCTAATAGCTAAGACTTGAGGAAGAGGAATATTGGAGACAAAGGAGTTGGTACAAGTGGCTGGATAAAGGAGATAGAAATACCTAGTTCTTTACAAGAGCTATGAAAATTCACCAAAATGTTAACGCCCTCATTGTTCTTTTGAATGAGAAAGAGGAACTGATCGACAAGGAAATCGAGATCAGTAAAGAAGTTGTTTCCTACTTTGATAACCTCTTTGCTAGGGAGTAGTCACCTCTCCCCTTCGGGATGGCATCATGGCCAGTACTTTCTCACCTATCCCAAGAGGGTATGGCCCTCACGACTATCCCCTTCGAGGTAGAAATCGAAGATGTGTTATCGAGTATCGTGCCTGGCAAGGCCCTCAGCCCCGATGGTTTCAATGCCTATTTCTTTCGTAAGGCTTAGAACATTATCAAGGGTGACAATATACGAGGTGTACAACACTTTTTCTTGAGGGAGGAGGATAAGTACGTGAACTTAACTGTTCGTTTCTTACTTTAATTCCTAAATCCTCTTCAACTTCTTCCCTCAGAGATTTTAGACCTATTGCATGTTGCAATACCCTCTACAAAGCAATTACTAAGGTGCTTGCCACCCGCCTTAGCACTGTGATGCCAAAGCTTGTGAGACCATCCCAGGGAGCTTTCAAAAACGGCAAGAACTTTTCTGATTTCTTGCTACTCGCCATGAATTCTTTAGGGGCTTTAATTCTATAAGTGCATCTTCAAGGATGTGTATCAAGATAGACATCAGCAAAACATTTGACACAGTCAGGAGAGAATTCATCCTTGAAGTACTTGCTTCTCACAGATTTCCAAGGATTTGGCTAAAGTGGATTTCTATGTGCATATGGGACCCATCCGACTCCCCTGTTGTGAATGGTCTTCTGGTAGGTGATGGGTTATTTCTCAACACAGTTAATTAAGTTAACTAGACTTAATTAATTGCATCAGAAAGTAACTTAAGTTAACTCGAATTAATATGATGAATGTAGTATAGGGTTAAGTTAACCTAACATTTTAGAATTTAAGTTCTTTCCTAACTGATTGAGTCGAGGTCGTTCACTAGGAGACATAAATGTAAGCTTAATTCACCATTAATCCCTAAACATAATTACTATCTACTTAATCAATCAGATTATAATTAACAATACTTTCAACACATGAATATAGCACAAGAGATTAACAATTAAAAGCATGCAATATTCCATTTGAAAATAAATGTGTTTACAAGAAATATTTGACATTAAAAATCACATAGAAACGTTTATTACAAAATATTACAAGAATATAAGGCATAAAATGAAATTACAAAAGTTATCATGCCCATTACAACGTTAAAAGCTTAAAAGCATGTAATATAGCAGCTTCAACCCTGAAATCAGACATCTGAAAATAGAATTAGTTGACTTAAAAATATAAATTTGACTTCTGATATGTAATGAGTGATGAGTCGATCTTCACTTTCGTTGAAATTTTAAACATAAAATAACATGTTGTTGTAAGCTTTTGTGGTGGAAAATTGACTATTAAAAATATTTATTACTCAAAATCTAACTACGAAAATAGTTAGGTCGTCTCTACAATGAGGAATTAGGCTATTGAATCATGTAATGGTACCTAGACCAATCAGGAATCACAATCGATCAGATTTGAATCTTTGCATTTCATTTTCATCATCAAAAACATTCCATGTAATTACTTAAAACTATAAGGAGCTCTAATATAAAGTGATCGACACGGTTCGTATAAAAATGGTCGTTATTGTAGTATATGTCACAAATACAAATCGTTATCGCATTAATTTTATTTAATTACATAATTTTTACTGATTTATTCTATGTCGTTCACTTGGAGTCTGTTATTGATATACATCACTTTCTAAGTTCAATATTATTCTTTAATTCCAAAAAGATTGATTTTATGCACAATTATGAATGAATGAATTAATGAATGACGTAATAACTCAATTATGTACAACAAAATGAACTAAAATGCTTGCAAATAGATATATATAAACAAGCATCACACATTATAATTAGGTGCTATATACTATCTATTTATACTTATAATAATAATACTTACATATATATATAATAATAAGTAATAATATATATTATACTAACTTAACTTAATATACTAACATATACAGTAACATATATAGTATGTACAGCGACATATATAAACGTCATTAAACCTTAGGAAAAAGTATGTACATAAGCTAAGATAAAAATTAGGGTCTATAGTGATACTTATTCTATCTACAGTGACAGATTAGTCTGTTACTAAAGCTATACAGTTATTTATGTACATATATAGCTCAAACATTACTTATACTACGTATACTTCTTATATATATTATTTATTTACAGTATACTATATACACATATGTACACATATATCTATACATATACTATACATGCTTCTCTTCTTCTTATATTCTCTCTTCTTAGCTTCAGGTTCTCTCATTCTTACTTTGCACGGCGCCCTTTTTTCTCTTAATTAACCCCTTATTATCCCTCACTTAAAACAAAATTAGGTTTTTTAATTGGTGAGCAGCCTTCTCGAGGGATACATAGCACCCTCTCGAGTGGGACCAAACCTCTACTGAGACCACCCATAATTCGTTATTAAGCCTCTTTAATCTGGATTTAGCTCGTTAATGGGCTCATTCAAGCCCATGTATAGTGCCAAGCCCCAAGCTCGTACCACACGCAATCATAATCACAAACCAATACCAAATCATGCTAAAATACATGCTTAAAGGGTAACGGATCTGTTCACGCCCAACGCTTGACGATTAGGCAGTGCATAACAAAAAATCAATTTATCGCACTTCGTGCGCTCTTGTCTCCACGATGTGGCACTATAGTTGCGCATCTTCAGGCGTTGCTGCTTCCAGCGCAGCCATTTTGATTTGGGATTTTTTGCCCTCGATTTGAGGGTCATAAATTATTATAATTAAAAATTAAATTATATGGTATTAAAGTATTTACATAGGGCTACAAGATTATTTAATTTATTTACAAAATTAATTATACTTACTATATAAATAAATTAGTCAAAGTTTACAATTTTTACATGTTGTTTTAAGGATTTATTGCTTAATTAACGTATAAATTAGTTGATTAATAGTCTAATTGATCCTGTGCAGAGTTAATATACATGTTAAAGTATTTAATACACATTTTTACTGTATTTTACAATATTTATTTTAATTTATTTACATTTAAATAGGTAAATTCAGGGCATATACATATAATTTAAGTTATAAATAACATAATATATTATAAATATAGTTAAATTAACTTAATTTACTTAAAATACAATAATACAAATATACAATATAAGTTAGTTTAGTTATAACTTAATTACTAATTTATTTTAATTTAACTTAATAACTTAGCTAATAGCCAAATAAATTCAGTATTTATTACATATATATAATTAAATTAAATTACAGGTGTTATAATGTACTATATACATATATAAATACATATATACAGTATCATTAACAAATAAGGTTATTTATAGGGGTTTATTGATATATTTAGTGTATAGTGCATATAAGTTAAAATAATTAATAGTTAAGTATATAAATAAGTTATATACATTTTAAGTTATCTTAAATATATAATTTACAATATATAATATATATGTAAGTTATTTACACCTATTATACATCTATTTTACATTATATACATATATGCTTACTATATAGCTTATATTTACATTTATGTACATAATATACAAGGTATTTTTGGGCTTTTAGAGTTTTTCTACTTTTTATGATTTTTATATGTTTTTTAGAGGTAGGGGATGAGAGAGAAAGAAAGAGATGAGAGAGTGTGTGTCTTTTTGTATTTTTTTAGTTTAAGGTCTTTTATTGAGTTTTAAGGTAAACTAAATAGTCGACTTGTATGTTCTACCAAGTCGAGGGTTCAGTTTACTTTGAAACTTGGCATATGTGTAGAGAAATAGTTAATCCTACTCTCTACACCTTTATTTTATTTTTTTTGAAAATTTAAATTATTTTTATTTATATACAAGTGAAGCACATTTTAGGCCTTTAAGAGTGTTTGAGGGCTGGAACAGACAGTAAAGGGGGCTCAGTTATGCTCAACATATGAGATGGAAGAAGTGCAAGCAGTTAAGCATGAAATTCAACTTAGAACTCCATTAATTTTTATTTTGGATAGTTAGGCATGTAAGTAAGCTGACAAAGGAGTTGAAATTCAAATTACAAGCCATTCAAATGCAATTAAAATTCCATTTTAAATACATGAAAGCTTGTACAAATACTACACAACATTGAGAACATGTCAGCTAATTTACAAAACCTAATCCTAGCCTTTATTGTCCTACTAATTCATACTAACCAGCTACTGCTCCATCTCTGTCAACAGCTACTGCTAACTGCATCAACTCCAATAGCAGCAGCAACTGCAGCATCAGCTATAGCACAATGATCAACAACAGCAACCAATTTAGACCATCTGAATTAACTCCAGACGTCTTAGAAAAATAGTTTCAGGGTTGCTATGCAGCCAACAAAACCGCCATAACATCAGCAGCTACTGAAGAATCATCAGAGCAACACCTACAGCTACTGAAACATCAGCTATAAGGTCTGCTGCTTCAATTTCATCTCACTTCAGAGCATCCAAATTAAGTTCAGATGTCCTGAATAAATTCCAAATGTCTGCAGTAGTGTCTGAATTCTAATATTAGTGGCTTTTATCTATATTTCAGTACATGAACACCCCAAGATCAGACTAATTAAGACTGATCTGGGGATGTTTATCTACTGAAATCAGATCTGATTTTCTTCTTTAAAACCTCCATAAAGAATCATGCAAGTGAAAATAGGGGAGGAATAAAATGTCGCCCCATTTGGGGCTTTTGATTTGGATCTTACATTGATTTCTGCACTTGATCTCCTTGAACACCATTGATGGATGTTCAAGGAAATCATATGGATAGATCAAAACCCGTTGGGTCCTTGTTCAACCTCAAATCAATCTTGTTGATCATCCTTGGCCAAACTCTCTAGCATAGGGATTTATTTAGATACATGCTCATCCATATAATCAAAACAAAACTCCAAACCATTGGAATCATTGGATATACCTAATCAACCCCATCCAATCTCAAGAAGCTCAATTAAATCCGATAAAATCCAAATGAGTTTCAGATCACTAATCTGAACAATAACACAATTTTAAATAAGATCAAGCAATTCGAGTTGGTGAATTAAGATTGGGGGGTCTTTGTGGATTTTGTGAAATGAGTGGGAAACCCCCCCCCCCCCCCCCCCCAAGATGGGTTATGACGCTAATCTCATATTTGAGATCCAAAGCTCTCAGATCTAAAATTAGATTTGATGGTTGGGTGATCAGCGAAATTAAAATCGAGGAAAAACAGAATGCGGAATGGAAATATGAAGAAGAAATGTGATCAATGGAAAGGGGGTGAATTCGTCTCCTCTGATCTAAAATGATCAAAGGAGGTGTAATGCATGGATTCTACACTACATTACTCTAAACTAACTACAGTCACACAATTTGATCATCTACTCAACTACACTAAACTAATTACTAATCTAACTATTCTACAAAGCATGTAAAGTCCTAATCTAAAGGAAGAATGGGATGCCTGAGCTGCAGTTGGTCATTGTAGCGATGAAGGGAGATGAGGAGGACTCTAGTGAGGAATGGGATCCCTGTCCTACAGCTGGTCACTGCAGTGACGAAATTGAGGAGGAGAGCTGCACCCCTGTCACTGACGTAGTGATGAATGGGAGAGAAAACTGTCGTGGATGAAAGTGATCACTCAAGGAGGAGGGAGCGATCCTTCATTTTCGAGGCAGCAAAGGTGCTTAAGTAGATTCAAGAGTGATTAAGCTCACCGCAATGGTGAGATTAGGCGCTAGGAGTTTGGGCGATGAGAACGTAGCTGCGAGGGCATGGGAAGATTCAAATCAAAGGAGCGTTGTTGGATCATATCTAGGGGAAAGGGTGATGCTACGCGCCGATTCGCGTGAAGCTTCCAATCAAGGAGAGCCACAAATCAAGAGGTGTAGAGAATCGACGACCACAATGGCCCGTGTTCTTCGCGTGCTACAGTACATGCGTGAGCTGCAGGTGGTGGCTGGGTTCTATTGGTGATTTTACAGGAACACCCCTCAGCGAAGGGGTAGAAAAAGTGCAAGCAAGCCCATAAGTTGTTGTGAATGATGACAGAGCAGTCCCTAGGATATTGAAAATAGGTCCCTTCAGGTATTAAATAGGTCCTTGGCTAGTTTTCTAAGGATGAAATGTGATGTACTATGGACCTAAATGTAAATCTTTATTTGCAAGTCCATAATGATGTCCAAATGCACCTAAATTTTTATAGAAGCTTAATTGAACATTTAGGAAGTTAATTACACTTTTGATTTTAACTTTTGATCTCATTTGTGTGTTCAATTTGCACTTGGATCATCATTTAACCTTATTTAAAAGAATATCTCATTTAATAACCTAATTATGTGTTTTTAGCACAAAATTAATATTTTAGGTTTTTTTCTCTATTTTCCACACTTAACCATTTTTATGTGTTAATTTGATAGTGTTTAACCTCGTTTTTAGCTTAACTTAGGCGATTTAGCTATGGTGAGTCGCAACTCATCAAGCTCATATGAAAAATCACATTAATAAAATAATACATTAAATAAGTGAATAGTGACTCACAATGGCATTTATCGTAATTATTATTGTGAGAGGAAACAGGGGATTCTTCCTCTCTCTTGCGGGATTCTTCCTCTCTCTTGCTCACGTGTGAAGAAGAGAGGCTAGCTGCCGTCCAACGTGCGGTGGAGGTGCGCCGGAGGACGGGCATCATAACAGTGGTGACATCTCGGCGAGTAGTGGCTAGATGTCACCGGTCGGACGAGGGGAGGCCGGCAGTGGCGGTTTTGCGCAGGTCAACGAGGGAGCGCCCGGTTGGTTTGGAGACAGCGAGGACGGCATGGCAAATCGTGGAGGTGGTGTTGGCGAGGTTGGCGTCGAGGATGGAGTTCGGGAGTGGCTCTTATGGCCGACGACGTGGCTGCAACTTTTGGTTCTTCAAGCGTGGAGGTGGGTGAACAGTGACGGAGGGTTTAGGAAGGAGAAGAAAGAAGACGAAGAGGAAGATGATGGTGGGGGCGGGGGTTTTTGGCGGTGGGGGATGTTGGGGGTGTTGGCGCTTGAGAGGAAGAGGGTGGACGATTGAGGTTGCTGTGTGCATGGAGTTTTGGGTTCACGATGGAGAAGGTGAAGGTGGTGATGGTCAAGGGTTTGAGTTGTAGGTGGTGGTGTTGGCGTAGTGGGAGGGGCAGTGGAAGGAGATTGAAACGGAGAAGAAGATGAAGAAGAAAAAAATGAGAGAGGGCGTAGTGCGTGGTGATGTGTGGTGGGAGGACGTGGGATGTCACCACACGACCTTCATAGCAGAGAAGGTGGAGAGTGGAGATCACCTGAGCCACGATGCAAGCCAAATTCATAGGGTATGCTTCAGCCACGTTGCCGGTGGAGGGTGGAGATCCCCGCAGGGGGAAGGATTTGAAGGTGCCCCCTTAGAAGCCCGGGCCTTTTCTTTTTAAAAACCTCCTGCTATTGTGGCTTTCTCTCTTAATCTGTTTCCTTTCCCTATGGACTCGGCTTTTCTAACAGCAATGGTGACACGGTGGGATTGGGTGGCGATGTCGACAGAGTCGGAGGGAATTGTTGTAAGGAGGAAGGCGGTGCTGTATTTAGGTTGGGCAAATTTATTCCTCGCGTGCATTATCATAAAATTATGTTATTAACTTATCTTTAACACATCAAAATGTATGCAGATTAAGCTAAATTGTCATTTAAATCATGAATAATTAAATATTATGAACATGTAATTAACAATTACTTAGGCTAATTAGTACTCCACTAGAGTAGACTGATCAATGAGGACGTCTGATTTCTCTATCAATTCTCTTCTTTTCAGAACTTTATTATTTCTCTTCTCTTAAGTTCTTTAGCTCTTCTTTCTTCCTCTTTATTTTCTCTAAGCTTTTGCCCTTCTCTTATTTTCATCTTTTTCTCTTGTGTTTTTCCTTAGGTTCTCTCCTTGTCTAGCTCTTCCTATTCTTTTCTTCTTCTTTTTTTTCACTTAGCTTCCCTTAGTTTCTTAAGCTCTCTCTCTCTCTCTCTCAGCCTCTTCTCCTTCCTTATTGCTCCTCTTTTATTTCTATCTTCCTTAACCATTTCTTTCTCACTATGCTTTCTTTAGTTCCACACTTAACCAATTTACCCTCAACTAAAACCCATTAACTTCTTTTTAATCCAAAATTATTTTTTTAATGGGTGGCCCAAGCTCATTCGGGAATACACAGCACCCTCACGGGTGGGACCAGACCCTATTAAAGATGGGACCTAGTTTATTTAAGGTGGATTTTTGTTTATTTTCATCAATGCACAGTACCGGGCCCAATCAGCCCCAATCGCATCCACGACCACACAGGCCCACATGCACGCACCTACGCACGCACACACCCAGGCATGTGCACACACATGCACCCACACGTGATCAATTCTCTTTGCGCCCTGCGTTGATGACTGAGAAGGTCATAGCACAAAATCATATTATACCATGGCGTGCACTCTTAGACTCCTGATGTGGGACTAAGTCTAGCAGTTCTAGGCCCGACTTCGCTTGAAGATTCCAGCAGGCACAGATGATCAAATCGAGTAAACAAGGGCTCGACCGAGAGCTAATCAGATGCTCTATCTAATTGTGGCATCAATTTGGTGCTCGGATCTCATTTGATCCATCTATTTCAGGGATGAAACACATCTGTCCGCCATGATTGGAACAACCGCAGAGAAGAGGAAACAGGTCATTTGACCTGCAGGAGACTTTGCCTTCAACTGAAGGCTTGACTGCCTTCAGTGATGCATTCTGCATCAAATGGAGAAGAAAAGGGAGTCTGGAGGTGCTTTAGGAGGAGCAAAAACTTGAAAGCTTTGTTCAGAACCTCCAAAGCTCAGGATTGAGCTCTAAATTCCTCCAACAGAGAGAAAACAACCTCAACAAGTGGTCTAAACTGATTTAGGAGGTCCTAAACAAGAAATCTGGGTAGGATTTGGATTCAAATCTCAACAAATAGCTCAGAAATAGTATTGGGTTTTATATGAACCCAAACTGTGCACGCATCTAAATCTCAATTAAATCTAAATAATCTTTACTTAAATCAATTCCATTGACCTTACAATTCTCCCAGAAACTTAATTAACCCTTTAGATCAGAGATTTAAACCTAATTTCTTTAGATTCAACCTAGGTTTGACTTATGGGGCTTAAGAGTTGACTTCCAAAGCCAAGGCTTCACAGATCCAATTCAAGCCCAAAATTGACTTAATTCAGCATCAGAAATTTGCTCAGCACCACAAAATCGTGTTTTGTTAGGTCTAGAGGTGTTCTCAGGCATCGCCACGTGAGGTCAAAAGTGACTTTGTTCGTCAAAGAGATTGAGAGACTCTAAGGCCCTATTAACACCTAGACTAGGATATCTAAGCTTCACTGATGCTTTAGAACCTATTTTCATACTCAGATTTCCACTGGTTAAGCTTCTCCCACTCCACCGGGGTTGGAGAAGACAAATCTCATTAGAGAACTTCCATCAACAAAACTCAGATGTAATAACTGATTCTTAATCCCTAAGTGAAAAAGAAGCAATCTAGAGCTTCTCAAGAAGTTTCAGAGGCTGAAGCTTGAATTGATTTCACTGGAGCCCACCGGAGCTCCAGTGAACTTAGAAATGAAGTGCTGGAGTTGAAAGCTTAATGAAATAGACCATAGATGGTCTTAACATGTTCCTGAGGTTGCAAGGTACCTCAAGAAGACAATAATTGCTTCAATTAAAGGACTTAACACTGAATTCATTAAGAATTCAGTGGAATCACATCTTGAGTTTGCCAAAACTCAAGAATTGATCTCCCTCAAAATTGAATGGGGGAACTACTAATTAGGATGTGGTAAAGGTGTAGGAATGATTAATTAGGTGGTTTAACTCCTCCTGAGCTGCCATTGACAGCAAGCTCAGGAGGTTGAAGAAATTTAGGCATTTATGCTGTGGTGACTTAAAGGAACAATTAGGTAGGTCAAGATGGTCCTTAGGGTATCGTGAAATGACCCTTCCCAAGGGCCGTATGAGGCTTTTCGGAAAGGATCGGGGTGTGAACGAAATTTTAAATCCCCTGGGTTTAGTTTGTCGGCCTTACGGGGAGGAGAAGGGTTTGCGAGGGAAATTCCACAATTTTTGCTCTCTCTCTCCACCCACACCACACACACTCACGCACACATACCTCTCCCTCCAAACACTAACCCTAACCCACTCCCTCTACTTAAACCCCACACCACCCTCTCCATCATCATTACCACCACCTCCAACTTCGTCCCCTACCCTCACCTTGCTGCCAGCAAGTGCCCACAGCCTTCCCGTTTCCATCTGTAGCCACGCATGGAGGAGATGAGCTCGCGAACAGAAGAGGAGGGAGGGAAAGAGTGCGAGCGAGGAAGAGGGAGGGCATGGGAGAGGAGAGAGGTCAGGGAAGCTCGAGAGTGCACGGTCGGAAGAGCTCAAGCAAGAGAGCTCGCACACGTGGGGACTGCCCTTGCTGTGGCCAAAGTTGCAGCCGTGGGAAAGGGAGAGGGAGAACATGAGAGAAGAGAGAGAGAGAGAGAGAGCTCGTGGGAGCTTGTACGAGAGGGAGGAGGTGTGGCCGGAGGAGCCGCGAGCACCCGCGAGAGGAGAGGAGGTCATAGGAGGAGGATCCGCAACCTCTTGCAGCTACTGGAGCAGCTGCTGCAGGCTCTGCGGGCGAAGCTCTCGAGAAGACGAAAGCCGCGAAGAAGTTTTACATACTGGATTTTCTAGTATCAGATGTCTGGAGGATCTACCAGACGTCTAGAGCAGCAGCGAGACATCCGGAGCTAAAGCTGGACGTCTGAAAACACGCGAAGTGCCAAGGTATGATTTCAGTACGCCTAGCATGCACATACATGAAGTACGTAACGTTGCGCTGTCGTTGTTTTAAACCTGTGAACGCATGCGCAAGTACAGGTCTTGGAAAGGCGCTCAAGCATGCTCTTTGAGGTGTTTTAGGACCTCTGGACGTCTCCACAGCCGTTTGATAGACTTATCAGACATCTGAGAACACTGACAAACGTCTGGAGAAACCCCAGGATGACTGTAAAGGGGTTCCAAACGTCCACCAGCAACGCAGGAACACATGGTGAGTTACTGGCATCGTTTAAGACGTCTGGGCCTAGTCCCAGACGTCTGATTTCAGTCTGTATGCAAGTTTTTGGCTCGTTCGAGGCCCAAACGGAGTCGGATTTACACAAACGAAGTACCATTATTTTTCGCTCGAGTTTTTCTTCATGTTAGTGACACTTGTACACTATTCTAAACTCGTCTGATGTGATTTAGTCACTGGTATAGGTTTCCAACCTGTAGCGTGTTCGGGGTCCGCGGAGATGACCGAATCTACAATTCAGGCCACCATTCCTCTCGTATATCCCGGTAGGGTGGTTTACTTTAATATTAATATTTAAATAAGTAAAATGCATGACTAGAATAACTTGATTGAACCCTAGGATGTGAAATGAACCCTAGGGCAGAATCGAATGAACAATGCTTGTGCTATACTATTTACTTTGAGATGCATGTTAAAGCCCTAATTGCTAGCAAGTGCATAGATATGTGATGTGTTGCTTTTTTAGTTACTAAAACACGAGCTTCCTGTTATATAAGTGAAAACCGGGATGTGAACAACGAGATCTGAATATTCAGAAACGAAATGGAATGAATACAGTGCATGAACCCTACGGGGAACTAGGAGAAGAACTCTTGCATACGAAAAGGATCTCGTATGTAAACAAGTGAGCTGGTCCTTTTGTATGCGGTACCAAGAAGAATAAGTATCCCTTTAGTGTATAGGGGATCTAATAGCCCCTTGGGTTGAGGCCCGGGGTTAGGACTAGTCACTCTACACCAACTCCTGTTCGGCCCTCGCGTATGTGGTACCAAGGTGAGCTACTTAGTGTAGTGAGGGAGCTAGTCGCCCCACGGGGCCCGAGGTTAGGACTAGCCACCCAACACTGACTATTGTTAGGCCTACTGGGAAAATCGGGATAGTCGGATGAGGGTACGCGGACTGTGGAGGGGTAAGACGCTTGTTCAGTTCTGAGGGGTGAGACCACTGTTTCGAGAGGGCATGGCCCTGTACTATTCTGTGTTGTACGTTTGGGCATACCCGCTAGCGGAAACGACTGACCGCGTGCTAATAACTCCACATTCAATGATGATAATTCATCGACTAGGGTGAGTTTTAAAGATATATGCGCACCAATAACATGTCATGATTGGCATAGGAGCACTGCATGCATTCCAAGTTAGGATTACTTTTGAATCAATGTTTAAAGGCCATATGTGCAAGTGCATATTGAAGCATGTCTCAGATGAGCAATCGGACCGCTCGGATGTATTCAGATCGACGAATCGAGTCCAATAGACTCGAAATCACTCAAATCTGACATCTGGGGCTCCCTTGACCAACCCAAGAAATCCTGGCCCTTGATCATCAGATCAACAACCCACAAGTGGCCACGTCACTCCCGCTCGCGCCCCACACCCACGCGCCCTCGTGAAGAATCACTTTAAGTTGTCAGATTAAAGATGGGACAACTGAAAACTCGCGAACGATCTCTCCAGCTCAATCATAAGCAGCGTCAGCTTCAGATCCTGACCATTGGATTCCATCCAACGGTCGACACCTCCCCATGCCCGACCTCACTTCCACACAAACCAGCGGAGGCAGCGTAGCGATCAACGCCTTATCCCCGCACACCAGACGTAGGATCGAGCCGCAGCGAAGCTCAAATCGGCAGCAAAGGCACGCACGAGGGAAATTCAGCCGTTGATGTGGGCGCTGACGGTGTGGATGGCGGCTACGTGGTGCTCTCTGATGCACGCGATCTCCCGCGTGCGCTCAAGGCGCGATCCACAATGCGAGCCTACGCAAGTTCTCGACCGACTGCTCTTCGATCGGACAGCCCACAACGCAAGCACACGAATCGCAGGTAAGGCTTGAGAAGAAGAAGCACGCGTGCCTTCGTCGAACCGACGGCCAGAGGGCTTCCGCGACGTTATTGGAAGGGGTTTAGCGACGTCTTGGACGTTGTTAGACCCCCTTTCCTCAATTAGAAGCCCTTTCTCCTATTTAAACCCCTTTAACCACCCCATTCAAGGGCATTGAATTTACACACCCTCTCCATACAACACTAGCCTTCTCCTAGCTCCACCAAGCATTCCACATTCACCTTGGAGTTGTCAAGCCACTGATGGAGCCCTCCTCCATCGCCGTGACTGCCTTACCTCCTCCTCTCTCTCTCTCTTTACCCTAGTTTTATATTGCTTTTGTTTAAGCTTTTAGCTATTGTTGTATTTGCAAACAAACTCAAGTTGCATGCTAAATGTTAATGTTGATGTTGTTTCTTATATAGCTCTCATCTTGTTCGAATGAATGTCATGATTTCAAGACAAACTCTAACCCTACTCTCTCTTTCTCTCTCTTTCTTATTTTCTCGCAAGCAAACCAAATTTCCTGTGACAACTAAAAGCAACAAAGTAATCCAATTTCACGCCTCCTCATATTCAACACTTAGACTCACCAAATCCAATCTTTAATTGAAACCGATGTCGCGAAAGCATGCTATAACAATACAATTAAACCAACGCGTCCTACGCCCATCATGTGCTAGTGCGGAGTAACTACCCGTGCCCTTATCGCGCGTGTTGTAGTTACCGCTACATCGTAACCGTGACCTCGTGGTGGTAGACCGGGTGTAGGACTACTGCAGGGGACTCTCTCGGCTAGGAAAGCACAACATGTACATTCTACATCACGGGAAAAACTGTAATCAAGATCGTTCCCTTGAGGAACAGGCAAGATTAAGAAATGAATGGATCCTTTGTAGAATAAATGAATCAGAAACACTAGTTGAGATAAAAAGAAATGAATGGTTAATTAATTGTTTATTCTTATGTAAATTGTATGTAAATGACTTAACCACCACTATACTCAGTGTTAGCTGACCACGGATTTTATAACCTTATTCAGGTCAGGGAGTTGAGCAGCCAGCGCCGTCGGCTATAGAGGGAGCTAGGCCCAGTCGAGCCCAGCCTTAGCTGTTGTTCCCTTTTTGTTTTCGAACTTCTGTTGTTGTAGTGAGTACTCAATATATGTATGACTGTTTCAGTTACATTTCCGTTTTACTTTCCGCTGTTGTAGTTGTGATGGCATGTAATATTGTGAAACATTTCGTTCTGTTTCCTTTATTGTCTTTTGGTTATTTCTACTTAGTTACATTGCATGTGTGGTTGTGGAATATTTTATGTTTTTTGTTATATCTCGTTGGACGACTAGGTCTTGGGATTAGTTGAGGCGAGCCGATCTCAAGTCCTGTAGGGATCTGGGATCGGATCGTAACATATCATGAGGGTGATGGAGGACCTAATTGGATGTGGAAACGGCTCTGAACACCTCAAATAGACAATGAGGTGTCAGGTAAAGGTGGAGTGGTTTAGGCGTTGCAGCTGATAAAATAGTGAGGAAAGAAGCGAAGGATGATCGTGGAGAGTAGAGGAAGGTGTTCAAATGGCGGAAAGGGTGGAATGATGTCCGATGAGGTTGGAATTGACCTCATCAAAGTCGGAGAAGGGAGGTGAGAAATTGAGCTACTTACTCCTACTCCTAACTAACTACCTAGCTAATCCTACTCCTAAGAGCTAGAACTACTTACCTAACAAAGGACGTGAGGGAATTCGTTGTTGGCAGGGCGGAAACGAGATCGAAATCAAGACTTTGGTGATAAAAGAAACTCCGGCCGATCGAAGTGGAGAGAATCCAAAGCTGTGGCACGCTTAATCGCCGTTGGTAGGGCGAAAGAATGGAAGAAGGGATGAGAGAGGCAGTTCTCCTCGGTGGTAGCGCTCGAGAAAGAGAACAAAGACATCGAAGCTTGTGAAGAAACCTACTGACCGACCATGGTGTGGGAGAGAGGGAAGGGGGTCGATAACCGTGAATCAGAGGAGCTAGGGGGTATTTATAGTTGGCGGCGATGAAGGAAGGGGTAGAACCTGGATGGATAGAGGTCTAGGTGCATCGTACTTATTGGTGTCGTCTTCGACGTCGATGAGGTTAATCTCCTCACCTAATTAGGATTTAGGGTTCATCCGATCCGTTGGATAAAGAAGGGACAGTGAGCTGAAGCTCAGCAACTTGGGTGGAGGTGTTCTGACGAGGGATAGGCGGTGATCGGGTGGTGCGGTGACCAGTGAACATCAACTGTCTAGACGTTGACAAAGAAGAAGGGGAAGAAGAAGATAGTGTTTACAGGGACCTATTTGTAAATAAACTTAAGGACCTAAAAGTGAATAAAAGGACTCAATTGAAAGGAATCCTAAGGACCTAAACGCAAATAGAGGTATTTTAAGCTTAATTTAATTTAATTATTTTTCAACTTTTTCTATATTATTATAAAGTAAGTAAATATTATACATATGCCTTGAATTTATGTTTTTGACCTTTTTAACTTTATTTATTTAATTAATTAAATTACTTAAGTTAATTACATGCATAGGGTTAAATACTAACTAAGTTAATTCAGATATTAATTAGATAACCAAATTTGTATAATTTGAGTCAAAATTAATAGTTAAATTATTAATAATATAATTTGATGTTTAATTTAGTATTTTTAACTTTTTTTTGTGGTCCTTAGCATTTGATCCCTTATATTATAATTAACCTCTATTTAGACATATTCCTAACTAATTAACTAGGGATTCTAGCTAATTAGGGATATTTAAGAGCCATGATGAGCCTCTCACCAGCAGGCTTCTTCATTTCGAAGAGAGGACTGAGGCAGGGGGATCCTTTATCTCCACTTCTTTTTGCCTTAGCCATGAATGTGCTTTCAATTTTCATTAACAAACAAGTGAGTTCCTATAGAATCCATCTCGCATCTATTAGAGGCACACTTTTCCCCACTCATCTATTCTTTGTAGATGATATATTGATTTGTTGTAAGGCGTACTTGGATTCCGTGAGAGCTATTTGCAATTCGCTAAATGCTTTTGCACATGTCTCGGGCTTGAAGCTCAGTGGCGCCGAAAGTAGAGTTCATCTCCCGAAAAGATGTCGAAGAAAATGCCTATTTGACTCATCTTGGGTGTTCTCGAAGGTAGGTTTCCATGTCGTTATCTAGGAATACACCTCACTACTAGCTGAGAAGGGAATACCGATACTGCCCTTGAGGATAAAGTCAAAGAGCTCCTGCAGGGTTGGAGGAAAAACAACCTCTCAAGGATGGGGCGTGTATGCTAGGTAAAATGGTCTATTAAAGGGCTTATGCAATTGTAGCTCTCAAATTGTTATGTCAAAAAAACTACCCTCCTTAAAATCAAGAGCTGGGTGGCTTATTTTATTTAGGGTGGAAAGACACATCTTGTCGCCTGGAAAGAACTATGCAAACCCAAGGAAGGAGGGCTTGGTTTATGTGACTTTGAAGACCTCCAAAAGCTATGTTATGTGAAAATGATGCACAGAATCACCACATCTGATTCTATTTGGTCAATCTAGATGCAACAAAGATACGAAGACCTTCGATCCTCAGTGAGAGAGGCCTATCATTCAAAAATCGGGTATGCTCTTATCAATGCAAGGCCTTGGCTCATGCAACTCTTCCAAAGCAACCACAACTGGACGTAGCCCATCTCTTTGAAAGGAGGCCTATGCTTTCAATCTACTTGGGATCTCAGTCGGGACAAGGGAGAGAAACTTCCCATATGGAAGCTCGTCTGGACACAATCTATCCCACCCAAGTGAAGCTGTTGCTTGTGGTTGGGTCTCAAGGGTTGACTCCCAACTTATTCAAGGCTTAATGCTTGGGGTATTCCTGTCAATACATCATGTGAGCTTTGCATGAATGACGTTGAAACTTCTAACCACATCCTCTAGCACTGCAGTTATACTTTAAGAGTCTAGAAATTTGTTTGGGACAAACATTTGCCTAACAGTGCAACTCCTACCATCATCTCATCACTTACGGGCATGCTCGCTAATGAGCACTTTCATCCCCTATATTGGAGATCCCTAGTAGCCGTTTCGTGGTATGTTTGGAATGAGAGAAACAAGAGGAAGCATAGATCTGATCCTACCCACCACCTATTTTGGTACCTTGCATCACCGGGAACTATGACATGTAGTCCCTAGACAATTTTTACATGGCATCCTATCTAATTTTGGTTCATTATTGTCACTGAAAATGTATCATGCTTTGTTTGTACGTAATTGGGTCAGTAGCTTATTTTAAGAAATATATTATCCTTTACTCAAAAGAAAGTAATAATAATAAAATTGAAAGCGCTGCCTTTTGTGTTTGAAAAGGATAAACATGTGAAAGGAGAAATTTAATCCCCTTGACCAAAGGACTCACATTTACGAAAATTAAGGAGTCGAGCCAGATAAATACCAACCATGAGGGAATATGCAACAATTGGTTAGAAGAGGCACATGAATGTGAGGCGGGCGTGATGGCATCTTCTTTCTTCCTGACATGGACAGTGCAAATGGATCGGCGTGCTTGCCAAATATATATACGCGTCAATTCATGTGTGTATTATGTATTCAGGAGATGCATGATTTTTCTTTTTTTTTTTATTATTTTAATTGTGTGGGAACTACGCGTGACATCAGACTATTATAGTTGAGTTTTTGAACAATTGTCAGGTATCGATTTTGTTCTCCTGGTAAAATTAGAAAAATATCAAGTACGTACTATTTAAATTCCTTTCAAAAAAAAATAATATTTAAATTGCCTATATAGATATATATATATATATAGTGAGGCGTCTGCGTTGGACGTCACATGGCCAGCCTCAGCTAGAGATGAGAAGAAGAAAATGACGCCTGTGCTGTTCCTGACAACACGTCCCCACCCACATGCTCCATATGCCCCTCTTTTCTCCCCGTCTTTTGCACATCACATGCTTCTCTTCATCCTCCTCCCGTCACTCTCCCTTTCCTTCCCATCCGCATCGTCCTATTCCCCACTTTAATAAATTAATAAAGCACCCCCACGGCAATTGCATGTCACGTGTACATGTACACGACAAGCACGTAAATTACATATGCTTGTACAAGATTCTACATTTGTTGTGATCGGTATGACACGCCACTTGTAAGCTATATAATACCACGGAATTCTTTCAGAGAACATCAAAAGGAAAACCAATTTTATATATATATATATATATATATATATATATATGTAGCGCTCAATTCTAAAAGGATGCCATTCAATTCTTCAATTAAGGTCACAATTTCGATCGTAAATTTGCCATAAACGAAGAACAAGATTTTTGAGTCACCGATATTCGGGAGACTTTCCAAAGCCTTTTCTATTGCAAGCAAGAAACAAAAAAAAAAAAGGAGAAAAGAAAAAAAAAAAAAAAATACACTCAGTGATGAAATTAACAAAAAGGCAGCATCACTTACATGAAAGTTCCCATCCAAAACAAATGATAAACGTAATCAAACCACGCAGCACACTTTATCATCTAATGTACACAAAAGTCACGAAGCCATGCATGAACAACTAATTAATCCGAAACTTCAAAAACGCACACAAACACGCACAAACGCGTGATACGGAATCGACCACCGTCGATAACTAACAACTGACCTATATTATATGGTTCTTTTTGCTTTTTTACGTATATTGTTAGGTTGCTTGATCATTTGTTTGTCTCTCCTGATGTATTAATTTCTCTCCTTCCTTCCTTCCTTTTCATTTAGAAGTCAATCGTTTCAATTAAGTTAGTTGGTTAATTAGTTGGTGATCACGGAGCACTTGGAATGGTGAGGGCAGGAGACGAGGTGGTCGTTGGTGAGCCCTGCTGCCTGCATGAAGGAGTGGACGATGGTCGGGCCGACGAAGCGGAAGCCGCGGCGGACCATGTCCTTGCTTATCGACTCCGACTTGGAGGTCTTCACAGGGATCTTCCTGCTGAACCGGTACTGAGGCGAGATGGGCTTGTTGTTCACAAACCCCCACAGATACTTATCCAATGTTCCAAAATCCTTCTTGATCTACATGCGTGCAATATTATAATGTGGTACGTCGTCATTCATTCATAAAAATTAACTCAAAAATATATAATTGGTTAATTCTTATATATAATTATGGTAAGAAGAATTGATTAGTGGAAGCTAGCTGGAGATCAGGCCAGTAATGAATTAATTAATATATTAATTGATTTATTAGAGGAATACACACACACACACACACTAATCAATTACCTCAAGAATGCACTTGGAATTATCGACAACTCCCCTAACCCTTGCCAAATCAATCCCATACTCCTCGCTTATTGAGATCACCATCTGCTTCTCCGTTAGCTTCGACACAGCTTCTGCATCAAAGCCACGGAACGCAGCCCTGCACATATACACATAAGGAATCTTTAGTTAACTAATAACCGATTAATTACCTCCTAGCTAATTCGTGAAGATCATGCAGTTAAAGCCTATATAATTCGCTAATTAATTAAAGAAGGCACGTGCATGGATCAGCAAATTAATATATATACGTCCATAAATGTATACATATGTGAAAGACTATTTAATTTCCGAACCTGAAATCGTCCCGTTTCTTGAGGATGGTGGTCCAGTCAAGACCAACCTGAGCCCCTGAGAGCACCAGCAGCTCAAACAGCTTCCTGCGCACATAGACATTTGCATGCGACCCAATCCTTTAATTAGGCAACACATATATATATAATAATATGAAGCATGCAACCATTTAATTAATTAGGTGTACTGTCAATTAAACCCTTTAATTTAATTAATCAGGCACACAACAAGGTACTCACTTGTCATCGTGAACGGGCACTCCCCACTCCTCGTCATGGTACGCAACATACGCGGGATCTGATCAAGCATGTATCAAACAAATAACATTACGTGCCACCAGATTAATTAATTTAGTTTTATCATGCGGATACCTACACACACACACAGAGAGAGAGAGATATATATATATGCATGACCAATCAACAAATCGCACGGTCTGGAAATAGAGTATGTATTAATTTGTGTGTTAATTACCTGAGTTTGGTGTGATGAAGCTGCACCTCTTCTCTTCGTGGCCACCAGTACCGGTGGGGGCCTCGTCGGCGGGGACGACCTTGCTCCCCGGCGCCCTGGCGGAGGAGTTAGCGCCGGTCCGCCCGTAGTGGGCAATCCTCATCTTCCGCTTCTCGTGCATGATGGCCGCCTGCTCACGTTGCGCGGCCGCGAGGCTCCCCGGGACCCCATCCTCCAGAAGAGAGGAGATGGACTTGTAGTTCAAGCTGGAAGCGTCAACAGTAATAATTGATGGCTGCAGCTGGCTTTGGTTGGTTATGGAAGTAGTTGTGTTACTCTTGGGCTTCTTCCTCACAACAGGGAGGGATTTGGTGCTGGTGAGGAAGGGCTTGGGGGAGGAGGGAGCCTTCTCTGTGCTCGAGTTGAGGCTGCTGCACGTGACGTCATTGCACCTCTTCGTGGGCTTCACCTTGTTGGGGAAGGAGAGGGACTTCTTCAAGGTGGGATGGGTCTTCTGATCATCGATGGAGATGCGGTTGCAGGCGGGTTGGAGGACTCGCCGGCCGTCGATCTCGGAGCCCGTCTTCCTCTTGGAGTTGCACATAATGTTGTTGTGTATTGGTTCTTTGCTTGCTGGATGGAGGAATGGATCTTCCACCCACACATATATATAGATTGATAGATGGGAGGGGAAGCAAAGTGAGCAAGTGGTAATTAATGGGGAGAGCTCTGGAGGAACATGAGGGGATGGGGCCCTGATCTACAGGAAACGCCAAAGGATACTTTATTTCTAAGGCTTCGTTTAAGGCGAGAGATAGAATTTTGAGAGATAAAAACTTTTAGAAAGATTATCCTATGCTTCTATTTAGAAATCAAAAGAATTATCTTGCTAACTGTATGGAACCAAATGGGGCCTAACCACTTTTTGAGGTTCTCTCAGGGCAGTGAGAAAAGAAAAAGAAATATGTTGTTCAGGAAAGGATATACCGTGTAGAGCCCTCCCTTAAGCCGCTTGTTTTCTTCCCAAGAGAAAGAAACAGTTTTATATATTTGGGTTTTCACCGAATTAAATAAAGAACTCATTCATCATATAGGTCAACCAACTCGACGAAGAGGTCAAATAGGTCAAATGAAATAGGTCAACTAACATACCCAAACAAGCCGACGGATGGTCCACGAAGGTCTACTTGGAAGATTGGAAGTCGAAGAGTGATGGTTATATTTTTCGATTGTTAATGAAGCGTAAATGTCTCACTTGTATTCTTCTTTATCGATAGCACGAGAACGGGAGTACATTACTCCGTCTTAAGAATCGTTAATGGTTAACTCTATTCGTAAAGGAATTTCTGTCCCCAATGAGTTACTTTACCGATAAAGACATGGGGACTGAATCAAGCAACAAAAATTTCGCTACTTCATAATAACATGAAATAGGGGATCCTGTGAACAATATACTTTCAACAAATTATAAGGATATTTACTTCCAAAAGCATAATTGTTTTGTCACGTAATGTCTCCTGTATATGTCACTTTATTCATTTAAATTTATTTGTTACTTTATCATAGTGTTTCTTTATTTTACACCTATATTATCGTAACGTGTAAATTAAATTCTCACTTAATTAATTTCTGTGTCTATATCATTAATCCCATAGTGGGAGTCACAAATATATATATATATATATATATATATATATATATATATATATATATATATATGAGATCGTGAAGAGAGCAAGTTGGAAAAGGTATACGCACATATATAGAAGGGGGGGAAACGTGTATGGATCGGATCACTCTCCGTTACAATCTGGCGGGAATCTTCCCATCCCATCTAATCTGCTTCATGTGCACATGCAAAGATGCCACCGATCCCGTTGAGTGTCCTCATGTGCATGCCCTTTTCCTCGAGGAATCTCACCCCATCACCGAGTACCACTTTTTCATTCGCATCTATACTTCGTGTATGCACTTGTATTTCCATATGGATCGTTCTTAATCATCGACAAGTTAGCTAGTTCTAGCTATGGGATTTGCAATCGATAGAGATGAGTTGATTAAATTGTGTGAGAAACTCAAAAATAGAATGATATCTCTTGATGTTTCATCTCTATTGAAAGTTTTCTTCGATAAGTCATTTAAAAAGTGAGTGGCACTAACTAATAGTTAGTGGCTAAAGTTCCACTAACTAATATATGTATCGGTTGTGAGGGATTGAAAATTTGAAACTTTTCTAACGTCTTGAAATGATTTTCCATATATCATAAGACTGTTTAACTTCTTCTGAACGTAAATGTTCAATTGATTAGCATCATTTTTTTCCCAAACGTAATTTAGAAATTTCCTTCTTAAGTAAGTACCTGTACACACATGTTATATCTATAGCACTAATGCTATCTATAATGCTCACACATACAACATTGGTGCTATGAGTAACCTCATTGCACTCACAGTGGCAGTATCATAGCACTCATGAACGTAGCATTAGTGCTATATATAAATATAACCTCATATATACCACAGCTACGTAATAGTGTAGTAATGATGTTGTAATAGTGAAACGATGTAATGTCATAATATCGATCGGTGCTTTATAGCCTCATTGCCATTGCTAACCCGCCGGGTAACATTATTACTCTGAAGCACTTGAAGCTAACATGACATGTCCTCAAATGAGTGGTACCGTGTGAAAAAAATGCATACCAACTTGAGTTTCTTTGCATTTGAATTTTTTCCTCAATTAATTGTAGCCAAAGTTGATTTTTGATATTTTTCTATCGTGGTTTCTCTTCGTCTACAGACAATGTCAAGTTAATGTTGGCGAGGAATCTGTATGAAATCCCCATGTCCTCTTAGCAACGACATCAATGTTAAGCTTTGGAAGATCTCAAATAGACCAAAATGATCCCTTGGCCATAATGCCTAAGGAATCTGACTCTGAATATACTCGTGCCTTGCCCCATGCAATCGTTTTTTTCTCTTTTTGTTTTATTTGTCGGATCGTGGGTTGAGGGGGGTGGCGGTGGGCGCTTACATAAAAAGAATAAATGAATAGATAAATAAACACTTGATCGATCGTGCCATGGCCAGAAGAATATTCATGCCATACTGTCCAACCTGAACTTGTTTTACCAAATTACGTGGGAACGCCAATAAATACACAACATTCATTCATAATTTGGGTTAAGGTTTTTCAAAATTTTGAAGCTCTTGGTAGATACTCTTCGTAATTAAGATGAAGTTGGGGTTGAGATCGCGGTGGCTTTATTAATTAATTACTCTTCTGCAAGGGGCCATGTGGCTCCTTTATCTGGTTGAACTAATTTCGTTGTTTCCTCTATCCATCCATTGCCATTTATAGCTACTTATAAATTCTAATTATAGCATCTATACCATGGTCCATCGCAAATCTTGTACGTTCACCTCCACTGTTTGGTTTGCTTTATCCACCTTTGCTATGCATAGCTCCAATATCGGATCTTGTTCCACCCACTCTTGATAGCAATTTTGGAATTGAACAAATGAATTAAAGTTTAGCATTCACCGTAACCCTACTCATATCTAATACTTGCAGCAATCTAAGCTTAGATGAAGTTCAATTGAGAAATATTTATGGAGAGAACTTGTTGCATTTGAATTTAATGAACCTATAAGGAAACTATGCAAAATACTTAAGTTTAATTAGTTTTCAAATATTAATTTCAGCTTTCAATTGAAGTTCTTTTTTTTTGAGAAAAAGAAAACTAATATTGACTTTTGTAACATCATTGCTTAATTTCTTGAATTTTCGATGTATAACTATAGGGTAAATACAATCTTCCTTACATATATTACCAGTAGAAAATGTGTGATTTTCGACGGTAAATTTTCTATCGTTATAACATGGTCACGAATAATACTATTCTCTACCGTTATAAGGTAAAACGGTTGTTAAAAAATCAAGTATTAACTTTACCACCTATCATGTAGGGGTTTTGGTTGAGGTCATTTTCAATTGTTTATAACAGTCGAGAATATGAGATTTATTAACTTTTAATGTGAAAGCGGTCGACGATAAACTTTTCATGAAGCTCCAAGTTGAAAAGATAATTTGAGGTTATTCTCAACCGTTTATAAACGGTTGAGAATAAGATATGTTTATAAACAGTCAAGAATCAAATCAGTGGAAAGAGATGGGTTAGCAAGGAAGAGACCCTTCCATAGGTTTCAGGTGGATACATTCATGCAGTCACTTTTCCAATATCCACATGTTAGTGCAAGGGTACCATGATCGTTGCACCACGATCATTAATTTTGTTGATAACAAAACACTTGTTATTTAACATTTACATTTGAATTATAGTTTCAGGATAAATGCAAATGGTTATAAGTGTGAAGAAGCTCAAGCTCACATCCATAGCAGATTTGAGACGCTTGATAGAAGAGGAGCTTTGCGTGGAGCGAGAACTTGAAAACAAGAAGATGAAGCATATGATAGATGTTTGTCTATCTTGTATTTTGAATTTGTATATTTTTGTTCTTTGCACTTTTCTTGTTTAGATTATTTGTTAAAGAGACTCAAAGTACCCTACAGTAGTCCTAGGATCATATACACAACCCTAAGATATTTAGACATCTCATAGAGAACTTAGAAAATAAAATTAGTCATCAGACAACCTAATCAAATGTCCAATCTGGACATCACACGTTTGATCTTAGACTTTAAAACGTCTGGCTGTTTGATTAGACGTCCAAAACACTTAGGCTGAAAATCACTCTATATCTGCCACTTTTGGACGTCCAATCCTTAGTCCATACATTTTAGAAGACGTCTGATAACCTTACTAGACGTCCAACTAGAGAATCGTTGGCCTATCAGACTTAATCGTTGAAGATTAACCCTTAATATGATTTTTATCTACTTTCAGACGCCCATAGAATATCCCAGACGTCTAATAAATAGAAGTTATCCTAAGATCTGACCAAATCACTTCTTGTCAGACCTAATAGCCATTTAGCCTCGGAAATTCATTCCCACAGCGATTTGTGTTTCTAGACGTCTGATCTGTCATCTGTGCAACTTATTACTAGAACCCTATTTCGATCTTTTGAAAACAGGAAGAAAACCATCTTAGGATTAGACATCTGATTATTCTCCCAGACGTCTTATAATTGAATCTTAGACGTTCGTCTTGATCTAACTCAATCTAAATCTTCCATCCTTCTAGATCAGACGATCGATCCCTAGATCAGACGATGACCTAGATATCTGATAATAAATCCAAACGTCTGATAACCCTATCAGAATCATAAATGACTCTGATTTCGGCCTAATTTGCCTTGGGTTTATTCCCAACGACTATAGAAGCCTTCGAAGGCCTTCCAAAGCCTTCTTAGGACCTCTCTAAATATAGGAGCACCCTTCCTTAACTAGATACACCTAAGAATACTACTTCCACTCATATTGTGTCCAAGAAGAGATTAAAATTAAAGAAGAAAGTGCTATTGTTCTCCAAGCCCTCTAGCATCCATCCGAGAGTACCGTCACGTTGTCGACTTCACGTCGCACTACTTCCAACTAAGGGAAGTCCTTTTTCCTATAAAAGCTAGATTAATTTACATTTGCTTTGTGGCTCTATAGGATATTATGATTCTCTTTGTTCGGGTATTCGCCTTATAAATTCCCATCTCCCTCGCGAGACAAAATACTCTTCGGGAAGAGGAGGTGTTTTGAGGTTACGCTATCCTCGGGTGCAAAGTAGCGTGGTTGTAAGAGGTTGTACTACCCTCGTTGAAGCAGTATGGTTAGTAGATTTGATCGAATATGTCAATCGAGAAATCTTAAGTTGAGAGGCTAAGGCAGTGATTTTTACCCGAGTTTGGGTTTCCACCTAAAAATACTTTGTGCTCTTGTGATTACTCTTTTTGTGTGATTGATATCTTTTATTTCCGCATTATTTCGTTTATCAAGCAAATCTCAACCCCCCCCCCCCCCACGTAAGAACCTTCACTACTTTCAATGGTTATGTTTTTATTCATAAAAACTTAACTCTACAAATGCCAAGCAGGGCGCTGGGTTTATCTCGTTGGAAAATTTTCTCTTCTTTGCAAAAACATTTCCTATAAGTTATTTTCCTTTTCCCGCTAACAAGCTATCATTGATGAACAAAAAGAGTCTTAACACCTGGTGCTTCTATATTGAAATGACCCTTCCCAAGGGTTATTCGAGAATTTTTCGAAATGATAGGGGTGTTAGTGTAATTTTAAACCCCTTTGGTTTTGCTTTTTTGGCTCTACGGGAAAAGGAGACTTTTACAGGGTCAACCTTACAAGTCTCCCCACCCTTCCACCCTCAACCCACGCACGCACACACCCAAAACCCTAAACCCTTCTCTTTATAAAACCCCCTCACCTCTCCACCCTCTCCCACACCTCCAACGCCACCACCTCCAAACCCCCCATCTACACAGCCATCACCCCACCCATATCCTTTTCCACCTTGCGACCGAGAGGAGGAGAGGAAGGAAGCAGGAGGAGCACGGAGGGCACCCCTCCATTTGATCCACCACCCCTGTCCACCTCCTTCCCTTCCCTTAGCAGTCGTGCGTGGAGGAGAAGGAGAAGAGAGGAGCCAGAGGAAGGGCGTGGAGGAGAGGAAGAGAGAGCGTGGGAGAGGGAGAACAGTAGGAAGAGGAGCTGCTACAACTCCTTGGCAGAGAAGAGGTGTTCGCAAGAAGAAGAGCTTCGTAAGGAAGCTCTATGCGCAGACATTTCCTTAGTATCAGATGTCTGGAAGGGTCGTCGGACGTCCGGAGAGGGCTCAGGACATTTGACAACACGTAGGGTGTCGAGGTACGTACCTTGCACGAGCCTACATGCGTGTACAGTCATATTTAGGTGTCGCATTTTCACTGCACATGCATGCGCAGGTACAAGGGCATTGGAAAGGCATCTGGCACGACATTCGAGGCACTTTAGGATGTCTGGAGGTCGTGTCAGACATCCGACTGCTCTTCCAGATGATCAGGAGTAGTGTTAGACGTCTGGAGACCCCTCAGACGGCTGTGCGAGATGGTAGACGTCGAATACAGTCACAGGAAAGCAAAGTGAGCTACGATCGTTGAAGACATCTGGGACTCACCCTAGACGTCTGATTTTGGTTAGAATACGTGTTTTTGGGCAAATTCAGGACTCAAACGAAGTCAATTTTTCGCAAACAAAGTATCGTTGGTTTCCTTTCGGAATTCTCTATGAGTTAGTGTCATGTCTATACTATTTTGAGCTCGTTTGACATGTTGGTCAATGATATAGGTCTCCAGTCCGTATTGTACATGGGACCCGTGGAGACGTCGAGATCCACCATTCGAGCCCCTATACCACCCGTATACCCTAGTAGAGTGGTCCTTTGTAATCGTGTGACTTAAATGATTAAAGTGTATGCTATATTAGAAATACCTGATTGAACCCTAGGATATGAAATAAGCCCTAGGGCTGAGGATGATGAATGCACATTACTTGAACAACACTTGCTATACTCTGAAATGTATGTTAAAGTCCTTTCTACTAGCAACTAAATATTAAATTGATGTGGTGATTGCTTAATTTATTAAATCACGAACTGCCTGTTATACAATTAAGAATTGGAATGTGAATGGAAATATATGCTTTATCATGAATTAAGACAAATGCTAATGCACGAACCCTACGGGGAACTAGGAAAGGAATAAAAAATACTGTGATATGAAAATCTGATGTGTGATGGAACATATTGCCTGCGGGTTAGTTGGTTGTGTGGACTTGGGTATGAAAAGTGAGCTGGCCCTCGTGTACACGGTACCGAGGAAAGCTACTGTCACTTTTGTGTATAGAGAGTGCTAGCTACTCTTGGGTTGAGACCTGCGGTTAGATTGGCCTCCCTACACTGACTCTTGTTGAGCCCATTAGGCAAACTAGGATAGCCGCGCGAGGGTATGCAGACTGTTGAGGGTTGTGGCTCCTGTTCCGTTTTGTATTGTATGTTTGGGCGTACCCGTTAGTAGAAATAACTGACCACGTGCCAATGTAGGGTAGCTACTCGTGTGCTTATCGCATGTGCAGTAGTCACCGCCACGTCGCGGCCATGACCCTGGGGTGGTAGATCGGGTGTAGGACTCCCACGGGGTGCTCTCCCAGTTAGGAGTGTGTCATATGTACATCTTACATCGAGGGAAAACTGCATCAAGATCGTTCCCTTAGGAAACAAGTGGATTAAGAGCTATTGTGGACCCTTACTAGAAACCGAATCAGAAACATATAAATGATTTAAACGAAAACAGATATTAATACATAACTAGAAATTGTATAATCAGTTAGTTGCTTGTTCTTTTATGTTTAATTGCATGTAAATGACATATACACCACTCTACTCAGCATTAGCTGACCATAGATATATGTAACCATATTCAGGTCAGGGAGTTGAGCAGCCAGCGCCACCAGCTGCAGAGTGTGCTGGACCTAATCGAGCCCAGCCATAGTTGTACTTCTCTACTTTCCGTTGCAGAGGCCCTTTTTGTAGTAGTATCTTTAGCATGTAGTGCATATTCCTGCTATATCTTTAGTTGTGATAGCTATGTCTGAATTCATACTTTTCCGCTTGTGGCGTATAGTACCTTTGGGATTTCTGTTCTATTTTCCATTACTGCCTATTATCTATTTTTTGCTTAGCTATATTGCATGTGTGGTTGTGGAATGTTTATGCTTGGTTATTTCTTGTTGGATAACTGGGTCTTGGGATTTAGTCGAGGTGGGTCGTTCTCTAATTCTGTAGGGCGTCGGGATCAGGTTGTAACATATATGTTACTTATATCTGTTGAAACAGGAGAATTTTTCACTTTATTTTAGGAAATTTCTAATTGTTATTATGAAATGTGCTGTATAATTTCAATAATTACATATAATACATGAAGAAGTCAAATGGTGTTCATGGGAAAGGACTCACTGAAGTAATTTCATGTAAGGGACTTCTTCCTTATGGAAAGTACCATTCAAGCAGCTACTAAAGAAAGAGGGTGGGAAGAGGGTTGCATGGGAATACCCTTTTGCGGTTGCCAGTGTCAACATCACATTCATGATCATGCAAATGCTGGACTTGCAATCTTGTAATATTCTTCTCCTCTAAGCTACTCTTGATGGCTGATAAGGACTTTTAACTAGTACTTTGTGGGATGTGAACAGTGTCATGTGGCTCCATTTTCTGCTAATTTGCCCATCTAGATCTAAAGCAAAAGTTTGCTTGATATTTGTGTCTGCTTTATATTTGTGTCATGAAGCAAAAGTTCATGGAGTTCAATGTAATGTCTCTTCTAGTTTATCGCATATTCTTCCTTTTGCAACTCACTTCCAACTATTTTTAATCATGGAAATTGCAACCTTTAGTAAAAAAAGAAAAATTGCAACTATTGTCGACCATTTTATATGCATTATCGACTATTTAAAAACAGACGATAATATTAGTGTTCTTGATCGTTATAAAAAACGGTCGAGAATATCACTATTCTAAACCATTGTAAAACGGTGGAGAATACTAATATTCTCGTCTGTTTTTACGAAATGGTTGAGAATATCACAATATATTCTCGTCCATTTTTATCGAACAGTCAAAAATACTACCTTAGTTGATCGCTTAAATAGCGGTCGACGTATATGTTTGTGTCAATGATTTATTTAAAACAGTTAGAAAAAACCTTTGTCGACTATTGAAAATAGACGATAGAAATAACCACACATCGAATGAGGGTTAACATTTTCCTCATCGGTAACATTTTATAACGGTCGAGAAAACATAATAGCGACGGTACATTCCTTTACCCTATTTTTCGACAATTCTTTCACATTGCTGACTGTTTTTAATAATCGGCAATAGTGAATATGCAACGTCTTTGATACAAATAATCTAGTCAGTTAATTTTAAAAAGCAGTGCCACATCTTAGGTAGTCATTTCTTGTTGGTCTTCTTTTAATAGCGGTGGGTACATGTCTTACGTAGAGTTGAATTTTGAAAATATTTGCAATAAGATTGAGCTAATTAATTGGCAAAATGGTCTTAGCAACCTCTAGAGTATGGATTTAATGACCTTAAGATAGCCACTTAAAATTCTAAAGTCCAAATTGTAAGGTAGAAATTCTCAACCTTTCATTTGCCTCAATCTTTGATGCATGTAGCTAGCACTATTTTCGAAGATTATATAAAATTATTCTAATAGCACCTTTTGTGTAATAATCTTTCGTAGGACCTGTATATTTCTGAAGAATGAATTATTCTAAATTAGCAAATGCTACAATTTATCAATATATCATATTCTTCCCTAAACTCATGAACCCTATAACCGTAACTAGCATTACAAGAATTAACCTCCTCCAGATTTCCCCACCTACACATCCCTTTCTCTACTCCCTTCATCCTAAGTTCCCTGCTAAAGGAAAGGCCACAACTTCAACTGCATGAGAAATTCCTGATGCCTTTTTTCTTTTTTTTTCCTGAGAATGGATATCAGCCAAAATTTTCTAAACTCAAGTGTTACTAAATTTCTGGATCTTCTGCTAAAATTTCTCCAAACAAAATCTACCAATGATGTTCCTCTGTCCTTTAAGATGATTTAATTATATCTTTCAAACCATTAAGAGAAAATAAAAACTTATTCCAAAATTTCTAAAATTTTAGATAAGTCATGTTCAACAGAGAATAAGCTTGCTTATGATCATGTGAATTGAACAAAAAGTGAATAGTATTCATGGAAAAGTTTGTTTAGCGGTAATCTTGTGAAGGCTAAGGTTTTGAACCTTGAAGGCTAACTGGTTTACTTGTCTTCTTAACCCTCCTTCTGGGAGGTTTCTAACCCACTTAACTTGCTGCCAATTGAGAGGGATGGTATAAGCAAAACATAGATTTTGTAAGTCTTTAAAATAATATCTTTGAAATTAATTTTCAAATAAATAAAAATCGATGTTAATTAATCCTTTTATATAAAGTAAACAGAAATGATCAGGATCAACTCAATTTCACTTTATAAAATCTAAAAAATTTCCTAACCTTTAAAATAAACAAATTAATCCTAGATGATTTATATATAAATCAATTCTTCTTGCCTATATATATATATGTCATCTTCTATGTTTGAAAATTCTTCGTGACAGAGTTGAAATTAAGATCAACATCGATCGGCCATGAGTGGAGGAAGGGATGATGGACTTTATTGCGATATCTGGAACACGTACTCATGACCTCCTCCATGGCAATGGATTGGGGGATGGGTGGGTGGGGGTTCGCACATAAAATTAAATTAAAGACCCCATAAGCAGAGCCTTGCGGAGATGGCAATTAATTAATGATGGAGTTGGAGATAACCCACATGTGATTCTTCCTTGAGGATACTCTCTTCTGATCACACGCAACGACGTGAAAGTGATCGGTTGCTTCAACCCAACCATGCACGTGCTCTGGTTGCCGACCATCCCTAGATCTGCATCCATCAGTACCCATGGCGATGGGACCCACTCTATCCATACCATCTACTGCATCCAAACCAGTCTAAAGGAATAATCATCGATCGGATCAGCCAGAAAGACACCAATATTTTTTCCTCAATTGAGTAAAGCTTTGGATACAATTGCTCTTCTACCTAGGAGAGATGAGAGTGTATGGGTGATCTACACGTAAGTTACGTTCAGGTACAACAATATCTCTCATCACGAGTAATATTTTGTATTGAAAATTTAAGGATTGATATCACTTCATATGAACATATTATGCATCAAATTTAAAGTAAATCAAACATTTCTAGCATATAAATCAAAGAGGACTCATTTTTTATGACCTAAGTATCATGAAATTCGATCATATTGGATGTATTATTAGAAATACAGGATTGACTTCAAATTTGATGTATAACATATTCATATGAAGTGATCTCAATCTTCAAATTTTTAATCCAAATCATTACTCGTAATAGTAGATATTATCACACCTGTACGTAATTTACGTGTAATTCACTTGTACATTCCATTTTTTCTATATATATATATATATATTATAGTTGCATCCCTTTTAGCAAATTTAGAAGAATGTTGACGTTTATTGAGCAAATTAACCGATCGAATATGGTATCTATTCCTCAATTGTTTCTCATAATTAGTCATTTGTTCCTTATTTTCCTATATATCTCTCTAACCAAGCAGCAGCAAGAGGCTATAGAGTGGTATTAGGGTTGGTGCGCGCGCTCGTGCACGCACATACATTTAGCACGAGATGTAATAGGGAAGGAGGATGGTTGGGGTATATTAATTTCTGTGTACAGACCCCGTGTACCCCAAAAGTTTCCCATCAGGAAAGCAGTGTACTCTGTTGTCAACGTGACGTGGGGTTGGAATTAATGCTTGTTGGGTTGATCGGAGTAATGTCGTGGTCGGAAACCAGTTGTATTGCATGTATGGTACTGCTCCACTTGTACCATTTTTTTAATTATTATTAATTAAGGTGTCCGATCGTGTTCAGATAAAATCATGGAGAAAATAGCAACGCAATCATGACTTAGAGTTGGCATGAAGACGTCTGTAGGCTAGAAATTCCAGCAAGGCCCAACGCTTGGGACCGTCGTGCATGTGGCGGTGATAATTAAGAAAATGAGAGGACCAACTGATCCAATTGATTACGTTGAAAAGAACAAGTAACTAGTGAACTTTTTCCTTTGAGCAAAGGGTCAAATTAGCGAAGAATATACAGGTAATTGGTTGGGTCAACACACCGGGATGTATTTCGTCGATAAGGAAGTTATAGAATGGTGTCTTGTTGTGAGCACATGTTATATATACATCGAGGCAGAGAGTTCAACTGTGTCTCGACTTCTCTACTTACGGTACCGAACGTGGACCCTTGTTGGTGGTTTGGGTATGGAGGAGAAGGGACATCTTCTAAGGGTGAGAGTGATTGATTGTTTTCCTCCACTGTGTATCTCTAGCTACACTACTTATATGTCATTAATTAACAACCAAGATACATATATATATATATATATATATATATATATATATCCCAATCAATATATATAGTTACGTTTCACGTTGGCGATGGGTAGGAGGTGGACAAGCCATGTGTTTTGTCTGGCATCATACTTCTTTTGGAGAATATACTCATGGATATGGAGACAACCCTCGATCGCCTACATGTGCCTAGTAATTGAACATTAATCTTGCACAGTAATGCATGCCACCGTCGTCCTTGTTGGGTCTAGATTGAAGACGTCGACTGGAGCCGTGAAAAGAACGTGTGGCACGGAGACCTGCTGACGATACAAATTAACATTACGAACATAAATATATATGCTTAATTTCCATGCATGCCCGTACGTTATAATACCTTATTTTAATTTCTTGTGAATACCAGGTATGGACCAAGTGTGTGATTAAGAAATTTGGCCGAAATAAAATGTTCTTCTTATTCCCGCATGTGGTATCTTTGGGTTTCATGTTATGCTACAGGATATTGGTCAAACGTTGTAGATGAGAATTCTCCTTTTTAAGCCCTACCAAGTTCGTAGGTTTTAGGTAGGAAAAGAGTCCATTCAAGCAAGTATCAAATAAGCAATCGCATAAAGAAATAGAGAATTTGGTTATCCAATTTCATCTTTTAAAATGGGTACATTCGGGGAGAGGAAATTGACCCTAGAAATTTTGCCTCAAAGTACGAAAGAGAAAGAAAGTAGAAAATATAATAGTATTTTCTCTCTCCTTTTTCACCTACTAAAATGACCCGCTGTCCTTTTTGGATTGTTTAAGACGTCTAAGTTAGTCGTTAGAAATCTGTCCAGACGTATCGATATAGGGTCAGATGTTTGAAAGTAAAAAAATCATACCTTCTATTCTTTTTCCATGTATGCACACACGCACACACCTCTCTCTCCTCACCCCAAACCCTAATCCTTTCCTATTTAATCCCCACTCCCCCTGTTGAATGTCGGGTTGCTACACTAACGTGTTTGGTTTTGGAAAACCTGTCGTTGTAGTTTGAAAACGAAGAACTCGTGTTCAACAAATAAAATTTATACCAAAATAAAAATTCCAAGTCGAATACAGGGAGGCAGACATTTGATTTAAAAACTACGTGATTTTTTTTATTTATCACGAAGTAATTCAATTTAAAACTATCTAACTATTTACAATAAATAGAAGAGAGAGAGAGTAAGAGAGAGAGAGAATATTACAAACAGAAATCAAAATGAGATGTATAATAAACATAGAATTTCATCATTAGAACGATTGTTCATTACACTAAAAAGCAATAAATCTACTCTAGAAAGCATTAAAAGAATAGAGGGAGAAATATCCTCCTCGACGTCCCTTGGAGGACGAGCAGAACTACTCTAGAAAGCAGTAAATCTATACTAAAAAGCAGTAAAAAGAATAGGAAGAGAGATATCCTCCTCGACTGTCGCTTGGAGGACGAGCCTTGCCCAAATGGTCGTGCGGTTGATTTCAAGGCGCTGCATCCACAGCCGTTGGATCATGATCCAATGGCAGGGAGGGGCGGATGCGGGAGCTTCAACGGTTGTGTGCGGGCATTTAGGCGGTCGAGATGGCGCCATCTTGGCCGTCCATCTTCTGGATGTTGTAGATGGTGCCACAGGTGTCGGATTGACTCGATTTTTGTGTCATTAGGTTGAGATCGTTGATCTGAATCCATCCGTACGGTCGGATTTGTCGTTTGAAGTACAGATTTACACCATCTTAGCCCTTGATCTTCTAGGGTTCTCCGATTACTATCAGATGCCCGATTAGGGTGATCTTGGAGTCGTTGAACTCCAATCGTCGCCCTGATCACATCTGTACGGTTGGATCTTCGATCCGAGGCTCCGATAAAAAGTTTGCCCTGTCCAAGCACATAAAAGGAGATAATTAACCTCCATTTTATTCAAACTACTCTAAATGCAAGATGATGCATGTTATGCAATATTTATAGCATGCAATGCAATCCTATGCTTAAGAACATGCATAAATAGACATCTTAAGTAGTGTAAGCGTGTTTACATCACCCCCACGCCACTCTTTCCATCTCCACCGACCACCACCTTCATCCTTCCCTCCAGTCGGCCGCCACCTTCCTTCCATCCACCAACGCAGCGTGTAGCGAGGAAGAAGAGAGGGAGGGTCGGGACGCAAAGGAGGAGGAGAGGGGAGCTCGAGAGGAGCTCGTGAGGGAGTCGCGAGAGCGTGGGAGGAGCTCGAGGTGAGGAGCTCGTGTGCGAGGAAGTGGAGCTCACAAAGGTGGGCTTTGCGGCCTCTTGAAGCTGCTGGCGTAGCAGCTGCGGGCGGTGCGGAGGGGCTGCGTGGATGAGAAGGCTCGCACGAGTTCTGCGTACTAGACATTTTCTAGTATCAAACGTCTAGAGCACATCCCAGATGTTTGGAGTAGCAGAAGGACATTCGGAGCTGAAGTCGGACGTCTGAAAGCACACTCAGTACCAAGGTACATATTTCTGTGCGGTTTACGGCCATGCAGGCCTCACCGCAGAGATTTGTTTGGCCATTTTAGGTCTGCACGTACGTACGTAGGGGTAGGGTGTTGGAAAGGCGCGGGGTGCGCCCTTCGAGGTGTTTTTGGACGTCTGGACACGTCGCCAGACGACCGACCATACCTCCAGACGACTGGAAGGAGAGTCCGACGTCTGGAACTCACCTCGGACGATCGCGGAAGGGTTCGGACGTCCGAGGTACCCGCAGGAAACCCAGGGTGAGTATTGACGTATTTTAAGACGTCTGGGACTAGACCCAGATGTCTGATTTTTGGACAATGTGAGTGTCTTTGACTCGTTTAGGGCCCAAACAGAATTGGATTTTCGCAAACAAACCACCGTTATTTTTCAATTGAGTTTCTCTACGAGTTAGTGTCACTTGTATGTGGTTTTGGACTCATTTGATGTGATTGATTAATTGTATAAGTCTCCAGCCAGTCAAGTATGCAGGAGCCGCGGAGGCGACGGGATCTGCAATCCGAGCCCCCATTCCTCCCGTGTTTGTCGGTAGAGTGGTATACATTAATATTATGATTTAAATAAATGAACTGCATGTTTAGAACAACTTGAATGAACCCTAGGATGATAATAAACCCTAGGCCAGGAACAGACGAGTATGGTTTGAGCTATACTGTATACTTGAGATACATGTAGAACCCTAGGATGAGAATGAACCCTAGGGCAGGAACAAATGAGTATGGTTGAGCTACACTGTTTACTTGAGATGCCTGTAAAATTTTAAATGCTAGGAAATGTATTGATTATTTAATATGATGCCTTGTCGTTAGAAAATCACAAGCTGCCTTTTTCAAGAATGGAAACGGAAATGTAAATAGAGAGATCTGAAATTTTGGAATATGAAATGAAAGGAATACCAGCATGAACCCTACAGGGAATTAGGAGAACTCCTATAGACGGAAAGTGAGCTGGCCCTTGTGTACACGGTACCAAGGAGAGTCACTGTCCCTTTAGTGTAAAGGGGCACTAGTCGCTTGTTGGGTTGAGTCCCGTGGTTAGGCCTAGACACTCTACACTGACTCTGTTTGGCCCTCATGTATGTGGTATCGAGGTGAGCTATTTAGTGTAGAGGGGTACTAGCCGCCCGTTGGGTTGTGCCTCGAGGTCAGGCCTAGACACTCTACATCGACTCTGTTTGGCCCTCGTGTATGTGGTACCGAGGTGAGCTACTTAGTGCAGGGAGGGAGCTAGCCGCCCCAAGGGGCCTGGGGTTAGGACTAGTCGCCCTACACCGACTCTTGTTAGGCCCACTGGGCAAATCGGGATAGTCAAATGAGGGTACGTGGACTGTGAAGGGACGAGACCCCTATTCTGTTATGTTCTGAGAGGGAAAGGCCCTGTATTGTTCCGTACTGTACCTTTAGGCGTACCTGCTAGCGGAAACGACTGACCGCGTGCCAATGCGGGATAGCTACCCGCGCGTTTATCACATGTGTCGTAGTCACCGTTACGTCAGGATCGTGACCTCAAGGTAGTTGATTGGGTGTAGGATTACCACGGGGGACTCTCCCAACTAGAAGAGCACCACGTGTACCTCCTACATCATGGAAAAGACTGCAATCAAGATCATTCCCGTAAGGAACAGTCTAGATCAAGAAATGATTTAAGTGAATAAAGGAACAACAAATTAGAAATACTTGGTTGAACTAAATGAAAATGGATAGTTACTTAATTGCATTAATTGATAGCTTGTCTTAATTACATGTAAATGGCTAAACTACCACTCTACTCAACGTTCGCTGACTCCGGAAATTTTTATAACCCTGTTCAGGTCAGAGAGTTCAGTAGCCAGCACCACCGGCTGCATAGGGAGCTGGACCCAGTCGAGCCCAGCCTTAAGTGCATTTCTTACTATTTTCCTTAGCTTCTGTTGTAATAGTGAGTATCTTGTTCTATGAAATACTGTTTTAGGTACTTTTCCACTGTACTTTTCTCTGTCGTAGTTGTGATAGCCTATAATATTAATAGTCTATTTTGCTCTATTTCTTTTACTGTCTATTGTTTTTTTTTCTGCTTAGTTACATTGCATGTATAGATGTGAATTATTTCTTGCTTTTGGTTATTTCTCGTTGGACGACTAGGTCTTGGGATTAGTCGAGGCGGGCTGGTCTCAGGTCCTATAGGGATCTGGGATCAGGTCGTAACACCTATCATCATGTGGGAGCTGCAACCCCTTTATATAGTAATTGACGTTCTGCGACATTTGTCAAATAATCACAATAAAGCGATGTTGGCAGGTTTTTGTCCCCAGTAACGGCGTTAAAAATATGATCGTCGACGACCAGTTCGCACTAAAAAAGGATTTTAAATTTGTTGTTGCAATATATGTCACAAATACAAACCGATGTTATGTAAATTTTATTTATGTACTTAATTTTTACTGGTTTATTCCAAGTCGTTCACTGGGAGGCAGTTATTGATATACATCACTCTCTAAGTCCAGAAACATTCTTTTATTCCAAAAATTGTTGATTTTATTTACAGAAATAGATAAAAGAATCAATGAATAAAAGAATTTGATTAATTATGTACAAAAGAATTAATTAAAATATATTACAACGCCTGGAAACAAATGTACACAACAAGCATAAAAAATTATGTATAACTACTCCATGTTAATTATTTACAACTAATATAGTTAATACCTAAGTATAGGTACAAGAATAATTAATAACATTTACTATACTAAGTCATTATAATATACTAACATCTATAGTAACATATATAATATATACAGTAACATATATAAGTGTCACTAAAACCTTAGTAAAATTATATACAGAACATAAGGTAAAATACTTATCTTTACTGACATATATAGCTATCTATAGTGACGGATAAGATTATCACTAAAGCTCTGATGTTATTTATATACGTATAAGAGCTCAAACAAGTTAGTCTGTATACGCTTATATATCTATACATTACAATATACATAATTTATTTATTTACATATTTATATACATATACATTATGTACTATATACTTTACATACACACACATACTCACAAACACACATACACATATTTACGCAACTCACACACTCGGCACACAAATACACACAACACACCCAACACATATAACTCACACATATACACAACACACCCAAGGCATAGGGGGGAAGAGTCTCTAACACTTGGCTTCTTTTCAACTTTGCTCTCCTCTCTCGGTCGGTTCAGACCGATTCTTCTCTTCTCAACAGGTTTAAAAATTGATTTAGTGTGCTGGCAGCTTTTTCGAGAGATACGTAACACCCATTACTGGATGGGACCAGACCTCTATTAGGGCCACCCTAGTTTTTATTAGGGGTATTAATTTCGATTTTATGCTCGTTATTGGACCCACACAGGCCCACGCATAATGCACGGCTCCCGACCCAGTGCACCGCACCCATATTATCATGCCATATCAAGTTTGTAAGAGGAGATAATGTCATGTGTCTAAAAGGGCTCCCGACACTTGATGATCGGTAAGCATAAAACAGAAAAACTTAATAAGGCGGTGCGGGAGCTCGGCAACACACGATGTAGCACAAAACTCACGCTCAATTAAGCATTGCAGCTGCACTAGATGCGTGTACGATTTGCAATCTTTGACCCTCGATTTGAGGGCCATAATTTATTTTATATTAAAATTAAATTATACGGCTATAAAGCCCTTACATAGGACTACATAATTACATATTTACTTTACAAAAATAAGTTAGTTTATTATAATTAGGTAAAGTTTACATAATAAATTAGAGTTTAATTCATTAATTAAAGTATAAATTAGTTAATTAATTGTCAAATTGACTTAGTATAGTATTAATATACATAATAAGTTATTTATTACATATTTTTATTATATTTGATAAGCTTTATTTTAATTTATTTACAATTAAATACATGTTTTAGTTAGTTTAACATATAAATAGACTATAAATACTATAATATAATATAAATATGATATAAATAAGTTGAAAATACTTATTATAATATATTACAAGTATACAATATAAATTATCTCAGTATTAACTTAATTTACTAATTTATTTTATTTTAACTTAGTAAATTACCTAGTTAACTTAATAACCTAAATATTTACTGTATAAATATAATAAAATTAAGTTACAGGTATTATAAGATTCATAATATATATGTAAATACATATGTATAGTATTAGGTACAGATATGTACATTTAAATAGGTTTGTATAATTACTTAATTATTTTACATTTAAGTTATATAAATTAATATAAAATAATACAATAAGCTTATATATATAATAAGGTATTCTAAATAGTTAATTTACTACATAGAATACATATATAAGTTATTTATATACATTATATACATATTTTGTAATATTTACATATACCTTAGGTTTAATTAATATATACATATATAGTATACATGGTATTTCTAGGAGTTTTTAGGGCTTTTTTATTTTTTATGGGTTATATATATATATTAGAGATACGGGATGAGAGAGTGTGAGATGAGAGAGAGAGTTGTTTTTTTTGTTTTAGAAGTTGAGTTCTTTTATTAAGTTCCAAGGTATACTGAACTATCGACTACTATATTCTACCAAATTGGGGTTCAGAATGCCTTAAAACTTGACATACACCTAAAAATATTCCTAATCTTGACCAAGATAGGTTCATTTTATTTTTTTTGAAATTTTAAAAATATTTTTATTTATTTACAAAGTTGACACATTTTAGGCCTTCAAAGGATTTTCAAAATGGAACCTAAGAACTAAAAGAGGTTTGAGTAGCTGGGAATGCAATTTAAATACATTAAAACACTTATGTTATGACCCTGGCATCAAACACCGTTTAAGACGTCTGGGAGTTGGTCTAGACGTCTGGTCAGACATCTGGAAGCCTTCCCAGATGTCTGGAAATTGATTTTTTCGGCATACGGGTTCGCGTCTGTGTGCATGGGCGCGCAGACTAAACCGCCGCCCTCCTTTCTTCTCTCCCTTTCCTCTCCGTCCTGCAGGCACAGCCTTCCTTCTCTCTCTCCCCCACGGCACCTTCAAATACCCCCATGTCTGATTTTGGACAAACTTGTCGTTTTTGACCCATTTGAGGTCCGTTCGAAGTCCGTTTTCCTCGATTCAAGTTTTGTTCTTCTCAGAATTAGTTCCTCTACCTGTGTTACAGAAATTGTATCCTGTTCTGAGTAGCTCCTTGTATTTGATCCTTGTGTTAGGACCCCGTTCCTAGGTATGGCATAAATTATAGGACTGGAAAACTAGATTGAATGATAGATCCTAGGGTATGGCATGAATCCTAGGACTGGAAAACTAGATTGAATGATAGATCCTAGGGTGTGGCATGAATGCTAGGAACAGAAAACACCGAAACAAATGTCGTGAATATATGAATTGCAGTCTTGGAAAAATAGAAATAAAAATGATAATTGCCTGTAATTAGATAATAGTTGCTTGTTTATGAATGGATATTAACTGTTGAGAACATGGGCTATATGAGAATAAAGCTGAAATGATGAAACCTAAATTGGCTTAGTTAAAGAAATATGAGCATGAACCCTACGGGGAATTAGGAGTAGAGCTCCTGAGAGGTGAATGGAATAGAATTAGGGAAGTGAGCTGGGCCTTGAGTACGGAGTACCAAGGAGAGCGACTATCCCCCTGTTTAGTGCAGAGCGGAGCTAGCCGCCCCAGGGACCCAGGGTTAGGTCTAGCCACTTTGTATCGACTTTTGGCCCTCGCGTACACAGTACCGAGGAGAGCTACTAGTGTAGGAAGAGCACTAGCCACCCCACGGGCCCTGGGGTTCTGCTAGCCTTCCTACACCAACTTGTTAGGCTCACTGGGCAAACAAGGGTAGTCAGGCGAGGGTGCGCGGACTGTGGAGGGGTAAGACCCTGTTTGGTTACTGTGGAGGGGCTAGACCCCTGTTACTGAGAGGGCTCTGCCTTATACTACTTCCGCGCTGTGCTTTGGGGTGCACCCGTTTACGGAAACGACTGACCGCGTGCCAGTGTGGGGTAGCTACCCGTGCGTTTATCGCGCGTGCCGTAGTCACCGTTACATTTGTCAGCGACCTTGGGGTGGTTGACTGAGGGTAGGACCACCACGGGGGACTTTCCCGGCCAAGAGAGCACCACCTGTTACTTCTACTTTTCGGAAAAAAACTGCAACCAAGATCATTCCCACGAGGAACATTCGAGATCAAGAGAAAGATATGAGGAATAATTCAATAATGAGTAAATGGAAAAATAAAGAAAGAGATTAAAAATATAACAGCTACTGTCTACCTTACTGTCTTCTTAGCTTTTGGTTGCCACTCTACTCAGTGTTTTGCTGACGTGTCACCTTTGTCACCCTTTTCAGGACTAGGTGTTGAGCAGCCAGAGCTGGCGACTGCGGAGGGTGCTAAGACTAGTAGAGCTCAGTAGTTTACTTGTTAGTACCCACTGTACCCTTCCTTCTGTTGTAGTGAGTATTTTCTGTTACCACTGTACTATTTTATTGTAAGCATCATGTTTATGTACATGTTTATTTCTTTACTGTTGTAGTGGTATGTACTGTAGTAATTCTTTTCTTTACTGTTATACTTTTGTTACTGCTAGTTATATACATGGTGAATGTGGTTTATTTTATTGCTCTTTTGGTTACTTTCTCGTTAGACGACTGTGTCTTGGGATCAGTCGAGTCAGTCCGATTCTCGTGTCTCGTAGGGATTCGGGAATCGGGTCGTAACAAGATGGTATCAGAGTAAGGTCGTCCCGAGAAGTGAACCAACTGATTGGAAAGTAACCAATTCACGTGCCTGTAACTAGAGTAGCCACCACAACATTTCTTTTGACATATGTCCTTAGACTTCTCCGTTAGATATCGTTTCGTATTGGCGTGTTTCCGTTCTGTATTCGCATCTCCTTGCAGGAGATGCCTCGACGCGGGACTAGTGAGGCAGGCCGCCGGTGCTGTTGAGGATGATGTCGGAGGGGTGGGCGCGTTGGGGTCGACATTTCAGTGGACCAACCACTGCTCCCGGGCATTCAGGCTCAGGACTTCGCCGAGCTAATACGGGACATCGTGCGAGAGGAGCTCCACCAGCCGCCACGAGCGCCTCTCCCTGGGGCTGCGAGGGGGAGTCCTCTGTGGGACCACGCGACGGACTTGGCGCTGGACGCGGGGGAGGGAATGGGCCACCACCGCCCCCACCTTCCTCCGACACTTCCAAGCACAAAGCTTTTTTACCTGGAGGTGCACCAGCATCTCCACTTCATCTCCACTTTGAGCTTTTCGGACAGTTCCGGAAGTTGAAGCCCCCCTCCTTTAATGGGGATGAGGACCCGACCGAGGCGAAGGACTGGCTCGAGTAGATCGAGAAAGTTTTTGACACCCTTCGCCCCCCGGTGGAGTGCCACGTGGCCTTTGCCACGTACCAGCTAGAGAGCGCGGCACACAGGTGGTGGAGGGCGGTCAGGGGATAGGAAAGGGACGAGCCGACTTGGGACCGGTTCGTCACCCTCTTCTGCGAGCAGTACTTCCCCAGACATGGCAGGACCAGAGGAGCGGGAGTTCCACACTCTCCGCCAGGGGACGATGATCGTGAGCGCGTACCGCATGCGTTTTCTGGAGCTGTCTCGCTTCAAAGCGACAGTAGTGGCCACTGAAGAGGAGCGCCTTTGGAGGTTCATCGAGGGCCTCTGGCCTGCGATTCGGGGGTATGTCAAACCCCTGAAGCTGCCTACGTTCTCGAGGGTGGTGGAGGAAACTATGACATACGAAGAGACCAACCCGTCCGGGTGAGATACTGACAGCGGGCGGAAGAGGCCATATCAGCCAGACTTCTCACAAGGCCAATGAGAGAGGAGACACGTGGTGCCCGCAGGAGAGCCATTACGTTTTGCAGGGCCATCAGTGGCCTTTGGGGGCCCTCGACAAGGGCCAGCTATTAGCACTGGACCCCCTCCCAGCCGACAACAGGGACCCACTGAGGGCGGGAGTCGAGTCCCCCTTTGCTACCAATGTGGCCAGCCGGGCCACATCAGGAGGGACTACCCGTCTAGGGCAGGAGGTCAACATATGCTTCTGCGCAGAGCACTAGAGGGCGAGCAGGAGGCCGCGGTTTCCAGGAGCGAGGAGGAGGACAGCAATCACGAGGAGGGTACCGGCCAGCAACTACCTGTCCGACGCAGAGTGTGGCTGCTTCGTCCGCACCTAGGGCTGAGAGGCGTATCAACGCCCTGACACACAGGGATGCCAGAGCTTCGGGATCAGTGGTGGCAGGTATGGTTTCAGTTTTCTGCAGACTCGTTTACACGCTTTTCAATTTTGACGCTACGCACTCATTTTTCGCTGCCAGTTTCGCGGTTAGTTTGGGGCGGGATTGTATACTGTTAGAGGATCCGTTCGTGATCAGAGGTCCAAGTGGTCAGCTGTTTGTAGCTGAAGAGGTATACACGGGTTGTGAGGTCAGTGTTAGGGGACACAGCCTTCCCACATACCTGATTATGATACAGATGGAGGACTTTGGCATAATTCTGGGAATGGACTGGTTGTCCGCTTACCACGCCTTGGTGGACTGCTTTGAGAGAAAGATCGTCTTCTCCATACTAGAGTTGCCTTCTTTTGAGTTCCACGGGCAGCCAGTGGACGGAGGCTTCAGGTGCATTTCTGCACTTTGGGCGGCGAGACTTTTAAGTCAGGGGTGTGAGGGCTTCCTATCTTGTGTGGTGGCAGAGCCCAGCCCTGTGGCAGACTTCTAGAGTATCCCGGTGGTCAGAGAGTACCCCGACGTGTTCCCAAACAAGTTGCTAGGACTATCGCCCGAGCGTGAGATCTAGTTTGAGATCTCACTGGTACCGAGGACTAGCCCCATCTCCACCGCACCGTACAAGATGGCACCACTTGAGCTACGAGAGCTCAAGTCTCAGTTGCATGATCTTTTGGAGAAGGGCTTTGTGAGACCCAACACGTCTCCCTGGGGAGCCCCAGTACTGTTTGTAAAGAAGAAGGATGGTATCCTACGCCTCTGTGTTGACTACCGACAGTTGAATAGGGTCACCATCAAGAACAGGTATCCGCTGCCGAGGATTTATGACTTGTTTGATCAGCTGTGAGGTGCCACGGTATTCTCCAAGATAGACTTGAGGTCTGGATACCACCAGTTGAAAATCAAGGAGGCAGACGTCTCCAAGACAGCTTTCCGCACCCGGTACGGACACTACGAGTTTCTGGTCATGCCGTTTGGGCTGACCAATGCCCCCGCTGCCTTCATGGACTTGATGAACCGGGTGTTTAGACCATACTTGGACCAGTTCGTGGTGGTATTCATTGATGATGTGCTCATCTATTCTCGAGATCAGACGCAGCACGGACAGCACTTGCGAATGATTTTGGACACACTGAGACGACGTAGGCTGTACGCCAAATACAGCAAGTGCGAGTTCTGGTTGAGGGAGGTGACCTTCTTAAGTCATGTGATCTCTGGGGATGGCTTGGCTGTGGACCCAGCCAAGGTCGAGGCAGTGCTCAGGTGGGAGAGACCGCGTACGGTCACTGAGATTCATAGTTTCTTGGGACTGGAAGGCTACTACAAGCGGTTTATCAAGGGCTTTTCACAGATTGCATGTCCTATGATACAGCTGACCCGGAAGGATGTGCCCTTTACTTGGACAGACGCCTGTGAGGCATGTTTTTAGGAGTTGAAGGAGAGGCTAACTTCGGCTTCTGTGCTCACCATCCCAGACAGTATTGGCGGGTTCGTTGTGTACACAAACGCCTCTTTGCAGGGGTTAGGGGGTGTGCTCATGTAGAGGGGTCACGTTGTCACTTACGCTACCCAGCAACTGAAGCCCCATGAGCATAGCTACCCTACCCATGATCTGGAGCTGGCAACTATCGTCTTTGCGCTGAAGACCTGGAGGCACTACTTGTACGGTGAGACCTTTGAGATTTTCACAGATCACAAGAGCCTCAGATACCTGTTTGATCAGAAGGAGCTCAACATGAGACAGAGACGTTGGTTGGAGCTCCTGAAGGACTATGACTACAGCATTTCCTACCACCCGAGAAAGGCCAACGTGGTGGCTGACGCCTTGAGCCGGAAGGCGCCCGCACACTTGGCCAGTTTACAGGTGTAGAGTTGGAGCCTCTTGGAGGAGATGGGCAGTTGGCGACCCCTAGAGTTACGGGGGCACTGTGGGGTAGTGACTATGACGTGACAGACGAGGCCAAAGCTAATAGATCGCATCATCACAGGGCAGATGGTCGACCCGTACTTGCACTTGCAGTCCTTGCGTGACAGGGTACTGTTAGGAGACCCTGAGGAATTCTCTTTTACAAACCAGGTGCTACGTATGAGAGGATGGTTGTGCGTTCCCAGAGACGAGAAGCTGTTGAGAGAGCTCCTGACTGAGGCACACGATTCCAGATTCACCATACATCCCGAAAACACAAAGATGTACCATGACTTGAGACGTGACTTTTGGTGGAGGGGGATGAAGCGGGATGTAGGTGAATTTGTGCAATAGTGTCTAGTATGCCAGAAGGTGAAGGCCGAGCATCAGAGACCTACAGGGCCGCTACAGCCACTTCCAGTGCTAGAGTGGAAGTGGGAGAGCATCAACATGGACTTGGTGGTGGGCTTACCTGTTACCCAACGAGGACACAACGCAGTATGGGTAATCATTGACAGATTGACGAAGACGGCGCGTTTCTTGCCGATCCGAGTCACCTTGGGACCAGCACAGTTGGCAGAGAGATATATCAGCGACGTGGTACGTCTACACGGAGTTCCGCGGGAGATCGTATCCGACCGGGATACCCGCTTTACGTCCCAATTTTGGGCTGAGTTTCAGCAAGCCCTGAGGACGCGGCTGAGATTCAGTACATAATACCACCCCCAGACGGACGGACAGTCTGAGCGCACGATACAGACACTTGAGGACCTTTTGCGTGCTTGTGTACTGGACTAGAGGGGCTCTTGGGAGGAGCACTTGCCCTTGACAGAGTTTGCATATAATAACAGTTATCACTCGAGCATCGGCATGGCACCCTACGAGGCTCCGTACTGACGGAGGTGTACGGCACCCTTGAGTTGGGTTGAGGTGGGGACCAAGTGGGAGGTTGGCCCCAGGCTGATCCGGTAGAGTCAGGAGGTAGTCGAGCAGATTCACAGGAGACGCCGCACTGTCAGGAGCAAACAGAAGTGCTATGCAGATCGGAAACGTAGAGAGGTGCAGTTTGAGGTTGGGGACCACGTCTTCCTTCGCGTTTCGCCCATGAAGGGCCTGCAGCGGTTTGGGGTGAGAGGGAAGCTCGCGTCGAGGTTCGTGGGACCCTTTAAGGTCTTGGAGTGGGTTGGACCCGTTGCTTACAAGCTTGCCCTTCCTCCCCAACTTTTTGGTGTGCACGACATGTTCCACCTATCCAACCTCAGAAAGTACGTCGCCGATCCCAGTCACGTCCTGAGGCACGAGAGCATCGAGGTGGGTGACGACCTGACCTACCCTGAGCGGCCAGTGCAGATTCTCAATAGAGCCGTCCGCAGTCTAAGACAGAAGCAAGTACCCTTGGTGAAGGTTTTGTGGGGGAGCCAGCGGTACGAGGAGGCTACTTGGGAGGCTGAGGCAGCGATGTGGGAGCGGTACCTGGAGCTTTTTGCGGGTACATATTTTTGGACCGGCTTCGGTCCTCTTTGAGTTTGTTATGCATATATCGTTCTTTTCCGCACCCTAGTTAGTGCAAGTTTCGGGGACGAAACTTCCTTTGAGTTTGTTATGTTGTTATGACCCCGGCATCAAACACAGTTTGACGTCTGAGAGTTGGTCCAAACGTCTGGTCAGACGTCTGGAAGCCATCCCAGACGTCCGGAAATTAATTTTTTCGGCATACGGGTTCGTGTCTACACGCATGCGCGCGTAAACTGAACCGCCGCCCTCCTTTCTTCTCTCTCTTTCCTCTCCATCCTGTAGGCGCAGCCTTCCTTCTCTCTCTCCCCCACGGCACCTTCAAATAACCCCCTCTCCTCTCCCTCACCCTCACTCCACCGCCTTCTTCTTCTTCTCCTTCCTGTTAGCGTGAGAGTAAGCGGGCGAGGAAGTAGCTGCTGCCGTGAGTGCGCAGGGAGGAGGGGTTGCAGCGAGAGGGAGGGAGTTAGAGCACAAGGGTACGAGCTCGCCGGAGCAGCCAGGGCCGGCCGACGGGTGCGCAGCAAGAGCGTGGCGCTGGGGAGGAGCTGCTGCAGCTCAGGCGAGCGCGGTGCGGCACGGCTGTGCGCAGCAGGCGGAGGGCAAGGAGGTCTTGATTCTGGGAAAATTTCCTAGAATCAGACGTCTGGACATACGTCTAGACGGCGTAGGAGACGTCTGGAGGAAGGCCCAGACGTCTGAAAGGTACAATATTTTCCTTCCCTTCTTCTTTCGCGTGTACAGCCATGCAGCCATTCCGCCGAGGGATTCTGCCTCATTTCGTGTTGAGGACGGTCGCGTATGCGTGCAGGTATCATTCAGAAAGGCGCAAGGGCACGCCATCCCACACAGATCGAACGTCTGGGCACAGCACCAGATGACAGAGAGAGTCTCCAAACGTTCGGAGCGACAGTCGGACGTCTGGAAACTAAGTCCAGACGGTTCAGCGGGATTCTGGACGTTTGAAGGATCGCGCAGGATCAAGGTATGACCTGAGCCATCGTTTAAGACTTTTGGAAGATGTTACAGACGTCTGATTTTGGGTAGACTTGTTGTTTTTGACCCATTTGGGGTCCGTTCGAAGTCCGTTTTCGTCGATTCAAGTTTTGTTCTTCTCAGAATTAGTTCCTCTACCTGTTTACAGTAATTGTATCCTGTTCTGAGTAGCTCCTTATATTTGACCCTTATGTTAGGACCCTGTTCTGTTACGGCTGTAAGGGTTGTGGAGGCGCGCGAGCTTGCCGATCACGCCCCCAGTACTCCCAGTTTTGCGGGTAGAGTGGCTCCCTTTAAATCTTTACCAACATTTATGCACTTGTGATATAATTAATAGATTCTAAGGTTTGGCATGAACCCTAGGATTGGAAAAATTAGATTGAATGATAAATCCTAGGGTATGGCATGAATCCTAGGACTGGAAAACTAAATTGAATGATAGATCCTAGGGTATGGCATGAATCCTAAGACTGGAAAACTAGATTGAATGATAGATCCTAGGGTGTGGCATGAATCCTAGGAATAGAAAATACTGAAACGAATGTCGTGAATATATGAATTGCAGTCTTGAAAAAGTAGAAAGAAAAATGATAATTGCCTGTAATTGGATAACAGTTACTTGTTTATGAATGGATATTAACTGTTGAGAACATGGGCTATATGAGAATAAAGCTGAAATGATGAAACCTAAATTGGCTTAGTTAAAGAAATATGAGCATGAACCCTACGGGGAATTAGGAGTAGAGCTCCTGAGAGGTAAATGGAATAGAATTGGGGAAGTGAGCTGGCCCTTGAGTACGGAGTACTAAGGAGAGCGACTGTCCCCCTGTTTAGTGCAGAGCGGAGCTAGCCGCCCTAGGGACCCGGGGTTAGGTCTGGCCACTTTGTACCGACTTTTGGCCCTCGCGTACACAGCACCGAGGAGAGCTACTAGTGTAGGGAGAGCACTAGCCACCCCACGGGCCCCGGGGTTCTGCTGGCCTTCTTACACCGACTTGTTAGAACCACTGGGCAAACCAGGGTAGTCAGGCGAGGGTGCGCGGACTGTGGAGGGGCAAGACCCCTGTTTGGTTACTGTGGAGGGGCTAGACCCCTGTTACTGAGAGGGCTCTGCCCTATACTGGTTCCGTGCTGTGCTTTGGGGCGCACCCGTTAACGGAAACGACTGACCGCGTGCTAATGCGGGGTAGCTACTCGTGCGTTTATCGCGCGTGCCGTAGTCACCGTTATGTCTGTCAATGACCTTGGGGTAGTTGACTGAGGGTATGACCACCACAGGGGACTCTCCCGGCCAAGAGAGCACCACCTGTTACTTCTACTTTTTGAAAAAAATTGCAATCAAGATCGTTCCCACGAGGAACATTCGAGATCAAGAGAAAGATCTGAAGAATAATTCAATAATGAGTAAATGGAAAAATAAAGAAAGAGATTAAAAATATAACAGCTACTGTCCACCTTATTGTCTTCTTAGCTTTTGGTTGCCACTCTACTCAGCGTTTCGCTGACGTGTCACCTTTGTCACCCTTTTCAGGACTAGGTGTTGAGCATCTAGAGCCGGCGGCTGCGGAGGGTGCTGGGCCTAGTAGAGCCCAGTAGTTTACTTGTGTCTTACCCACTGTACCTTTCCTTCTGTTGTAGTGAGTATTTTCTGTTACCACTGTACTCTTTTATTGTAAGCATCATGTTTATGTACCTGTTTATTTCTTTACTGTTGTGGTGGTGTGTACTGTAGTAGTTCTTTTCTTTATTGCTGTACTTTTGTTACTGCTAGTTATATACATGGTGAATGTGGTTTATTTTACTGCTCTTTTGGTTACTTTCTCGTTAGACAACTGTGTCTTGGGATTAGTCGAGTCGGTCCGATTCTCGTGTCTCGTAGGGATTCGGGAATCGGGTCGTAACAACTTAGCACACTATCTGAAACATGTTTGAACTCTTATGCAAATTTTCACTTCAGATTTTATTCATATTTCAAGTTTGGACATATTCACAAGAAAAGTAGCTAACAAAGGAATTTAAAAATGAGGTTACAAGCAATTCAAGTTGAAATTCAATTAATCTAAAGTACATGAATGCTTATTAATGATATACAAAACGTTACAACTTAAGTCAACTCACTTTCAACTCCAAAACCCAGCCAATCTGATTAGCCAAGACAGCCAAACAGTGCTGCTACAGTACACAACAGTAGCTGTTGTTTAGCAGCCATAGTTGCTGCTTCTACCAATATCAAATGCTGGAGTCTTCGATTAGACGTCTTAAATCCAAATGTAGATTTTGCAACAGCTAACATCTGCTTCTACTACTATCTCAGCAGCAATAGCTATTGTTTCTAATTACTGAAAACCAGCCCAGATCAGACTTAAGAAGGTCTGATCTAAGGCACATGAATGCACAAAAACACTTCTGACGGATTAAATCTACCCAAAATCCTTTTAAATCATAATTGAAGATCTGAAAATCCACTAATGAGTAATATTTCCAGATTGAATTTTGTATAGATAAAAAACCCATGTTGCCTTGATTTGGGCTTTTAATGTGATTTGATATTTGAATAAATCATATGATCTGCTTAAACACCATTGATTGGTGTTCAAGATGATCTAGTGATTAACTCAGAATCAATTGGGTCCTCGTTTGACCTCAATTCAGTATTACTGATTATCCTTGGGCAAACTTTCCAAAATAACACTTAAATTAACTGCTGCTCATCCACACAATAAAAATCAAATCCAAAACCTTGGATTCATTACATGATACTTAATTAAGCAATTAAAAACCTCAAAAAGCTCCATTGAATTCGATAAAACCAAATGATCACCAAATCATAAGTTTGGGCATTAAAAGTATCTTTGAAAATAATCGAGCAATTTGAGACAATAAAACCAGATCAAGGGGTCTTTGTGAATTTATGGAGTGAGTGGGAGACCCCGCAAGTGGGTTTTTAGGTGCAAATTTAGATCTAGAGGCCAAAGCTTCAGATCTGAATTTGACCTTGATGGATAGGTGGATGATGAATAAAATTCGAGGAAAAATCAGAAGCGAATCGTGAAGCGTAGAGAAAGCTGCATGCATCGAAATGGAGGTAGAAAAACAACTCTCTTATTTGAATTGATCAGAGAGAGTGGAATCAAATCTATACTAATCTACTCCTGAACTACACTAATCCATCACTGAATTTTGCAGCTAATCTACTCCTAGCTAATCTAATTATACTAAACACTACTCTACATTACTCTATAAAGCAGGAAAATCCTAATCTAACAAAAGAATGGGACCTGTTGAGAAGATCTGCAACTGGTGGCTGCAACGACAAAGGGGGGAGGATCTCCAGTGGATTGAAAGTCCACTAGTGGGACTCAATGTCGCCCTCAGGTGCTATGTGGTCCTTAACGATGAGGAGTGGTCGTAGGAGGTGGAATTCCATTACATAGGCGTAGGAATGAAGGTGTATGAGAAGAAACTGGAGACGACAAAATTGCTCAGCTCAAGAGAGTACGAGGAAGCTGATGGTCGTGTGTGCAAGCTGGGTAGGGACTTAAGTAGGCTTAAGGAGTGAATGGACTCACTGCAAGGTGCGATCACTCACCTAGGGCTTGGGTGGTAGGGATGGGAAGAGAGATGCGTGCGAAGTCCAAATCAAAGATCGGTCGTTGGATGGGATATGGGCAAGATGGTGATCGCATGCATCGAAGCACGTGAAGCTTTGAATCAGGGATGGTCATAGGATCATGGGATCAAGGAACGAACGACTGTGATTGGGCGAGTTCTTCACAGTAGACTTGTGACGCAACAGGTCTATTAGAAGAATTGTGGGGAAACCCTTATGGGCAAGGGGTAGAGATTTTGTGAAAAGACCCATAAGTAGCTAAGAGGTTCTGCAAAGTAGTCCCTAGGATTTTCAAATAGGTCTCTGTTATTTACAAAATGCTCCTTGGAAGTTTTTAAATGAAGAAAATGTATATGATCTAAAGACCTATATGTAATCTAATAAATGCAAGATCTTAATGACGTCCAAATGCAATCAAGTTTTTATTTGAGCTTAATTGAACATTAAGGAAGTTAATTTTACTTTCGATTTGAAGTTTTGAGCTCAAATGTTTGTTTAATTTGCAAATGAATCATCATTTTATAATAATGAATAAAATACCTCATTTAATGACCTAATTTCGTGTTTTTAACTCAAATTTGATGTTTTAAGTCATTTTCACTATTTCCCAGACTTAATCCATTCCATGTGTTAATTCAGTAGTGTTTAATCTAATTTCTAGCTTAACTTGGACATTTTAGTTATGATAAGCTACACCTCATCATATAGCAAAACCTCCTCTTATAACGTATTGTGGGCATTGACTTTATGTACTTCGTGACTTCCAGAGTTCCATTATTTCGTAACATTTGGGCATATTATCACCACATCGTACACATTTAGGCACATTGCTTGTGTTTGTCAAGGGTCGTGATGGTAGAATAATGGATAGTGTAATCGCTACCTAGTAGGAAGCCACCGACTGTGGTTATCCATTTGTTCACCTGACTTTGTAGTTGACTTGAATATCAGGTTGTCTATTTATCTTCTTAGCTAGACTTGTTGGGTCAGAGCACAGACCTATTAGCCTGGTCGTGCCTTTGTAATTGGAGTCGAATCCATTTGATTTTTGCCAGCTGGATGAATCTTCAGTTGTTAGGTTTTTGCCTTATACCATTCCATTGTAAGGCCTTAATAGGCCTCTTAATGAACCTCTCCTTAGGCCTTCATGATCCCTTTTTTGTTGGACTTAGATAGAAACTTTCTTTTGCTCATCAATTGCCAATTAGTTGTTTTAATTTTATCATCGTCAGTACTCTTCTCATCACTTGCCCATTTATGCCCTAACAATTAAACAATTCATGTGATCTTCTATATACAAACTATGGCATCAATAACACGTAAATGTATCTTGTAAAGTTGGCATACTTTAGCATTAACTTTTATTTAAATAGATTTAGATAATAAATAATATATAACTAGGAGGTTTTACACCAATGCCATTGAAAACATTTGATATTATATAATTACCATCATAGTTTTCACATTTACACACATGTCAATGTAAATTTGATTATTTTTAAAAATTTTTTATCATAATTACATTTTCTTTAGGTTTTTGATATGATCTATAAGCAAAAACTATCATTTACTTTTTTTTTTGGCCGAAAATAGCAAATCATCTCGTACAACTTAATTCGAGTTACATGTTTGTAAAGATAATCAATTTTATGGTGCCATTTATGTAAATATAAAAATTAATATCAGAAGTTTCTGATGGCATTTATATAAAATCCTATGATAACTAAGAAAGTCTAGATCCTATACGATTAAGTTAAGGTGTAAAAAAGTAAGAGGTTCTCACAAGAATGTATTTTAAAAATTCAATTATACCAATCAAAAGAACACTATTCAAATGAGATGTTAATGAAAAATCATATAAATCGAATAATGTTAAAATGTCTTTCTCAGCAATTCAAATAATGAGCTTGTATAGTATTATTTGCATAAAACTCATTGAAAAGATTATCTTATACATTTTTTATTTGTGTGATTTTTCATATTCACTCTACATGAATGATGCTCTTTAAATCCTTTTTATTGAACTTTCCAAAAACTTTTCATACAAAGAACGCTCACATTCCTTAAATTTTTATTTCCTCCCACAATACTGTTCCTCCTACTAACTCATGCAATTTATATGCATTTTACAAATTTTTTTATTCAATTAAATTTTTGGGATCAAAGCCTAGATGCTTCAATGATATGACACCTCTTAGTTTACTAGGGATGTTAAAACCTACAATTGTGGCCAATTACTTCTAAAGTTCTTGTGCCATGGTTGATTTTCACAAGTATTGCTATATTTTTTTTGGTTGATTGTTCCTTTTGTTTCTTTCACATAATCATTTATAAGTCTAGTTGTTTCTAAGGGAAAAACAAAGTCTAGGCTTAAGATGAATATGCATATCTGTTTAATAACACTATAGGGACAAGGGGACATAAGTTAGGCAGATTCCATTGAATGCCCTTTACCAACATATGTGGGGCATTATCAATCATTTGTGTACGATAATATTTGCCTTCCAAATGTCATGGATGTGCCCTAACAAATGTGCCTTAAGAAGAATTTTCTTTAGGATTGTTAATTGACATTTCAAGGAAAATCCTTCATTAATATCATAAGATGGACTACTATTTTCCAAGGATATAAATAAGGGACATGACTGGAGAGGACTTCAAACCAAGGGCAAAGATTTCAATTCTTGATTTATTTACCTTATTTTTATAAGACATTTTTTGTAATTTACTTATAATTATCTAAGTGGGGCTCAAAATTTCATGGTCATGGATGAAGAAGTTATATATTCTATCAAGCTAATAATTGCAACATGTTAACAATGAAAATTGAATCAAGGAAGATTGCTTAGTGTTTAATTTCCAAGATAAATGCGTGTAGTTACATATATAAGTAAATTGGGGTAACTTGATAACCTACCAAAATCATCAGTAAACTTACCAAAATTATGCATACAAGAGAAATCTCTTGCAAAGACAACCGTAAATTTTCCTATTTGAATTAGTTGCACAAACAACTGAATGCTATCCATAATTTTCATCATTTTTTATTTACTGAGCTTGGTTTGTAGAAGTTGCCATAAATGCCACAGGTTCATTGGGCAACATTAACATTGAGTAAAGGGAGAAGATTCAATGGCATGGCTGATCTCACTAAGCAAAGGTAACTTCTTTAATTTTAAACTCAAGTAATCATTCCTTCATAGGTACATCTTTAGTGTAATTTGAATAGCCAATAACGTGACTAACACTTTACAGTACAATACCACCTCCTTCGCAACCATCTCCACCTCTAACAATTCATTCATCTTCTCTTTCAATATTGACATTTTCTTAGTCAAATCATTTAGTTGTTTGTCTCTAATGTCTTCCATCCCACTTTTGATCTCATTTTTGTAGGGATGATTCACCCAATCAAAGAGGCTTCAACTCCAAGATCTGCACATGTAGAATTGTTGCCCTTTGCTCCACGGCTGGTCGGACATCCTCAATGCAACTGGAAGATGGCAAGAGCACTTGACAAGTGGACCTATGGATGAAACTTGCAATGTAGAGCAGTGTTGTAAAAGTTGGCCTACTGAGCTGAGTGATCGGCTGAGTAATCCTATGCGGTGCCCTACCAACTGAATAACCCATAAGCGGGCCTACAGTCGGCAACACCAACTATTCGGTCGAGTAGTTGGTCGAGTAGTAGGCCGATTTTTGTATAGAGGGAAAAATAGGTATGTCGGTATATTATTTTTTAAGGTCAAATAAAACACCACTCAACCCCCCTCCCTTGACCACTCCCCTAAAATCATTTATTTTCACCCGAGACTCCTCTTCGACCAAGCAAAAACCCTCCATCACTGAATATATTTGATTCAAGCATGTATTAATTCTTGGTTTATGTTACCTTGTTGTTGGTGATGTATTTGAAATGGTTTATACCTTGGTTTAATTATTAAATTTGTAACGAATTTGATATTATTTGTACTTTGTAGCTTATTTTATAACATTGAAAATGAATATGCTTATTTTTATGCAATGATACATTTCACTTTTTGATATATATATATATTTAAAAAATGCTCGATCAAGTACTCCTAACTATTCCCCTGCATATCGTATACTCCTTAGTCAGTGGTTTAATCGACTGAATACCTACTACCAACTTTTACAACATTGATAAAGAGTCAATCGAGTATGTACACGTGTTACAGAAATATCTTCATGTAAACATTGTGCTCGTTTTGTAGCAAATGAAAATATATGTAAAAAAATCTTATACAAAACTTATGAAGTTTTATTTATATCGGTTCAGATGTAACCATCAATGATGTACTATTGAATAAGGGACTCTTAAATTTTTTTCTATGCCTTGTTTGGCAAATGTGTGGGTTAAAACAACATTTAAATAGGTGTCAGGCCCAAATAATTACCCATTGGAGAGGACCCAACAACTCCTTTCCATGACTATCATCTTAGGGGCATTTTTGTCATCTTACACTAATGCCTAACGACTGCTAACCCTACCCCCAAACAGAAGTGGATGAAAGTTAATTGAAGGGCATGAGGTACTTAAGTTAAGAACTTTTGGGTGTATATACACAAATACGTAGTACATAGGAGTATTTATATAGATAAAAACTCCTTTAGAATTACAAATAGGACTTCTTTGTTCAAGAAGTGTTTAGATATTCCAGAGTCAAAACTCATAAAGATGGAAAAATATAGACTTTTGGCAACAAAATCTAGCTGGTTGATAAATGTATAAAGCCATCCTACTCCACTAAAGAAAGGAGTAAAGCTAGATAATTTCAATTATTTCTTCTCAAGGAAAATAAGCCTTTGAATAAGCAAATACCCTCACATGAATCTCAATTCTAGACATATGGCATTAAACATAAAATTTAGTAAAGTTCATTACTTAGAGATAAAGAAGGTAAGCCAAAAGATTTATGCAAAATGAATTTAGATCACATAAAAGATATAGAGAAGGCAACTCCTCATCCCCGATCCTAAACACCTCTTCTAGCTAGCTTGGGCCCTTGCCAACATCTTTAAGGCAAGGTTATTATGTTCAATACCATGGCCCATGTAGGTCAATGACATCCATAGAGCAACCTCTATGTTCACGAATAATGTACGTCCTGTATGTTATTCAAATGTGCAGCTAGTCATGCCGACCATTTTAAGTCCTTGTGGATGACTCAAATCTACGCCCTATGTTTGATGTGCATATATATGCTTAGATGATTTGCACATCTCTTTAAGGCTTATTTTTGATACAATATCATCTGATAACATCAGATAATTTTAAATATGGTGATTTGAAAAAAATTAGGGAAGGTGGACATATTTTTGTATTTGCAGATAAACATAGAATGCAATTAAGTAAGAATTGAGTTTAAGTATTGTAATTTGTGATGTGAAGAAAGAACTAATGGCTAAGAAATTTCTCTTTCTTCTAAATAGAGCTGGTCTATCAAGATATCATAATTGCTTTCCACATTACTGTGTATTTCAACTCAAGCAGATATTATCTTGAACCCACTTTAATTGCATGATGGTAGAGTAGGAAAGCTCTCATCCAAACGATCAAGATTCAAACTTTATCGTACTTGAGGGGGAGAGAGAGAGAGATTGATTATATTTTTGGAATTTCTTTCTCAAAGCCCAAGCCATAATTATCCAACCAGTAATCAACAACTAATTTATCTATGGATAAGTATAATACGAGAGAAATGAGGACAATTGTTGTAATAAAGGTTTATATATTTATTAGTTATAACTATAAAGTTGAAAATTAGTTTCAATTGATAATATAGCTACAAAAGTTTTAAAAAGGTCACAAAGTAGGATGTGGTACACTTTATATCAACTAATTTTTAGAAAAAAATTAATGAAGAAAAGTTGTCTTTATTTATCCATATAAGATAACAAGGATCAAGATTAATGATTTAGATATTTCTTAGGTCTTCTGAGCCATTACTCACAATCGAATGGGTAGCCACTACTTATTTTTGTTGATATTTATTTAAAAAATTAACATAGTTCTTACTTCATTTGTCAGAGGAATAAAATAAAAGACCACATATTTCATTTGTTCAACTTACACTTCAATTATGCAATTGTTATCAATTATATATATGTTATATCCTTATATATTAACTTATACTCGAATGACTCTTCTCTCCTCTCTAGTTCAAGTACATTTCATCTCAAAGTACAACCCATATATATATTTAGTTTCAAAGTTTAACTAAAGTGAAATATCCAAAAAGATTTTGATAAAATAAGATTTTTCTTTTAATGTCTGGAAATCCCATACGACAAAATAAGTAAAAATCTACTATTTTCCACAAGGTAATATATAGATGTGAGACTCTCATTTTTAAAGTTATAGGATTTTATACCATTTGAACAAGCCTTAGTGACAGGCCTAAGTATAGTGTTGATTAAGGCCACCCATCTCATTCTTAGTTTAAACTAAAGTGGGCTCATTTTCAATTGAGTCGAGCTTGATCCACTAATTATTAAATTATGCATTAAATAGAATATTAAACCCATTTATTTGACACATAGGCTTGGTGATTCTCATCTTTATAAAATCTAGTCAATCTAAATGAGGAGACTATAAATTCATCTATCTAAATACATATCCAATGGACCCAACCTTAGGTGAGAAGTTTGATAATCATTTAAATTGAGTTTATCAACTTGTCATTAAAATAACTTCATATAAATATAAAAGACCATACCAAACAAATATAGCATACTTACCATCAAAATAAGTTATCACAAGTGCACAAAACTGAATGGGGCCAAATCGTGCTCCAACATTAAAATACTCAATACAAGTTCAATTCTATTTATTAGTAAGTTAAAAGTGACTTACTTACCCATGAGTCAAAATTTTAATTACTAATCTAAATCAAATATAATTAATTTTCAATTTTTACCAACCTTATGATAGCTAACTTATTACCTCACATTACCTAAATCTAACAAAAATTATTTTCATCCATCGTATTTGATATAAATATAAATATTTAATTATGAACTCAATCGAATAATTATTTTACTCACAATTGCTGACAAAGATTATAAAAAAATTAATAATATAAAAAAATACTACGAATAAAATATAAAATAATTAAGTAAAATTTACAATTGATCAAATATTTACATTTTCACCGATCATATTCGTTGTAAATATCTATATTTAATTTTGAACTCAACGAGAGAGTTTTCTTATTCGAGAATGATAAAAAAAAAAAATAATAATAACGTTGCGAAAGCACGATGAAAGTAAAATAGAAATGATAGCTCGCATAGGGTTTGCGTCCTTTATCCAATCGGATCGGATCCGATACGTGGAAGGAGAAGCGAGCGGCGATAGCGCCCCTCATCCGCTGAAGAGAAGCGAAGGGAAGGGATCGATCGATCGATCCTTCGGAAGCAAACTAAGCAAGAGTGATCGATTGATCTATCGGGAAAGTAAGGATGCCGGCGACGGGGACGATCATAGGGGTGCTATTGGGGTTGGGGACTCAGCTGTACTCCAATGCCCTCCGCAAGCTGCCCTACATGAGGCGTATGTTCCATCTTTTCTTTTATCTCCTCTTAGATTAGATGGGATTTGGAAGAAGACTGACTTGAATTAATTTTTGTTTCTTTTGTATATATAACAAACAAACAAACCAAGCAGATCCATGGGAGCATGTGCTGGCGATGGGGTTGGGAACCGTGTTCGTGAACGAGCTCGTAAAGTACAACGGCAAGCTCCATGACGACCTCCAGAAGGTCATCGACAAGGCCAAGGCCGCAAACGAACGTAGATACTTCGGTATTGCCCCCTCCTCCTAACTCTCTCACAACCTACACCACCATTTTTACCTAAATCACCGGACGCCACGCTCTCTAGGGTTTCTGCTTTCACTATTTTTGCTTCAACGCGGCAGGCTATTGATTGAGATGTGGTGGTCGTTGGTAGTGAGGGATGAGCGATTGGTTGTCACTACTGGCTGAATATATAGATTGTAAGGATGAGTAGATTGCATGGCGTGTGTTGTTTAACTAGAAACCCCCCCTAATGTTGTTGCTCCAAACTACCCCTTCCCTTGGTCTTGGGGGAAGACGAAACTGATAAAGGTGACCTACATGGGCATCCTTTGAGAAGACAATGTAGTGCCATAGGAGATTAAAGAACCTGGAGACCGTACCACATTTGCATTCCATCTGCACCTTCTAAATGTTTTGCTCTTGCATTGAGATGATCCATTTGATGGCGTCGATTGCTGACAATAACTATTCTAGGTGCCGACGTGCCTTCGTAATTTCTGCGAATGTCTAGTATATGTGAAGATATGGATGATGGCGATCATGTTGTACTCCACCATCACTCACTCGCTCTCTCTCTCTCTCTCTCTCTCTCTCTCGTGTAGCCACCCACTCAATGAAAGTCCTCTTGCTCCTTGACTACCCATCCTTTACTAGCACCGTGCTCGTAACTTTGGGCCAGGTTGGGGTCGTCATTCCTCAAAACAAATCATGGGACCTTTGTCCCCTTCAATTGCATTCGTGTGATCATTTCACAACAATCCCAAGGTCTTCCAGCCTGTGGTTCTGATGGATCCGGCTTGACACTCATGATATAATGCCATGATCATGCAGGTTTTGCCATCCTAGGAATTTGCTAGTACTTACTTGGAATCATCATTTTAGGAGTATTTGCAATCATCCCTTCCTATATTATCTCCAAAGCGCAAATCAAATGTATTCCACTTCTGAGGTTGGCTAGAGTTAATAAGCCTCTTCTATGCTCTCTGTTGGTGTTTTTGCAGGCTTCATGCTATGGATTTTTTTTTTTTTTGGAGAAATTTAAAAGAATGGCTATATGAGGTAGTCATCCATTGTCCCAACATGGCTACACACACACACGCATGCACAAAATAATAAAAAAAACTTGCATTAAGCTCCACACTTTGGACATGCAATCTTGAGCTCTTAAAAGTAACATCATTTCCTTCTAAATACAAAGATCAAAGGTACACCATGGGAATTGTCTGTTCTGTGGATCAATTAACGTGCAATATAGACTTCTGAAGGGTTTCCCTCTTTCTCCATGTCTCATATTCTCCAAGGGCTGGAGCCCCATCATCGACAGAATGGAGAAGTGCTTTTAGGCGTGGGCCTTCTGTCTACTTTCTAAAGGGGGCAGACTAATTCTCCTCTCCTTAGTTCTCTTGGTACTACCTATTTACTTCCTTTCTCTGCTGAAGATGCCTGCTTCGATCCTTAAAAGAATTGACTCTATTCGAAGGAGAATTTTATGGGCCTTAGGCAATGAGGATAATGTGTTTCCTTTGGTCTCTTTGGATGAGGTTTGTAGACCTAAGGAGGATGGTGTTTTGGGGGTCCTGAATCTCTAGATGATGAATGATGCCCTCCTTTCTAAGTGGATCCTTACACTCATGGGCCTGGTGCCCCTCTATGGAAGAGAATCCTTTATGATTCCTATGGAGACTCAATTGATTGGAATGTTAGAATATCTAATGTAGCTGATGGTTAACAGTTTTGCGTGGCTCTACAGAAACCTATGAGGAAAGGCTAGCCGCACTGCAGAAGCCTTTTGGGCGATGGGTGAAAGTTCCAGTTTTGGGGCTAGGAGTGATCCCCTACAAGCATCCTCATTGAAATTTATCCAAGATTGGTAGCACTATCCACCAACTCTGTAGTCACAGTCATTTTCAAAAAAAAAAACTCTGTAGTCACAATCCCAAATTGCTTTAGCAATGGTTGTTGGGTGCCTCCATTGCCTTAGTCTCCATCAGAGGGTAGGATGAAGGAGCTTCTATTATTTTAAACCTTGCACGATCTTACACCTAGTCAAGGTCAGGATGGATGGATTTGGATGGATGGTGAATTCTCTGTCTGGAAAGCATACCTCAAGTTAATGAGTTCACTCCATTCTAACCACAACTTAGTTTAGACTGTGGTAAAATTTGGAGGTGCAGAATACCTTTGACGGTGAAATTCTTCCTTTGATTGTTAATGAGACAAAGGGTGATCACCTGTGTTTACAGAAAAAGATGGGTGTCTGAGGCAGATGCTAGATGTGTTCTCTGTGACAACAGGGAAGAGGATTCTAACCATCTCATCTTTACATCTCCCTTTGTGAAGTGCTGCTGGGATACGTGTACTAATCGGTCTATTGACTTTTCCTCTCACTCCAACTTCTGGACGAGCCTGCATGGTCCCTTGGCTGATGGGGACACTAGTAGGAAGGCATCTGTCGTCCTTTGGTGCGTTTGGCAGGAGCAAAATGGGGCTATTTTTAGGAGGGAAAGAACCTTGGTATAGGGTATCTTGTATAATTTCAATGCTCTTTGTAGCTCTTGGTGTACCTAGCCCCCTTTTCCATTAATGAAATTTGGGGGGGGGGGGGGTGTTAAGAACCCCCTTCTTTTTCTTTTCAAAATATATGAACTTTTAAAAAGATGAAAGCTCATACAGTCACTATGTTAGGTATCTCTCTTTGTTAGGTATGTCCTACAAAAGTTGGGTAGGAACTCACTATGTATGCTTGTAACCATGAAAGTAACTCTTGAGGCAAGTGCTGATACAACGAAAAGTCCTACTTGCATTTCTTACAATTAGGTTGTATCCTATTCAATTGATGACCTTAATTGTGTGAAAAAATGGAAAAAAGGAAAAAAAAAATCATAGGCTATTACAAGCATGGACAGTCTACATATTTGCCATCTCTGCCTGAATATCTAGGTACTTTGTAACAATTTCATTTTCCCATAAATTCAAATTTCAATATACCTTGCAAAGTAAATTTGATTTGATATACATCTGGGTAATGATTTTTGTTTTAAGGTGGAAGCCATCAAAGAAACTTGTAGGTAATAGTCAGTTCAATATCTAGTTAAGGCATATAATAACTCTTAAAAGGTATACTTACTGCTCAAACTTTTAGGTAATTGTTGAGAAAATTATTGGATTTGGATCGAAAATAATGAATTTATCATTTAAACTTTTTTCCCCTCTATTTTTAGTAACCTTTCCCTGATTTTTAATTGTTGATTTTGACACTCTTTGTTGAGCTAAAAGGGGGCATGTTAATAGCAAGTAGGGGAAATCTTACCGATGTAGGAAACATCCTCAAACATCATGCAAATGACACATCTACATGCTTGGGGGCAAGATTAGAAAGCCTTAGTATATAATTGGTCCCCTTGTACATTAGTATAATATGATTCTAAAGGTAAGAGGTTTTGTTGTTGATTTTGATGACACCGACAACAAAGATTGCAAGGGATGGTGAGGGAGGAAGGGGGGAGAGGTTGGGAGGTTGAGAAGGTCTTCACGAGAGGGTCTCGTGCGGTCATTTGCTGTAGGTGTAGGCGAGGGGTCATGTGGTTGAGATTTGTTGTGATCTTGTTGTTTGTTTGGTTTGTAAGGGAGTTGGCCATCGAAGGAGTTTGTGTTTGAGAAGGTTGAGGTCGTCCCTGGTGTTGCCTCCCCCACCAATGGATCCACCTTTTGTGAAGATAGAGGTGCCTTGGTCTGCAATGATGGGATTGCTTGATTCCATTCTTCAGTCCTCGCTAGTGAGAGATGTGCTTCGGGGCTCAGCTAATATTAAGGAAGCTCGATGGGTGTTTTTTGGTATGTCTTTGACTTTGAAGGGTTGAGAGGTGGCCTCTTTCTCCCCGAATCAAATTTTGGTGTGTGGGTTGCATGCAAAGGATCTAGCTCGCTTGAGGTTTACGGAGATGGAGGTTGGGGGTGCTTCGGTTAGGTGGAGGCCTCATTCGGATTAGGATGGTGCGTTGAGACTCAGGCCTCCTTCGAGACCAGAGTTCACATTTCATATTCAGGGAATCCCTTTGCGATTGTGTACTTTGGAGGTCGTTGAGAGTGTTTATGCCTCCTTCGCAAGGGTAAAGAGTTGTTCAGGGCTCGGTTTGGTGAAGGGTGACATTTCCTTTGTGAGGGTCATGGGGGAGCTTCTTATCGGTCGTGAGATACCTTTTAAGGTCATGCTTAGGCTCAGTGGATCTTCATGGGTAATTGCCTTTGAGAGAATTGTTGGGAAGGGTTCTTTGCATTGGACCTTTGCTGAGGTGGTGGCTAGCGGAGCTCCAACAGCTTCGTCGGAGAAGTTTGTGTGTCAGTTATGGCAACCGAAATCTATGTGCGAGAATCGTGCACCAATTTTAAATTTCTAATGTTCCCAATCAGAACTTTCCATAACAGTTGCCAAGAATTATGGAGGCAATGATTTGGCATTGGAGCACATTTTGAAAAGGGTGGCAAAACATGGAATGTTAGAACCACTTTTTACGCTCTTAAGGTTGATGGTGTGATTGCAAATAATGAGAATGACGTGGAGGATCTAGTCCTTGTATATGGCAATGCATAGGGTGCCTTTGGATTCGGAACGGGATTGAAGTTGGTGGGTTTCCAACTTTACCTATTTTTAATCGGATCCGTTTTGAATCCGAATACCTGTTTATTGTTTTATCCTTTAGCCATGCACTTGATTCTCAGGACTTGGTGGTGGGACCTCTAGTCTTTGGCTCCATCTTTTGGCATGGAGTTGACATGGTAGGGATAGTAAGGCCCCTTGAGCTTCCATCGTTGCTCGAACTTCAGGGAGGTGATGCTACTGCATGGGAGGAGAACATTGTGGACCAGGATTGAGGGAGCATCAATTTTGCAGTGCACATTAGGCAAAATCATTAGGTTGAGGGCTCTAACTATGTGGGCCAACCCATCGGTGGGGTTGAGACACACCATATTCTTAAGTGATCTTGATCTTCATCGACAAGTAAGGGCTTATGCTCTTTCAAGCCATTCCAAGTGAAGCAGGGGCTTTTGCTTCAGTCTTGTTACAAGAGAAAGATGTTTGAAAAAAAGGCTGATGTCCATTTTGTTTCGTATGGGAATCATAAGGTCTCTTTGGTAGATGCTAGGTGGCGCATGTCCTCAAAAGTCTAGAAGATGTCCCCTAGGGATGGGTCTAGGGAGAACACCAGATTTGATGGTTAGGGTCCTCTCTTGGAATGTCAAAGGCTTGTGGGATGGGGCACGTAGGTCCAATTTGAGGGGGTATTTGGCGGATTGGCAGGTTGATTTTGCTTTATTGCAAGAAACACATTTGGAGACTGTAAACCCTCTTGTGAAAAGGAGTGTTTGCGGTGATCGATTTTCTAAGGTGTTGGCGGTTGATGCTATTAGAAGGTCTGGTGGAATGTTGATGATGTGGAATGGTGATAACTTTTAGTTGACGTCCTCTTGCATGGCTTCTAGGGCGGCTACCGGGGCCTTCTCTAGAATCTATATGGGTCAACATGGATTATTTCTTATGTATGTGGACCTTGTGATGGAGCATCTAAACAGGTGTTGTGGGATGAGTTGCAACAGGCGTCAAATTTTGCAGATGGTAGGTAAGGATTTTAATGTTGCATTATCTTCAGAGGACAAGCCTAATGATAGAGTTGATGGCTCGTCTATTGACTTTTGCCTCGTGGTGGATCAGCTTGAGCTTTTCGATCTTCCAATCTCTGGTGTTGTCTACACTTGGAGGAATGGTTCTGTGTTGGCATGTAAAATTGATAGGTTTCTATTTAATGTTACATTTGTTGAAGGCTATTAGGTAGCGAGTGTTTGGGCCAAGGAGGGTCCTTTTTCTGATCACACCCCTTTGCTTTAGGACAGGGGCGAGGGGGACTCCTTTTCATTGTATTTTATGTTCCAGAAGACTTGGTTGTCTGAGCCAGGGTTTAAAGATTTTGTGCATGTGAAGTGGTTGGAGTCTCTTGTTTCGACATTAGCAACGTGCATGCTTGTGGAGAAGAGTGGGGCTATTGGGTTGGCTTTAGTGGGTTACAACCAGGATGCTTGCCTTAGGCATGAACAAGTGAGGAAAGATGCCTTAGAGGCTATTGCCTTGATTGATAGGAAAGAGGATGGGTCTTCGGAGAGGTGTAGGTTGCAAGCCAAAGTATGAGAAGAGGATTTGAAGAGGGAAATGGATTGACGACAGAAGTCAAGGTAGTTGCAGCTCAAGAAGAGTGACTCCAACACCAGATTTTTACATATGTCGGTGAGCGCCAAAATGTGAACAAATTTGATCACTTCATTGTGTGTAGGTGATTCCGTGTTGGACCAGAGGTCATAGATTTGTGAGGCCATTCCTGTTACTTTATCGGGAATTCACCAGGAGGAGACCCGTAGGGCGTTGGAGGCTTGAATCTTCTGATATGATGGTTCTTGATGGCCAAGCAAGGTCGGATTTGATTGGTATGATCTCGAAAAAGGAGGTATTGGCTGCATTGCATGGCCTGGAGGTGGAGGGTTCTTCGGGTCTAGATGGGCTTCAGTTATTGTTTTACAAGGAGATGTTGGACATTGTTGGGAAAGACTTCATGGACATGATTCACGAGTTTTTTGTTCGTAACCATGATTTTGAGAGGTTGAATAGATTCTATTTTTTCCTTCTTCCGATGAAGTAGGGTGCAGAGATTATTGATGATTATAAGCCCATAGCTTTATCCAAAAAGGTGCCTGTTAATAGGCTATGATTGGTTCTGCTGTGTTGCTCTCCTCGGTTCAGTTTGCCTTTCTTGTGGGAAGGTCCTTGTAGGATTCCTTTGTTTTGGCAGAGGAGATTGTTGCAGCCTGGAAGAGAGATGGGGTGTCTTCTTTCCTTTGGAAGGTGGACTTTTTCAAAGCCTATTATTTTAGCATATGAGCGTACATGTAGGAGATTTTGAGGAGATTTCCGGAGGTGTGGGTATGGCTTATGAAGCGTTGTGTTACGATGACCTCCCTTCGTTTTGGTAAATGGTAGGTCTTGTGGTTCATGGACTCAGCTGCAATGGGGTGTGGGGCAAGGATGCCCCCTGGTGTCTATCCTTTTCAACATAGTCGATACTTTGCGATTTTGGCTTTAAGAGCTTGCAGGAGAGGTTGTTTTTCTCGATTTACCTTACTATTACGTTGACGATACAATCTTCTTTGTCCAAGGGGGGAGTAGAAAGGCTGAGCACGTTGCCTTCTTAGTAAAGATTTTTGGGGAGATTTCTGGTTTGAGTATTAACGGGAGGAAATTAGCATTTGTGCTTTTCAATTTGGATGGAGCAGATGGGGCCATTTCTTCTGTTCTTGACACTTCGATGGTTTGCTTGCTGATAGATTACTTGGGACTCCCTTTGAAGGGAAGGTGCTTGGTGTTGCAGATTGGAGTTTGATTGTGGAAAGAATTAAAAAGAGGCTGAGTGGTTGGAGTGGTAGGTTGTTATCGGAGGGAGGGAGACTTGTTTTGGTGAAGCCAATCTTGTCAGGTGTCCTGATCTTCTTATCTATGTTTAAGCTACTAAAAAAAAATCTTATCCAAGCTGGAGTTGGCCCAGAAGAGATTTTTCTGGAAAGGGCTGGATCATTTTGGGAGATTTTTGCAACTTATCCCGTGAAAGGAGATATGCCAGCCAAAGAAGGGAGGCCTCGATATCCGTCTTCTTGAGGATTTAAATGAGGCGTTAAATTTTGGAATAATGGAAATAGTCTTTGTGAGAAGCTACTGCATGATTCATATGGCTTGGTGGTTGAGTTGGGTGAAGGAAGTGGAGTTTATTTTGCTTTTGGAGATCTGTCCTTCCAAGTATTCATCAGAGATCTTAGGAGTCTTTCTTTTGCCTTGCGATAAGGGATGGTGACTCCTTCCATTTCTAGAAGGATGATTGGTTTGGGCATGGTGCTTTTTAGACATTTTCTTGCACCTTTTTGGTTTGGTTGTCGATAGATATGTACTTATTTGTGATGTGTGGGATGGCGATTCAAATTCTTGGTGTCCTATTCTTCAACTTGGATTGTTGGAAGCTACTCTACTTTTATTTCAGAAGCTCCTGGAGCTGTTGGATGGTTTCATTCCTGATTTTGGTATGCCGGACAGATATGTGTAGAAGGATGGGAAATTTTCAGTGGGAAAGGCGTACGAGGTGTTGACTATGGAAGATGGACCGTCGTCTGACCTATGGACTAACTGTACTATTATTTGGAAGCTCCCAATCCCTAAAAAATAAAAATTTTCCTACGGATGTTCAGGAGGGGAAAACTTGTCACTTGAGTGTTTTGGATGAACTGGTCGGATGATATGGATGTTTGATGCCCATTTTACGGCGATGAGGATGAGGATATCTTCCACTTGTTCTTCTCATGTCAATTTATTATGAAGGTTGTTTGGAGGGAATTCCATGTGCAGGATGTTGATTGCTCTTCATTTGATGCTCTTTGGGCTTCTTTCAGGAGGATGCTTCATGGAAGGAAAACGTTTCGTGGACACCAAAATGTACACAGGATCATACACACATGACGTCTCCTCCCCCTATTAAAAGGACCCATATGCCCCATGACACATCATGTGGTCGAGACATGTCGGATTGCGTGAGTGTGTGTACGATTCGGTGTACAAAGTGGTGTTCGCTTATCACTACTCTTCATGGAAATACTACCAGCTGGTTTCTGTACTCGCCGCTTTGTGGTGTGTTTGGCTACAACAAAATGGAGTGGTGTTCAAAGGGGAATGGGCATGGGTTGATAATGTTTTTAGGGAGGTTGTTGCTCTTTTCGATTTTTGGTTGGAAAATCTGAAAGTCCATTCCTTTTTTTAATGAAATTCCCTGAATGATCAGGAAACCTTCCTTCTTTTCTCCAAAAAAAAAAAGATTCAAAAGGCAAGAAAATATAATTTGATGAATTTTTTTTGGTAAATTGGGGACTTATTAAAATATAGATTGTAGTGATTTTATAAAATGATCAATCGCTTGGTAGTACAATTTATATTGATGGATTTGGATTAAAAAAGTTAGAGCATCAACATAGGCATCGGATCAAATACATTAAGTTTCCAACCTGATCTTAAATTCATAAGTCAGATTGAACAAGGCTTTCTTGCCTGATGAGTCCATCTTGATCTTTGATTATTTTCATTTCCCTCCTTTTTGTTTAATTTTATCTCTTAAGTGATTTCAGCACATTCTAATGGTCTTGTCATGCCAATGATGAATTTAGGTGATCTTGTAAGAATGTCAAACTAATGATCAACCTTGGATCATTTTTGTGATAGTTGGATTAATAAATGCAATGTAAATCCCCATCTTCATTGCCAATTATGAATCAAGGCATTTTCCTTCAACTTAAGGAATTCATCTATAAAATAGAGCATGGACTCCAAATTCCAAGATCGTTGAAGATCGTTGAGCAATTTCATTGTCTTCAGAGAGCTTGAGAGATACTTGTAATTGCCTCTATTATAGTGAATTTGATGGTTAGATCCTCTCATAGGATTGACACCCTCGTGGTGATGCTTGGTAAAAAAATCCTCTTGCATTGTTAGATCATTATTTTCTCGATCCTTTACATCAAATCTTCGAAATTTGCTAAATCAAATCCTTGGGAACATAGTAAAGAGCATACCTCGCTTGGAGAAGGCACAAATGGCTCAATCTTAGTCTTTTATGCAGCTTCTCGAAAAAAAATGGACCCCTTTAAGCTTAAATTTCACACTGTTGGGTGTTGGATGATTAATAAATGCATGAATGAGTACTTATTAAGGGGATTTCATGATTTTTAGTTGTGCTCACATACAACCATGGTAAGATAACAAGTTTAACAAAGAGGTATGAAGAGAAATTCATTATTGTCATCTTTTCTAAAAAAAAGTTATTGTTATGGAAAACGTTAAACATTTAAGCATGCAGCGTATCACTTATCGATCTGTGATCCATGCTCAATTTTAGTTGAGTGATAAGATCATTGCCTACACCTTGGTGATCATTGAAGCTATTTTTGTTGCATTCCATCATATTCGTAGTGGGTCTCTCAACTCATGAAGGAATACATGTCATTACATCCTTTCAAAAAAAATATACATGTCATTATTGTAGAGTTTTAGTTGTCTTCAGTATTGTTAGTTTTCTTTTCTATGAGGGCTTGTTCACAGTTTTCCTTATCCTCTCTCTATAAATAGAGGCCTAGGGTTTCTTTGGAAGGATACATACAACTCTATTTCTTTACATGGTATCAGAGCAGCGATCCTAGGTCGGAGCTCGATACCTACTTGGTCTCACTCTCTATTTTTTTCTTTTTTCACCAAGTAATCTACGGTTTCTCCTTTTCTTGGGATTTATGCATCTCTAGGAAGAAGGAACCTTAAAATAACTTCAAGAGGGTGTTAACTCGAGGGCTCACATCCCATAGGGGACCCCTTCATTGGATCTTCCTTTGTGGTCCATCGATCATCAGTATATAAGGACATCAGAGCAGCTTAGGCGACGTTGTTGGAGTGACCAATGTCACCACCGAAGTTGCCCAGGGTCATCACAGCAAGGGCTGCTGTTGCTTGGGCTCAACTGTTGCTGGTTGGGCCTGACCCAAGGAGCACACAGGTGCCTCAATTGCCTTAGGGGCTAGGCGACAATGTAGTAGTTGCTGTGTCTGTTGTCGTTGCTAGTGGCCAGCCTCCTCGTCAATCGTTGAAGAAGCTTGCTAAAGCACTTGAAGCAATTGCCGAAGGTCTTCTAAGGAAGTTTGAGTACAATTAAAGTGGATTCCAAGGCTAACTAAGGCTATTTCAGATTTGATATGTGAAGGTTTAGGATGAAGTGACAACAAAATACTTGTTTTCATGCTGGATAGTGGTAGTTGCATGACTTCTTGGTAGTTTTGTGATTATTGGTATGGTTTTTGGTGTAAATCTCCAACTTTATTGTGAAATATGGCCTTAAAGATTGTTGACTCACCTGCTTAAGGGGATGAAACCTAACGGGAGTTCAAAAATCCCTTTTTTGGCCTGACTGCAAAGTTCATTAGGACCAACTTTGCACTCTAGTTGTAGTAAATTCTCAATGTTGTTGAGATCCATGACAAGGAACACATGCTCTTTGAGTTGTAACCAATAGAGAAAATCAGAAAACTCTTCATGGAAAAAGGATAATGTCATGGTTAGGGCATGCATTATGAACACTACTATTCAAAGGATCGCCACGGAGATAATGTACTACAAGACAACGAAGGAAATGTGGGAGAATCTTTGCCAGACGTTCTCAAGACAAGAATGTCAAACACATTTTCTAGCTTCATCATGAGATAGCATATATGAAACAAAAAGGAAGGTCCTTGGCATAATGACTCAGCTCTGAAGTCTGCCTTTGAGAGGCTCAATGCCTATACTTCTATATGTTCGTGTGAGTCTCAAAAGATGTTCAGGGCACAGACTATGGTGGGGCATTTTCTTATTGGATTGGATTTGGCGTATGATTCAGCTAGATCACAGATGTTGACCTTGTCTAAGATACAACTGGTTGAGTAGACTCGTCGTTTCTTTATCTGCTTTAGCTTGAGGAGAGTAAGCTTTTGCCATGGCTGACTCTCAGGGAAGAGACAGGGGTGTAGGACCATTCACTTGAGGACATGGATAAGGTTGAGGAGGTCAAGAGCAAGCTAGGTCCCAATGCTCATATTGTGGAAAGTTGGGTTATACCGAGGATGCATGCTGGACTAAGCATGGAAAGTCTGTTAGTACACATTAGGCAGTTGCAGCTACTAAGGCAGTTGATGGTAACACTATCATTCGTCATAACTAGTTGAAATTAGTCAGAATCAAGTGTTAAATGTTCCTTAATGATCATCTAAGGATCGTAAATCCGCGCCGAATTGATTTGAGAAGAAGACAGGAAACATGGTTAATTCTGTTGTTTTACCATCTCATCATTAATGTAGATTAACCAAGGGGTCGATCAAGAGTTAATTCAAGGTCAAATGAACTTAAAAAATCAAGAAGTTTTACACATTTTAAGGATTAAAATCACTAAAAACCTTAATTATCAGCCTCACTCAAATTGAAAGGGTTCTAGTAGAAATAAATTCAATCTAAACCTCCTAAAAATCATTGAAAAATATTCTAAGAGATTTGGTATCGACCATCTGAACCCATTTTAACCATAAACAGAGATTCAGATGGGAATTTACCCTGAGTTGGGCTTCTATGCAATGTACCCAGTCAAACGTGGTCAAAACTCAAATCAAAGTTCACCATTAGATTCCTTGGATCCAAATTAGGTTAACACCAAAATTTGGACCCAGTCAGAGTCCATCTTGGCCTAGTTTGCAATTCAGTCCTTAGATCTCTGTTCATTTCAATTAAACCCTCACATTTTAGAGTTTTCTCGCCAAAAGGCCCCTAACTTCATCTTCTTTGCAAAAGGGTCCCTGTTGCCTGAAACCCCCTTATTTCTTAAAACAGAGTCAAACCCATCAAACACCAACTTTGATCGACAATATTTCTTTGATTTCTTAATCAAATCCTTCTAAACATGGAGGAATTGATTGTTAAGAAATCCTCTTCCGTTTAGAACAGATCCTAGATCCTTTGATGAAGAGGAATGCCAATGCGAGCTTGCGAAACTCAAGGACTTGAGTTTCCAAAATCACGACCTAAACTTGCGAATTCCTTAGAATTGAGGTCAATTCCGAGCTTTATATAAGCTTTACCATGTTTTTAAGTTGAAGGGAGCAAGGTTCCGGCCAAGAAAACATCTTCTCCCCTTCCTCCGGCCACCTCCGACCTCGGCTCTGGCGACTCCACTCGACATCCCTCCTCTGGTCGTCTAACGGCCAAATTGGACGGTCCATTATCTTCCTCTCTTCTGCTTCTCGTTGGCCAAAGTAGGAGCTCTCTCTGCCTTCTTCCTCATTGTACCCTCTCATCAGAGGACTTCGTCTCCCTCGCATCTGGCAAGCCATGCCGGCCCGAGTTCCTATCTCTTTCGCCCCATTACCTAGTGATTGCAGACAACCATGTTGCAGTAAAAATAATGTTTTAAGTGTCGTAGTATAATTGTCACAATGTAAACAGATGTCGCGTCATTTTATTTATTTACTTAATTTTTGCTGGTTTATTTTCCAAGTCATTCACTGGGAAGCAGTTATTGATATGCATTACTTTCTATATCAAAAAATATTCTTATTCCAAAAATGTTAATTGTATTTACAATTTAAATCAATGAATCAAACAAGGAATGAATTTTGCTAATTATATACAAAAGAATCAATTAGTAAACACTACAATGTCTTAAACAAATTTACAAATAATGGGCATAAAAACTAATTAATACTACATTATATTAATTATATACAACTACTCTAAATAATACCTAGGTATAGGTACAAAAATAGCTACTAATATATATTATATTAAGTTATATTAACATATTAATATCTTTAGTAACATATATTCTATATACAGTAATATAATTATGCATTGCTATAGCCTTAGTAAAATGTATACACAACATAAGGCAAAAGAATATGTTTTACTAACATATTTACAGTGGCAGATATATTCGTCACTAAAGCTTTAAGATTTTATTTATATATATATAAGGCTCAAACAGTACCTACTATACTTTATATTGTACATATATATATATCTATACATATATACTATACTTCCATATACAATTATTATATAATATATATATATACACTGTACTGACACCTATCATACATATATATATACAACCTTGTATGCACAAGTACACAACACACACACACACGACTCACAACACTTAGTCGCATTTTCGAATGCCTCTCCTTCTCTTCTTTTCAACACTTAGTTTTTTTTTCTTGGATCTCTCTCTCACTTCTTTTTAGGTGCATTGTTCATTAACCCAAAAAATTGGGTTTTTGATGGGCGGGCCAGTTCGGTTCGTGAGATACTTAGCCCATGAGAGTCGGATTAGACCACTACTAGGGCCCAGCTCTAGTTTTAATTAAGATGTATTTTCATTTGATTTGATTTAGGCCCATGACAGGTCCACAATGGGCCTAGGTACAGTGCATGGCCCCCGACCCAGCACTGTGCAATAAGCTCATGTATACTCGGTATCAAGAGAGAGGGATGTAATGGGTATTAGGTGCGTCGAGTGTTGACGACTGAAGTGCTCGGCCACTAAATTCCACTTATACTGTGTGGATTGCTTCGACGCATTCGATGTGGTGCTAGCTTTAGCACCTTTTGAGCGCTGAGCTGCGTACCATGCTGTGTTCTGGTCATGTGAGATTGGGTCTTGATTTGAGAGCCCAATAAAGATCTAATTTAAAATTAAATTATATGGGTGTAAAGCTTTTATACAGGGCTATTCAATTATATGATTTTAAGTTATATAATTATATATAAAAATTAGCTAAAGTTAGGAGTTTCTATACGTTAAATTAGGGTTCAATTTGTTAATTAAAGTTAAAATTAATAAAGTGATGATGAAATTGACCTACACAGAGTTAATTTATATATTTAAGTATTTATTACATATTTTTAATTTATTTTAGAGTCTCTATTTTAATTTATTTACATTTAAATACACGTTTTAAATAGTTATGGACATATTTAATTTATAAATACTGTAGTATAATACAAATATAGTATAAATAGGTCGAAAATACTTATAATTAATTTATGTATGTGTACAGTATAGATTTCTTCAATAATAACTTAATATACTAATTTATTTTATTTTAAGTTAGTAATCTACCTAATTAACTTAATAAATTAATTATCTATTATAATTACATAATTAAATTAATTTACAGGTATGGTATAGTATATAATATTTAGTTAAATACATATGTACAGGTATATACATAGGTATTTAGAATTACTTAGTATTATATACATTTTAGTTAATATAAATTAATATATAGTTATACAAATAAATTATATATATAATAAATTATCCTAAATACTTAATTTAATATATATAATACATTTATAAGTTATTTATGTACATTATTTACATATTTTACAATATATACATATAGCTCAGTTTTAAATTATATTTATAAGTATAAATACAATGTACAAGGTATTTTTGAGTATTTTTGGATGTTTTCTGATTTTTTTATTTTATATATATATAATAGAGGTAGGGGATGTGAGAGAAAGAGTGAGATGAGAAAAGAAGTTTCTTTTTGGTGTTTTTCAACTTGGTTTTCTTTCTTAAGTTCCAAAGTATACTGAATCGTCGGCTGATATGTTCTACCAAGTTGGAGGTTCAGAATACTTTGAAACTTAGCAAACACCTAGAGAAATACCAAATTCTACTCGACATCTTTATTTTATTTTTTTGTGATTTTTTTATCAATTTTATTCATGTACAAGTTAACCCTAAATGTGACCTAAAGGGGTGTTTGAATCATGGAATCTAAGGCTCTGATTAAACACTCAAACATCTTCAGCACAGCACAGAAAGGATGCTCAGGCACTTAAACATGAATTTCATCTTGATTTGCATTAAATTCACATTTGGACAGTTATACACTTGAATTTTAACGGACAATGAATCCAATGAACATAAACTAGCATTTCAAACTAAATTAAAATTCATTTTCAGGTACAAGAATGCTTATTCACATGAGCTCTATACATACACAAACTAGTAGCTCACTAAAAGTCCAAAACCAACCCGCGATTTCTTCTGACAGACCAAGATGCATCTGCTGCTACACTTTCAGCAGCAGCTGTGATTGCTGCAGTTGGTATGCCAGCTGCTGCTGCAGCTGTAGCCACATGAAAAGCAGACCTATTAGGTCTTGGTTGAGAGAAAACCATTCAGGTCCAACATCAAAAATCCATTTTATCCAACAATCTCTCAAAATCAAAGACGAAAAACATTGGAATATCCAGATCTTAGAAAGAAAAATAGAGCAGTTGCTGCTACGCTTCAACTCCAATCAAATCTGATTCCAACACTGAAATCCAACATCAAACATCTCAATTATTCATCAGAAGCTCTGATAGGGTACAAATCAAATTTGAGATCTTCAAATATAGAAACCCTAATTAATTATTTTCCCCATGTTATAGACAACATAAAGAAAAGAGATTAATTTAGGTGTTCAAATAAGACATTCATTAAAACATCCTAAAACTCAATGAACTTTTGCATATCAAATTAGACTCATTTTTTATGAAATAAGAATGTTGCCCAAGTAGGTGATTAATCTGAGATTGTCATAGTGATTTTATCACATCAGAATACCTGTACACCATTGATTGGGTCCAGGATGTTCTTACAATCCTCTAGAATCTCTTAGGCAATTGTTGTAACCTCAAATCGGTGCAATCGATTCTCACAGGCTTCATAAACAAATTAGGCATAAGCTTCATAAACAAAATCAGTCCAATCTTAGAAGCTCAAACTTGTCGCACTTAATCTAGTTTATCTAATATAAACTCAATTTACTCGATTAAAACCATTACAACCAAATTGAAACCTTAATCTCTCGATCAAGCATGAAAACCAATATTCATTCAATCGAGCAAATCTGACCAATTCAAATCAGGGAGAGGGCCCTTATGGTCAAGTGAAATGTATGAAAGAATCCTCATTTGATCTTAGCATGTTATTAGATCTGATAGCTAATGAACTTCAGATTTAATGGCTGCTATGATGGGAGAAGTGGATTATGGAATAAAACTTCGAGGAAACTGAGGTGATGAGGGAGATACATGAACATGTAGATGGCAATGAATTTGTCTCCTCTGATCAAGTACCTTAATCTACTCCTATCTAATCACTCAATTTATCACCAAATTCATCACCTAATATACTCTAACTGAGCTATTGTACACTAATTACTAATCTAAGCTACTCTAGAAATTTGGAAAACCTAATCTAAAGGGAAGAACGGGACCTGAGGATCTCCACCTAGCGGATGGAGAGGAGGAATAAAGGGAGAGGACTCCGGTGGAGGTGAAAATCCACTAGTGGGATTGTGGGTTACTCTTGGGTGCTATGATGTCGTTAGCGGCGAGGAGTGTCGAAGGAAAATGGGTTCCATCGCTAAAACAGTGGAATAGGGCTATGTGAGGAGGGGAACCAGAGTGGACGAGAGTGACCAGCTCAAGAATGTAGGAGGGAACCGATCCTTTGCGCGTGAGCTCAGGGGGTCACTTAAGTAGCCGAAGGAGTGTTTCCAATCACCGCAATGGTGAGATTAGTGGGGATTAGGGTGTACGAGGGGATGGGCTCGAGAGGAGGGTGGGAAGGTTTAGAAACGAATCCCACCGTTAGATGGGAACTGGGAAGCACGGTGAAGCTACACGCGAGCGCGCGTGAAGTTTGGATTGGGATCGACCGCAAGATTGTGGATGCAAGGAATCAATGGCTCGTATTCTTTGAGTTCTTCGCGAGGAACAATAGTGCATGCTGTGTCAGGTGAGTTGGGTTAATTGCAAGGAAGCCCACAAAGGGTGAAATGGTATAACAATCGTAATGAAACCCATAAGTGAGAAGATTGACTGCAGCGCGGTCCTTGGAGTTTACAAGAAGGTCCCTGGTGACTTTCAAACAAGTTCCTGGAAGGTTTTGTATGCATAAAATGTAAGAGAATGGAGGACCTATATGTAATGTCACTAATGCAGGGTTCTAATGATGTCCAAATATCAAGAAGTTTTCATTGATGCTTAATTGAACGTTTAAGAATATGATTTCACTTTTAATTTGAACTTTCAAGTGCAAAGATGTGTTTAATTTGTAATTGGATCATCAAATTATACTTGTGAATAAAATATCTTATTTTGTGACCTAATTATGTGTTTTTAACAAAAATTGGATGTTTCAGGTCGTTTTCCTCAATTCTCACACTTAACCCATTTCTTGTGTTAAATATGTATCGTTTAACCTAGTTTTTAGCTTAACTTGGGTATTTTAGCTATGATGAGCCACACCTCATCACCTCGCACTCTTTACTCCCCTTACCTCCTAAACTACTCTTAAACTATAGAACCTAGTTTTAACTGCGAACACATTCTCTCCCCCCTCGTCTTCTCCTTCTCCGACCTCGATTCCGACGAGTTCACATCGGCGATACACTACACCAAACACAACACCTCCACCACCCACACCTTCCTCTCATCCCAGAGATCAAAAGCCCCAAGGTTATTAGTTTTTAACCTCTAGAGCCCTCGATCGGACACACCCACTCGACCCACCACTCATAGCCACTTTCTGACTATCTGCGCTGCACGAAACACCTCATCACCACCACCATTGCACTCTACAAACCACAACAAAGCTCTTGAACCATGTAATTGGGGCTTAGAGCCTGTATTTTGTTCTTTACGTACTAGTTGTGGATTCCACCTTCTTCGGTGTTGCTCGCTATCGTTCGATTCTAGCCACAACCTCCAGCTGACGCGGATTGATGCCATGAAGCTCCCTGGGATTTCAATTTGGAAGAGGAGCAACACAACTCCAATTAGCCGAAGCAACAGCAGTTGAAGCACGCATATTAGTCTTTTATGCCACATTGTAGAAAGATAAATTGGAAATTCGTATTTAACGAATTACGCACATTAGCCCCTCGCCCAGTACACAAGGTGTTTGGTCGCTCCTCGTATGCCCATACGCACCAAGTTCGCTTGCCCATGCCATGCAAGCCGAATCGAACCCCTTGCATTGAACCAATTAGTCTGAGCTAGTCTGGGTTTAGAGAGAGAGAGAAGGGGATTTCCGAGAGAGAGCAGGGGGTTTTGCTTTGAGTTACAATCAGACGGTTGATCTCAGGTCTGATTTCAAAAGTTAAGCCATCTGTAGCAACTATAAGACGTCTGATTTGAGTAAATCTGTGGCTTTGAGTTGAAAGTACTATGAGAAAATTGTAAGTGTTGAACCTCACTGTTGAAAGAGAGGATTTGAAGGATTGAGACGTCTGATGCTTCTGATTGAGTTGAGCCTAAGTCTTGAGAGTATATTTATGGTTTCAACCACCATTATTTTTGCTCCCTCTATATTTTTGTTCTCTAACTTTGGTATACAACTTGATATATTATTTCATTGTGAATTGTCCATTGTGCTCATTTCTTATATACTTGATTGGTGATTGACTTGTGATTATCTTGCTCCCTGCGAACGACGTCGGAACTTAACATTTTTCGAGTTTTATAAATTTAAATGTCGATCCGATTTTCGTTGCTATACTACGATGCATTTTCTAAACTACGACAATTACCACTCAACAGCAGTGCCAGAGTCTGTGCCCATACTAGATCCAAGTATGATGATCTAATTCAGATGCTTAATCATCATGGGATGTCTTCCATACCAAATACAACCATTTTCAACTCCTCTTCTGGGAATGCAGGTATCGTCACCTATGCTAGTTCTTCAGATATATGTCTTGCCTGTCTTGTTAGTGTAAAGGATATTGATTGGCTTGTAGATTTAAGAGCCTCCTTACATGTATGTGGGAAGGCACAATAATTCTCTCAATTGTAGCTTATCTCATTGGGCATGACTATTTTAGTTGCCAATGGGAGACAATCTCTCATTACTAGTTAGTGGGATGTTTAAATAGTTCCTTACATACGGCTACAAAATGTCTTATTTGCCATAGATTTTACTTTGAACTTACTTTCTGTCAGCCGAATTACGAAGGAACTAAACTACAGAGTTATTTTTTATGGTGTTTCTCCAGTGTTGTAAAAATCAACCTACTCGACCGAGTAATCGGCTGAGTAATTCTGTGCGGTGGCCTACCGATTGAATAACCCATAGTCGGGCCTATAGTTGGCAACATCGACTACTTGGCTGAGTAGTCGGTGTACTTGGCTGAGTAGTAGGTCGATTTTTGCATAGAAGGAAAAAAAGATATGAAGGTATTTTTTTTTTTTTAGGTCAAATAAAACCCCACTCGACCCCCTCCCCCGACTACTCTCCTAAAATCATTTATTTTCACCTGAGACTCCTCTTCGACCAAGCAAAAATCCTTCATCGCTGAAGCATATATTGTGATGCATTTGATTCAAGCATATATAAATTCTTAGTTTATGTTGCTTTGACATTGGTAATGTATTTGTAATGATTTATACCTTGGTTTAATTATTAAAATTGTAATAAATTTAATATTGTTTGTACTTTGTAATTTATTTTATAATCTTGAACTTGAATATGTTTACTTTTATGCAATGATATATTTTACTTCTTGATATGTGTCTATACATACATACATACATATATTATATATAATATTTAAATATTTAAAAAATGCTCGATCGAGTACTTCTCGACTACTCCGCTGCATACCGTATACTCTTAGTCAGTGGCCTGACCAACTGAATATCGACTATCGACTTTTACAATACTGTGTTTCTCTCATGTTTTAAGATATACTAATGGGGCAAGTGATTGGTTGTGACTGTGAGGAGGGGGGCCTTAGTAGTCATATGCCACCATTCCTTCTGGTGGATTTTCGAACTATGTTTGGCACTTGAGATTTGGACATCGACCTTGCCCAAACTTCGACGAGTTATTCCGTAGCTTCTTGCTATTGCTATCTTTTAATGTGAGGCATGCCAACTGGGAAAACATCACAAGAGTTCCTTCCCTAGTTGGCAGGGTTATAGTGTTGAGTCTTTGTTCCAATTGCTTCATTGTAATGCGTGGGGTCCTAGTCGTGCTCCTGATTATTTGGGGCACAGGTTTTATCATGTCATCGTCAATGGCATTTCTCGTTATGGGTTTTTTTGTTGAAATCAAACTTGGAGGTGGGTGATGTAATCAAGAACTTATTGAAATAAAGAATCAGTGCAAATGTGAAAATTGTTAGAACTCACAATGTTTTGGAGTTTTACACCTAGTCTTTTCATTATATATTTCGGGAGTATGAGATTATTCACCAGATCTGTTGCCCTTATATCTCTCGACAAAATGCTGTTGTAAAGAGGAAGCATCACCATATTTTGGATGTTTCCCGTACTCTTTTCATCCAGAGTAGTGCCCCTTTGTCATACTACGGGGACGTTGTCATTACAATGTGTTAATTAGTAGAATGCCATCCATTGTCCTTGATGAAGTTCCATATTTCATTCGTTTTCCTGATGTGGAACTTTTTCGGGTGCCACCAAAGTTTTTAGGTATTTCTCCTTAGTCTAATTGTGTAGTCCCAACATGGACAAGCTTTCTTCTCGGGCGGTCAAGTGCATCTTTGTAGGGTACTCTAAGGGGTACAAATGCTATGATTCCATTGGTAGGTGTCATTATGTTAGTGCTGATGTCTTCTTTTTTGAGTATGTACCTCATTCCTCTGCTTGCTCTTGAATTGTTGCTTCTACTACGAACTACGAGGTTGTTATCCCTATGCATACTCCTGATGATGGATCTGGGAGTAGATTTCGTCGCATCTACTCTCGTTGTCCGAAGCAAGGAAAAGACACTCCTTTAAATCCAAAGCCATCATCTGTGCTTGAGGTAATCCCCCTTCCAGCTACTAAAGGTGTTTCAGAGGCTTACACTAAACCTCAATAGCCTAAACCCAATGAGGAGGATGAAGTGGATGATGAAATGGGGGATAATGATGGATTTGATCTACCTATTGCTTTATAGAAGGATACTAGGTCAATAGGTCTTGCACTCTGCATCCCACATCCAAGTATATGTCTATGACTATCTATTTCCAAAGCACAGGAAATTTGTTTTGGCTATCTCAATTATACATACTCCTACCACTCATCAAGAAGTGCTTTGTAATCCAAGGTGGCGACATGCCATGGAGGAGATAAACACCTTAATCTTATCGGCATGATTTTAAAAAACTAGCCTCGAGGCTTATGCCGTGAGGTGAGGCAGAAGAAAATCACCTCGAGGCTACAATGTGAGGCATGTGCCTCAGTTTACCAAGGCGGAGCTGAGGCGAAATCGAGGCTATAGCCTCAGTCGAAAGTTCACATTTGAAGGTCATGTGAGTTACAGATGACCTGATAAAGCGAATAAAGTTCTTTTCTAAAATCCTATACCAATCACTCGACCCCAGATAATGGCCCTAACCTCTCAAGCCCTAAAAAGCCCTTCGCCCTTAGCTATTGCAAGTCATTTTCCATTTTTGGACTTCTTATTACCATTGTCGATGGCTGCTGTTGTATCGCTAGTTGCTAGTCACCTTTCCTACGCACTACCCCTTATCAATTTGTCCCCTCCATTGCCCATCGTTGCTCCCTTCCTCTTTTAAGTCTCAACTTTACTTTTTGCTGCTGTTGGTAAGAGTCTCGACCTCTCTTGAGTTATACATTACATTTTTTCTTATTGCTTATACCTTTATTTTACTGTTTAGTTAACTTATGTTAAAGTATATTTAAATGTTTTATGTGATTAGTTTACATGTCATGTGATAACTTAATTGATTTTTTTTGAAGAGGCTATGTAGTGATTGTTTACCTAAATCTTATTGATAGATGTTTATTATTATTATTCTCTTCAAAAAAATATTTTTTATTTTGTTTTGATTTTTTTAGTACTTTTATGTGACTAATATTTTGATTTTTTGAAGAGTTTACATGTTGTGTGGTGCTTATGTATATTTAAATCTTGTTATATTAGTTTATATGTGAATATTTTGTGTGTATTGTGCGATAATAATATTTAATAATGGACATTTAAATGTTGTGAATCGTGATAGAGCAAAAATAGCATAAAAGTGTATTTTTACATTTTTTTTAATTATTAGTGCTTAATAATATGTATGTGTCATTTTTTCTTATTTCCATCCAAAAATTGAGGCTTATGCCTCGAGCACCTTGAGGGTTACGCCTCACTTCAATGGAGCAAACTGTCTCGGTATTATCTCACATTTTTTAAAGCCTTGCTTACTACGGGGCACCTAGAGTCTTGTAGAACCATCGTTAGATGCTACAATAATTGGCTATAAATGGGTATTTGCAATTAAATGTGAGTTGGACAGATTAGTCGAACGATATAAGGCTCACTTAGTGGCGAAGGGGTATACACAAACATATTGAGTAGATTATTTTGATACGTTTTCTCCTGTTGCATGGCTTGCCATAGTACACATATTGATCTCTACCATTGTCCATTTGGATTGCTCAATCCAATTTGATGTGAAAAATGCATCCATCTATGGTGGACCTCCAAGAGGTAGTTAACATGCAATAGTCTTCAAGATTTAAGACTGGCGGGGAGTGGTCTAAGGTTTGTAAACTGCACAAGGCAATGTACAAACTCAAACAAAGTCCATGTGCAAGGTTCCAAAAATTATCCGATGTCATTAAGAAGATTGGCTTTAGGAGGTTGTTTGCGGATCATTCTCTCTTTATGAAAAAAATAGCGAAAGGAAGAGTCATCATGCTAGTATATGTGATGACATCATTTTATGATGCTTGCGAGATCAAGACCACTAAGGAATTCCTTGCCAAACACTTTGTCATAAAGGACTTGGGTTTGCTCCAATACTTTCTTAGGATTGAAGTGGCTTGAAATGCTTGGAGAGTTATGCTCCCTTAGAGGAAGTATGTAGTGGATCTCCTTCAGGAGACTAGCATACTGGGTGCCAAACCGACATTCATTCCCATGGATCCAAGCTAGCATTTGTATGATAACGACTTGAAACAAATCGATGTGAGATAATTCAGGGGTCTAATAGGCAAATTACTATATATTACAATTACCTAGCTAGATATTGCTCTTGCAATGTGCAAGGTGAACCAATTTATGAACAAATCAAGGAAAGTAGATTGGGATGTAGCTATGATGATACTCATGTACTTAAAATTTGCACCTAGAAAAGGGTTGTTGTTTACATGTGAAAACACGTTGGATGTGACGGCCTATACAGATGTTGATTACACTGGATACCCAAAGGATAGAAAATCCACAATTGGGTTTTGCACATTTGTTGGGGGGGATCTAGTCACATGGAGAAGAAACAAACCATTGTGGCTAGATTTAGTGCAAAACCATATAGAGCTATGGGCCAAGTCATGTGCAGGCTCACTTGGTTTCGCTTTGTCCCTAGTGACTTGGGTGTTTCCTTGATTGGCCTTGTGCAGATGAATTGTGATAGCATGGGAACTCTTTTCATTGCTAATGGTCCTATCTTCCACAAAAGAACAAAACATGTGGAGGTGAATTGGCACTACACCCACGACATGATTCAAAAAGGATTCATTTGCACTTCCCATGTGGCATCTGGGCATCAAGTTGTTGACATGTTCACCAAGGTGCTTCCTTGGACATCCTTTGATCAGTGTCGTTCCAAGCTGAGCATGGTGAGTATCTATGCTCTAGCTTGAGGGAAAGTGTAGAGGGTTTTAGTTTTCTTCAGTTTTGTTTTTTCTCTTTTCCGTGAGGGCTTGTTCACAGTTTTTCCTAGCCCCTCTCTAGAAATAGAGGTCTAGGATTTCTTTGGAACGAGGATATGCACTACTCTATTTCTCTACACTTATAATCTTGGATACATTGGACTTGATATGTGTCATCATTGACGTGCTAACACCATAATGCAGGGAAATCTAATTTGACTACTGAACCTCTCCTCTCTTGATGATGTTGACCAACTCCTATACCATTTGATTACGATGGTGTTGCTTCCGGATATGGTGGGATGAGCTGATGTTGTCCATGCTTCATGATGGAAGGAAGATAGCATGGAAAGATACAGCAACGATGTCTATATTTGTGCCATGTGTATGCATCCTGCAACTATAGCTATAGTGCTTTGGCAGCCACTATCGTAACCACCATATTTATTGAGTTAAAAAAGTAATATCGGAAAGCTCTTCTATTAAAAAAATCAATAAGTGAAATAACTACCAGATTTCAATGATTTTTATTAATATGTCTCTTTTGTATGTATAAACCCATTGATTATCTTTTAATTATTAGTATGTAGATGCATATTTTATGGAAAGAACCATCAGTTATGCTGCTACTACAATTTATGTAAGTACTCTATTGATAGCTCATAACAAGGAAAATATCCATATGTGGGCTTCATTGCACCGCTTGTTACTTTATCTAGTTGCTACCAGTACATGGAAATTCATTTAGTTCAAAGTCACTGTGGGCATGTGCCCACGGTAGTTATAGGTGGGTCTGCTACTAGCCATAACTATACAAATATGATGGAGTAGGGCAGGGCATGGAGGATTTGGATAGTATTATGGGAATATATCACTACCAAAACAATGATCTCTCATGGGGTTGAACTGCCATCGTACAGGTGCAGGTGGAGGGTTGAGGACTTGGTATGCCTTGCCCATGGAGATTTTCCCTGTTGTTCCGAGCATTCTCGACCAACATCCAAATCATGATGGCTTGGCTCCAATGTTTGTTATTGGATACTATAATTATTACACATCTCCTAGAGAATTGGAATGCTTCACATCAGCATTCTCCTCATCTGCTCCAATTTTTTTCGTTCTATTTATTCTGAATATTCATTCTTACAAACTGAAGATTCTCTTCCTGATCATTCTTCTTCATCGTGGATCATTCTTAATTTCTTAAAACCATCATTATTTTTTTATTATGATTTTGATCTTGATATCAATTTGTAGTGATTCTTCTAGGAAGGTGTTGGTGCATGAACCACCTTTGGTGGTGCACGAAGCACAAAAGTTTGACCTCCAGGGTATGGAACAGTACTTTATGGTCATACCCCCGAGAAGGGTGATGCTGATGAGTATGGATTTGTCTGAACTGTTGGAGAAAGGGAGTGGATGACTTTTTTTTTTTTTTTTGAAGAAGAAAGAGAGTGGATGATGAACATGGACTTTCAATTTCAACAACACTTTTACCTCTCCATTAGGAGCGATCTAGCCAAAAGTCATGAATATTGGCAACCATTTCCTATCTCACAATTCACTCCATCTTAGACAGGCTTTCCATTTTTGATTTTTGGGAAGTAAGATTTCCGCTTTCTTATAAAACATTACCATTTCCATCCACATATCTCATGTTAAATGAGTTGACCGCAGCAATGGGATCTATGTAATCCTACTTGTCGTATCCTTCAAATGCATGCTTCATTTTTGGCCTTGCTTATAATGTACAAATACAAGGTCAAGCAGCGAATGGCTTCTTCTTCTTCTTCTTCGACTAGATGTAGTCTATGGCTTCTAAGTCTTCCTTTTATTGAAAGGGTAAAGGATGGCTACTAGAAGACAGTAGCCATCTGCTCTATTAGCCTCCAAAAAAGAGGGAAAACGAGTTGCAAATGTTCTGTCCAAAAAGGAAAAAGAGGCATTGCTTCCCTACAATGTTTTCACCATATACAAATTATCCTCCTAGGTCTTTTTTGTTTTAATGGATGAGGTTGAAGGTATTCCAATTTTGTTTTTAAGCCTCGTATGAAAACTGCTTGAGATAGCACTCATTGAAAAAATGATCATTGAATTGTTAACTCATTGAACAACTTGTGTAAAAGCTGTTCAAGTCAACACTCACACATAATTATATATAAATCCATACATGGATATTAGTAAGACATGTGACTTTGACAATATTCTAGTTAGCTATAGATAAATATCAGGATTCTAACAAGTTATCATATCATATCACATAGAATAAGTTATTTTGAAGTTTAAAGCAACAAAAGCACACATAAGATTCATAAGTTCAAAGGAGACGAGTGGGAATGGATCGAAATGGGAAGGGGAGACGGGAAACAAATAGTTGGTTGGATTCTTAGATGAAGTTATCTCGTTCTTAAACTACTAAGCAAGCCAACCAGCCTTTCTTAGCAGCCTGTTTGGTCAGATGAGTAAGGGGTTATGCGCCTGATTAATTGGGCTGGCTGATTATAGGCATAACTATCTATATTTGAATCAGCAGTGATTGACTAGAATTAATTAACTGATTAATTGGCTGACTACATCAAATTTTCCATATGAAATAGTGCAAATATTCAATTGAATCCTAATCCCAGTAAGTAGTAATTAACTATACCTTATTCATGCAGAGAGTTTGTTCATTCTAATTCTTCACCAATTTTCAAACAATAACCCTCACAGATGTATAACCAAGCTTGTGTTTGATTGATAGTAGGGATTAAAGTTATAAGGTTCATTGGACAAAAGAAATAAGTAGAATTAGGACTATAAGTACCATGGTAATGTAAGAATCAACAATGACTGAATTATAGCTTGTAGCAACTTTATAGAGTGGCTTTGTTATTCTTTCCTTACATTGATTTTTCATTGTTTTCTCATGAGCACTTGCTGATTGCTCGCATTAGCCCAAACGTCCATTTTACAAATGCATAGCTTTATAAATGCTTTCTATGGTGGGTTTTTATCTCCGTAGACCATTTTCAAAAGTAGCACAATAGGTTTCATGATCTTTATTGCTTTTGGTAGTAATCTTAGAACTTCATAATGCCCACCAAGCTCTCCACTCTTCTTCCATCCTCTGTCTGACTGTAACATGAGCATATCGTTCAAATGACCTGAGTATTGATTTCAACCTCTCTTCGTTCTCTACTTTGTAAAGCTATGGAGTTTATGCAAAGCTGGTGATCCCAAGTTCACCTTGATTATTGCCATCCCAGGATTCTCATCAAAAGTGAAGGCACCTAGGCACGTGTACGAATGATATGGGCTCAAATGAAAGTTGTGAGTGGGTGAAGCAGTTTCTTCGTGTTCTCCATTACTTATCTCTTTCCAAATTCATTCAAAATCATACCAATACAATCTGACATGCACCATCTCCAAAAGACTATATCTGTTGGTTTTCATATCTTTTCACCACTTTCTCAGAGCTATTCTATTCGAGTAACTAGCACATTTTCTTCACCACCTTCTTTGGTCGTTTTCTTTGACTGAAAATATATTGTTAATCCGTTACCTTCCCTGACACGTCCACGGACTTCAAAAGATGGTATGCCCATCACAGTACAACAAGAAATTGATCATGTGCTTCCTAGTATAACCACTCCACCCATCACATACTATTGCCATGCCACATTAAGGCTATGTTTTCTTATTGTTGTAGCATTGTAACTCAACCTTTTACATCCGGAAGATACCTGCTCATTAATTTATGTGTGGGAGCTTTCACTCCTGTTCTGGCTTGACTGATCTCATTGATGGCATGTTGTAAGGATGGTATGGAATCTAGATTTACTGCTAGGCATCTTGTCGTAAGTTCGAGAGCAGGAATATATGAGGTGAGAGCCCCTTTCCAGAGAATGCTTGCCCATCTCATAATATTCATCTCTAGGCTCCATCATGACCCATTGGTATTGGGTTTCAAGGTCCTTAACATGTATATGGGATCTTGCGGATTCTCTGAGGGTTTTCCATGAAACACAGATGCCTTATGGTCTTGGTGGCGGAGGGGGGGTGGGGTTAGGATGAGGTGCAGTGTTAATGTTGTTTGCAACATTTACAACTTCTTCCATGCTTAGGCTTGTGGTGGTACCATATAGTTGGGGTTTGGAACAAAAAGGGGATGATGGTAATTTCTTAATAAATTTTCTCAAATGATAATGGGTCAGTTCTTTTCCTATAGGAAACAACATGTCATGCATTAATTGGTTGCTAAGATGTTATTTTGTAAAATTGGTTATCTTTCCATTTACAATTCTAGATGATGAGCATGTGCAGATTTTCCTTGATTCTTTTTTCTTTTTTTTGAGCAGTAGATAAATTTTATTACTCAAAAAAATGGTCTAAACCTGGCTAGGCGTAAAAGGGATAACACACAAGGTCCAAAGGACTAACAAGAAAGATGCAAAGGCCTTGCAATCAAAGAGAACTGGTGCATAAGTGTAAGAGACAAATAAGAAATAACCAGCACATTGGAAATGTGCTTAGCAGACATCCTAGCAGAAGCTGCAGCCAACTTTGCCGAGATTGCAAAAGAGCATTGTCCTTGGAGCTACTGGCTCCTTCCTCTGAGGGGCTTGATGCAGAAGGCCACCAAAGACCAAAAGCCGAGATGTCAAGAAGCTTCAAGCTTAAAGTCACTCAGGGTTCTGTCCTCAAAGGAAAGCTTCATGTCTTGTAGGAGCAAACGTCGGCCTCTTCCTCAGAACTTCATGATCTCTGTCCTCAGTGGCAGAACCAGAGGGAGGTCACACCCATAGATGGGTGGCTACAGGGTCATGGAGGCTGTTGTTGGAAAGTGGCAGGACCATTGGTGCCAAGATAGGTAGTGGCCACTAAGGCTGGCAGGGTTGTAGAGGAGGGCCATGAAAGCCAAAATGGCCACGAGGGTTGGAGGAGCCACAGGGCCAAGGTGGGCGGTAGGCCACAGGGGGCAGCAGGACTATAGAGGGCATGCAGGAGCCATAATGAGCAATAGGAGGCCGCAAAAGGTGGTGGGATCGTGGAGGAGGGCTGCAGAGGCAGAGGAGCAGCAGGGCCATAGGAAGACGAGGGCGATGGAGGGCATGGATGGTGGCAAAAGGCCATAGGAGGCCATGAGGGTGGAGGCCATGATGGAGAAGGATGGTAGAACATGTAAGGGCGGCTGGAACGGCCATGATGGGGCTGGAAGGCACTTGCAGCTACGGAATAGTCAGGGGTACTAGTGGCCATGTTGAAGACAAGCCACTGCCACAAGGGGCCATGGTGGGCTCAGCCATTGGGCTGTTACCCATATCCTTGCACGTGGTTTACAAAGTCCATATCTTCAATGTAAACCTGACTACAAACTTCCCTTTGTCACATTCGATTCTTGGTGGGTATGGTGCTATACCATTATGTAGAATAGTTAGCTATTCGGTTACCACTGTGAATATAAATTGTTTTTGTCTCGGAGGGTTCCTTTAGACCATTAGAGTGGACAAAGGCCATCATGCTGAAAGGATGGAAAGACAACTCTCATGGTGTGATATACTGACTTTTTAATCTGGAGCTGCAATCTTGTGGTGTTTTAACCTGCACTTGAATAGCCAGTAAATATCATAGAACTGGTGGCGGCGTATGGTCCATATCTGGTGGTTTTTCGCATGACTAGCTTGTATAGTCATACAAATTGCATTTCCATGATGTGAGACCACAGATTATTTGTTGTCATAAACTATCTCTTTTTATATATGTTGCTTGTTTGCAACTTTGTAGTCACTTGTTTTCCTTTTGAATGTTAAATATTTGATCCGGCCATACAGTTAATCACTATTTATTTTGTTCAGATGAGGAAGGTTAGCTGCGGCAGTCCTGCGAAGATGGCATGCGATGAACCCACCATATTCCATAAAGTTCCAAGGGTGCGCATGGTGGTCTAAAGTGGCAAATATCCATTTCCTTTGTTGTTAATTTTCAACACTGCAATGCCAACTTTTTTGAGTTTCTCTTCACAAATCCTATTGTAGTTTTTAATAAGGAGTGGGTACTGTGGAAGCCAGACATCTGTGGTTTCAGTCAGCTATTTTTCTGGTTGATCTTTTATATGATGTGGCTTCACGTTCCTATCGTGTGGAACTGTTTTCTAGTTTCCTGGCCAGGTCATGGGGAAGAGTCTCGGGCATTTGTATTTGTAAGTCAGCGTGTGCGTGTGGCATGCATGTCGCAATTTGTGTCGCCTGGGTATATGGATTGGAACTTCAACATAAATGGTGGCAGGTGGAGGAAAATGGAAGGATACGAGGACAGAAATGTGCCAAGAAAGTATGCATGATTGTTCTTAAGCTCTCGATAGACTTTACCCATTAGGAGTGTCCATCTAACCTCGAGGGAACATCTAAAGCTTTTCTTTCCTCTGGCTTTTGCACTCCTATTGTAACTGTTTGGTAGGTGGGATAATGTGGAAAATCCTATGTTTGGGAGGCCGTACACCTAGGATTGCATAATCTCAAGATTGCTCAGCTTCTTCCACATTTTTCTAATCTCACCTTTCCCCTGAAATTTGGATTGTGGGATGGCTTCTCCTACCATCTCCTCACAAATTTTGGATTCTCCTACATTCTTAACAAACGTTACTTGGGATAATCTCTACTTATCCCATGAATTGGCATTTCCTACATCCAACTAGAAAAATTGTTCTCATCTCACCATTTTTTTTTTTTGGCTTCTCGCACAATCCAACGAAACTTAGCTCACTTTTAAAATTTAGCTTGTCAAACATTACTTTAAGAATGTGGATCAAGATACTTCATAATTGTTTTTTTATCTATTTTCAATGGTTGTAAGATCAAGGTTTAATGATTGAAATTTCTTTTTCGGACGGATGGTTAGTCGCACTTTTAACGGTTAACGGTTATCGAGTAACCGTTTCTCAGGAAAAAAGATAATGGAAGTACACCAATCTTTTTTAAAATAATAATAAATGGAAAGGAGGATAGGTAGACTTTCGTTGTTGGTGTGGGAGGAATCGTTTGTTAGGAGATGATGGGAGGTGTGAGTTGGATGCGAAGAAGATTACCTTTACCATAAGTAAATGATAAATGATCGCTAAGAGATTGACTCCATAGAATTGGATTCACTCTTTTCTCTCGTTAAGGTGGAGGGTTGAGTAAAAAATAATTATTTTTTTCATAATGAATCAAATTATTTTTTCCGGGCCAAGATTATATTTTATCGAAAATCGATCATCATTCACCTCTTCTTTTGTTTCCTCTCAATTATCAAACGTTTTATTTTGGTCCTATAATGTAGCATCACTCTATGCTGCAAAGAGAGAAGTTGAACAACGTTTTCCCCTATTAAATAAGGAATCCAATACTGCAGCATCATACAACATACTTGAGCAATTCTAGAATAGCCAGGTTAGAAGAAAATGCCATAAACATTGCATTTTGCTAGAAAATGAAGTTTGCAACAAAAGCATCAAACTTAAGGGATCCTTTGCAAAGAGATGAAATGCGATGCTTAGATGAAACATATAACAATGGACCTGCGTGGCTATGATAACTAGAGAGCTAAATTTGTCCTGATGATTGGGATGGGTCTTAATCTATCTCTTTGTTGACTAATTCAGTTAAATGAAACGAATATGATGATCAAGCGTGCACCTTCTATTTTCACAATTGAACTGAGATTGTATTTTTAATTTATGGGATGAAATTCTAAGTTGTGATAGATGTAACATTCTAAGGAATTGTTTGTTCAAAGAATAATCCTTCAAATGAAGAGAAGGCTTTTCTTCATATTCCACCTATAATTCTCTTAAACACTCTCTCATTTTGAATAGATTTTGCTCTAAGTTTTTCTTATTCCGAACATCTCTTCATTTCATATCAAGAAACAAATCTCACCCATATTTCACGATCTTAATTCATTAAGATGGTAGAATAAGTTTTATTTCATCTCTTTCAATATCACATTGAAGTCAAGTAAAATATTTTATTTATTAATCCTCCTAACTCAAATAGAGCTGCAAAGTCACTGTCCTAAAACTTCACCCAACCCAGAGTTGAAGGGAACAACAAAGCATGACAATTACTTAGTAAGGAGCTAGAAAAAGAAATAGAAACTAAATTTATTCCATTCTATTTCTTTGTTTCTATATGTAACTTGTTTCCTTACCTTTATCTCACTTTTTACCATACGATTTAATTATCATCCTTGCTAGCCCACACCGCTTACTATACACTAAGAAACCTTACAATATATTATTTGCCCCCCTCTAGTGTTCACTTTTCTTTACATGTCTCTTTCTAGGATTTTCAATACTTTTCATCTTACTTCTTATAGGTGTAGCTTATAACTTAATTCACTAACTTAAGAAGCAATAACAAGTTGATATAGAATAAGCTCTCATAGGTTTACTAATACATGTGCATCACCAAGTCACTATAGGAATACCTCAAATAAGACCATATATTAGGCTCCACCACTCACCTTACAATTCATAATACCAGTGACGAAAAATTTATGTTGTATAATAAGTGAAAAGAACTTATAACGATCAACCTAAACACCATCACGTTAAGACACTTCAAAACCTCCACCCTCATTTTCCTTATGACTCCACTTAGTAGCTAACAAGTGTAGTGTAAAGATTGTCATTGTCAAAATACAAGCAACAATGCCAATTTAAAGTCTCTCAGGCAAGTGTAGTGAGTTAAACTTTACTAGGTTTATAAGCTCTGCTTGGCCGAAAAAGGGATTATGCTCCACATATGATTTTATTATGTATTGATCTAAATCTCTCGTCTTATCATATTCATCACTAGAAAGAGACATTTGGTCATGCTTGAACTTGCCAAGATTAAGGTTCAATCCCTTCTCCAAAAGATTTTAAGTATCTCATTTTGGTTGCCAATGTTTGCTATCTAAAGTAGCTGGCTATACACCTTTTCATAGCCAACTACTTGCACATGTTATGATTCACCTAGGACTTTTGTTTTGATGCTCATTTCTAACTTTTCAGGATCCCTTCTTGAGATCCATGCCAAATAAGCCAGCTATGACTCTTGAACATCTAAATATGACCCTTAAGCAAGGTCCCTCTTTGACCTTGCTCCTTTACATAACTAGCTATGGTTTCCATGGATGGCTATGATAATAAGGAAGTGATGAGAGCCTCATCATGAACCATAACTAGCACAATTTAATCTAAATAAGTGTGAAGAAGCTCCTACAAAATCTAAAGAGAAGCTTAACTCAGAGAATTCTGAATTAAAGAATAAGACAAATCATAAGGGGTAAAACTGTAATTTTACCAATGCAGTACACAAATAAGGTAATTAAGGGTCTAAACACAGGTCAAATAAGCTTAATAAGGAAGGAAGTGGGATGATCTGATCTGAAAAGGGTTATAGCAACTTCTAGGAATTAAATGACATTCTGTAACCCTAAAACAAACCCAGTTTAATTCACGAGATTCGAGGTAGGATAAAAATCAAATAAATCCTCTAAAATTCATGAAAAAATATTCCCTAGGGTTTAGAACCTTCAATTTGGCCTTTACAACCTATTTTGACCTAAAATGAGAACCATACCCAATTTATAACCTAATTTTGGTTTTTACGCAAATTGACTGGTCAAACATGGTCAAACCTAAAATCAAATTTCACCATTAAAATCCTTAGGTTCAAATTAGGCTGGTATAAAAATTTGGGCCTAAGAAAAGACCATCTTGACTGACTTTACAAATTGGTCCTCTTGAATTACTTTATGACCCTTATCTTTTGAAACCCTTACACATTGCCCCCTATCTTTCTCGTCGTTCTTTGCAGAACGGTCCTCCCTGTCATTCTGAGTAGGCACCATACCTCCGGTGACCTTGCGGGGAGGATGGCGCGGCGCAGGGCATGGCGCCCGTTCTCAGGAATGAACGGGGGGTTCCCTACGTTGTCCTCTGTCGCAGGGACCCTCCCCTGTGTCCTGCAATCGCTCATGCCTCTCGTGCGAACGCACGAGAGGCATGGGTCTCCATCTCCAGCCATCTCCAGCGAGCTTCGCACGTCGCTCCCTCGGGCCACTCTTCGCACCAGCACCTTTATAAGGAGCGGCAAGGGCTGCCGTCCACTCGAAGCTACTTCTGGCGGAGAAAACCCCTCTATTTCATCTCCCTTCTCTCCAGTCAGATTGGCTTAGCTTCCGGCGAACTCTCATCCTCCTCCTCGTCGCTCTGCTGCCATACTTACAGCAGAGCCCACTCTGCCTCATCGTCCCACACCAGGCCGCACCAGCTGGCGTCCTCAGATCTCTTCATCGTCACCGTCACTCCTCCCCTGGGCTCCTTCATCTACGATGCTGGCAGGTACGCGTCGAGCGCCACCTCCCTCCCTCTTCGTCAATTAGGCAGGTAAAAACTTTCCCTTCTCTCTCCCTATTATTTCCTCCTTCCTAATTTACTGTTTCAACCTACCGACCACCATTGTCCATCATCACCTTCTCCATCTCCGACTGCCCTCCGGCGAGGCGTACTCGCCACTCCGCGCCTCCATCTGCCTCGCCATCTACCCCTTAAGCTCCGCACCACCTCATTGACACCGAATCCGCCCTCCATTTACCACCTAGCACCTCCAGACCACCCCCCGAACACACCCACTCTCACGCACGCAGAGTGCCCTAGGCGCACGGCCATAGGCACTCTCGTGCCTCTCCGACCCCCGCACCGCACTCGCCACACTCTGGCGAACCTCCCTGGACCTTTTTGACGTGGCCGCGAGGCCGTTTGCGTGTTTCAGGTTTCACCCTCCTCGCCGCCATTAACGAGCAGCAGGAGCTTCTCCGCAGGCAGCTCCAGGTCTCCTCAGCTCCAGGCGTGAGCTCCAGGTGACGCGGAAAGAAGTCACGCCCACACCCAGAACTTCAATTGGGGTCGCAAGCATCAGCTGCTGCCCCAATTGCTCGAAGTCTTCTCCGTAGGCACCTGAGATCGAAGGTGGGACTTTAGTCCCACCTCGGAAGTGTATGGGCGCAAGCCCATACATAAATTGAAAAAGTGCTATCGGATGGTTGCCTTCGATAGCACTGGGGTGAGGTCCCTCACCTACTCACCGAGTCTCGTCCGCGACACGCCCACTAGGATCTGACCTGACCCAACTTCCCACTCCTGTGCACTCCTCGCGCACCACCCACGCCGGTGCACCTGGTCCCGGGTACGCGACCCGACCCGATTACCTGGCTTTGGGAGAGCTTCCCAAAGAGAGATTCAGAGAGAGAGAGGCGCGGGGAAGGGGTAGGGTAGGTTTTGCGCTGATGTTTGTGTGTGTGCGCGGGAAGAAAGGAGAAGAGGAGCAGTGGCCGGGACTTAGCAGAAGAAGGAAGGAAGGAGAAGAGAAGGGAAAGCCAAGAAGAAAAGGAGAGGCTGATCAGTTAAGGCATCTGATTTTTGAATCAGACGTCGACGAAAAGAAGAAGAAGACAGTAGCAGCAAGAGAGGAAAGAAGAAGGAGGGCCAGAGCAAACGAAAGAAGAAGAAGAAAGAGGAACTGCAGCTGCTGAAGAAGAAGAAAGAAGAAGGCAGGTTGAAGAAGAAGAAAGAAGAAGCAAAGAAGAAGAAGAAAGAAGAAGATAGCAGCAGCAAGAGTGGAAAGAAGGAGAAGAAACAGAGAAGAAGAAAAGAAGAATACAAGTTGAAGAGAAGAGTAGCTGAAGAAAGAGAAGAAGAAAAAGCCAATTACCCTCTTTCTCTCTCTCTCTCTCTCTCTCTCTCTCAATTTTTGTAAAACCTTATATATATATTGTAAATTTATAGGCTTCTAGAATTTTAGTTTGCTCCCTGAGTTCGACCTTAGAAAACTTTTCATTCTGAGTAATAAATTGTATTAGACTGATAACCGTTTTTGTCATATACCACAACGACTATAATAACCACAAAGACGAACAAAGCGGCAACCAGTTTTTGGCATCATTGCTGGGGAGCAACAGCTGTTCTATAAGCTATTAATTCACAATTTTTGAGTTTTTATTGATTAATCTCTTCTCTTTTGTTGTGCAGGCACATGAAATCAAGAGGACAACAAGCAGCCACACAACAACCACACCTAGGACAAGTAATTTTCTATCCTCTCATTTTAATCCCAAAATTCTAAAGAAAAAGAAAAAGAAAAAGAAAGAAAAAGTAATTTAGGAATAACCTGTCTTCCATACTTAGTAAATCACCAAAGCTGCCTGTTTTCTATTTCAACACAATATATTTGTATATCCATTAAAGGTAGTTAGGGCTTAAACCTTTTTGATTGAGCCCTAATTACCCAATCAAGAGGCAACTAGCTGGACCAATTAGAGCCAATATAAGATTCAAAACTAGGGTTTTAGAGACACACTTTCTAAGCAAGAATTGAGAATTCCCAAAAGCAGTGTGCCCAAGCCATTGTTTGAAAGCACCTATTTAGAGAAATCCTAAGAAATTTGGCTCTTAAAAACACTTGAACCTTATAAGACAAAGACCTAATAAGCTCTCAAAGGAACTAGTAGGTGAAGTTGACCCCTTGGGTCAACCAACCTTGAACTTAGGTCACTCTTTGCACTTAAAAGGCTAAAGTTCAAGTGAAAACCTAAGCACCTTGACCCTAACTAAAAGTGGTAGACCTAAGAGGTCAAGGTCCCCATTCTGGTCTACCTAGAATCTTAGTGACAATGGAGGTCGGGTGGGGGAAACCCTGTAACCCGTGAGGGCCCTCTACCATGTAGTGGTCTTCGTGGGACTCACCCTCTCTGGTTGCCCAGGTAATTCTCAGGTGGACGACCTTTTGATCAAGGGGTCCATCCGCCATGAACCTCTATAGTCACCCAACATTCTGGGTGTCTTGATTGGGTCCAGCACCTGCTAAACTCATCCTCTCCATCACTATATGTTTGGTAGGAGGTCCTTGAAACCTCCTTTAGAAATTCACTCTCCTCGAGGCCAAGCCTCGGTGCCTTTGCGTGTGCAACCAATACTTCACATAGACCTCTCATCCGACTCCGAACCCAACTCACCTTCTTCTTCCACAATGGCTCAGCCAGTTGAGGAAGAGAACAATCTGGAGCACCAGCTCTAGCGACTCAATGACCTCTTCCAGAACTTCATGCACCCACCGCAGCGTCCCATGATGCGGGATCACTATAATCCTGCTGCGGTGGCTATTGAGCCTCGAGTCAGAATCTCGACTGGAGGACCTGATTCTGAACTAAAGCCCAACATGATTCATGCCATACCTAAATTCCATGGGCTTAATTCTGAAGTCCCCTTCCAGCACATTAAACAGCTAAAGCATCTGGCCCAGACTTTCGGGTCGATGCGCAAAATCGGGATATTCTCCTCATGAAGATGTTCTCCTTCTCCCTTATGGACAAGGTCGCCCATTGGTACCAAACACAGACCCGGTCGATCAACAATTGGGAGGAACTTCAGTCCGAGTTCTTGAAGAAGTTCTTCCCCGTTGGTTGGACCAATGCCTTGCGCCATCAGATTACCCACTTAACGCAACAGACGGGAGAACCTCTCCATGAGGCATGGGATCGCTTTCAGGATCTCATGAGGAAGTGCCCTCATCACGGAGTTCCTAAATGGGAACAAGTCCAGTCTTTTTACCAGGGACTCTGTGAGGATATTAGACTATTCGTCAATGCAACTTGCGGAGGGAATATCATGGGTCAGCAAGAGGACACTGTGTGGGAGATTCTCGAAAATATGTGCGAGAACTCCATCAATAATGACTCCATGGGATTATTCGACAGGACGAATACCTGTGCATCGACGAACCTTAGGGGAGCACACGAGATGCAGGGCCTGTCCACATCAGTCGACCTGGAATTGATGGTCAGTCGATTGGACAAGGTCTCTATTATTGAGAAGAAGATGGATGAGCTGACTCAGCACTTGCAGCGAGCCACCTCTGCGCATAATTCCTTGGCACAGCCTCCTTCCACATGGGAGACTGTGCAAAACATTTTCCACCGACCTTCTCCTGGGATGGATCCGTATCCACCCCCATCTGACTCTCGGATCGGAGGATCCTCCGACCCTTTCTATACTAGCCAGGGGAATTCCACTCCCCCACTCTCTGACTCTTCGGAGGCTCCTCAGACCTGCGAGGACCTCAACGCCATCCAGAATGACCTATTTTCCAATACCTACAATCCTGGATGGCGAAACCATCCCAACTACCAGTGGGCGAGAAATTCCTAAACTCAAAGACCACCCTTTCAGCCCTGTCCACAACCACCTCGTCCTTACCAGCCGCGTCAGCCTCAGCCCAACCCTACTTATCCATCCGGGCCAAACCAAGACCAAATGTCCCTTATCCTTCAGACTCTGGCTGATATTCAGAGAACGAATGCCGCTATTCAGAAGCAACACAAGGACGAAATCACATAGGTTCGAAACCAACTAGCCTAGTTGGCAAATTCTTGCCAACCAGGCACACTTCCTTCTCTACCTCTTCCTAACCCTAATAACATGCCGATCTAGTGGCGTGTTATGAACCCAAACCCAGGCCAAGCACACATGGTTTATCAGGCCCCCTCTGTTCCTTCACCTGACGGGATGGAGGCCTCAACTTCTTATGCGAGTTATCAACAGCAACCCATCCTATCAAACCCTACCAGAACCAAGCAGGAATGAATTCTGTGACCACCCGCAATGGTGAGGAGACCCAAGATCCACCTTATCCAGACCACTCCAAGCTTGGTAGTGACCCAAAACCTAGGACAGTAATCTAGGACGTTCCTATCCTTGATCAAAGACCTAAACCTATCCTAGAGGAACCAACCAAGGTTCCATTTCCTGAGGCCTTGACCAAGGGAAAGAAAACAACCAAATCCGTGGCTCCTGAGGAGGACCTGGTCAAGCTCTTTAAGCAAGTCCAAATAAATATCCCCCTGATGGATGTGATTCGCCACGAACCGGCTTACGCACGATTGTTGAAGAATGTGTGTAAACCACAGCGTAAGCCGCGAACCAAAAGTGGGAGTCCAATTGTACTATCAGAGTAAGCCAGCTCTGTAATCCTGAGCAAAATCCCACCCAAGGCAAAAGACCCAAGCACTCCCCTGATTTCATGCAAGATAGGTGAAACCCAGTTCGACAGAGCATTGTTAGACTTGGGTGCTTCCATAAATTTGATACCCATATCCTTACTTGACCACCTAGAAGAATCTAAGCTAAAACCGACTGAGGTGACACTATAGTTAGCAGATCGATCTATAAAGTCACCTAAAGGGATTCTTGAGGATGTTATTGTAAGGGTGCGAGATTTCTATTTCCCTGTAGACTTTGTAGTCTTAGACATGGACGCACCTGAAAACTCTAGGGATACACCGATCATTCTAGGGAGACCTTTCCTGGCCACTGCTAGGGCCAACATTAGTTGTGAGGAGGGCCAAATAGAACTGAAATTTGGGAATCAAACCCTCAAAATTGATATCTTTAAGGCCCAACAAGCAATCAATTGCGGTGTCATTGAACAAATCTGTGATATTAGAGCTTTGGTTGATGAAACACAATTTGAGAATAACCTGATTATGCCTCATTAATCACAAGAAGATCTTGTACCGCAATTAGAGGAGTCAGACCCTGATTCAGACAAATCCATAACTCCTATCCTTGAACCTCACATTCACCTTGAACCACCCGCTGCCGCTGATAACCCCATTCTTGAACTAAAGCCCATTCCCGACCATTTGAAATACATCTTTTTGGGTTCTAATCAGACTTTTCCTGTGATTATAAATTCCAAGCTCACTCCTAATCAGGAATCCCATCTGATTGCTGTTCTCTAGCAACATCGCAGAGCCATTGGTTGGACTCTCGATGACTTGACTGGAATAAGTCCCTCTTATTGCACACACTGTATCTATTCTGAAGAGGGTGCACGACCTTCCCGTGAGATGCAGAGACGTTTGAATCCCAATCTGCAGGAGGTCGTGAAAAAGATCATTAAGTGGTTAGATGCAGGGATCATCTACCCGATCTCCGACAGTCGTTGGGTGAGCCCAATCCAGGTTGTGCCTAAAAAAGCAGGGCTCACCACCATCACGACTGAAACTGGAGAAATCATACCTACCCAAATAGCCAACCCGTGGAGAGTCTGCATAGATTACTGAAGACTCAATTCCTCCACAAAGAAGGATCATTTCTCACAACCTTTCATCGATCAGATTCTCGAGAAACTAGAGGGAAATCAATTCTTCTGCTTTCTTGACGAGTACTCCGGTTATAACCAAGTGGCTATTCATCCTGAGGGCCAAGAGAAGATCACGTTCACCGGCTGATGTAAACACATTTACACTACATAAAATGTCTATTTATGCATGTTCTTAAGCATAGGATTGCATTTCATGATATAAATATTGTATAACATGCATCATCTCCCATTTAGAGTAGTTTGAATAAAATGGAGGTTAATTGTCTCCTTTTATGTGCTTGGACAGGGAAAACATTTTATCGGGGTCTCGGATCAAAGATCCAACTGTATGGATGTGATTAGGGCGACGATTGGAGTTCAACGACTCCAAGATCGCCCTAATCAGGCATCCGTAGCATCAGATAGAGACCGGGGAACCTTAGAAGATCAAGGGCCAGGATGGTGTAAATCCGCACTTCAGATGACAAATCCGACCGCACGGATGAATTCGGATCGACGATCGCAGCCCAACGACACAAAAATCGAGTCAATCTGACATCCGTGGCACCATTTACAACTTCTAGAAGATGGACGGCCAAGATGGCATCACGTGGCGCCATCTCAGCCGGCCAAACGACCGCTGGCATTTTGTGAAGGCCCCTTCCCGATCGCTCTCCGCCTTCAGATGGAGATCCAACGGCTGTGGCCGCCCGGTGCTTAAAACGTGCGCTCGACCATCCGCGCCTCGCAGCGCAGCGGTCGAGCGCGCTTACGCGAGCGCGGGGTGCGGGTTCGAGCCGCGGTGAGGGGATTGAAGGCGCAGGTAATTGAGGCGTGTGGAGCGTCGGATGGAGATCGTGCGGTCGCGGGCGCCCGATAGCGCCGACGCGCGATTGGACGCCCCGCGTAACGCGCGATCGCACGCGCAGGCGGGCGGGTTGCAGCGGATGAAGGCGCGATTTTAAGCCGTCCGATCTCGTGATCGGAAGGCTGAAAATAAATGGACGTGTGCGGGTATTGTACGCGCGAGCCACCCATGTCGCCCACGAAGGGAGCTTTAGTGACGGATTTATCCGTCACTAAAGACCCCTCTTTTATTATTTTGAAGTTGTAATGTACATTTTGCCCCCACTCCTTACAACTATAAAAGGAGACCCCCTCCATACGAAATTCTCATCCCTTCTTTCTCCTCTCTACCCCTCCAATGCTCAAGAGAAGCTTGTCCCACACCCGGGATGCTTCTCGCGAGATAAAGTCCAATTTTCGTTCCCCATCGGAAGTGGATCCCGCGACGACGACGGCGTGCTGCATCGTTCCCGTTCTTCTGCTTCGTCCTCCTTCGTTCAGCTTCGTTCTCCTTCGTCCAGGCGTCGTCCCGTCTGGCTCGTCCTCCAAGCAACCGTCGAGGAGGATTTCTCTCTCTCTATTCTTTTTACCGCTTTCTAGTATAGATTTACTGCTTTCTAGATTAATCTACTCGTCCTCCAAGCGACCGTCGAGGAGGACATTTTTCCCTCAGTTCTTTTAATGCTTTCTAGAGTAAATTTATCGCTTTCTAGAGTAATTATTTTATGCTTTCCAGCTGTAATAAACAATCTCTTCAATGCAAAAATTTCTTGTTTATTCTACATCTCATTTTTATTCCTATGTGTAATATTCTCTTTCTCTTTTACTCTTCTATTTATTGTAAATAATTAGATAGTTCTAAATTGAATTATTCTGTAACAAATAAAAAGAAACGCGTAGTTTTTAAATCAAACGTCCGCCTCCTTGTGTTCGACACGGAATTTTAATTTCGGTATAAATTTTATTTGTTGAACACGAATTCTACGCTTTCGAACTACAACGACAAGTTTTCCAAAACCAAACACGTTAGCGTAGGTTCGCACCGTTCAACATTTTGGCGCCGTTGCCGGGGAGGCAACGATCTTTGATTTCTCTTTGCGTTTTGTAACTTACAAATCATTTACCTCACTTTTCTCCTTTCTTATTGTAATTGCAGGTACTCTTTTGAGACAGACAAAAGCGGTAGATTGGAGTAAAGTGCTGTAGAAGGTTTTGTAAGTTACCCCCCACCTCCCACCCATTAGATTTCATTTCATCACATAATAACTCAAACATCAATCAACCTAGGTGTTTTTATAAACTCTAAGGTTAGATTGTTTATTGTTTGACACCCATACTCACCCCAACCCCCACATTAAAAAAAAAAAGAAAAAAAAAAATCTCACAGAGGTACACAACCTCATCTGATTTTCAAACTCAACCGGTAAACCAATCTTAGGAGCCGGTACACACATCCAAACACATAATTGAGTAGAAATCAGATTAGGTAATCATTTGTGTGCCTAATTAAGTGGTGCAACAGGCCAATTGTTTGAGTTGATTGGGCCGCACCACTTCAAATGAAATCAACTCATCAAGTAGCTGCCAATTAGGTTCAACTCTTAGGGATTTACCAGGCACTCCACATTCTTTTTAAACTTTAATGGAAAACATCTTCACTTGTGCTTGTAAAACTTGGTGTGCCAACGAAACTTGATTGAAAACACCTAAAGTTGAATCCTAAAAGCTACTAAGCAAGATTTGAATCTTAAAATTCACCACATCAAAAACAATCTTGCTTGAAAACCACTGGTTGTGCACTCACACACGAATCAATCAATCATTAAGGGCACAACCCATTTAAAGGGCCCATCACATTCCAAAGCACATTTAAACCTAGCCCTAAATAAAACAGAGTAGATGTTGACCTTAAGGATTGGACTCGCTCTTCAGAACCCAGAACGAGATTATTTTTGATTAGTCTGTTTCTACTGTTCAATCTGATGTCTAGCTAGGGGAGTAGAGTCAAACGATCGCGGCTGGGGGGTACACTAGGAACCGGAGGCGCAAGCCGAAGGAAGAACCTTCACCCCAGTCCCTCCTTTTAACTGGATGGATTGAACAGACGGAAGTAGACCAAATAGTTCCTTTATCTCAAGACGGGTTTTGAGAGTCTGTAGGTCTTTAGGCTAACCTATTTAAGGACATGTTTGATTGTTTGTATTCCAGGGCACCTTTCTTCCTCTCGTGTATCATGAATCCTTCCACATATTTCACGCATTCCTGCTCTTTCCCTCTTGTTGTAAATTATCCTCAACATGAAGATTATCCCAACTCGTATTGTAATCGACCATCAGTTAGTTGGGATAATTCGGATTGGGGATACAATTCCGGACCCCCGTGTTTAGGGTCTAACTCTGAACACTTTGATTCTGATTTTTATCCTTCTCAGAGCTACATCGATTATAGATTGTCTTCCTTTCATGAACAGCATAATACGATCTACAATCAAGAAGGATATGTAGATTCGCCCTACCAGGAGGGGGTGACGTAATAATTGCAGAATTGAAATATAAACAATCTCACAAGATGCAATCACACAAAGTACACAAAGTATTTTTAGGTGGAAACCCAAACCGGGTGAAAACCACCACCTAACCCTCTCGAGTTAGGATTTTCGGATCAACCAAGTTGATCAAAATCCACTAAACCGAATCACTTTAAAACGAGGGTGATTCAACCTCAATACAACCACGCTACTTTGACGAGGGTAGTGTACCTCAACCCCTTCTCTCCACGAGAAGGATTTTATATCGCAAAGGAGACGGGAATTCGCAAAGCGAATACCCAACCAAATAACAAAGATAAAACAAGTAATCCTATAGAGCCAACGAAGTAATATTTAACCTAGGCTTCTATAGGAAATAGGATGCTTCCCTTTGAAAGGAGTGCGTCGACGACGCGGATGCGTGTACCACGCGACGGTGCAACGTTGCTCTCGTGAACAACGGTGGGAGAGCAGGTGCGCAACAGCTTGATGCTCTCAAGAGAATGGAGCTTGAGCTTGGAGAGCAAGAGCTAGCTAGGACCTAAGAGAGTGGAAAGTGTATTACAAAGTGTTTCTTGTGTATCTTAGTGTCTCTAGGTGTGTGTTTGTGTTGCAAAGGTTCCCCTCTATTTATAGAGGCCTTAGGAAGGCTTTGGAAGGCTTAGGAAAGGTTCTATAGCCGTTGGGTACAAAGCCCAAGAGAATCAGCCCGAAATCAGGAACAATCATTACACTGACAGGCTTATCAGACGTCTAATTCTGGCATCAGACGTCTGATTTCAAGGTCAGACGTCTGATTTTGGGCGGGTCTCTTCCTGACCTGAATCGGATCTAAACAGGGTTCTTGTGCAAGTCTATCAGACGACATATAGGACATCTGGCACTATGTCTGGATGTCTGGAAACCTACTTTTACTGTGGGAATGGATTTTCCAAACGTTGCAACGGCTAGAAAATCTCTGAGAAGAGATTTTGGGTCAGCCGAGGCAAAACGGTCATTTATCAGACGTCTGGACAGTCCTATGGACGTCTGAGAAGGCTCTAACGGTCATATTCTTTAGTGTTTGCTAAGGCAGCCAACGGTCCACTAATTGGACGTCTGAAAAAGTCATCAGACGTCTCCTAAGACGTCTGGTCTAAGGTCTGGACATCTGATTTCATCAGACAAAACTTACTATGTCCAGCCTAATAGTTATCAGACGTCTGAATAAACAGTCAGACGTCTTAAAACACTTTATCGGATGTCTGATTTTGGAATTAGACGTCTGGAAATGCTGTTTGAACCCTATATTGGTTTTCTAAGTTCTCTACAGAAAACCTAAGTATCGTAGGGTTGTGCAGGTATTCCTAGGACTACTGTTAGGGTACTTTGAGGCTTTTTAACATAATGTTCTAAGGAAATAAAAAGCGCAAGAAAAATAAAGATAAAAGTACATGAGAGGATTAAACAAAATTCTATCATATTCTTCTTGTCCTTCCATCTTCAATGTAGCGCTCCTCGCGAATCTCCTCTGTTCTCCATCAAGCTCCTCCAATCCGTCCTGGATGCAAGCTCGAACTCCGTCTAATCACGTATCCATTTGCGATTGACCTGAAATCTAGGACTCAAAGTGCAAATGTTAAATGACACGTGTTTTGTTATCATCAAAACAAATGATCGTGGTGCTTTAGCACCAACATGATACACCGATCCTAACCCATCCTCTGATTTCACTACCTTTAGGTCATCACCATCTTTTCAACAATCTGAAATGACCTATTATCAAGAAGGGTATAACGAATCTCAATTCGTTAATTCCCCTGCATTGAGTCCAAACCCACCCAACCCTGAACCAACTCATTTGGTTCAGGTTAGCCAGGTTTAAGATAAGGTTCTGGCTAACTTGAGGAATATCATTCAATCTTTAGAAGTTCAGCCAATACCTTGCATTGAGAGATTGGAGCCCCTGATTGAAATGATTGATGATTTAAACAAGTCTTTGTTGGATTGGCTCCAGGACGTTAAGGATAAGAACCCGGGTGAGTTTCTACTTGGGAAATTAGCGAAATTGAGGATGAGATTCGTGGTTGCTTTGATTCAATCTTGGGATGATTCCCAGGATGAACCCTCTTCAGGAAAGCCAATGACAGAACCTGCTCAGGCACCTGTTGGGGGGACACTCGTTACGAGGCTGACCAGATTGAATTAAAGCAACCAATTAAGGATGACCTGATTTCTTCCCTGAGATCCCTGAGCCGAGTTACGAGAAAATGTATGTCTCCCGGGAACACAAACTGACAACTGATTTTGGGACAAACATTGATACAGATCCTGATTTCTTTGATGGTGAAGATTCAAGTTGCGAAGTCTCACACGAGTTTTCAGATCACAATTTTTGTGAGACGATTGGGCCTGAGGAATCTGATAGATCATTTGATAGCCCAATAACTGAAGAAACTGATCTTATTAGGGCACACGATACGGATCCAGAATGGCATTTTCTGGAGGAATCAATTCAATGCCCTGATTATCAGTTACACCCTGTTGAGCTTATTGATGATTCTAATTCTGAGATAATTAGACCCAAGTCAATTTTGTTTCTGCCACATCATTTAGACTTGGAGATTTCAGACGGGGTGATGAATAAACAAGAGGTTTTGGAATTTGATACACTGAATGAGGAGGATAGGAGCTGGGAAGTGTTGATTTGGGAAATTAATTTTGGAGGAAATGGTAGATTGAGTTGAAGGGTTCCTTTTAAGTTGAAACTATTAAATCAGAACCCTTACGACATTTGTTTCGAGGATGTTCAACTCAAGGACACATTCAACGATTATCCTTTTGAGCTTCAATTCTCTGTAACCCGACATTTTGGCCTTGGGTTGCATCCTTATAAATCGCAGGCCCGACCCCGCTTGCATTCTGATTTTAGGTTTTGGGTAATTTTTATCCAGAACCTAAGATATTCTCGATTATGGGGGATGGGTCTGCACCACAATCTTGTCCACATCTGTGGACCGCTGTTGATAGGTCAGAGGATTCTTCTATTTATATTAATTCTGACCTGCACTTGTGAATTCTTCATTTCTTTTCTTTGTATAGTGTGCCTAGCTGAAGGCACTAAACTCAGCACATATACAGTTCTTTTTCGTTTTCATCTCGGAGCGGACATGACATTCACGCAATTCAGGTGCTTTCTACGCTTTTCCACTCTATTTTATGTCTTTTTAATACAATGAGGACATTGCATTAGATAGGCATGGGGGGGTGGATATTTATCTCTGAATTCATTTGTCAGATCCATAGATTTGTTTTATTTTCTTTTATATAAAAAAAATCAGAATTAGGAAAGAGAATTTGGGTTTAAGAAAATTTTCAATCTTAAGAAATACTACATTAAGATCTGAACACAAAGACCCTTCAGGTCTTTGAACTTAATCAGCCCGTGTATCCACTAAAATGTGGATTTGTTTTTCGAGTTCTCACCAACTTGAATTTTATTTTAATAGGAGTAAATAAGTTTGGGTGATAAGCACACGACTTATCAACCCGCCGTCTGATGTGAGGGAATTTTGAGTCTTAAGCATCTACACACTTTCTTTGCACTGACCCGTTGTTCGACGATTTTAACGAAAATTGGGTAGCTAATGAACCTTCTAGGGTGATATGGCTGGCAAGTTATCGTGGGAAACAGCCCATAGGTAGGTTGTCCAGAGCCCAGTCACTGGACCTTTCTCTTTTTGCTGCCTTTAGGTAAATCTTAGACCAGGGAAGCCACCTACTTAAAAAAAGAAAAAAAAATCAAAAAGGAGAAAAGAACAAAAAGAAATAAGCCACACTTCGCCGCACGAGTATGGCTGGCAAGTTGTCGGTGGTAACAGCTCATCGACCGGTTGTCCAGAACCCAGCTCAGAAAATGCACTAAAAATTCCCTAAACACTTAGGAAGAAGCGGAGAAGTAGAATAAACCGGGGAGATATACACTGGATTCACCCTTGTGTTGACCCCGTTAAAAAGTAAAAGTAGGGAGAAAGCTACCGGTTGGAAAGATACACCTTCAGGCAGAATCCTTTTTGAGGTCACCTAGAGGCGTAGAAATTCAAAATCCGTTCTAATTGCCGGTCAACGAGTCTATCACAATCACAATAAGATGCTTAAAACTTAGGATTCTCATCAAATCTTGGGTGAGTTGAATGGTCATAGAAAACCACTCTTGAACCCTAAAATTTTGAAAATAAAAAAAAAAAATTAGAAAAGAGTCAAGAGAAAAAGAAATTTTTCTTTGAGGCGGTCTGCATTTTGGCTGATACCCGGGCACTGTTGTGTCTTTGAAAGTTCAGTTCCTAAGTAGACAATTTCTTAATGATTGAAAATAACTCAGGTCCAAATAATCTAACCTAATTCTTTTATAAATAGCATATAGTTTTTGCTAGGGACTAGCAAAAGATAGGCATGGGGTATGATGTAAGCACATTTACACTACTTAAAATGTCTATTTATGCGTGTTCTTAAGCATAGGATTGCATTTCATGATATAAATATTACATAACATGCATCATCTCGCATTTAGAGTAGTTTGAATAAAATGGAGGTTAATTTTTTCCTTTTATGCGCTTGGACAGGGCAAACATTTTATCGGGGCCTCGGATCAAAGATCCAACCGTATGGATGTGATCAGGGCGACGATTGGAGTTCAACGACTCCAAGATCGCCCTAATCAGGCATCCGTAGCATCAGATAGAGATAGGGGAACCCTAGAAGATCAAGGGCCAGGATGGTGTAAATCCGCACTTTAGATGACAAATCCGACCGCACGGATGAATTCGGATCGACGATGCAGCCCAACGACACAAAAATCGAGTCAATCCGACATCCGTGGCACCATCTACAACTTCTAGAAGATGGACGGCCAAGATGGCACCACGTGGCGCCATCTCAGCCGCCCAAATGGCCGCTGGAATTTTGTGAAGGCCCCCGCCCGATCGCTCTCCTCCGTCAGATGGAGATCCAACGGCTGTGGCCGCCCGGCGCTTAAAACGTGCGCTCGACCATCCGCGCCCCGCAGCGCAGCGGTCGAGCGCGCTTACGCGAGCGCGGGGCGCGGGTTCGAGCCGCTGTGAGGGGATTAAAGGTTCGAGTAATTGAGGCGCGTGCAGCGTCGGATGGAGATCGTGTGGTCGCGGGCGCCCGATAGCGCCAACACGCGATTGGACGCCCCGCGTAACGCCCGATCTCACGCGCAGGCGGGCGGGTTGCAGCGGATGAAGGCGCGATTTTAAGCCGTCCGATCTCGCGATCGGACGGCTGAAAATCAATGGACGTGCGCGGGCATTGTGCGCGCGAGCAGCCAAGCGGGCGCACACGAGCCGCCTACGTCGCCCACGAAGGGAGCTTTAGTGACGGATTTATCCGTCACTAAAGACCCCTCTTTTATTATTTTGAAGTTGTAATGTCCATTTTGCCCCCACTCCTTGCAACTATAAAAGGAGACCCCCTCCATACGAAATTCTCATCCCTTCTTTCTCCTCTCTACCCTCCAAAGCTCAAGAGAAGCTTGTCCCACACACGGGATGCTTCTCGCGAGATAAAGTCCAATTTTCGTTCCCCGTCGGAAGTGGATCCCGCGACGACGACGGCGTGCTGCTTCGTTCCCGTTCTTCTGCTTCATCCTCCTTCGTCTCGCTTCGTTCTCCTTCGTCCAGGCGTCGTCCCGTCCGGCTCGTCCTCCAAGCAACCGTCGAGGAGGATTTCTCCCTCCCTATTCTTTTTACCGCTTTCTAGTTTAGATTTACTGCTTTCTAGATTAATCTACTCGTCTTCCAAGCGACCGTCGAGGAGGACATTTCTCCCTCCATTCTTTTAATGCTTTCTAAAGTAAATTTATCGCTTTCTAGAGTAATTATTTTATGCTTTCCAGTTGTAATGAACAATCTCTTCAATGCAAAAATTCCTTGTTTATTCTACATCTCATTTTGATTCCTCTGTGTAATATTCTCTCTCTCTTACTCTCTCTCTCTCTTCTATTTATTGTAAATAATTAGATAGTTTTAAATTGAATTATTCTGTAACAAATAAAAAGAAACGCGTAGTTTTTAAATCAAACGTCCGCCTCCCTGTGTTCGACTCGAAATTTTAATTTAGGTATAAATTTTATTTGTTGAACACGAATTCTTCGCTTTCGAACTACAATGACAGGTTTTCCAAAACCAAACACGTTAGCGTAGGTTCGCACCGTTCAACATCGGCCCCTTCGGGACATATGCATTCCGAAGGATGCCTTTCGGTCTCTGCAATGCACTCGCGACTTTTCAGCGGTGCATGCTTGCCATATTCTCTGATATGGTAGGGGATTATCTAGAAGTATTCATGGATGACTTCTCAGTTTTCGAGGCATCGCTTGATGATTGCCTCCAGCACTTGGTTCATATACTCAAGCGTTGCATCGGTGTAAATTTGGTTCTTTCCTGGGAAAAGAGCCACTTTATGGTGCCAGAGGGGATCGTCCTAGGACATCTAATTTCTGAAAAAGGCATCCAGTGGATCGAGCCAAGGTTGATCTAATTTCTCAGCTTCCTATGCCTAGCTCGATCAGGGACATCCGTTCTTTTCTGGGGCACGTAAGTTTTTACCGTCGTTTCATTCCTGATTTTTTGAAAATCGCGCGCCCCCTGACTACTCTTCTCTCCAAGGATGTACCCTTTGAGATCTCCAAGGAATGCACTCAAGCCTTTGAGAACCTTCGTGACCGAGTCACCCAGGCCTCGATCCTACAGTCCCCTAATTGGTCTCAACCCTTTAAGATCATGTGCGATGCATCTGATTTCACTGTAGGAGCGGTTCTGGGGCAGAAAGTTGACGAGAAACCCATGGTCATCTACTACGCTAGCAAGACAATTGACGAGGCTCAGCGTAACTATATAGTTACAGAGAAAGAGTTGCTAGCCATAGTATTTGCCCTCGAAAAATTCCGATCCTATCTCCTGGGTTCCCACGTCATCATCTACTCGGATCACACAGCTGTGAGGCATCTCCTTGCCAAGAAGGATGCGAGGCCCCGACTAATCCGATGGATCTTGCTGTTGCAAGAATTCGACCTCGAGATTTGTTACAAGGCAGGAAGACAAAACGTGGTAGCTGACCATTTGTCTCGCCTTCCTTCTAGATCATCAGCCCTTCTGGACCCATCACGGAGCATTTTCCTGATGAGCACCTACCGACTATTGGTACTAGGCTTCCTTGGATTGCTAATATAGTAAACTACTTGGCTTCTCATCAGATCCCGTTTGACTGGCCGAAGGCCAAGAAAGATAAATTGCGCTCTGATGCCAAGTACTACATCTGGGAAGACGCGTACCTCTTCCGCATAGGTGCTGACCAAATCATCCGGCGATGTGTCCCAGAGGGTGAAATCAATGATATTCTCTCCTTCCACCATGACGAGGCATGCGGTGGCCACTTCTCTAGGCACAAAATCGCATCAAAAATCCTCCAGTGTGGGTTTTATTGGCCCACTTTATTCAAGGACGCATACAATCACTACAAGGCATGCAGTCGTTGCCAAACTTTGGGCAACATGAGCCATCGCAACATGATGCCTTTGCAGCTGATTCTCGTATGCGAAATCTTCGACATTTGGGGGATTGATTTTATAGGCCCCTTTCCTATTTTAGACGGCTTCGAGTACATTCTACTGGCTGTGGACTACGTGTCCAAATGGATCGAAGCCATACCGACCCGAACCTGTGATCATAAAATTGTTATCAAATTCATTCATCACAATATCTTCTCAAGGTTCGGGATTCCTTGTGCAATCATCTCTGACGGGGGGACCCATTTTACGAATGCTCAGTTCAGGTCACTGATGACCAAATACGGGGTGTGTCACCGAATCTCTACTCCTTATCACCCCCAGACTAATGGTCTAGCTGAGCTATCAAATTGGGAGATCAAGAAAATCCTGCAGGTCATTGTTTGGCCTGATAGGAAGGACTGGTCGTCCCGACTTCCGGAAGCTTTGTGGGCTTATAGGACCACCCACAAAACCTAATTAGGCATGTCTCCTTTTAGACTGGTGTACGGGAAGGCATGTCACCTTCCCGTCGAACTGGAGCACAAAGCCTATTGGGTAGTGCGGAGCTGTAATTTAGATCTTTCTAAGGTTGGAACCCACAAAAAGCTTCAGATAAGCGAGATTGATGAATTACACCTTGATGCGTACGAGAACTCGCGAATCTACAAAGAGCGGGTTAAAGCCTTCCATGACAAGCACATATCTAGAAAGATCTTTCATCCTGGTGAGAATGTCCCACTCTTCGATGCCTGACTCAAACTCTTCCCTGGGAAACTGCGATCCAAGTGGGTCAGACCATACCTTGTCTGACATGTTTTTGGAAATGGAGCCGTCGAAATCAGTCCGCTCAGCCATGATTCCGAACCTTTCATCGTGAACGGTCAGAGACTCAAACCGTTCATCGATGTAGCCTCTACAGATTTGGCTAAGTCATCATTTATCTTCCATTTTCCCTGACCATATTGCGCCCAGCCGATGGCGTAAAACTCAGTGCTCAACGGGAGGTAGCCCGTCATTCTTTTTGAAAAAAGAAAAAAAAAACCCTTTCTGACACCTCTTTGCACTTAAGGTTCACCCTTTAGGACAGCTGACTCTACCTCAGGTGCCTGCATCTGAGATTAGAAATTGTCCGCAACAGTCACCCCGACCCATTCACTCATCAAAACATCTATCCTAATGTATGAACTAAGTTAAATAAAAACCCTCCTAAGTTACAATGAAGACATTGCAAATCTTAGGCATGGGGGGGCATGAAAGTGCAAAACTCACAAGAAAAAGTTTTAAACAAAAAAAATTCACATATGCCAAAAACACCATAAAAATTAAAAAATTTTCAAAAAAATAATAAAATGAGAGGAGGAAAGAAAATTTTGTGGACTCTACAAAGGTGGAGGAGAAAAAGAACAAAATGATAAAAAGGAGCACAAAATGAAAGAAAAGAGATAGTCATTCGTAAGAAATTAAGGAGTTAACCTAAGTTCTAGACCTCATTCAGGAAAGGAAATGGAAAGTGCACAGTGAGATTAGTAAGAATGTAAACCTTAGGCATTCTTGGATAGACTCTTAGTACCCATTAAGATCTAGATATTCCTCAAGAGGATGAGGAAAATGAAAAGCTTAAGTATTAGGTCCAAGGCTTAGGGAGTATTTGGCCTCGTTAACTAACTTTTGGTTTACGGGACTCAGTAACCTAAGCACCCAAATTTCACACACAGCCTGGTTCAGTAAGCATAAAAATCAAAATCATGCAGAAGCGTTGCAAAAATTCTGAAAATGACACCTAGAATAGGAGCGGCCGATCAACACAAGTTGATTTAGACGAGTCCCCAGCGCGGAGAGGTGGGAAATTTCCTTTGAAGATGTGTAACGAAATATCATCTCCTCGGTGCTTGTCTCTTAGGATATTTACATATCCTACTGGGGGCATATAAGCACTCTGCTGGTTCAGATTCCATGGATGGCATTATCATGAAGTGTCAATTGCCAGGGTCTGAATTCGGCCACGGAACACCATGGACGGGATTATCTTGAAATCTCGAAAGCCAGGTTCTGGGGGTTACCATGGGCGGTGCTATCTCGAAGCATCGACTGCCAGGAACCCTTGAGGATTGATGATGGGGACAACGAATCTGATACAGACCGTGTTGAGAAGCCAATCCTAAGATAGAATTAAAAAGAAAAAGAGAGAGAAAACTCTCCAAACATATAAATCTTCTACCTCTCTTTCTTGCAAAACGCGCTGCGAACTAAACCAGGGCTAAAATTATCCCAAACACGAGTGCTTTAACCACAAAGTCCAATAAGCCTTAGGTTAGCTCTTGTAGGCCTTAAAAACCTTTGCTAAGGACTGAGGCTAAGGCTTGACAGATCTGGATCTTGGTTGGTACTGGAGTACCTCTTAAGCCTATGGTTGGCATTCTGACCTAATCAAGGTTACAAAAGAAAAAGCACCTATCTACACTGAATAAGAACTTCATAGTGTAGAACAAGGGTTGAAACCTTAAAATTTTGCTAAGGGACTAGCAAAAACTAGGCATGAGGGTATGATGAGAGCCTCATCATGAATCCTAACTAGCACAATTTAATATAAATAAGTGTGAAGAAGCTCCTACAAAATCTAAAGAGAAGCTTAACTCAGAGAATTCTGAATTAAAGAATAAGACAAATCATAAGGGGTAAAACTGTAATTTTACCAATGCAGTACACAAACAGGGTAATTAAGGTTCTAAACACAGGTCAAATAAGCTTAATAAGGAAGGAAGTGGAATGATTTGATCTGAAAAAGGGTTATAGCAACTTCTAGGAATGAAATGACATTCTGTAACCCTAAAAAAACCTACTTTAATTCACGAGGTTTGAGGTAGGATAAAAATCAACTAAATCCTCTAAAATTCATGGAAAAATATTCTCTAGGATTTAGAACCTTCAATTTGACCTTTACAACCTATTTTGACCTAAATTGAGAACCATGCCTAATTTATGACCTAATTTTGGTTTTTGCGCAAATTATCTGGTCAAACATGGTCAAACCTAAAATCAAATTTCACCATTAAAATCCTTAGGTTCAAATTTGGCTGGTATAAAAATTTGGGCCTAAGAAAAGACCATCTTGATTGACTTTACAAATTAGTCCTCTTGAATTACTTTTTGACCCTTATCTTTTGAAACCCTTACACATTGCCCCCTATCTTTCTCATCGTTATTTGCAGAACGGTCCTCCCTGCCATTCTGAGCAGGCACCATACCTCCGGCTACCTTGCGCAGAGGATGGCGTCGCGTAGGGCATGGCGCCCGTTCTCAGGAATGAACGGGGGGTTCCCTACGTCGTCCTCTGTCGCGGGGAACCTCCCCTGTGTCCTGCAACCGCCCATGCCTCTCGTGCGAACGCACGAAAGACATGGGTCTCCATCTTTGGCCATCTCCGGCGAGCTTCGCACGTCGCTCCCTCGAGCCACTCTCCGCACCAGCACCTTTATAAAGAGCAGCAGGGGCTGCCGTCCACTCGAAGGTACTTCTGGCGGAGAAAACCCCTCTATTTCGTCTCCCCTCTCTCCGATCAGATTGCCCTAACTTCTGGCGAACTCTCCTCCTCCTCGTCGCTCTGCTACCATACCTGCAGTAGAGCCCACTCTGCCTCATCGTCCCACGCCAGGCCGCACCAGCTGGCGTCCTCAGATCTCTTCATCGTCGCCGTCACTCCTCCCCTGGGCTCCTTCGTCTACGGTGTCGGAAGGTACACGTCGAGGGCCACCTCCCTCCCTCTTCATCAATTAGGCAGGTAAAAACTTTCCCTTCTCTCTTCCTGTTATTTCCCCCTTCCTAATTTACTGTTTCAACCCACCGACCACCACTGTCCATCATCACCTTCTCCATCTCCGGCTGCCCTCCAGCGAGGCGTACTCGCCACTCTGCGCCTCCATCCGCCTCCCAGCTACCCCTTAAGCTCCGCACCACCTCACTGACACCGAATCCGCCCTCCATTCACCACTTAGCACCTCCAGACCACCCCCCGAACACACCCACTCTCATGCACGTAGAGTGCCCTAGGTGCACTGCCATTGGCACTCTCGTGCCTCTCCGACCCCCGCACCGCACTCGCCACACTCTGGCGAACCTCCCTGGACCTTTTTGACGTGGCCGCGAGGTCGTTTGCATGTTTCAGGTTTTGCCCTCCTCGCCGCCATTAACGAGCAGCAGGAGCTTCTCTGCAGGCAGCTCCAGGTTCCTCAGCTCCAGGCGTGAGCTCCAGGTGACGCGGAAAGAAGTCATGCCCGCACCCAGAACTTCAATTGGGGTCGCAAGCATCAGCTGCTGCCCTAATTGCTCGAAGTCTTCTCCGCAGGCACCCGAGATCTGAGGTGGGACTTTAGTCCCACCTCGGAAGTGTATGGGCGCAAGCCCATACATAAATTGAAAACGTGCTATCGGCTAGTTGCCTTCGATAGCACTGGGGTGAGGTCCCTCACCTACTCACCGGGTCTCGTCCGCGACACGCCCACGCGGATCTGACCCGACCCGACTTCCCACTCCTGTGCACTCGTGCACCACCCACGCCGGTGCGCCTGGTCTCGGGTACGCGACCCGACCCGATTACCTAGCTCTGGGAGAGCTTCCCAAAGAGAGATTCAGAGAGAGAGAGACGCGGGGAAGGGGTAGGGGTAGGTTTTGCGCTGATGTTTGTATGTGTGCGCAGGAAGAAAGGAGAAGAGGAGCAGTGGCCGAGACTTAGCAGAAGAAGGAAGGAAGGAGAAGAGAAGCGGAAGCCAAGAAGAAAAGAAGGAGAGGCTGATCAGTTAAGGCGTTTGATTTCTAAATCAGACGTTGGCGAAAAGAAGAAGAAGACAGTAGCAGCAAGAGAGGAAAGAAGAAGAAGGAGGGCCAGAGCAAATGAAAGAAGAAGAAGAAGAAGAAGAAGAAGAAAGAGGAACCGCAGCTGCTGAAGAAGAAGAAAGAAGAAGGCAGGTTGAAGAAGAAGAAAGAAGAAGCAAAGAAGAAGAAGAAGAAGACAGTAGCAGCAAGAGTGGAAAGAAGGAGAAGAAACAGAGAAGAAGAAAAGAAGAATACAAGTTGAAGAGAAGAGTAGCTGAAGAAAGAGAATAAGAAAAAGCCAATTACCCTCTTTCTCTTTCTTTCTCTCTCTCTCTTAATTTTTGTAAAACCTTATATATATATTATGAATTTATAGGCTTCTAGAATTTTGGTTTGCCCCCTGAGTTTGACCTCGGGAAGCTTTTCATTCCGAGTAATAAATTGTATTAGACTGATAACCGTTTTTGTCATATAACACAACGACTATAATAAACACAAAGACGAACAAAGCGGCAACCAGGAAGCCTATGCAATTGAAGGTCTTTCTCTCTAATTGCACCCGAACAACTTGGATTTTGTCCAAATTGTTCCTTGGCCCCTTTAAACCCTTTTCTAACATTCATAAGCATCTAGTTGCTAAGATTTTTGGATCTATCCAAAGATTTCCATAAAAACTTACAAAATAGGAGAGCTTCAATAGGTGATTTGTTCTAATCATCAAAAGAAAGAGAGGCTATAGTTCCTTACTTTAGTCTCTACCCATTGAATACTCTACACTTTGCATATAGTTGAACACAACCCATGAAACACTTGCTCGTCTCAAAACACAGTCCCAACTTTGCTTGTCAACTCTACCAATTGAGATTTATATATCTCAACTATTCCCGCTTCCAACTCAAAACCATTGTTTCTTGTTTCCTTGAACAAGTGTCTATTAACTTAGATGTCAATGTCACAAAATCTTATTGGATCCTGTCTTTATGAGATCATTCCATCATAGTTTCACTTGACAAACTTAGTTCTAGTTTTGATAGCCCTAGTTGGATCATCAGCAAATTTGGATAGCCTCTAATGGGCCAACAACCATCGACCACCTCCAAGCCACCCCAAAGCCTTGGCTCCAGGAGTGAGTGGAAAGGGCTTAAGGATCAAGGGATATATAGAGTTGCAATTACTTGCATATGTTTTGTTTATTTGGGTGGATACGATTGTTGGCGTGTACCCTCTACGCAACCAGCTATGCATAGCTACTGTTGGTTATGACTTTTGTAAGGGTTTGAATTTTATTAAGCCTAATTAATAAAAATTAACCTTGATTAGATTGCTAATTAGTGTATTAAGGGATGCTTGAGGTCTAATCACTTCAATTAAGGCTTAATTTGTTAATTCATATGAAGGTTATTACAAAGATTTGTGTTGAGGGGCAAAATGAGAAGAAAGAAGAAGGGAAGGCTTCCTTTTAACTATAGTCTTTGGGTGGAAGGGTTAATAAACAAATAACCCCAAGAATACTTAAGTCATCACCTGCTCATGAGGAGACCATTTGGCTTCAGTGTAGAATAAGTTTTCTTCACTTTGCCCATCAACTCCACTGATCACTACCTTCCCTCCTCATCTTCTCACCATGGCACTAGCAACAAGAGGGATTTGGACTCTAGAGACCCCAATTAAGCCTAAGCTAAAGGTAAAACCCTAATTTAGGCTTTGATCACCTTCCTTTCTTACCTTTCTTTGTTCGTTTGGGATCAAGGGAAGATTGAAGGAAGAAAGGAGTGTTGGGGTTGTTGCTGTTGTAGATGGACCTGAGGATGAGGTGCATGACCCTTGAAGGACAAAAGGGAGGGAGAAGAAGAGGTCTAAGAGATGATGAGAACCTCGTCATAAACCCTAAACTGGCACCATCTAACCTTGATTTGTAAGAAAAAGCTCCTACATAACTTATAGAAAGGCTTGACTCAGAGAATTCTGAGTTTGTGAAGAAAACAGGAACTAAGGGGTAAAAATGCAATTTCACCAACACAATCTGTAAACAGGGTAACTTAGGATCCAAACGTCGGTCAAACTGACCTAATAAGAAGGAAAGTGGGATGAGTTGATCTAACTAGGGCTACAGCAACTCTAAGGAATTAAATGACATCCTATAACCCTAAAACAAATCCACTTCAATTCACGAGGTTCGAGGCAAAGAAAAAAATCGAATAAACCCTCAAAAATTCATAGAAAAATAATCTCTAGGGTTTAGAACCTTCAATTTGGCCTTGGGAACCCACTTTGACCTACAATGAGAACCATGCCCAATTAATGATTTAATTTAGGTTTTTATGTAAATTGACTGGTTAAACAAGGTCTGATCTAGAAATAAATTTCACCATTAGAATCCTTAGGTCCCATTTAGTCATGCATAAAAACTTGAGCCTAAGAAGAGACCTTCTTGATCGACTTTGCATTTTGGTCCTCATCTATTACCTTTTGACCCTCAACTTTTGAAACCCTCGCATTTTGGCTCCTAAGTCTTCTTCGTTCTTTGCATTTAGGTCCTCCCTGCAAAACCCTGACCAGCGCCTTGCTCCGGCGACTTTGCGGGGAGCTTGGCGTCGCGCAAGGTGAGGGAGGCCCTCTGCCCTGTCAACCAGGGGTTCCCTACGACGTCTGCTGTTGCTGGGACACCTCCATGGTCTCTGCGGCGACCCATACCTTCCGTGCAAACGTGCGGAAGGTATGGGTCCCTACTCCGCCGTCCTCCGGCGAGGGAGGCACGTCGCCTCCCTCCGCCCACCTCTCCGCTTTCGCCTCTATAAAAGCCGCCTCCGTCTGCTGAAGAGGGGAAGCTGTATCTAATGGAGAATACCCCCCCACTTCCTCCTCTCCAGCTCCGACAGACGGCCTGCAGCTTCCGGCGACCATCTCCTCCTCCTCCTCGTCGCTCTGCTGCCTTACCTGCAGCAGGGTTCCCCTAACCCTTTCGTCTGTGTCGCACTGCACCCGCTGACACTCTCCGCCTGCCTCCTCGTCGCCGTTCTCCCCTTTCAGGGCCCTTTCTTCCTCAGCTCCGGCAGGTACGAGCCGGTGCTTCCGCCTTCCCCTCTTCGTCTAGAGCTTAGGTAAACACTTCCCCTTCTCCTCCTCTCAACTTTCCCCCTGTCAATTTGTACTTTCGCACCCCCACACGCAACCTCCACCTCCACCTGCTCCGTCTCCGACCACCCCCTCCTGCGAGACCATCCCACTGCCACAGACCCCCTTACTCCTCACCAATCACCTCAGAAGCTTCCCCTCACTCCACTCCACAGCTTCGCCCCCTTCATTTCCTGCCACACATCACCTGAAGACCCCCCAAACAGACCCATTCTCCCGGCCACAGTCCGACCTAGGGCTGCCCCTACACTCCGCCCCACGCCTCGCCACCACCCGCACGAGCTTCGCCGCACTCCGGCGAAGCTCCCTGCACCTTCTGACTAGGCCGAGAGGCCGTATTTCTGTGATCAGGTCACTCGTCCTCCACCGCCATTGCTGAGCAGGTGGAGCTTCTTTCACCTGCAGCTGCAGGTTCGCCCTCACCCAGGCTTGCACTCCAGGACGCGCGGCTTGCCCCCACGAAGCTTCCCAGGCCTGCAGCTGGGGTGAAAGCCTCGCACACGGCCGCAATTGCCTGCAGCTTCCTCAGCTGCAGGCGCCAATTTGGGGTGGGACATTTAGTCCCACCTCGGTAGTTCTGGAGGCGCTGCAGCCGCATAAATTGTAAAAGTGCTGTAAGCTTATCGCCTCAGTTACACAGGGTGAGGTCCCTCTCACCCGCTTACACGGCCTCGTCCGCGAACACCCCCCGCGGACCTGGCCCGACCCGTATACCCGACCTGCACTCCTCGCCCACCCCCGCACGCCGGTGGGCCTGGACCCGAGTGCGACCCGTACTTGAATACCTAGCGGCTCTGGGAGAGCGATCCTATGAGTGAAATCCGCGAGAGAGAGAGAGACGCGGGGGAGGGTAGAGTTAGGTTTTTACCCTCTGACCAAGCTGTGTGAGTGTGCAGGTGAAGAAGAAGAAGAGAAAGCTGACCGCAGAAGAGGAAGGAGAAGATAAAGAAGAAAGTAGCAGCCAAAGCCTTGGCTGCTCGAAGCAAAGCAGAAGAAGAAGGACTGCAAGAAGAAGAAGAAAAAGAAGAGAGAAACAGGAGGACGCACTATAGCAGAAGCTACTTAAGTCGTCTGATTGAAAAATCAGACGACGCTCTGAAGAGAAAGAGAGCAGGCACCGCAAAGAAGGAAAAAGAAGAAGAAAAGAAGAAGGAAAGAAGAAGAGGTGCCGCAGCAGAAAGAAAAAGAACAGGAGAAGACAAAGAGCTGAAGAAGAAGAAGAAAGAAAGAAGAAGAAGAATAGAAAAGAAAGAAAGAAAAGAAGAAGAACAAAGGAACTGAAGAGAAGAGAAGAAAAAGAAGAAGAGGACAAAGACGAGAGAAAAAAGAGAAGAAGAAAAAGCCAAGAGCCCAATCTCTCTCTCTCTCTCTCACTTTTGTAATAGAAACATTGTACTTCTAGAATTATCATTTTCTCCCTGAGTTCGACCTCAGGAAAACTTTCTATTTCCGAGTAACAAATTGTATTAAACTGGTAACCGTTTCTCTATACTATACTACGACGAAATCCTAGACCGAGAAAACGACGACACCAGAGGAGAATCAAAGGGGAGGTCTCTCTCTTCAAACATTTCAAGAAGGTCATCTCTTGGGAGAACAACCTCCACAACTAGGTAGGGACTTAGAACTCCTTGTTTTGTTTCTCTTCACCCATAAGGGTTTAGACACCACAATTCATTTGTTGGAATGAGGTTTTATGTTTGCATGCAAGATATCTCCATGCATATCTTACATGTTTTTTCCTTCTCGAGGGGTTAAATATTGGCATTGAGAAATTATGGGTGAGATGGGCTCTCCTATTGATTTGTCATGTTCTAATTGTTTATTGTGTAGTTTTTTTTTTCACTAAAATACGGGTGCCAATTTTATTCATTCCCCACTCCCTTGAGGTCAGAAAAAGGGGGTCAGGGGGACTAGACCAATACTTGCCTCATATAAGAAAAGAAGGACCACGACTCGTGGCCTAGTACAAAACAACCAAAAATCAGCCAAAACTACAACCAAAGCCCACCACAGCATCAACCAATAATATAAGGAAAATGAATCTTGTTCGGTTTCAACGAATCACGACATCTAGAAGAGAGCAGCATTGACGAATGGATGACATGCCAAGGACCATCGGCAGAATAGGTGATCAAATGGGCCAGATTGTTGGCCAAAGGATGAATGTAACTCAAATGAATAGCTTGAGAACAAGAGTCCTTAACTTTTTGAAGCAGAGATCGCACTCTCCATGCCACCGGAACTTTGCCATTCCACCAATAGTAAAGCGTAGAGTCCACTTCAAATAAAATACTGTTATAATCCATAAACCTACATTGCTGGAAGTGAATAATGGCCTCAATAAGACTCGTCTCAGTAGCAAAATTTGAAACCTTGGTCGGTGCAGCTTTGACAAAAGAGCCATACATATCCTGGAGAACTCGGGCATGGAAGGGGTACCGTTATTACAAATAGCTGCAAAGTTAACCTTGTACCCCATGGTAGGACAGACCCAAGAAACAACGAAAACCTTGGGATGCTGAGATTTAAGCCAATTTGCCATACTAAACATCCTCCAATTACAATATAGAAAATGGTCAATATGCAAGAAATTAAATTTATCATTCTTAATCTTGCTTCGAAGCCACCAGATGTTATGCCAAATAAAAATGGTCAGCCCCTTAATCCTTCTAGAATTTGAATCATTAGAATTAAGGAAGTTTTGAAAAAGCCTATCAGGCACAATGGGGTTAAGGAAATTAATCTTGAAAGTCCACTCAGAAACGGTAACAAGTTCACTTTGACAGAAAAGATGTGAAAGGGTCTCATAATTTGGGTGATCCAAACAACAAACACATTTGGAAGCATAGTAAAACCAAGTTTTTGGATGTTGTCATCAATAGGGAGCCTATCACAAATAATTCTCCGAGCAATAGGGCTTGTCCTAAAAGGAAGCTTTAAATTCCAAAGGTTGTTGAGCACAGGGTTGGTGGTCAAAGATTTGAAATTGATGTTGTAAGCCGAGGAAACAGAGAAGTGACCACTAGGGGTAGGAGTCCAAATAGGAGAGTCTTTGGCGTCAATAATGACAGTTTGGAAGATATTGGAATGAACATGAGGGGGAATGAGGCTGAGATGATCAATCAAGTTAGGAGAGGCCAGGGCATCTTTAATCTTCAGAGAGGCAGGATCGAAATCATGAGGGAGAAAGTCCTTAAGAGGAGTGCCTCCAATCCAAATATCCAACCAAAAGTTAGGATCACCTTCCTTAACCTCCCATCGGATAAACGATTTCATATCGTTATGAATCGAGGTGAGGGAGTTAAGTCTGTTAGGCAAATTATGTATAGAATTATGGGATAGGCCATAAAGATTCCGCATCAAAGAAGCATAAGGAGAATCACCAAACATAATGTTCTAAAGCCTCTTCATCCTAAAGGCTTTAATGGCAAGGGAAAGGTCCTTGATGCCAAGCCCTCCAAGATGAAAGGGCTTGCAGATGGAGGACAAAGAAATCCAATGATGGTGACGTTCCTCCTCCGTGGAGTTCCGAAAGAAATTGGCGAAAGTGGACTCTAAGTTACGAATCACAATCTTGGGGACATCAATTATGGACAACACATGAATTAGAATGGAAGACAAGACGTGCTTGATAAGGAGAAGCCTGGCAGTGGAAGAGAGAAGCTTGGCTTTCCATCCTGAAAATTTAGAATGAATTTTGTCGATCAGACCATGAAAATACGAAATCTTAGCTCTACCCGTGAAGATGGGACAACCAAGGTACAAGAAAGGGAAGCTCCCAGGTTGGAAACCAGTAATAGCAAGAATACGAGAAAGTCTTCCCAAGGGGAAATGCTTCCCCACATAACAGAAACTCTTGAGAGAGTTTAATCTTTGACCAAAATTAGATTCGAAATCATGAATGAAGGTTATGAGATTAGAAGTAGATCTAAGACTGCCATTAAGAGGAGAATGATATCATCGGCATAAAGGAGAGCGACCGGAGAGGAGATGTCACATTTTATAGAGAAAGTAGCCAACTGAACAAGGAAAGCCATCTCCTTAATACCCCAAATGAAGGGTTCCATAAAGATATCAAAAAGAAACGGAGATAGGGGATCCCCTTGCCTAAGCCCATGGGAGACTTTGAGAAAAGGCGAGGAGCTTCCATCAAGTAGGATAGAAGAACCCTCGTGCTCCACAAAACCTTTGATAAGCGTGATGACAAGGGGAGAGAAACCAAATTTAAAGAGTGTGCAATAAAAAGCCTCCTGTGCCACTCTATCATAGCCTTTTGAAGATCAAGTTGAAAGATGACGTTAGACCTAAAGACCTTACGATTGAGCCTTTGAGAAAGCTCAATCGTGGTAGAGATGTGGTCAAAGATTGATCTACCTTTAATGAAGGCAGCCTGCTCCGGGGAGATGATTCTAGGTAACAGCTTGGCCATGCGTTTAGCAAGAATCCCCGAGTAGATCTTAAAAGTCACATTACAAAGACTAATAGGACAAAAATCAGAAAGCTCCTCAGTGTTGTGTTTCTTAGGGATAAGAGAGATAAAAGTGGAATTGAAAGATCTAAGAGCAAATTGAGTAGAATAGAAATGAGATATGGCATTCACAACATCGGTCCTAACAATATCCCAGCAATTGCGAAAAAACTCAGCGTTGAACCCATTAAGATAGGGAAAGCTATTAGAGGGCATCGAATTCATGATATCCAATATCACATTTTCAATAGGGATGTTCGTAAAAAAGGAGGACTCCTCATGAGAGATAATGGGGGGGATGACATCCAGAAATTTATCAATGTGACCAATCCCGGTAGAAGAGAGGAGGTTTTGAAAGTAGTGAACCGATTTAAAAGCCGCCACGTCCCAAGAATTGTCACAAATGGAAGAAGAGAGGGAATTTCGGTTATGCATAGCAAATCTTTTCTTAATGGTAGTAAAAAAAAAAGAATTATTCCCTTCCCCAGGTTGCATCCAATTGATTTTAGCTTTTTGAGCAAGAATGTCATAATATTTAGCGAGGGCATCTTCTTGTTGGATACGAATATCCACGAGCTCAGAAGAGGTTTGATCATCCCAGTGGGATGTCATTTTAGCCTCCAAATTATCATGACGATTCTCAAGGTCCTTGACAATTGAGTGGATATCACCAAAAAGCCATCTATTCCAAGATTGCAGGGCTCTTTTGAGAATGACAAGTTTAGAGTAGAGTTTATCAATGGGATTGTAAGTAGGATTAGTGCAAGGTTGATCCCAAACCCGACAAACCACGTCCCTAAAAGAAGGATCTTTAAACCACATATTCTGAAATCGAAAAGGATGGGGTCTAAAAGGCTTAGTAATGCGTAAGGAGAAAAGCATATGCGTGGTTCAAGTTACATCTGGAGAGATAAGAAGCCCTAGTCAAAAGAGTCATGCAAGACGAAGATCAAAGATCCTATCCAACTTTTGGTAAATCCTCGCACTACCACGTCTCCCATTACACTGCGAGAACTGATTTCCTTCCATCGGGAGTTCCAAGAGACCAAGAGAATCCTTCTAAAGATGAAATTTAGAAGCTTGGGACACTTGAAAAGGTAAACCACCACTCTTCTCTGAGGACCGTAAAATACAATTAAAATCTCCATCGATGATCCAAGGGACGAAGATGGTAGGGTTAAAATCAGAATGGTGGGACCAAAGAGCCAATTGGGAATCAGCACAGTAGGAGGCGTAAACCCCAGAAATGAAGCAAGTGGGATTTTGAATCACACATTTGACAGTAATTGATTGGGGCATGAAACGATGTAAGGAGGTAGTAACCAAATTCTTAGAAAACACCAAATATTGGGGGCTTCAAAACTAATGTGCATTTAGTGGAAGCAAATCATATCCATGAAGGTAGCAGCCAAAGAAATGTTCGCGAAAGGATAAAAAAGGAAGATAATGTCAAAGTCATGCTCATGAATCAAAAACTTAATGCGATTGGAAGTGGGTAGGTTAAGAGCCCCCCTACAATTCCAGAAGAATCCTTTCATTGAGAACGAATCTTGGAAAGCGATTTACTGCGACTACGGGTCATCCTACCATTTCCCCTCAAGGAGCCACCTCCATGGGCTCATCTTGACCTATCAGTAGAGTGTGCCACGTATGCATCCCCTTGAGAAGGGAGGAGATCAATAGCAAGATCATCAAGGGAACCCTGAGGAATCGACTCAAATCTAGAAGTTGTAAAGGGATCATCATTGCTCATTAGAAGATGCTCCTCATTAGAATCAATTTCCTTAATTAAAGGAGGGTCAGGATTAGTAGGGTCCAGCATAGGAATGGGTAGGTATATGCGCCAAGATAAAGCACCACCCTCATTGGAGTATTTCATCGCATTAACCGGGGACTTAATATGGTTATTAACAAGCAACACCTAGTCAGCGTTTGTCATTTCAAGATTAGAGAGCCAACTGGATTTAACAAAACTATTCTGAGGAGAAAGTGCTAAATCACGGACCATATTAGGCATCACATCTAAACGAGGAAAAGAAATAATACGACATTTTTCATAATCAATGTAAAACTCATCAGATTTGTTAAGACTATGCATCACCAACATCTTAGAATCATCAGGTTCAAAAACATGATTAAAATCTTTGGTTTTAAGCACAGAATCAACCGGAAAACCATTTAAAGTATCAGCAATCACATTATCATTAGGAATAGGCAGCTCATGAGAAGAATCAATAGTAGAAGAGAAAGAGTAGTGTACCTACTGGGGATCTAGGGTCCTTGATGAACAAGTCATTAGAGGCTCCTTCCCCGGATTGTTGATATGCATAGGTTGAGCTTTTCTCTCGATATGTAGACTCACTCTTCGCTTCTTCTTTTTCATGACCGGAGGACTACCTAAAATGCTACTGCCCCCCGAAGAAGAAGGAGGAATTATACAACCCAGAATAGAAACCCCCCCAGTGTCCTCCAGTTGAGAAGGAGAGAGGATTGCAGCCTGCACGGAGGGGGCAACATCCGAACAGGTCGGCGGAGCTTCACCCTTCAACTGGATAGTGGAACTTTGTTAAGCATCATCCAAGGGTTGGGGAACACTCGGAGAGCCAACGGGACCTGAAGAGGAAGAAGCAGAGCAAGAGCACAAACTATGACCAAGCTTCAAACAAAAAGAACAACATACAGGCACACACTCAAAAACCACCTTTTGCTGAATAACCACACCACCATTAGAAATATGAACAAACGCAGGACGATCAGTAAGAGGATCAACCTCCACACAAACACGGGGATATCTTGGCCTCAAACCTTGCACCATCTTTTGTTCCACATAAACTGGATTGCCCAGTTGATATGCAAGCGATAACAGCACATTAGGATGAATAAGATGCAGGTTGAGCCCAAGGAATCCAACCTAGACTGACACCTACGTGGCAAAAGCATCAGTACGAAAAGAGGGCGGCCAACGAATGAACTAGAGACGAGTATTGTTCAAAACAACAGAGGCAAGAGAGAAGAGTCTACAAAAATCAAGATAAGAAGAGCATTGCACGAATCGGTGCCTCATATCCAAGGTGGTCAGTGAGAAATCAAAGAGACGAACCTTAATAGCAAGGAAATCTTTAACCACCTAAAAAGGTGGTTTAGGGCCCATCGCACTAATAACCACTGAAGAAACCGAGCCCTTAGTAAGCTCAGAAACTTCGGAAGAAGAAAATGAAGTACAAAGGTGGCCATTAGACCTTGTAGGAAGCGAATCGGCATGGAAAGCTCCTTGAAGGGAAAGGCCTCAGAAGATCGACAATTGGCCACCACCGAAGAGAACGAAGGCCTTAGCGGCGATGCAGATCATGGATCGGCCATTTTGGGTTCAGAGGAAGGCTCCGAGGGAGAAGCCATAGCCCAATAGCAAAGCCCCAACCACGGATTAACTACTTATTTTGTAGTTAAGAACATGTAGAAAAGGCTCAAGGGTGTTTGGGATCATGGAAAGGGAGTTTCAGGGCATGAAGAGGCTAATTGTGGCCAACCTATTGTTTGCAGGGTATATTTAAGGTTAAGTGATTGGATATGCTAAAAAACCCTAGAATAGGTCACCTAGGATGCATCTAATGTTTCGTCAAAATTACCTAACGTTAGATGGGTTGGAATATGAATTTGGTGAAGAAATTAAGGGAAATGACTCCTAATATTGGTACCTATAGTCCTTGGGTGCTTAATGAATATAATTAGCATTTTATTCTTGGCTTATTCATGATTTTATTGTCCTAATTAAAGAGTAAGAATTTCTACTCTAATTAAGGAGCTTTGCATGTGAGATTTAAGACTTTCAAGCGTGTTTAATGACTTAATTATATATAATAATGTTTTGGTGTTTGGACCAAGAATAGTGGATAGTTCGGATCCAATCACAATGATAAAATGGATTGGATACCCTAGAGGATAACCTAGGTGTTGAATAAGAGGAAGGGCATGGATGACCTTCCATTACTATATTTCATATTAATTTAACACAGGGTCTTAAATTGGTTGAATCTATTTAGTTTGCAATAATTCGACAGATCAATATGGAAGATTTTTATTAAAAACTAAGTGATTCATATGCATGTGAGGTGTCTCTTAGGGAGATTGATAAGAGCCTCATCATGAACCCTAACTAGCACAATTTAATCTAAATAAGTGTGAAGAAACTCCTACAAAACCTAAAGAGAAGCTTAACTCAGAGAATTTTGAATTAAAGAATAAGACAGATCATAAGGGGTAAAACTGTAATTTTACCAATGCAGTACACAAACAAGGTAATTAAGGGTCTAAACACAGGTCAAATAAGCTTAATAAGGAGGGAAGTGGGATGATATGATCTGAAAAGGGTTATAGCAACTTCTAGGAATTAAATGACATTCTCTAACCCTAAAACAAACCCACTTTAATTCACGAGGTTTAAGGAAGGATAAAAATCAACTAAACCCTCTAAAATTCATGGAAAAATATTCCCTAGGGTTTAGAACCTTCAATTTGGCCTTTGCAACCTATTTTGACATAAAATGAGAATCATGCTCAATTTATGACTTAATTTGGATTTTTACACAATTTGATAGGTCAAACATGGTCAAACCTAAAATCAAATTTCACCATTAAAATCCTTAGGTTCAAATTAGGCTGGTATAAAAATTTGGGCCTAAGAAAAGACCATCTTGACCAACTTTACAAATTGGCCCTCTTGAATTACTTTTTGACCCTTATCTTTTGAAACCCTTACACATTGCCCCCTATCTTTCTCGTCGTTCTTTGCAGAACTGTCCTCCCTGCCATTCTGAACAGCGCCATACCTCCGGCGACCTTGCACAGAGGATGGCGCCGTGCAGGGCATGGCGTCCGTTCTTAGGAACGAACGGGGAGTTCCCTACGTCGTCCTCTGTCTCAGGGACCCTCCCCTGTGTCCTGCAACCGCCCATGGCTCTCGTGCGAACGCACGAAAGGCATGTGACTCCTTCTCCAGCCATCTCCGGCGTGCTCTGCACGTCGTTCCCTCGGGCCGCTCTCCTCGCCAACGCCTTTATAAGGAGCGGCAGGGGCTACTGTCCAAAGCAAGCTACTTCTGGTGGAGAAAAAGCCTCTATTTCATCTCCCCTCTCTCCGGTCAGAGTGCCCTAGCTTTCGATGAACTTTTCTCCTCCTCCTCGTCACTCTGCTGCCATACCTACAACAGAGCCCACTCTGCCTTGTCGTCCCATGCCAGGCCGCACCAGCTGGCGTCCTCAGACCTCTTCCTCGTCGCCGTCACTCCTCCCCTGGGCACCATCATCCTCAGCTCTGGCAGGCACGCACCGGGTAGTCCCCCTCTCCCTCTTCGTCGACTAAGTAGGTAGGAATTTTCTCCTTACTCTCCTCTCACTTTTCCCTTCTTGAATTAGTCTTTTAAACCCCTCGACTGCCACGATCACCTTCATCTGCTCCATCTCCGGCCACCATCTCCGGTGAGACCGCCCCACTTCCACAGACCTTTCCACCCCTCGCCAACAAGCCCAGAAGCTCCCCCTCACTCCACTCTAGCGATTCCCCTACTCCATTCATCACCCTGCACCTCCAGATCATCCCCCCAAACACACCCACTTCCACGCATGCAGTCTGCCCTAGGTGCACGCCCACAAGCACTCTCACCACACACCGCCCCCCGCACCGCCTTCGCCACACTCCGGCGAAGCTCCCTGTGTTGTCTGATGTGGCCGGGAGGCCATCTTCGTGATTTCAGGGTTCAACCTCCTCGCCACAATTAACGAGCTGCTGGAGCTTCTTTGCAGGTAGCTCCAGGTCTCTTCGACACCAGGTGAGGGCCCCAGGTGACGCAGAAAGAAGTCACGCCCGTGTCCAGGTTCTCAATTGGGAGCGCGAAGCCTTCGCTGCTGCCCAATTGACAGGTGCTTCTCGCCTGCCGGCAAGTGGAGCGGAGGTGGGACTTTAGTCCCACCTCGGAAGTGCTATCCGAGGTGGTTGTATGTCTGAGCGCAAGCCCATACATAAATTGAAAAAGTGCTATCGGCTGGTTGCCTCCGATAGCACTGGGGTGAGGTCTCTCACCTACTCACCGGGTATCGTCCACAGCACGCCCATGCAGATCTGACCCAACCCGACTTCCTACTCCTGTGCACTCCTCGCGCATCACCCATGCCGATGCGCCTGGACCCGGGCATGCGACGCGACCCGATTACCCGGCTCTGGGAGAGCTTCCCAAAGAGAGATTCAGAGAGAGAGAGACGCGGGGAAGGGGTAGGTTTTGCACTGATGTTTGCGTGTGTGCACAGGAAAGAAGAAAAGAGGAAAGACTAAGCAGAGAAGAAGAAAGGAAGAAAAGAAGCTGAAGGAAAAGAAGAGGAGCCGCACGGTAGCAACCGCACAGTTAAGCCGTCTGAGCACTGAATCAGTCGTCGACGAAAGATAAGGAGGGTCAGCAGCCAGAGCAAAGAAGAACCGCAGCTGCTGAAGAAGAAGAAAGAAGAAGAATGGCAGAAGAAGAAAAGAAGAAAGAAGAAACAGAGAAGAAGAAAAGAAGAATACAAGTTGAAGAGAAGAGTAGCTGAAGAAAGAGAAGAAGAAAAAGCCAATTATCCTCTTTCTCTTTCTCTCTCTCTCTCTTAATTTTTGTAAAACCTTATATATATATTGTGAATTATAGGCTTCTAGAATCTTGGTTTGCTCCCTGAGTTCAACCTCGGGAAACTCTTCATTCCGAGTAATAAATTGTATTCGACTGGTAACCGCTTTGTTATATACCACAACGACTATAATAACTATAAAGACGAACAAAGAGGCACGCCAGTTTTTGGCGCTGTTGCCGGGGAGCAACGGCTATTTTAGAAGCTATTGATTCACAATTTTTGAGTTTCTGTTGATTAATCTCTTCTCTTTTGCTGTGCAGGCACAGGAAATCAAGAGGACAACAAGCAGCCGCACAATAACCACACCTAGGAGAGGTAAATTTCTATCCTCTCATTTTAACCCCTAAATTCTAAAGAGGAAAAAAAAGAAAGAAAAAACAATTTAGGCATAACCTGTCTTCCATACTTAGTAAATCACCAAAGCTGCCTGTTTTCAATTTCAATATATCTGTACATCCATTAAGGGTATTTAGGGCTAACACCTTCTTACTTGAGCTCTAATTACCCAATCTAGAAGAAACTAACTGGACTAATTAGAACCAATATAAGATTCAAAATTAGGGTTTTAGAGACACACTTTCTAAGCAAGAATTGAGAATTCCCAAAGGAAGTGTGCCCAAGCCATTGTTTGAAAGCACTTATTTAGAGAAATCCTAAGAAATTTGGCTCTTAAAAAATACTTGAACCCTAAAAGACAAAGACCTAATAAGCTCTCAAAAGAACTAGTAGGTAAAGTTGACCCCTTGGGTTAACCAACCTTGAACTTAGGTCACTCTTTGCACTCAAAAGGCTAAAGTTCAAGTGAAAACCTAAGCACCTTAATCCTAACTAAAAGTGGTAGACTTAAGAGGTCAAGGTCCCCATTCTGGTCTACCTGGAATCTCAGTGACAAGAAAGGTCGGGCGGGGGAAACCCTGTAACCCGTGGGGGCACTCTACCGTGTAGCGGTCTTCGCGGGACTCACCCACTCTGGCTGCCCAGGTAATCTCAGGTGGGCGATCTTTTGATCAAGGTGTCCATCTGCCCCGAACCTCTATAGTCACCCAACATTCTAGGTGTCTTGATTGGGTCCAGCACTTGCTAAACTCACCCTTTCCATCAGTATATGTTTGGCAGGAGATCATTGAAACCTCCTTTAGAAATTCACTCTCCTCGAGGCCGAGCCTCGGTGCCTTTGCGTGTGCAACCAATACTTCACATAGACCTTTCCTCCGAGTCCGAACCCAACTCACCTTCTTCTTCCACAATGGCTCAGCCAGTTGAGGAAGAGAACAATCTGGAGCACCAGCTCCAGCGACTCAATGACCTCTTCCAGAACTTCATGCACCTACCGTAGCATCCCATGATACGGGATCACTATAATCCTGTTGCGGTGGCTATTGAGCCTCGAGTCAGAATCCCGACTGGAGGACCTGATTCTGAACTAAAGCCTAACATAATTCATGCCACGCCTAAATTCCATGGGCTTAATTCTGAAGACCCCTTTCAGCACATTAAACAGCTAAAGCATCTGGCCTATTCTTTTGGGTTGATGCCCAAAATCGGGATATTCTCCTCATGAAGATGTTCTCCTTCTCCCTTATGGACAAGGCCGCCCATTGGTACCAAACACAGACCCGGCCGATCAATAATTGGGAGGAACTTTAGTCCGAGTTCTTGAAGAAGTTCTTCCCCGTTGGTCGGACTAATGCCTTGCGCCATCAGATTATCCACTTCACACAACAGACGGGAGAACCTCTCCATGAGGCATGGGATCGCTTTCAAGATCTCATGAGGAAGTGCCCCCATCATGGAGTTCCTAAATGGGAACAAGTCCAGTCATTTTACCAGGGACTCCGTGAGGATATTAGGCTTTTCGTCAATGCAACTTGCGGAGGGAATATCATGGGTCAGCAAGAGGACACCGTGTGGGAGATTCTCGAAAATATGTGCGAGAACTCCATCAAAAATGACTCCATGGGATTATTCGACAGGACGAATACCTGCGCATCGACGAACCTTAGGGGAGCACACGAGATACAGTGCCTGTCTGCATCAGTCAATCTAGAATTGATGGCCAATCAATTGGACAAGGTCTCTATTATTGAGAAGAAGGTGGATGAGCTGACTCAGCACTTGCAGCGAGCCACCTCTGCGCATAATATCTTTACACAGCCTCCTTCCACACAGAAGACTATGCAAAACATTTTCCACCAACCTTCTCCTGGGATGGATCCGTATCCACCCCCATCTAATTCTCGGATCGGAGGATCCTCCAACCCTTTCTATAATAGCCGGGGGAATTCCACTCCCCCATTTTCTGATCTTTCTGAGGCTCCTTAGACCTGCGAGGACCTCAACGCCATCCAGAATGACCCATTTTCCAATACCTACAATCCTGGATGGAGAAACCATCCCAACTTCCAGTGGGCAGGAAATTCCCAAACTCAGAGACCACCCTTTCAGCCCCGTCCACAACCACCTCGTCCTTACCAGCTGCCTCAGCCTCGGCCCAACCCTACTTATCCATCCAGGCTAAACCAAGACCAAATGTCCCTCATCCTTCAGACTCTGGTTGACATTCAGAGAACGAATGCGGCTATTCAGAAGCAACACAAGGACGAAATCACAGAGGTTCGAAACCAACTGGCCCAGTTGGCAAATTCTCACCAACCAGGCACACTTCCTTCTCAACCTCTTCCTAACCCGAAAAACGTGCCGACCCAACGGCATATTATGAAACCAAACCAGGGCCAAGCACACATGGTTTATTAGGCCCCCTCTATTCCTTCACCTGACGAGATGGAGGCCTCAACTTCTTATGCGAATTATCAACAGCAACCCATCCTATCAAATCCTAACCAGAACCAGGCAGGACTAAATTTTGTGACCACCCACAGTGGTAAGGAGACCCAAGATCCGCCTTATCCAGACCACTCCAAGCCTGGTAGTGACCCAAAACCTAGGACAGTAATCCAGGATGTTCCTATCCCTGTCCCAGATCAAAGACCTGGATCTATCCTAGTAAAACTAACCAAGATTCCATTCCCCGAGGCCTTGACCAAGGGAAGAAAAATAACCAAATTCGTGGCTCCTGAGGAGGACCTGGTCAAGTTCTTTGAGCAAGTAAAAATAAACATCCCCTTGATGGATGCGATTCGCCACGTACCGGCTTACGCACTATTCTTGAAGAATGTATGTACACCTCAGCGTAAGCCGCGAACCAAGAGTGGGAGTCGAATTGTACTGTCAGAGCAAGCTATCTTTGTAATCCTGAGCAAACTCCCACCCAAGGCAAAAGACCCAGGTACTCCCTTGATTTCATGCCAAATAGGTGAAACCCAGTTCGACAGAGCATTGCTAGACTTGGGCGCTTCCATAAATTTGATACCCACATCCTTACTTAACCACCTAGAAGAATCTGAGCTAAAACCAACTAAGATGACACTACAGTTAGCAGATCGATCTATAAAGTCACCTAAAGGAATTCTTGAGGATGTTATTGTAAGAGTGCGGGATTTCTATTTCCCTGTAGACTTCATAGTCTTAGACATGGATGCACCTGAAAACCCTAAGGATACACCGATCATTCTAGGGAGACCTTTTTTGACCTCTGCTAGGGCTAACATTAGTTGTGAGGAGGGCCAAATAGAACTAAAATTTGGGAATCAAACCCTCAAAATTGATATCTTTAAGGCCTAACAAGGAATCAATTGCGGTGTCATTGAACAAATCTGTGATATTAGAGCTTTGGTTGATGAAACACAATTTGAGAATAACCTGATTATGCCTCATCAACCACAGAAAGATCTTGAATCGCAATTAGAGGAGTCAGACCCTAATTCAGACAAATCCATAACTCCTATCCTTGAACCTCACACTTACCCTGAACCACCTGCTGCTGCTGATAACCCCATTCTTGAACTAAAACCCCTTCCCGACCATTTGAAATACATATTTTTGGGTTCTAATCATACTTTTCCTATGATTATAAATTCTAAGCTCACTCCTGATCAGGAATCCCTTCTGATTGCTGTTCTCCAGCAACATCGCAGAGCCATTGGTTGGACTCTCGATGACTTGACTGGAATAAGTCCCTCTTATTGCACACACTGTATCTATTCTGAAGAGGGCGAACGACCTTCCCGTGAGATGCAGAGACGTTTGAATCCCAATCTGCAGGAGGTCGTGAAAAAAGAGATTATTAAGTGGTTAGATGCAGGGATCATCTACCCGATCTCCGACAGTCGTTGGGTGAGCCCAATCCAGGTTGTGCCTAAAAAGGCACGGCTCACCACCATTACGACTGAAATCGGAGAAATCATACCTACCTGAATAGCCAACTCGTGGAGAGTCTGCATAGATTACCGAAGACTAAATTCCTCCACGAAGAAGGATCATTTCCCACTACCTTTCATTGATCAGATTCTTGAGAAATTAGCAGGAAATCAATTCTTATGCTTTCTTGACGGGTACTCCGGTTATAACCAAGTGGCTATTCATCCTGAGGACCAAGAGAAGACCACGTTCACCTGCCCCTTCGGGACATACGCATTCCGAAGGATGCCTTTCGGTCTCTGCAATGCACCCGTAACTTTTCAGTGGCGCATGCGTGCAATATTCTCTGATATGGTAGGTGACTATCTGGAAGTCTTCATGGATGACTTCTCAGCTTTCGGGGCATCATTTGATGATTGCCTCCAGCACTTGGTTCATATACTCAGGCGTTGCATCGATGTAAATTTGGTTCTTTCCTGGGAAAAGAGCCACTTTATGGTGCCTGAGGAGATCGTCTTAGGACATCTAATTTCTGAGAAAGGCATCCAGGTGGATCGAGCCAAGGCTGATCTAATTTCTCAGCTTCCTATGCCTAGCTCAATCAGGGACATCCGTTCTTTTCTGGGGCACGTCGATTTTTACCGTCGTTTCATTCCTGATTTTTCGAAAATCGTGCGCCCCCTAACTGCTCTTCTCTCGAGGGATGTACCCTTTGAGATCTCCAAGGAATGCACTCAAGCCTTTGAGAACCTTCGTGACCGAGTCACCCAGGCCCCGATCCTACAGTCCCCTCATTGGTCTCGACCCTTTAAGATCATGTGCGATGCATCTGATTTCGCTATAGGAGGGGTTTTGGGGCAGAAAGTTGACGGGAAACCCGTGGTCATCTACTACGCTAGTAAGACACTTGACGAGGCTCAGCGTAACTATATAGTTACAGAGAAAGAGCTGCTAGCCAAAGTATTTACCCTCGAAAAATTCCGATCCTATCTCCTGGGTTCCCACGTCATCATCTACTCGGATCACACAGCTGTGAGGCATCTCCTTGCCAAGAAGGATGCGAGGCCCCGACTAATCCGATGGATCTTGCTGTTGCAAGAATTCGACCTCGAGATTTGTTACAAGGCAGGAAGACAAAACGTGGTAGCTGACCATTTGTCTCGCCTTCCTTCTAGATCATCAGCCCTTCTGGACCCATCACGAAGCATTTTCCTGATGAGCACCTACCGACTATTGGTACTAGGCTTCCATGGTTTGCTAATATAGTAAACTACTTGGCTTCTCATCAGATCCCGTTTGACTGGCTGAAGGCCAAGAAAGACAAATTGCGCTCTGATGCCAAGTACTACATCTGGGAAGACCCGTACCTCTTTCGCATTGGTGTTGACTAAATCATCCAGCAATGTGTCCCGGAGGGTGAAATCAATGATATTCTCTCCTTCTGCCATGACGAGGCATGCGGTGGCCACTTCTCTAGGCACAAAATCGCATAAAAAATCCTCCAATGTGGCTTTTATTGGCCTACTTTATTAAAGGACGCATACAATCACTGCAAGGCATGCAGTTGTTGCCAAACTTTGGGTAACATGATCCATCGTGACATGATGCCTCGTATGCGAAATCTTCGACATTTGGGGGATTGATTTTATGGGCCCCTTTCCTATTTCGGACGACTTCGAGTACATTCTCCTGGCTGTGGACTACGTGACCAAATGGATCGAAGCCATACCAACCAGAACCTGTAATCATAAAATCGTTATCAAATTCATTCATCACAATATCTTCTCACGGTTCGGGATTCCTTATACAATCATCACTGACGGGGGGACCCATTTTATGAATGCTCAGTTCAAGTCACTGATGACCAAATATGGGGTGTCTCATCGAATCTCTACTCCTTATCACCCCCAGACTAATGGTCTAGCTGAGCTATCAAATTGGGAGATCAAGAAAATCCTGCAGGTCACTGTTCGGCCTGACAGGAAGGACTGGTCGTCCCGACTTTCGGAAGCTTTGTGGGCTTATAGGATAGCCCACAAAACCCAATTAGGCATGTCTCCTTTTAGATTGGTGTACGGGAAGGCATGTCACCTTCCCGTCGAATTGAAGCACAAAGCCTATTAGGTAGTACGGAGCTGTAATTTAGATCTTTATAAGGCTGGAACCCATAGAAAGCTTCAGATAAGCGAGATCAATGAATTGTGCCTTGATGCGTACGAGAACTTGCGAATCTACAAAGAGTGGGTTAAAGCCTTCCATGACAAGCACATATCTAGAAAGATCTTTCATCTTGGTCAAAAGGTCCTACTCTTTGATGCCCGACTCAAACACTTCCCTGGGAAACTGCGATCCAAGTGGGTCGGAATATACCTTGTCCGACAGGTTTTTGGAAATATAGCCATCGAAATCAGTCCGCTCAGCCATGATTTCGAACCTTTCATCGTGAACGGTCAGAGACTCAAACCGTTCATCGATGTAACCTCTATAGATTTGGCTGAGTCATCATTTATCCTCCATTTTCCCTGAGCATATTGTGCCCAGCCGATGACGTAAAACTCTGCGCTCAACGAGAGGCAACCCATCATTCTTTTTGAAAAAATCCGAAACCTTTTCTGACACCCCTTCGCACTTAAGGTTCACCCTTTAGGATAGCCGACTCCACCTTAGGTGCTTGCATCTGAGATTAGAAATCGTCTGCAACAGTCACCCCGACCCATTCACTCATCAAAACATTTGTCTTAATGTATGAACTAAGTTAAATAAAAACCCTCTTAAGTTACAATGAGGACATTGCAAATCTTAGGCATGGGGGGGCATGAAAGTGCAAAACTCACAAGAAAAGGTTTTAAACAAAAAAATTCACATATGCAAAAAATGCCATAAAAATTAAAAAAAAATCAAAAAAATAATAAAATGAGAGGAGGAAAGAAATTTTGTGGACTCTACAAAGGAAAAGGAGAAAAAGAACAAAATGATAAAAAGGAGCACAAAATGAAAGAAAAAAACAGATAGTCATTGGTAAGAAATTAAGGAGTTAACCTAAGTTCTAAACCTCATTCAGGAAAAGAAATGGAAAGTGCACAGTGTGATTAGTAAGAACGCAAACCTTAGGCATTCTTGGATAGACTCATAGTACCCATTAAGATCTAGACATTCCTCAAGAGGTTGAGGAAAATGAAAAGCTTAAGTATTAGGTCCAAGGCTTAGGGAGTATTTGGCCTCGTTAACTAACTTTTGGTTTAATTATAGGTCCAATGTTTGCGTGGTTACCATGTCTGATTGGACCAATGCCTAAGAACGCATACACGCAAACATTGGTTTACGTGGGGAAGGGGTAGGGGTAGGTTTTGCGCTGATGTTTGCGTGTATGCGCAGGAAAAAAGAAAAGAGGAAAGACTAAGCAGAGAAGAAGAAAGGAAGAAAAGAAGCTGAAGGAAAAGAAGATGAACCGCACTATAGCAACCGCACAGTTAAGTCGTCTGAACACTAAATCAGACATACCCCTTCATAGGTGGCAAGCCTCCCAATAGTTTAATTATAGGAGCGCGGTGAGATAATATTTACTCACTTCGGAGACGTTCTTATATAACAACTAAGGGGAAAGTCCAAGAGTACGAACAGTATTCAATAAATCTAATTGCAGCCAATTCCTTGCAAAATCATTGATATATATACAGGGAGGGGATCGATCGATGTTTGACCACAATGTATAATATTATCAAGTAGGATGCGATTAATGCAACGGAATTCCTAATCTGTGAAGGACATGAATGCAAGTCAATGTCCCTTTTTTATATTAATTTTGTATGTTATCTAATGATTATCCGCTTAGCACTATTATGAGGAAGACGTGCATGCATGTCAAATTGATGGTGCCACCCACGTCCAATATTTGCAGTACTCCCACATACCTATATATATATATATATATATATATATATATATATATATATATATATATATATATATATATATATAACAACACCCACATATCTACGTAGTTACCTCATAGCTACCCAACATTAATTAATGGCTCCTCCTCGGCCTCTTGTTGTCCTCTTCCCCTGCCTGATGCTCGTGGCATTCGCCGGAGCATCGAACCAAATTCCCGACGGCATTCCGCAATGGCCGTTTATTCCAATGCCGGTGATGCCTATGCCCTACACGATTCCAAGCATGTTAGGAGGTGGCTTGGCCTATGGCTATTACGATGATAGCTGCCCCGATGCTGAGAAGATCATGGAGGAACGATTGGATTACTGGATAAACCAGGATCCCACCCTTGCACCCAGTCTCCTTCGACTCCACTTTGTCGATTGTATGATCAGGGTACGTACGTAATCCAATTCATTTAATCATCCTTAATTAATTATAACGTAATTTCTGCATTTACGTCTTTTAATTTAATTAATTAGAGAGTCACATGCATATATATACACAAAGTCTACATTTACAAAATCCTTCGACCGACTGATTTCATAACCAAACATTAATATATATATATATATATATATATATATATATATATATATATATATACACAAAAAATTAATTTTAAAGACGGTTGAAAACCATCGTCAAAAATAATAAAATCATTCAATTTAATAGTGCATAAGTTTACGAAGTGAATATTCTTTTATAAAAGTTAATAATACTAATTGGCACTAATAATATCGATCCTATTTATTTTGATTAGCTTCCTTTTGCGACAAGTCGTAAAAATACTTTTATGATGATTATTTAATGAATGTTGTAGATTTATTATTAGTGATGGTTATATTAATAACATCGCCAATGTCCTTTCATGATAGTTTTGTAATCGTCGCAAAAAATATACGGTCAAGAAGGGAGTCGTTTTGCTAACTTTTATTGCAACAGTTTTAAAATCGTCGCTAAAGGGCATTGGCGACGATTATAGAAATATAATTTTTTTTATTGATTAGATTTTACTAATTATAATCAAAGGTAATATTTAAATTAACCTATATAACATCGAATAACACATATATAGCATTCAATAAAATAAATATAATAAGAAATAATTTACATTAATATAAATTAACTTAGAGAATGTTTACAAAAGGGTAACATTATATAAATAAACCCTAAATATTACCTAAATAAAAATAAGAAATATAAAGAAATGATGCGAGCTAAACTCTCACTTGTCTTGGTAGGTCTTGTGAATCCATATGCGCTCGTCGTCCATAACCTTGCTTTGAGTAATTTCATAGACTTCAAGACGATCCAATTGGACACCGTTATGTGTACTCGCCTAAAATTAAGTAAATATAGAAGATAATAATTTAAATTTACATGTTAAGAACTTTACTTCAAGTTGAAGGGACACAATTAATGTTATAGGGTCCTCTCATATATTTTCACATCCATTTTTCCTAAATAGTCCCCTTGATCATTTGATAATCTCCAAAGCCCCCTTTGAGAAGGACAAATGTCCAATTCTTCCAAGCTTTGTAGCCCCAAATGAACTTCGTTGAGCTTGCCATAATTACTTTGAAGACCTCGTTATGGGATGATATTGTATTTCATCCAAAACCCTATTAGGCCTTCGGTAACCCATTTAATCAGTTGCACTCTTGCCATTCTTAAGATCATGACTTGTGCCCATCCTTCCATCCCTTTGGTGTTTAACCACAAACACCAAGATCTACCAAAAAAAAAAACTCATCGTGAGACGGACGGGTGACTGTCATTGTCATTAACTTTGTCAAACATATAATATAGTCTAGCAATAATACCAAATTACTTGTTCTGAAAAATCAATACCAATAACTTGTCATATTTCATCCGTAACTACCTACAAACCATTTAATTACTTCACCTTTTAGTTGTACAAACATAAAGAGCAAAGTAGTGGCAGGCTCTTAGTACTCACATTTCTCGCCAACAAACCCTTCTTCCTTGCACCTCCCCATCTTGGTCAAGTGGCTCACGTTGCAGATGGATTCCACATTCCCTCTAGAGAAGCCCACCTCATTGTTGAAAACAAGCAGAGTCGCCTTCACCCCTATCTCGGTGGTGTCGTGTTGTTGGGCGAGAGTCATCTTTTAAGGAAAACGTGTTATAGTAGAGTGAACGAAAATTGCTATAATATTTAAATTTCTAAAGTGCTCGAAATCAACATGAGTCCAAGGTTTTTCACAGGGAGTAAATATGGAATTCACAACACTAATCGCAATTTAAATTAATGAGCACAATCAATTAAACATAAGAGAAATATGCAATGAATAATAATTTACTCAAAATGATATTCAATAATAGCCAATGTGTCTTAGGAAATAATGGGGTAAAAATAAGATAAAAATGCTAAAAGGAATGGTGATTTGAATCACCACTTAAATCCCCAATATTAGGCACATATCAAATGTATCAATCAACTCAATTTCTCAACAATGGTCCTTGAACCACTAATCCATGTCAACATAGATGTCAAATAACTCCACAGCATCTCATCAAATGCCATAATCAAACATTGGGAGAGATCATTAGACGCCTTATCTCATCAAACCTTAGAATATGCACAAGGGTGTCAAGCACAGAGAAGCCTACCTTAAAGATGCTAACTGTTAGGCGTGAAGGCACGAATTTTGAGGCATGAACAGTGCAAAACCTACCCCTACCCTCCTCAAATATTTTATTCTTCTCTCATAACAAAGTATTTAATCGGATAATCGGGTTTCTACAGTACCGGGCAAGGGACCAGACCCTCGTGGCATGTACCGCAGGCGAGGTGTGAGAGCTTAAGGTGAAAGGGACCTCACCCCTGTGTCATGAGGCGATAAGCCTTCTCACCAAAATCAATATATGTTGCTCTTCTCGCCTAGATGCTTACGATGTGGGATTATGTCCCACTTGTTTGCTTTATTCTACAGCAAAGATTGTCTCGTGCAATTGCAGTTGTAGTTGCTGTTGACTTGGTTGCTCAAAGGCCTGGAGCTCTTCGTGGCGTTCGTCCGTAGAGCCTAGGGGTAGGAGTAACGACGATGGTGGTCGACGAACGTCGGACAGAGGCAGCGTGAAGTGGAGATCCACCAAACACTTGCAATCCAAAATACAGGCTCGTGGCCCCAATTAAAATGTTCACAAGCTTCGCCTAGGTCTAAGGAAGGTGATGGTGGTGTGTATGTAGAGTTTGGAGGTGAATGGTGGTCGGATAAAGTTGGACTGTGCAAGCGGATGGTGGGTTGTCTGACAGGGAGTTTGAGTGGGTGGATGTTGAAATTTGTAGAGGGCTTTTGAAGGTGGAGGGAGGTGGTGTGGTGTAGCAGCGTGGCGAGCTCGTCGAAGCTACGTTGGAGGTGGAGAAGATGGAGGGGGAGAGGAGCAATCGTTAGTCAAATTGAGAAGATAAAGAGATAGGGAGACGCTAGAGAGAGAGAGAGAGAGAGAGGATAGGCCTAGCTAACAGACAAAAGGGAGGGAGTTCCGCGTCGACTTTGAAGGCTCCGGTGGTGAGAAGCGGCGTCGACGAAGGGGTAGGCAGCCTCCGCTTTGGCCGACGAAAGGCGGAAGAAGCTGAGGAAGAAGTTCCCTCTGCCTATTGTATGTGGCAGAGGGCGACGAAGGAAGATCGAGGATTTTGTTGGAGCTAGGTCAGAGTAGGCTGGGAAAGGAGGAGAAGAGTTTCTGGCCTAAAACCTTACTAAGGAGCACGCTGGGAACATTGTGGCTCTTTATAGAGCTTGGTTTCGAGCTCTAAATAGGAAATTAGGTACACTCAAGTTGATTTTGGGAACAAGAAATTCTCACATTTTCTTCAGATTCACTGGGGTCTTTTCATGTGAGATTTGAGTCCCAAATTATGTACAAATGATTCCTTATCGTGTGAACACAAATCCTACCAAATTTGGTGGGATTTGGTGTAAGTTTGATAGGGTTTTAAGTTGGTCAAAGGTGGTGTTTAGGTTGGTTGACCTAACAATGGTGGTAGGGGGCATATTGCGAAGAAGATTACAATGTTGGGGACCCATTTGCAAGAAATTTCGAAAGCAAGGGGCTTGGATGTGAAGAATAGAGGTTTTAGGGATTGAAATGCAAACTAGGTCAATATGAACTGTGATTGGGCTTAAATTTTGTCCTTAACCTAATTTTGACCCAAGGAATCTAATGGTGAAGTTGGATTTGAGTTTTGACCACGTTTGACTGGAAAATTTGTATAGAAGCCCAAACTAGGGTAGAAGCCCATCTGTCACTCTATTCTAGGTCAAAATAGGTTCAAATGGTGAAACCAAGTGAACCAATCCTCTTAGAATATTTTTCCATGAATTTTAGGAGGTTTAGATGAATTTTATCCTGACCATAGCCTCTTCAATTCAAGCGGGTCTGAAATTAGGGTTTTGGGTATTGATTTGATTCTCGAAAGCGTGAAACCTTGTTTCTATCTGTGTTGAACCAATTTTTGGACTTTAATGCTCAATTGACCTTAGATTAACCCCTGGGTGACCCTGTGGTTATTCTACACTAAGGATGCAATGTTAAAACTGTAGAATTATCCATTTTTATTGTTCTCTTCTCAAAATGGATCTGAGTGGAATTATTATCCTCAGGCGACTATTGAGGAGCATTTATCTCTTGGTTCTGATTAATTCAAGCTAGTTATAACGGATGATGGTGTTACCATCATGTCGTTGGAGGTGATCACCATATCCAACCTCGGGTCCACCCCAATTGGATATTGGTTATCCTCCGCATTCTTTAGGGAAATTATATATTAAAACTTGGAGTTGTGGTTAAATCTTCAAGGACCTCCCTTTATTAAGAACTTGTTTGAACAAAGGACGATGACTCTTAAGGCATACTATAAAGACAAAACTTTATGCATGTAAGTGAGGTATACATACACTCTGTATTGTCTATGTAACATGATTATAAGTGTCGATGGGCAAGTATTTTAACACGATTATCCCCTCCCAAAGCCTGCAACCTAGGGGTTAGAATACCTATTGTTTGGCGTCATGTGCATTTAGATTTATCCAAGTGTGTTTATCTATAAATTCATAAAATACACACAATTAATTATATAAACATTTACAAATTAAGTTGATACATCACATTCATTCACAAATGAAAACAACAGAACATTCATAATTACGTGGGTACACCCCACATATATTCATTCACGAAAATAATATAATTTCACATAATTAAGTGGTACACCCCACAATCATCACAGACATGCACATATAATTTTACATAATTAAGTGGGTATACCCCCACAATCATTCACATTCACAACATAATTAATCTAAAAATTTTACATTTATACCTCAATAAAATACGAGAATTGACGATGGTGTAGCCGACGACGATTTAACCTAAATTGAATGTTACAAATCAAACATAATTAAGATCAAATTTTAATAAATATAAATCTTTAAAAGTTAAAAAAAATGAATGGAAGAGGTTTAGGGGGAGGTGTTGGCTAGGGGAGGTGGCGGATGAGGTGGGGTGGCTTGGGGAGGAGGAGGAGAAGGGGTGGGGGTGATGGAGGAGGGTAGAGTGTAGGGACGGGGGGCAGTCGCTGGGGGTGGCGGCAAGGGGCTGGCAGGGAGGGCAGGTAGCCGCAGGGGACGACGACGAGGGGCAGGCACGGAGCGAGGGGTGGCCGTGGGGGGCGGTGGAGGAGGGGAGGGTACAAGGGCAGGGGAGGGGGACTGGGGAGGAGGGTGGTGTGGGGGAAGGGGGGCCAGGGAGGGGGTGGTGCCTCGGGGAGGAGGGGTGGCTGGTCGGGGAGGGGGGTGGCTCTCACGAGGAAGGTAGGAGAACTGTTTTGGGGGAGAGGGAGGGGGAAGGGGTGTAGGCGTGGACTTATATACACCATTGGCGACGGTTGATTGGATTAACCGTCGCTAATGTGAGTAACGTAACTTTTCCTGCCTAACTGCGGCTCACCTTCGCGACGGTTTATATGATTAATTGTCGCGAAATGTGAGTATCTGACTTAAGATATTTCTAGGTGCGGCTCACATTCGCGACGGTTGATCGTGTTAATCTTCGTGAAATGTAACGCATCTTTTTCCACCTTATGCGAGAAAGATTTTTTTTAGCTGTTGCTCATTTTGCGACGGTTTATAAAACCGTCACGACAACTTCTCCCGCTTAACATGGGAGTAAATATTTTCGCATGGTGACATGCATTCGCAACGGTTGATCTAACAATCGTTGCCAATTGCGAGTTATCGTTCCTCATGAATGCTTTGACAATTAGAGATGATTTATAGTAACATTCTAATATATAATCGTTGCTAATGTGCAACTATTAGCGACTATTTTGTGACCGTTGCAAACTTAATGTCATTAATAATAATTTTTCTTGTGGTATATTAAAATGAATGTATATATGGCATACGATATTTATATATATAAATATAGGGGTGTGATGCATCCATCTTGCTGGACCACGAGGGCAGCGAGAGAAATGCCTCCTACAGCAAGTCCCTGAGGGGGTTTGAGGTCATCGACGACATCAAATCCGAGCTCGAGAAGAAGTGTCCCAAGATTGTCTCCTGCACCGACATTCTCGCCGGTGCCGCCCGGGATGCCGTCGTTAAGGTTCGTAGAATCTCTTTCTTGATTAATCATTAGATGATTAATTAATTGGTTCTTGACCAAGAAGAACGATCGATGGATCACTTTGTATCCATGCATATCTATATATATAGCTCGGAGGTCCATTTTGGGAAGTACCCTATGGGAGGAAAGATGGACTGGTTTCTCGCGCAAGCGAAACCGCGGTGCTTCCAAAGGGCAACGAGAGCGTTACTTACCTGATTGAGTTGTTCCAATCCAGAGGATTGAGTGTGATCGATTTGGTCGTCTTGTCAGGTACCGTATCGTTGGAGTTTTCAGTGATTGGTTTATGTTATGGATGCAATTGGAATAGATGCATAGATGATTATATGTATACATATGTGTACGTGGATGACAGGGGCCCACACCGTAGGGAGGGCGAGTTGCGGGGCGATCCAAGAGAGGCTGTACAACTACAGGGGGAGTAACAAGTCGGACCAGTCGATAGTGCCGCAGTACCTCAACTACCTGAAGCGCAAGTGCCGGTGGTCGGGGGACTACGTGGATCTTGACAGCACCACCCCAAACAAGTTCGACAACGCCTACTACGTGAACATCGAGAAGAAGATGGGGCTCCTCTCCACGGATCAGAATCTGCTAAGCGACTCGAGGACCGGTCCTATCGTGAAGGCCCTCGCCGACCAGCCCATGCTCTTCACGATGCAGTTCCCCGTCTCCATGCTCAATCTCGCCGACACCGAGGTCCTCACTGGGGTTGACGAGGGGGAGATCCGTCTCCAATGCACCTCCGTCAACCCATGATATCTATGCATACATATGCAATGATCATATATATATGTCATCTTATGAACTTACGTATGTGGTAGAAGACCTTAGACGTTTATATATATATATATATATATATATATATATATATATGTGCGTGAAAGATGCCATGCACTTACGTCGTTGTCGTACGTCGTTGTCGTTGACGACCTCTGTATGTTTTTGAAACTTTGGCTTGCCTTGACGAACAACAACAGTTTCATAGTTCAGTAATATATAATCGTGGAGATTTAATTTGCTCGACTACTTGAGTATATGTAAACTATGAAATTAAATTCTCAGCCTCTTTGGTCATTGAGCCTAAACATGTTGATTGGACAGCATCGCACCGGCTCTCTCCTGTACCTGAGATGTCACCCGTGCAACTCCTGTACCTTTGCCAACTCCCCTGACTTTATAATTTTTTAAAAAATTATAAATCACAGAATTTAATTTTAGTCGTATATTTTCAACTCCTCTTAGTTAAACCAGATTTCTATTGATAACATAGTACGTGATTTTACCACACCCCCACAACCTAAATTCGTCCTGATCTCACCCCAGATCTACATTCGTGCATGCCTTATTTCCAAGTTCTAATTAAAAGGGAGTATTTTGGTGTGGGAACGACGTATAAATTCATTTTTCTTACGTTAATTCGTGGATTCCTTCATTGACTAAGAGCCCTGATTTGTTGTATAAAATAAAATGCAAACTATCCCATATATCGTGTTGTAGTCAAACATCGAGGACCCTAGAACTGGGTAGAAGAGACCCAAGATTAAGGCTCCGTTATTTCATTATGGTATGATGTGTGTGCGTGCATGGCCACGTGCGCACGTGTGTGTGGGAGGTGACCCACTTAGCCTCCATTTGCTTGTAAATAAAAAGGAAAATAAAGAACCAACTGGAAGGCCACCATCATAAAAAGTGCAAGAACCGTTGCACATACGCACGCACACGTGCGCATACACACACATATATTATATATATATATATATATTTCTCTTCTTTACCTCGGTATGGATGTACGAGTTGCACACACCTAAGGGATCATATGTCACCCAAAGAAGATATGTCAGACAAAGAAGAAGAGGTCTCGGTATTCATTTTCTTGAGAATTTAAATGAGGTGTTGCTTATGAAGTGAGTGGTTAAATTTTGTAATAATGAAAATAGTCTTTGCGAGAAGCTGTTACATGATTCATATGGTTCGGTGGTTGAGTTGGTTGAAGGAAGTGGAGTTTATTCTACTTTTTGGAGATCTGTCCTTCCAAGTATTCATTATGGATCTTAGGAATCTTTGCCCTGGGTTAAGGGATGGTGACTTCTTCCATTTCTAGAAGGATGATTGGTTTGGGCATGGTGCCTTTTAGACATTTTCTTCCACCTGTATGGTTTGGTCGTTGATAGAGATGCACTTATTTGTGATGTGTGGGATGGCAATTCAAATTCTTGGTGTCTTATTCTTTGACCTGGATTATCGGAAGTAACTTTACTTTTATTTCATAAGCTCCTGGAGCTATTGGATGGTGTCATTCTTGATTTCCGTATGCCAGACAGATATGTGTGGAAGGATGGGAAATTTTTAGTGGGAAAGGCGTACAAGCTATTGACCATGGAAGATGGACCATAGTCTGACTTATGGACTAATTGTTCTATTATTTGGAGGCTCGGGAAGGGAAAACTTGTCACTTAAGTGTTTTGGTGGAAATGATCGGATGATATGGATGTTTGATGGCCATTTTGCGACGATGAGGATGAGGATATCTTCCACTTGTTCTTCTCATGTCAATTTGTTACGAAGTTTATTTGGAGGGAATTCCATGCGTAGGGTGTTGATTGCTCTTCATTTGATGCTCTTTGGGATTCTTTGAGGAGGATGGTTCATCGAAGGAAAATGTTTCGTGGACACCAAAACGTATACAAGTTCGTACACATATAACGTCCCCTCCCCCAATTAAAAGGGGCCACATGCCCTATGCCATGGGGGTATGATGACTCTATAATTATTAGTGTTAATTATATCAATTAGAGTCAATTTCGAGGGCACATGTGCATTAATGTCATATTATAGTAGGTTTGAGGGCATTGAATGCATTCTGAATTATTTTATGATAAGATTACTTAGAATTAATGTTCAATGACCGGTTGTACAAGTGCATATTGAAATAAGTCTCAGATGAGCAATCGGACCGCACGGATAGATCCGGATCAATGAACAGAGTCCAACGGACTCAAAATCACCTCAATCTGATCTTCGTAGCTCCCACAATAAGACCCAAAAGTTTTAACCGTTGATCAAATGATCAACGGCCAAAGCTATTGCACGTGTCGCTCATCCGCATGCCCAGCAGCACCCGGCCCCTTCTTTTCATCGCACAACGTGCAATCTCAGCCGCACATTTCTCATCTAACAATTGATGAGGTGCGGGCAACAATTACTCTCCGCAACAAACCACGAGCATAGCTATTGGTGGAGACGAGCGCCCACATTGTGAAGGCACGTGTTCGAGACTTCGTGTATGGCCAAATTAGCTTCAAGTGAAGGGGTGGCGAAATTGAGTCGCCAGATCTCCAACATGCAGTTCTGATAATCGCGATGTGGCACTATCTCGCGCGTTAGATGTGCGCAACCAGCAACACACGATCTGACGCCCGATTCAATGTGCGATCGTACATGCGGCGAGGCGCGATCTGAAGGGCGGGTGGTGTGACTCGAATAGGTTTTGTTAATATGGTGATATTGTCATTGAAATTAGTATAGTGAGTTAACCTAAATCGAGTCTACACTAGTTTTACAAAAATTTTTAACCTGGCCTACTTGATTTTATCTTGGTCGTTTTAGGTCGAGAGTTGATCTCAGGGAAGCGGAAATTTGAAGATCAAGGAATTTCTATGCCTTTCCTAAAATGCATCTCTTCCTTGCGTTTATTATGTTTTTGATTTTTTCTATTTTTGAGATTTTTGTTGGTGATAATGTTGTTCTTGAGGTACACCCTCAAAAAATGAAGTCCTTGGCCCTGAGCCAAATGGTTCTTGGCTTATAGCCAACTAGGGGTTCCCAAAATCGATCTTGTTATTCGCAAGATTGGGTACCTGTAGAATAAGAATTATCTTTTCTCTTTTACTCTTTTTTTTTGTCTTTTTAATAGTAAGAAATAAAAGACAAATGAAAATAGAGTAGGTTGCTAGGAAAGAAAGAAACACTTAGCTTAGTATATGTATGTATAGATATATAGTAAATACAGATTGTATATGTGTATATAGTTATATATATTGTATATAGGGGTGGAGGTGGAAGTGTCAATGGAATGTAGCATGGTGTGAAGTTGGTCCACGTCTAGTAAGACGCAACCAACAAGACTAAATGCCGCGTGAAGTGTGGAATGGATGTGTGGGAGTGAGGGTGGAGGCGCTTGCTTTGCACGGATATCGGGGAATATCAGCAACTGGTGCGGATATTCCCACAATATGATACACGGTGGAGGGACGAGTGCACGGGAGTATGGGTGGTGTTTGTGAAGTGTATAGATGGATGTGGGTAGGTGGATGTATATGTAAGTATATATATGTATATATATATCTATAACTATATATATATATATTTATGTAAGGATAAGAGTATGTGAGTGGATATATATGTGTGTGTGTGTGTTTGTGTGCGTGTATGAGTGTGTGTAAGTGTGTACCAGTGTGTGTGTGCACCAGAAGGAAGAGGGGAGAGTAGAAGATAAGTCATCTGCCGCACTGCCCCGACGTCTGGTTGCGCAAGGGTGCGCAGGCACAGGAGAGAGAGCGCCGCGCGTGGACGAGTCAAGCACAGTGCTCAACCGCGCGGGTGGGTAAAGCGCAGCACGCTGCGGAGTGCAGCGCACAGCGCTGCGGGTGGGTGAGGCACGGTGACCAGCTGGCGCGGGTTGCGGGCGAGGAGAGAGAGCGCTGGGCCACCGGCTACGTGAGAAACTTGTCGGTGGCTACAGTGTTGCGCAGACCACGCGCTACAGTGTGCGCACGGTTTGGCGACTGGTAGGGCCCAATTCTGCGTGCGCGGGTGCGGGCGCGCGGCGACCGGAGGAGTCTGCAGGCAGGCACGCGGCGAGCTTGAGCTTCAAAGCTTGAGAGCTTGAAGCTCTGGCTAATGGCGGAGGAGACGAAATGCAGCGAAATAAAATGTGAAGCCACCACGCCCACCTGCTCACGAAATAGCTGGGCGGTGGTAGAACTCACAGTGGTGGTCTGAGACCACTATGGGTTTTCTCTTGCGCACAATGTGCCTCTTCTCACTTGAGAAGAGGAACTGTGTATGGAGAGGGAGAGGGGAGGAGGTTGGCCTGAAGGTGAGGTTGATTTCAAGGTGCATGCCCCCCGCCGCAAGGGAGAGAGCAAGGAGTTTTAAAGAGGAGAGGGCATGCCTCATGCCATGCTGCTGGTAGGAAGAGAGGTGCGCACACCCTGCCATGCTGTTGGCAGGAGGAGAGGCGCGGAGAGGTGCACTCATCATGCCCTGTAGCAGCACGAGAGAAAGGAAAATGCAAAATAATAAAAAATGAAAAAAAGGTGAAATTGCAATGCCACACTTAATGAAAATGTTAATTAAGTCACACTTAATGAGATGGCTCAAATTCCTTCCGCTGAATTCGGCTGTCGTGAAAGGCCTTAGTGCGTTGTTTGAAAGTTAAGGCAGAATCATAGGCTTTATGACGGAGTTCTTCCAGCTTCCGGAGTTGGAGTTTCCTTTCTCGACCACATAGGTCTCGGTCGAGGTTACATTGGCAACTGCCCAATAAGCGCGGTACTCCAGCTCCACAGGCAAATGACAAGGCTTCCCGTAAACAATTCTATAAGGAGACATAGCAAGGGGAGCCTCGAAGGCAGTCCGATACACCCAAAGTACGTCATTCAGCTTGTCGGACCAATCCTTACGGTCAGGCTGAACCGTTTTCTGGAGAATTTACTTGATTTGCCAGTTCGACACCTCAGCCTGACCTTTCGTCTGAGGATGACACGGAGATGCGATACGATGGTGGACTCCATATTTCCTTAGAAGTGCCCAAAAAGATGCATGGGTAAAATGACTTCCTCCATCAGAGATAATGTCTCGAGGGATCCTAAAGCGTGCAAAAGTGTGGTGTTTGACAAATCGAGTAGATATGACATGGTCAACATGGCATGTGGGAATAGCCTCGATCCATTTCGAAACATAATCAATAGCAACGAGAATGTACTCAAAGTCGTTGGAAGGAGGAAAGGGACCCATGAAATCGATTCTCCAAATGTTAAAGATTTTGGCAGCTAGGATGGGTTGCAAGGGCATCATGTCACGACGTGACATTGACCCTAACGACTGGCACCTAGTGCAATGTTTAGCAGAATTGTGTGCTTCCTGTTGAAGGGAGGGCCAAAGGAAACCGTACTGCAACAACTTGCCTGTAGTTTTCCTCCCAGAAAATGGCCTCCACTGGCCTGATTGTGACAGAAGGATAGCACACTGGGGAATTTCCTATCAGGAATATAGCGATGGATGATCTGGTAAGCACCTATTCGAAAAGTAGTGGATTATCCCAGAAATAATATTTTTCTTCTACAATAAGATGCTCGCGCTGGTTTTTAAGCCAGCCACGTGAAAGGGAATCGGAAGTAAGGTAATTGGCAATGTCGGCATACCAATGTCCACTTGCCACATTAATTGCCAGTAGGTGCTCATCGGGAAAAACCTCATTAATCGGAAGGGTAAGTCCAATGTGGTCAGGGTCCAGTCTCGAGAGATGATCAGCAATCACATTCTGGGCTCCGGCCTTATTACGAATCGTAAGGTCAAATTCTTGGAGCAGAAGGATCCAACGAATCAGCCTATGCTTGGCATCCTTCTCGTGCATGAGATGACGAATGGTCGCGTGGTCAGTGAATATAGTAACATGCGAGCCCAGAAGGTAATAGCGGAATTTCTCCAGCCCAAAGACGACCGCCAGTAGTTCTTTCTCAGTGGTTGTATAATTACGCTGGGCCTCGTCCAATGTCTTACTGGCGTAGTATACCACGAAGGGGTGTCTATCGTGTCTTTGTTCCAGGATGGCTCCGACTGCAAGGTTGGAAGCATCACACATGAGTTCAAAGTCGAGGGACCTATCAGGTGGCTTTAGAACAAGGGCCTTGGTGACAACATCACGCAGCTGCGTGAATGCTCGTATGCAGTCAGGGCCCATATCAAAGGGTACATCGGTTGATAGGAGATGAGTTAAAGGTTTAGAAATCTTAGAGAAGTCTTTGATGGATCTCCTATAGAAACCGACGTGTCGTAAGAAGGAGCGGATTTGCTTGACAGAGCTAGGCACAGGTAAATTAGCAATTATATCAAGCTTAGCCTTATCAACCTCAATACCCTTATCGGAGATGATATACCCGAGAACAATTCCTTCATGCACCATAAAATGACTTTTCTCCCAAGAAAGCACGAGGTTCACATCAATACATCTCCGAAGGATGCGGGTTAGGTTGGCTAGACAATCATCAAATGAAGGTCCGAAGACCAAAAAGTCATCCATGAAGGCCTCAAGAAAGTCACCCACCATATCATGGAATATCGCCAGCATACATCTCTGGAAAGTTGCTGGCGCATTACGAAGTCCGAATGGCATCCTTTTAAATGCGAAGGCGCCGAAGGGGCAAGTAAAGGTGGTTTTCTCTTGGTCCCGAGGGTCAATAGCCACCTGTTTATATCCAAAGAATCCATCCAGGAAACAGAAAATTTTATTTCCCGCTAACCTCTCCAGGATTTGGTCAATAAAAGGTAGCGGAAAGTGATCTTTCTTTGTTGCAGCATTCAATATCCTATAGTCTACACACACTCTCTAAGATGTAGGAGTGCATGTAGGGATGGATTCGCCTCTGTCATTGACACGGATGGTGAGTCCCACCTTCTTGGGCACGGCATGAATCGGGCTCACTCAGGGGCTATCGCTGATCGGGTAGATTATACCCGCATCAAGCCACTTAATGATTTCCTTTTTAATGACCTCCCGCATGTTAGGGTTGAGATGTCGCTGCATTTCGCAGGAAGGTCGAGCCTCCTCCGTATATATACGGTGAGTGCAGTAGGAGGGCCTAATGCCAGTTAAGTCAGACAAGGACCATCCGATGGTTGCCTTGTGTTCCATAAGGACCTTTGTTAGTTTGCACTCTTGCTCCCTGGTCAATTTTGAACTAATAATTACGGGGAGAGTTTCATTTGGTCCCAAGAAAACATATTTATGCATGTCAGGCAGCTCTTTCAGCTCGGAAGTGGATGGCGAAAGATCTGGCATTTCTTAGGACCAGAGTGTCCTAAGCGGTTCAGAAGAAAGAAGGATAGGAGGAAGAAGTTCGCCCTCAGATTGGCTAAGAGGGGCATTTTGGATTGATGGATCCAGAAAGGGATAACCCCAGTGATCAATATGTGGGCTCAAGGTCCCAGTGTGGAGTCGCATGTCCGCCTAATTTGGTGAGAAAGGGCAATCCGATCTTCAAAGGGGTGGTCTGGAGGTGAGCAGCCCGAATATGACTCAGATCACGAGGCGTGGGAAGCAAAGAAAACCTCGTCAGAAGTCTGGTCAGAAGAATGTAAGGGTAAGGGGAGGGATGGGGGAATGTCACAATATGTGTTAGTCAGGCGATGGTCTATGTTCAGGGGCAATCCACAGCAGTCAGAATAGGTCCCTATTAGTCCGATACACGCACTGACGGCCATGTCCTCGTCAGACGTGTCATCCTCGATGCAATCGCAATCAAAATTCTTAGCTGCCTTGAAGATGTTTAGCTTGAGCTTCTCAGAGCCAACGGCAATCTCAATGCAGCCCGACTCACAATCGATATGGGCGTGGGCTGTGGCCAAGAATGGTCGACCAAGGATGATTGGACAATCAGAAAGTGAGCTAGGAACTTTCATACCCAAAATAAGAAAGTCAACAGGAAAACAGAGACTGTTGACCCTAACTACCACGTCTTTCACCACACCCTTCGGTATTTTGACAGAACGATCTACCAACTGCACCGTGATAGGGGTGGGTTTCAGATTTCCTAAGGCAAATTTCACGAGCATGACGGTTGGTACAAGACTTATGGAAGATCCTAGATCAAGTAGAGCACGGTTAAAATTGCAGCCTTGGATGCTACAAGAAATAAGCGGTGTGCCTGGATCTTTTTGCTTTGGTGGTAGATTTGATAGTATAGCACAACTCGCATGAGGCGAGAGGACCACCGGATTCTTTGTTTTCTTTGACTGTCGCCTGGGTGTAGTGTAGTCTTTGAAAACTCGGGCGACAGTTGGTATATGGTCGATAGCCTCCAACAGGGGTACTTTGATTTCAACATCCCAGAATAAATTACGCAGGTTATCAAAGGCATGTGTATCCTTTTTCTTGCCTTTTGGCTGCCTCAGTAGAGCCTCAAGAAATGGGACTGATTCTGGCACCAGTTCGGGTGTATCATCCTCACAAGAATGCGGTGCGCATCCCAAATGAAAGGGCGATGAAAAAGATGGGCTAGGATCAGGTCAAGGTGGATCAACAGTTCACTTACCGCTTCTCGTAGTAATCGCATTGGACGTCGCAGATCCAGTGGAATCATAAGGCGGAGGAGGGTTTGCAATAGGGACATAAGGGTGATGTGTTGCTGTGGGATTAGCTTGGAATCCCGGTGGAATGCTCGGAGCTTGCAAAATCTGATGAACCTACCCCTGAGAAGGTCGTACTAGTGGTTGAGGACCACGGGGTACAAAATTTCATGGATTAAGGACAGGTTGGGCTGGAAGAGTGCCCTGAGATCGAGTCGTCATGCGCAGTTGACTGATCTCAGCATTCTGCTGCGCCAATTGGTGCTGAAGAGAGGTCATGTTTTCTTCATGGCACTTAGACATTTTCGTCGTCATTCGCATCAATTTATCAAGAGGACTTGATGCGTGTTCTATTTGAGGTATGCAAGGACCTGATGGCGGATTTGCCGCAGGATTAGACTGAGCCCTTGGGATCACGGGTGTGGACGATCGAATTGGCCTACCCGTGGTGTTTTGGCGCTGCGGATTACTGGACATGCAAAATTAGGATGATTTTGCCACCTTGGGTTATAAGTAGCAGAGAACGGGTTGTTCCCCAAGGCACAAACGTCTTCTAAGCCAAAAGATGAGTCCGCATGCATATATGCATCCGAGCACACGGAGGCTTGGTTCTCCGTGTCAAAATATTGGCTTGCAGAAGCTAGGTCCACATTACTTACTGAATCGCTTGGCGCGATACTCGATAAGGATGGTCTCACAGGATCCTTGGAGATCAGCCCGGTATTTGACAAACTAAGGGTGTGACGGAGAGCTGGGGTGGAGGTGTTTGCCATAAAGCGGGCGGGATTGGCCAGAAGCTCGTCTAGCTTCTTGTGCATGACGGAGACTTCATCCAATTTTTGTGCAATAAGGTTAAGATCTATGGATGAATGGGAAGGTCTCGTGTCAACTTCGTGAACATTGCGGGGCAGGCTGGTACAACTAAAGGTGACAATAGAGGCATTGTTCATTGAGTTTTCACTCATGTTATCAAATAATTCAAATACTCCATTCTCATCTTTATTCATAAAATTCCCTCCACAGGAAGCGTCTGCAATCTGCTTCAAAGTTTCATTTAGCCCATAATAGAAGATCTGGGCTACATGCCATTTAGGCAGACCATGGTGTGGACATTTCCGGAGGAGGTCATTATACCTTTCTCATGCCTCATGAAACTGCTCGCCGTTTTGTTGCGTGAAAGAGGTTATAGCCCGACGAAACGCATTTGTTCCCCCGATTAGGAAGAATTTCTTGAGAAATGTTGTTCGCATCTCTTCCCAAGAATGGATGGTTCTCCCAAGGGTACGCAACCATTGCGACGCTTTATCCCGCAACGAAAATGAGAACATTTTCATGAGGATAATTAATAACCCGATGTTTCTTAGTTTAACAGTTTTAGCTAATCAGGTTAAGTCCTCCAAATGGAGAAAGAGATCTTCACTTGCAAGACCATGGAAGTGAAAGTTAATCAGGCCAATGACATTAGGTTTTAATTCAAAATCATCCCTGCCCATGGGGACCCGAATTTGCCCAATGGTCTCTGTAGCAGCGGGATTTTGGTAAGAGCTAAGAAACCTAGGCTCCTCCCGTTTGGGAGGGTTCTGCATTTCCTCCAAGGTTTCCCTAATGGCTTTAATCTGCTCATTATACAATTCCATTTGGGCTTGGAGGCGGGTTATGGGGTCTACAACTTCACCACCACCTGGTGGGATTTGAAGGGGGCGATTTCTTCCCTCAGGATTTGGGGGTGGGCGTGTAGCCATGTTTGTGGAGGTGGATGACGATTCAGTTTCTATCCTTCTAGAATTATCAGACAATTCAAACAATTCACGGTTTTATGACCTCATCCTATACATGCACTACTGCAGGAAGAACTGGGGAGATAAGAAGGGAAAAGGGGATGAGAGCAACAATGCTGTAAGGGTACACTTGATGACAAATCAAAGTAATCGGTTTCCTAACCTCTACAATGTGCCCTTAGACCTAAAGATCTAGGTTACCTACTATCACTTCCTACAGAACCAAATTAGAGCACCGCGGAACCACCGGGCCAGATTGAAAGGCCGTTTGCCCCAGTCTTAGACACCCAATAGCACGCGGGAACCTACACCAGCACGTGGGCACTACACGTAAGTAGTTAGACCTCCAATCCTTAATAGGGGTCAAGTTGCTACAAGTTTTAATTTAGAGGCTTAGGATCAAGTGCTCCAGGAATGTGAAGGGCGTTGTATACGGGTAATGCCCAAGCGCATTGATTTCTAAGAGTGTGTAAATCAAGCATGCAACGGGAAAATCTCCCCGAATTGGAGTTTTAGATGGTGAATGACTTTTAGAATTTCAGCCTTAAGTAGTATGGATTTTAGGATTCCTCTGAATTACCAATTCAACCAATCTCTGGGTTTTGAGAAAACACAAGTTCTTTTATGCCCAACAAACCCTTCATCAATGTGAATTAGTTAATACATGCTAAAAATGCAATGGGATTCCCTAGATGGAAATTTCTATGGAAATGATAATGGCGACGTGGCACGATCTCGCGCATCAGATGCGCGCAACCAGCAACACACGATCTAACGCCCGATTCAATGTGCGATCGTACGCGTGGCAGGGCGCGATCTGAAGGGCGGGTGGTGCGACTCGAATAAGTTTTGTTAATATGGTGATATTGTCGTTGAAATTAGTATAGTGAGTTAACCTAAATCGAGTCTACACTAGTTTCACAAAAAATTTTAACCTGGCCTACTTGATTTTATCTTGGCCGCTTTTAGGCCCAAGGTTGATCTCAAGGAGGCAGGAATTTGACGATAAAGGAGTTTCTACGCCTTTCTTAAAACGCATCTCTTCCTTGCGTTTATTATGTTTTTGGTTTTTTCTATTTTTGAGATTCTTGTTGGTGATAATGTTGTTCTTGAGGTACACCCTCAGAAAATAAAGTCCTTGGCCCTGAGCCAAATGGTTCTTGGCTTATTGCCAACTAGGGGTTCCCAAAATCGATCTTGTTATTCGCAAGATAAAGTACCTGCAAGACAAGAATTATCTTTTACTCTTTTTTTTATCTTTTTAATAGCAAGAAATAAAAGACAAATGAAAACAGAGTAGGTTGCTAGGAAAGAAAGAAACACTTAGCTTAGTATATATATGTATAGATATATAGTAGATACAGAATATATATGTGTATATAGTTATATATATTGTATATAGGGGTGGAGGTGGAAGTGTTAATGGAATGTAGCACGGTGTGAAATTGGTCAACGTCCAGTAAGACGCAACCAACAAGACTAAATGCCGCGTGAAGTGTGGAATGGATGTGTGGGAGTGAGGGTGGAGGCGCTTGCTTTGTGCGGATATCGGGGAATATCCGCAACTGGTGCGGATATTCCCACGATATGATACATGGTGGAGGGACGAGTGCACGGGAGTATGGGTGGTGTTTGTGAAGTGTATAGATGGATATATATATATATAAATATATATATAGATGTATATGTATATAGATATATATATGTATATATATTTATGTAAGGATAAGAGTATGTGAGTGGATATATATATGTGTGTGTGTGTATGTGTGCGTGTGTACCAGTGTGTGTGTGCACCAGAAGGAAGAGGGGAGCGCAGCAGATAAGTCTTCTGCCGCGTTTCCTCGATGTCTGGTTGTGCAAGGGTGCGCGGGCGCAGGAGGGAGAGTGCGCGCGCGTGGCCGAGTCAAGCGCAGCGCTCAACTGCGTGGGCGGGTGAAGCGTAGCACAATGCAGAGTGCAGCGCAGTAAAGGAAACGACTGACCGCGTGCCGGAGCGTGCAGCGCAGTAACGGTTACTGTGGAGGGGTTGGACCCCAAGGCTTTGGCTGCTTCTTCCTTCTTTTTCTTCTCCTTCCTCTTCCGCGGTCTTCCTTCTCTCCTTCTTCTTCTGCCTGCACACTCACATAGCCTGGTCAGAGCAGAAACCTAACCCTACCCTCCCCCGCGTCTCTCTCTCTCAGATTTCGCTCGTAGGATCGCTCTCCCAGAGATGGGTATTCGAATACGGGTTCGCGCTCGGGTCCAGGCCCACCGGCGTGCAATGGTGGGCGAGGAGTGCTGGTCGGGTATACGGGTCGGGCCAGGTCCGCGGGGGGTGGTCGCGGACGAGGCCGGGTGAAGTGGGTGAGAGGGACCTCACCCCGTGTTCGGAGGCGAAGAGGCTATGTCACTTTTTTTCATTTATTTGGCTGCAGCGCTTCCAGAACTATCGAGGTGGTACTAAATGTCCCACCCAAATTGGCGCCTGCAGCTAAGGAAGCTGTAGGCAATTGCAGCCGTGTGCGAGGCTTTCCCCCAGCTGCAGGCCTGGGAAGCTTCCCGAGGGCAAGCCGCGCGTCCTGGAGTGCAAGCCTGGGCAAGGGCGAACCTGCAGCTGCAGGTGAAAGAGCTTCACCTGCTCAGCAATGGCGGCGAAGAGGGCGTGACCTGAAATCAAGCATACGGCCTCTTGGCCTAATCAGAAGGTGCAGGGAGCTTCGCCGGAGTGCGGCGAAGCTTGTGCGGGTGGTGGCGAGGCGTGAGGCGGCGTATGGTGGCAGCCCTAGATCGGATTGTGGTCGAAGGAATGGGTTTGTTCGGGGGGTCGTTAGGTGGCATGTGGTAGGGAATGGAAAGGGGGAAGCGATTGAGTGGAGTGAGGGGAAGCTTCTGAGAGGGTCGGATAGGCGTGTGGGGCTGTGGAGCAATGGGGGCATCTCGTCGGAGGGTAGCCGGAGACGAAGGGGGTGACGGTGGACAGGAGTGGTCGAGGGCTTAATTGAATGTAAAATAGTGAGGAAAAGAAAGAGGGGGAGGTGGGGAGAAGTTCTGACCTAGTTGTAGGGACGAAGGGGGCCGGAGTAGGGCGGCAGTCGTATCGACTGTCGCCGTAGAAGAAGACGCCTAGAGGGAGAGGGCGGCGGCAAGGAGAGAGCGGGAGGGCGCGCGCTGGGTACGGCATGACGCGGGAAGAGCGGGCGAGGGTGGCTCTACTGCTGGTATTGAAGCAGAGCGACGAGGAGGGGGAGGAAGAACCGCCGGAGCTGGAAGGCTTCTGCTGGAGTGGGAAGAGAGGAAAGATGGGGGTGTTTCTCTGTCAGGACCGAGCTGCCTTCTTCTGCAAGCAGAGGCGGCTTTTATAGAGGCGAAAGCGGAGAGGTGGGCGGAGGGAGGCGACGTGCCTCCCTCGCAGGAGGACGGACGGAGTAGGGACCCATACCTTCCATGCGTTCGCACGGAAGGTGTGGGCTGCTGCAGAGATCGTGGAGGTGTCCCTGCGACAGCAGACGTCGCAGGGAACACCCCGATGAAAGGTCAGAGGGCCTCCCTCACCCTGCGCGGTGCTATGCTCCGCGCAAAGTCGCCGGAGCATGGCGCTGCTCAGGATTTTGCAGGGAGGACCTAAATGAAAAGAACGATGAAGACTTAGGGTCAAAACGTGAGGGTTTCAAAAGTTGAGGGTCAAAAAGTAACAGATGAGGATCAAAATGCAAAGTCAGTCAATAAGGTCTCTTCTTAGGCTCAAGTTTTTATACATGACTAAATAGGACCTAAGGATTCTAATGGTGAATTTTATTTCTAGATCAGACCTTGTTTGATCGATCAATTTACGTAAAAACCCAAATTAAATCATTAATTGGGCATGGTTCTCAATGTAGGTCAAAACGGGTTCCCAAGGCCAAATTGAAGGTTCTAAGCCCTAGAGATTATTTTTATATTAATTTTAGAGGGTTTAGTAGATTTTTACTTTGGCTCGAACCTCATGAATTGAAGTGGGTTTGTTTTAGGGTTACAGGATGTCATTTAATTCCTTGGAGTTGCTGTAGCCCTAGTTGGATCAACTCATCCCACTTTCCTTCTTATTATGTTAGTTTGACCTATGTTTGGGTCCTAAGTTACCCTGTTTACTAATTGTGTTGGTGAAATTACATTTTTACCCCTCAGTTCCTATTTTCTTCACAAACTTAGAATTCTCTGAGTCAAGCCTTTCTATAAGTTATGTAGGAGCTTTTTCTTGCAAATCTAGGTTAGATGGTGCTAGTTTAGGGTTTATGACTTGGTTCTCATCAGCAACCCCCACTTAATCCACCACAACCCCCTGAGGGCCAACCAAGGCCTCTCCGTAATTTCTACAATCCGTCTACCATTCGTGTTGAGCCATACCTTTGGGTCCCTGAAGGGAGAGTTGATTTTGAATTAAAATCCAATGTTCTTAGCTTGATTCAAAGCCATTTCCATGGGAGCTCAAATGAAGACCCCTTCCAACACCTAGAAGATTTAGACCGGATTGCTTGGACCGTGAAACCAAGGAACATCCGTTTGGATATTGTTTTAATCAAGATGTTCCCGTTCTCCTTGAGGGACAAAGCTTCTCAATGGCTTAGAACCTTAGGGGGACTGATGAGTTGCAACTCATCATAACTAAAAAGCCTAAGTTAAGCTAGAAACTAGGTTAAACAATGTCAAATTAACACGTAAAAAGGGTTAAGCGTTGGAATCAAAGAAAGATATCTAAAACATTAATTCTGAGTTAAAATTGCATAATTAGGTCATAAAACGAGATATTCTTGAGAAAAAGGCCAAACGGTGATCCAAGTGTAAAGTGAACACACAAACAAGTCTAAAAGTTCAAATCAAAAGTATAATTAACTTCTTAAATGTCCAATTAAGCTTATATAAAAATTTGAAGGCATTTGGACATCATTAAGGCCTTGATATCGAAGATTTACATTTAGGTCCTTCATGCATCACATTTCCTTCATTAGAAAACTTCCTAGGACCTATTTGTAACCCGCAACGATCTCTTTGTAAGCCCGTAAGGACCACTCCGTAACCATTTTCTGTCACTTATGGGTCTGTCTGCAATTGTTCTACCCCTTCACTGAGGGGTGTGCCCTGCAATTACACCAACACAAGCTTGTAGCTCGAGTGTACTGTTCATGTGATGAACTAAGTCCATCGTGGTCGTCCATTCCCTTGATTGCTTGATTTGTGGCTTGATTTGAATCGAACTTTTGCATGATTCGACACATATGGTTACCTTTTCACCCATATCTGATCCTACGGTAAGATTTTGACTTGACAACCCGCGCACTCTCTCCTCTAATCCTCACCGCAGGTGCCCTCATTGCCTAACCTCCTTCGCACGGTGCCTTGATTCACTCTGCTGGCTACTTAAACACCTCAGCGGTCGTGCGTGCAAGGGATCGCTCCCTCCTACATTCTTAGAGATCGTTTCCCCAGATTTCACAACCATCGGCTCTGAATTCTCCAACTTCTCTCTGATTCTCCTCATCACTAAGGATGACGTATGCCTGAGGACGACCCAGAAGCTTCACAAGAAGGCTTTTCCCTCCACTGGAGTCCCTTCCTCCCCCTCCATTCTTCCTCCTTAGCCGCCGGCTAAGGACCCACAGGTCCCATTCTTCCTGTTAGAATAGTTTTCATGCTTTGCACTTTAGCCGTAGTAGTAATTAGGTAGATTAGCAATAGAATTAGAGTTAGAAGAAGTGTTGATATGTTGCATGTGTTAGTTTAGCATTAGAAGTAGATTTAGATTAGCTTCACCCCCCTCACCGGATGGTTTCACATAATCGCTGATCACTGTTTTCTCCCTCTACACGTTTCCATACCATTTCTGATTTCCTCGATCTTTATTTCGCAATTCACCCATTCATTAGATCTAATTTCATATTTGCATGGTTTTCAACACCAGATATCAAATTAGCATCAACAATCATCTTAGGGGCTTCTCATTCATTCCATCCTATCACAAAACCCCTGATCTAAGCTAAAAAAATGGATTCAGTTTACTTGATTGACCTTGAATTTGGATTGCAAGGATTTGACACCAAATGAGCTTTGAATGATTTTTGATTGAGTAAACTGAAGTATTTTGATTTTGATTCACTGATTGGATAGGAATCTGAGATGATTCCAATGTCAAAATTCATCTCAGATGAGCCATAACCTAATCTGTTCTTCTCAAGGATTTAAATGTGTTGAATGCATGGTAGAGCCAAGGAAAATCGACTTTGTTGTTTTGAGACTCTACCTTGTATTCATACGTTGCTTTAAGTTGCAATTCTGATTTCTTAACCCAAGGAGTTCTCAGTATTCCTTAAGGTTACAAAACCTTGGGATTTGAGTTTGTGTGTTAAATTGACTGATTTAACTCTTTCTACATGCTGTCTATAGCATTAGAATGAGTTAGATCATCTCTTCTTCTGAACTGATTTGACGAAATGTTACTGATAAGGGATTTTCATTTGTATTTCCGAGTGGTTCTTTATGTGAATTTCAACCCTTGTCAGATTTATTCTTTAAGTGATTTCTGTTTTGTGTTAAAAAATCCTAGAATTATAGCAAATTGCTGCAGTTGCAGCCACATTCCCACCAAATCTCGTTAAGTATCCCCTTAACTAGTTAACTTATATCCCTGATAAGGTTCTATTGAATCCGATCTGGGATATAAGTGACTGAATTAGGAGTACTTAGCTGGATTTAGGTTTTGTTCTTCCCTGCTGTAGATTGTCTTCTCTGATGTCCGAATTCCCTGCAGCAAGGTTTTGTGTCATGTTTAAGACATCTAGAGCAGTTCCTTCAATTGCTGTCAGTTGTTGCAGCTGCTTGAAGCTACTGCTGCTGCCTGAAGCTGTTGCTCCTGCTTGTGAATGAAATTCTGTAGGATAGAAGGCTTAGTTTTTAGTGTTTAAATTAGTTGACATGTTGTTAATGCTGTATCTTATGTACACAAGCCCTCATGTACTTGTACTTGATTAAGATTTAACTTGGAATGGCTTGTTTCATGATTAATTCTTCCTTTGTCAGCTAATTGATGTGCTATTTGTCCGAAGTGAAATTTGTTAAAAAGAATGATTATATGAGTGAATACCCTTTTGTATGGTGTCTAGGGCTTAACTGAGGCAGTTCACTGCCTATTCTCCTCATAGATCAGAATTTACGGTGTTAGGTTCCGTTTAAAACACTAAGAGGACCTTAAAATGTGCCAGCTTTGTAATTAAATAAAAATACTTTAAAAAATCAAAAAAAAATAAATAAAGATGTAGTGAGTAGGATTAACTATTTCTCTACACATATGTCAAGTATCGAGGCATTATATACCCTCGGCTTGGTAGAATATACCAGAAGATAGTTCAGTCTACCTTAAAAGTTAATAAAAGAAACTGTTATGACTCGGTTCCCGAATCCCTACAGGACACGGGACCGGACCGACTCGACTGATCCCAAGACCCAGTCATCCAGCAAGGAAGTAACCAAAAAGTAATAAAAATAAACCACATTCACCATGCAAGCAACTAACAGTAACAAAAGTACAGCAGTAAAGAAGTAAACTACTACAGTACACACCACCACAACAGTAGAGAATTCAACTGGTACAAGAATATAAATTTACACTACAAGAGTACAGAAGTGTATCAAAATACTCACTACAACGGAAACGAGGTACAACAAAAAGGTACAACTACTGGACTCTACTAGGCCCAGCACCCTCTGTAGCCGTAGGCTCTGGCTGCTCAACACCTGGACCCGAAAATGGTTATGCGTACACGAAATCAGCGAACGCTGAGTTGAGTGGCAACCAGCTAACTAAAAACAGAAAAGGTGGACAGGTAGCTGTTGTTTTTACTTTCTTTCTTTATTTAACTAATTATTCTTTCTTTCATCATTTGGTTTATTTATCAAGTCTTTTTCTTGACCTCGAATGTTCATCGTGGGAACGATCTTGATTGTAGTCTTTTCGAAAGAGTAGAAGTAGCACGTGGTGCTCTCCTAGCCGGGAGGGTCCCCCGGGTGGGCCTACACTCAGTCAACTACCCCAAGGTCACTGACAGACATAATGGTGACTATGGCACGCGCCATAAACGCACAGGTAGCTACCCTGCACTGCCACGCGATCAGTTGTTTCCATTAACGGGTGCGCCTAAAGCATAGCACGGAACCAGTATAGGGCATAGCCCTCTCAGTAATAGGGGTCAAGCCACTCCACAGTAACCAAACAGGGGTCTCGCCCCTCCACAGTCCGCGCACCCTCGCCTGACTACCTTGGTTTGCCTAGAGAGCCTAACAAGTCGGTGTAAGGCGGCTAGCTGAACCTCGGGCCCCGTGGGGTGGCTAGCTCTCTCCCTATACTAGTAGCTCTCCTCGGTATAGTGTACGCGAGGGCCAAAGAGTCGGTGCAAGGAGACCAAACCCACCCCGAGGTCTCGACCCGAAGGAGGCAAGATCCCCTCGGCACTAAGAGGTAACATGTGCTTCCCTTGGTACTACGTACTCAAGGGACAACACACTTCCCAACATATTCCTAGATCCATTCCATTTACTTCCAGGAGCTCTACTCCGATTTCCCGTAGGGTTCATGCTCATGTTTCTCAGGCCAAGCCATACTAGGTTTCATCATTTCAGGTTTATTCGCAGGTAACTCATGTTTCCAACATTCAAACTTCCATTCCCAAATCATATACAAGCAGCTTGTATTTAATTGTAAACAATAGGAATTTACATGCAACAGTTGCGAACAATAGTATTCTACATTTCACAAGCAGCTGTTATCCATTTACAGGTAATTGTTATTGCGCTAATTACTCATCCAGCCTGCAATTTATACATTCCGTACAATTATTCCAGTGTTTCTAATCTTAGGATTAATGCCATACCCTAGGATCTAACATTCAATCCAGTGTTTCTAGTCCTACGATTCATGCCATATCCTAAGATCTAACATTCAATCCAGTGTTTCTAGTCCTAGGATTCGTGCCATACCCTAGGATCTAACATTCAATCCAGTGTTTCTAGTCCTAGGATTGATGCCATACCCAAGGATCTAACATTCATTCCAGATATACATTCATATTTGTAATTAAATTAAGGGAAGCCACTCTACCAGCAAAATCGGGAGTAATGGGGGCTTGATCGGCAGGTCCACGTGCCTTCGCAACCCCCAAATTCGCAATGGAATGAGGTCCTAACACAAGGATCAACCACAAGAACCACTCAAAACATGATAAAAGCATCCCAACAAGCAGAGGAACTTATACGAAGAAGAACGGGAACTTAATTGCGGAAATCGGACCTCAAACGGACCCTAAACGGGCCAAAAATGACATTCCAGACTCAAATCAGACGTCTGGAACACCTTCAAGAAGTCTTAAAAGGAGTCTCAAACCATACCTCACTCTGCGCTGCTCCTCAGACGTCCAGGGATCCTGCTGAACCGTCTGGACCTAGTTCTAGACATTCGATCACCTCTCCGGACATCTGGAGATGCTCCCCACCGTCTGGTTCCCTGCCTAGACGTCTGAACCGCGTGGGAGGGCGTGTCTCGTGCCTTCCCGAAGTGAATCTTACACGCGAACGCAAAATCTTCTCAATACGGCACGTAACTGTGCCTCGGCGGAACGGCCTGCATGGTTGTATCCGCAAAGGGAGGCATAGGGCGCAGGATGTACCTCTCAGTCGTCTGGAGCCTCCTCCAGACATCGTCTTCGTCGTCTGGACGTAGATCCAGACGTCTGATTTTGGGAAAAATCCCAGAACCAGAAGCTCCTTCGTCTTCTTCGTGCTGCACGCGGCCGCGCCGTGCTCGTTCGCCCGCTGATCTAACTGCATCAGCGTCGGGGACCGCCTCCCCGACACACCCCTCCGTCTTGCGCACGCCCGACCGACCGTGAGCTTCTCCGACCAGCTCTCTCACAAGCTCGCGCGCTCTCCTCTCTTCCCCCTCGCTGCTCCTCTCCGCTGCTGCACTCGGCGCTCTCGCTGGAGGAAGGAGAAGGTGGATGGGAGTGGGGTGGTGAATGAGGAAGAGGGGAGGGGTTTATGTAGGCACGCGGTGGGTTCTGTTGGTGAGAGGGGAGAGAAGAAGACGGCTGCGCACAGTGTGCGCGCAGCATGCGCGCAGACTTGAGGACGTATGAACACAAAAATTAATTTGCAGACGTGTGGGAATGTATATAATTGTATACATAAAATATATAAATTAACAGAAACTAAACATAAAAATACCAAAAATACATTCTATCTCTCATCTCTTTCTTTCTCTCTCATCCCCTACCTCTATAAAATATATAAAACCCATAAAAAAACTGAAAAAACTCAAAAATACCTAAAAATCCTTTGTATACTATGTATATAATTGTAAATATAAGGTATATAGAAAGCTTATTTATCTATAGAATAAATTATATATATATATAATATAAATAACTTATGAATATATTGTAGTATGAAAAATATGTATTTAAGTTAAATTATATTGTATATATCTTAATTATATAACATTTATCAATTAATCTAACTCATATGTACTAATAACCTATATAAATTAATAAACTCTAAAAATAAGCTTATTTAGTTATGACACTGTAAATACACATTTATATATATATTATAAACATATTTAACCCTGTATCATAATTTAATTATATAGGTAGAATAAATAAGTAATTTTTTAAGTTACTAGTTAAGTTATTAAGTTAAATTAAAATAAATTAGTAATTTAAGTTAAAACTAAGTTAACTTATACTGTATACTTAAACTAATATATTTTAAGTAATTTAACCTAATTTAAGTATACTCATATTGTATTCTACTAATTAAACTTTATTTATATGTAAAACAGTCCAAAATCTATTATTTAAATGTAAATAAAATAGAAATAAAACTTGTAAAATATAATAAAAATATGTATTCAATATTTTAATATGTATACTAACTCTGTATAAGGTCAATTATACCATACATTAACTAATTTATATGTAATTAAGGAATAAAACTTAAAATTAGCTTCGTATAAACTACATACTTTACCGAATTAATTTATATAGTAAATATAATTAAATATATAAATTAGCTGTATAATTGTATAGTATTATGTAAATGCTTTATTATCATATAATTTTATTTTATTTTATAATAAAATATGGCCTTCAAATTGAGGGTCAAAAATCTGAAATCAGTATTAGGCGCTGGATTTTCAACGCAACAGTGGCGCTAATATAGTGCCACATCTTGTGGCAAGAAGTATGCTGAGGTGGTTATATTGAATTTGTGTATCCCCCTCTTCAGTCGTCACGGGTGCTGGGCATTACCTGTTCATTTGATTCAAGCAGATGTTTGGCATTGAGTGTGATGTTGTGAATGGTGTGCAGTGTGTGAGCCGGGGGCTCGACATTGTACGAGGGCTTGATTATGCCCAAATGTGAGCATAAGACGTGATTAACCGGCCTAATTAGGAACCAGGGCAGTACCTAGTAGAGGTCTGGTCCCACCCAACCCTCGAGTGCTATATATCCCTCGAAGGGTGCTGCCTGCCAATTAAATATTAATTTTTGGATTAGTAAAGGTTGTAATGAGTTAAGAAAGAAAGGATATGAGAGAACAGATAAGAACACAAGGGAATGGCTAAGTAATGAAAGCCGTAGAGTGGAAAATAAAAGAAGAAGAGAACCTGCCTGTATATGTGTGTCTATATATATATATATACATACATATATGTATGTATGCATGTATGTATACTGTAAATAATAAGTATATATATATTAAGTATACGTTGTATAGATATTGTTTGAGCTATATATATATATAACTTTATAGCTTTACCGACAGAATAATCCGTCACCATAAGTAAAATAAGTGTCACTATAGAAGCTAGTGTCTACTTTAGAACCTATACGTAGTTTTCTGGGGTTTAGCAACGTTTGTTTCTATTACTGTAGCTCTTATATATGTTACTATATATAGTAATATGTTAAGTTAAGTAAGTATAGTATGTATTGTTACTTATTATCGCATATATATGTAAGTATTAGTATTATAAGTTAAAAATAGATAGTATATAATACCTAATCATAGTGTTTGATGCTTATTTGTATATACATATTTGCAAGCATTTTAGTTCATTTTATTATACATAATTGAGTTATTGTCATTCATTGATCATTCCTTCAATCAAAATTGTACATAAATTAATCTTTTTGGGATTAAAGAATAATGTTGGATTTAGAGAGTGATGTATATCAATAACTGCCTCTCAGTGAACGACCTGAAATAAACCAATAAAAATTATGTAAATAAATTAAATTGACACGATAACGATTTATATTTGTGACATATACTACAACAATAATGATTTTTTATACAAACCATGGTCGATCGTCACCATTAGAGACCCATCTCCACTTGAGAAGAATTGAGACATGCATTCCTTAAGAAGTTTTTACCCATTGGAAAGACTAATGCCCTTAGAAGAGCCATCACTGCATTTACCTTACAAAGTGGAGAGCAATTCCATGCGGCGTGGGAACGATTTAACAAGCTATTGAGGAAATGCTCACATCACGAGGTTCTAAGGTGGTAATTGTCCCAAATTTTCTACCATGGTTTGGACAGCAACTTTAAGAATTTCGTTGATGCCTCATGTGGAGGTAATTTTCTAAACAAAGACGAAGAAAGCGCATTCGAGCTCTTTGAGTAAATGAGTGAGAACTCACTTAATAATGCCTCCATGACCCAATTTAATCGGTCTAGTCAACCCCATGGTGGGATTTATGTGGTGTAAACTAATTTGGGGATGGTTGACATGGTCATTATATAAAGAAATTGGATCGGATTGAATTGGTGGATAGGAAAATTGGTGAGCACTTAAACCAATCCCGAAACCCATTGCAGACCTTCTCCCTCGCAAAGGGGGCTCACAATGTTGACCTGGTTCAGTCTATGAACCAAGTGCACCTAGAACAACCCCTTACCATGTTCCAGGGAGGGACCTTTGCTCCCTCAAACCCTGATTATTCTTTCCCCTCCCCTTCAACATCTTCTACCTTTGAAGATGCCCATGCCATTCAGGGATACTCTAAGCCTGACCCTTTCTCCAACACTTATAACCTTGGATGGCGCAGCCACCCTAATTTTGCCTGATCGAACCTGTTGGTACTAGAGCATCACGATCGTTTATTTTGATGATAAAAAAACACGTGTTATTTAACATTTGCACTTGAAGTCATAGATTTCATGTTAATTGCAAATAGAGAGGGGTTTAGAAGGAGTTTGAGTTCGCATCCATGGCGGATTGGAGGAGCTTGACAGAGGCGAAGGAGTTTCGTGACGATCAAAAGCTTGAAGAAGGAAGGAGATGAAGAATAGGATAGATTTCTTCTTTATTGTACTTTATATTTTATTTCTTTTGTTTCTCTTTATTTTATTTCTTAGATTCTTATTAAAGAGCCTCAAAGTACCCTAACAGTAGTCCTAGGAACACTTGCACAAACCCTAGGATACTTAGGTTTTCTATAGAGAACTTAGAAAATCAAAATAGGATTCAGATAGCCTTATCAAATGTCCAATCTGGAAATCAGACGTCTAATAGTGACTTTTAAAACATCTGACTGTTTGATCAGACGTCCAAAACATCTAGACTAGACTTAATAGGTTTTGTCCGTTAGAATCCGTCGTCTAGACCTTAGTCCAGATGTCTTAGGAGACGTCTGATGCTTTTGCCAAATGTCCAATTAGTGGAACGTTGGCTGCCTACGTAAACGTTGAGGAAAATGACCATTAGCTTTATATCAGACGTCCGTAGAGAACCTCAGGCATCTGATATGTGACCGTTTTGCCTCGACTGACCCAAAATCTCCTTTGAGATATTTTATAGCTGTTACCTTTCTTGGGAATCCATTTCCGCTGAACAAATAGGTTTCCAGACGTCCTAACCTAGTGCTAGACGTCCTAACCTAGTGCTAGACGTCCTGTATGTCGTCTGATGGCCATACACTAGAACCCTTTTTAGGTCTGATTTAAGTCAGGAAAGAAACCCGCCTAGAATCTTATTCAACCAAAAGAACCCTTTTTAGGTCTGACTGAGTTCCCAAACGTCTTAAACTGGTTTTCCAGACGTCTGATGCCCGGACCAGACGTCTGATGACCCTATCAGAATCATGATTGATTCTGATTACGGCCTGTTTTGCCTTGGGTTCAACCCCAACGGCTATGGAAGCCTTCTAAGGCCTTCCAAAGCCTTCCTAGGCCCTCTATAAATAGAGGAGGACCCCTTGGCTTAAAAGAGACACCAAGACACTCCAAGCAACACAGTTTCACATCTCTTGTGTCAAAAAGAAGTAGAAATTCATTTAGAAGAAGCTCTAGCTCTCCAAGCTTTTGTTCCACATCTAGAGAGCTTGAATCCAGTTGTGCACCCGCTCTCCCTCTGCGATTTGAGTGCGACTAGGTGCCCCCGCGTGGTTCACGCACCCGCGTCGTCACGCCAACGCCCTCCCTTCTTCAAAGGGAAGTTTCTTTGCCTATAGTAGCTAGGTTAATCTTTGTTGGCTCTATAGGTTGTGGTGTGATTGTTCTTTGTTATTGGTTGGGTATTCACATTGTGAATTCCCGTCTCCTTCGTGAGACAAAATCCTCCTTGTGAAAAGGAGGGGTTGAGGAACGCTACCCTTGTACTTGTAGCGTAGTTGTAAATGAGGTTAAACTATGCTCATTCGTATAGTGGATTTGATCAACTAGATCGATCGGGAAATATTAACTCGAGAGGATTAAGTGGTGGTTTTCACCCGGTTTGGGTTTCCACGTAAAAATAATTGTGTACATTGTGTGATTGCTAATTTTGTGAGATTGTTATCTTTTTATTCTGCATTTTTTACATCATGCACATCTCACCCCCTCCAAGTAGGGAATTGTAAAACCAAAAACCAAACCAATTCCAAAACCAACCCAGGTTAAACCCTCCCTCCTATCAGCAAGGTCCACCTGCTAGACCACCCTATAACCAGAATAGGGTGGCTCCTACACAACAAAACTAAATGGACACCTTGATCAAGATGATGGCAGATATGAATAAGAAATATTAGGAGGAGATGGCTTTAGAGAAGGGACAATTGAGCCAGTTGTTGGATAACAAACAACAGGGGTCCCTCCCATCTCAGCCACAATCGAACCCAAGGAATGTAATGAGCAGAGGCCACAATCCTTAAGCATTCCAATAAAATCAGGGGCAAGCACATATGATTTTACAAGCCCTACAGACACCCCCTGGGTTTGCTACTTCTTCTTCTCAAGGACCTAACCCTGGTTTCAATGCCTCAGCCAATGTGGTTACCTTGAGAAGAGGCACTCAAACCCAGGATCCTAAATGGCCGACCCCTCTCGTGACTCACTACCTGAGATAATTGATTCTGAGGATGAGCAGGAGGAACCCAAGGATCAGGAACTTGACTTAGTTCAAACCCAAATCCCATACCCTAAAGCCTTAGATAAGGTCAAGAAGAAGAGAAATGAGCCTGAGAATGAGGAGTTGTTAGAAATTTCCAAACAAGTACAAATAAATATACCCCTTCTCGAAGCAATCAAGCATATCACGGCTTACGCGAAGTTTTTAAAGGATGTTTGCACACCCAAGCATAAGCCAAGAACCCAGGCACCTAGAAAGGTAGTACTATCTGAGCAGGCTAGTTCGGTGATATTGAGTTGCCTACCTCCTAAAAGGACTAACCCTGGAGTGCCTTTGATCTCATGTAATATTGGTGACTTAACTTTTAACAGAGTGCTCCTGGACTTAGGTGCTGCAATTAACTTGATCCCGACTACCCTTTATCACCAGTTTGGGTTTGGAGAATTAAAGCCTACACCTATAACCATCCAACTGGTTGACCGATTTGTGAAAACCCCTAAAGAGGTAGTTGAGGATGTAATTGTTTGGGTTAAATACTTCTACTTCCTAGCTGGTTTCTTAGTCCTCGATATGGAAGTCCCCTAACAATTTCAAAACACGCCAATCATCCTAGGCAGACCCTTTTTGGCTATGGCCAAGGCTAACATTGACTTGGACATGGCATGTATGGAAATTGTCCTTGGAGATAAGAAGATGTAATTGGATATCTTCAAGGCAACTAGGTCTTTCGATTGCGATTGGGTCGAGGAAAGCGATCCCATGGAAACCCTGGTTGAGGAATGCTTGACAGTAAGCTCTTTAGAGGACCATCTGATTCAAACAGCTATAGACTACCCTGACCCATCCCAATCTTTGGAGGTTGTAGAACTTTGCAGAACTGATTACCATCGACAACCTCCATTTGAGGAGATTGATGTCACTCAACTCCCTCCCTTTCCTTAGTCGTCAAACATTGTATCACCTGCACCTAAATTGAAACCTCTGCCCAATAACCTCAAGTATGTCTTCCTAGGACTTGATCATACTTTCCCTGTGATTATCAATGCACACCTGACCAGGGACCAAGAACTTATGTTAACTACAACTCTTTTTGAACATCAGGCAGCAATTGGATGGACAATTTTAGATTTAAGGGGAATTAGCCCTACCTATTGTACTCGCAAGATCTATTTGGAAGATGGGGCTCGACCTTCTCGCTAAATGCAGAGGCGACTGAACCCAAACATGCAAGATGTCGTTAAAAAAAAATAATTAAATGGCTTAATGCAAAAATCATTTATCCGATTTCCAACAGCCCCTGGGTGAGCCCTAGTCAAGTAGTACCAAAGAAGGTCGGGCTCACCGTGGTCACAAATGACCAAGGAGAATCCATCCCCACTTGCACCACCACCGCATGGCAAGTGTGTATTGACTATAGAAAGCTTAATGAAGCTACTAAGAAGGATCATTTTCCCCTATCATTCATTGACCAGATTCTCGAACAATTAGTAGGGAGGAATATTTTTGCTTTTTGGATGGATATTCAAGATATAACTAGGTTGCTATTGCACCCGAGGACCAAGAGAAGACCACATTCACTTGCCCGTATGGAACGTTTGCATTCCGTTGTATGCCATTTGAGTTATGCAACGCACCGGCTACCTTTCAGCGTTACATGTTAGTCATCTTCTCGGAGATGGTGGGTAAATACTTAGAGGTCTTTATGGATGATTTCTCCATTTTTGGAGACTCATTCGGCCATTGCCTTAAAAACCTGGAGAAAATCCTAAAATGATGTATCGAGGTCAGTCTTGTTTTAAGCTTGGAAAAGAGTCATTTTATGGTTCAAAAAGGGATTGTCCTCGATCATATCATCTCACATAGGGGCATAGAAGTTGTTCGCTAAAGTTGATTTAATTTCAAAACTTCCTCCTCCTAGCTCGGTCAAATAAATCAGAACTTTCCTAGGCCATGTTGGCTTTTATAGAAGGTTCATAAAAGATTTTTCCAAGCTATCCAAGGCCTTGACTTACCTTTTAGCCAACCATGTGCATTTTGACATGACATCTGATTGCATCATAGCCTACACCACCCTAAGAGATATAGTCTCGACTGCACCTATTTTACAACACCTAGACTGGTCCCAAGACTTTGAAATAATGTGTGATGCATCGGATTTTGCTATTGGAGCAGTCCTAGGACAAAGATAAGAGAAGAAACCTGTGGTGATCTACTATACAAGCAAAACCTTAGATGAGGCTCAACGAAATTACACCGTCACAGAAAAAAGCTGCTCGCTATAATTTTTGGATTAGAAAAGTTCAGATCATATCGTCTAGGATTCCACGCCATCATTTACACTGACCACTCGGGTATCCGACACTTGTTAGCCAAAAAGGATGTTAAACCCAAGCTGATCAGATGGATCCTACTCCTGCAGGAATTTGACTTGGAAATACGTGACAAGGACGAATCCAAGAATGTTGTAGCCAACCACTTATCCAGACTACACACGGAGCATATTGGACCTTCACTACCCTTAACCGACACATTTCTTGATAAGGAAATTTTGGCTGTGCAAGGAAAGTGTCTCCCCTAGTGCATCGACATGGTTAATTATTTAGTGGTAGGGTAGATTTTGCACGGCTGGTCTAGACAACAGTAGGACAAGTTCTTGGCTGAGGCCAAACATTATTTCTGGGATGATCCTATGCTGTTTAGCTTTGTGTTGATCAAATCATTAGGAGGTGTTTCCCTGAAGAGGAGGTTCAAGGTGTGTTGTTTTTTTGTCATGATCAATCATGTGGTGGCCACTTCTCCAGGAAGTAGACGGTTGCAAAAGTTTTGCGGTTCGATTTTTATTGGCAATCACTATTCAAGGACGCACATAATTTTCCTAAAACCTACACTAGATGCCAGACCCTAGGGACCATGACCAAGAAAGATATGATGCCTATACAACCCATTCTCATCATCGAAATATTCAATATTTGGGGCTTCAATTTCATGGGCCCTTCCCACCATTAAACAACTTCGAATATATACTAGTCCCAGTGGACTACGTCTCGAAATAGATCAAAGCCATGTCTACCCAAAAATGTGATTATAAGGTTGTCATGGACTTTGTGAAGAACATCTTTTCCTGGTTTGGGATACCTAAGGCCATGACCAGTGATGGTGGGAGTCACTTCATCAATGCCCAATTTTGTGCTTTACTTAAGAAATATGGGGTTACTCACTGCATTGCCACCCCATATCACCCACAAACGAACGGGCAAACTGAGGTCTAAAACAGGCAGATTAAGAATATTCTACAAAAGTCCGTGAGACCTAACCGAAAGGATTGGTCCACAAGATTGGATGATGCCCTATGGGCATATAGAACCACTTATAAGACCCCGATAGGCATGTCACCATATCGATTGGTCTTTGGTAAAGCTTTCCACCTTCCGGTCGAGTTGGAGCATTAGGACCGGGCATACTGGGTCGTCAAGCAATGTAATATGGATTCCCATTTGGCTGGAACACAATGGAAGCTTCAACTCTCCGAGCTCGAAGAAATTCGTTGGGACACTTATGAGAATAGTAGACTTTATAAGGAGAAAATGAAAGTTGTCCACGACCGACATATCAATAGAAAGACCTTCGAGCCAAATCAATAAGTCTGGCTATTTGACACAAGACTCAAACTCTTCCCCGGGAAGTTATGATCCAAGTGGATGGGACCTTACCTGGTGGTCAAACCATTTTCTAATGGGGTGGTAGAAATTGCTAATCCTAAGACTGGGCAATCCTTTACAGTAAATGGTCGAAGATTAAAACACTTTCTTGGCCAGGTTCCCTCGAAGGAAGTCATAACCCTCATTGAGGGTTAAACTGGTGCTTCACCTAGCTGGAGACAACAAACTCAGCGCTTCTTGGGAGGCAACCCAAAGGATTCAGGCTAACCAGATACACAGCTGATACTCAGGTGATTTCTTTCCTTACTCCCTTGCATATATTTATCTTCTAATGAGGACATTGTCCAACTTAGGCATGCGGGGGTGGTGACTCGTATGTTCTGAGTACATACTGTCAGCTTAAATTATCTTCTTAAAAAAAACAAAAGAAAAAAAGAAAAGAGAATTAGTAAAAAAAAACTTAGGCATTAGGAGCTTGTCAACTTTAGAAAATGATACGTTAAGGACCTAAACGCTTAGACTCTTCAGGTCTTTGGGCTTAATTCTCCCGGGTGTCCACTAAAATGTGGACTTATTCTTGAGTCCTCGCCACCTTGATTTATATTAGATTTGGTTAATAAAGTGAGGTAATAAGTATATGATTTATCAACCCACCCCCTGATTTGGGAGGACTTTTAGTCAAAGCATCTGCACACGTTTTGCACTGACTTACTCCATGGCGATTCTAACAAAAATTGGGTAGCTAATGAATCTTCTAGGGTGGTATGGCTGGCAAGTTGTCATGGGTAACAGCCCATTGGCTGGTTGTCCAGAGCTAGCCACAAGACCATTCTCCTTTATCATTGCCTTTAGGTAAATCTTAGATAAGGGAAGCCACCTAGTTAAAAAAAAATGAAATGAAAGAAAAAAAGAAATAGGAAAAGAAGAAAAAGGAAAAAAAAATCGCACAATATGGCTGATAAGTTGTCATGGGTAACAGCCCATTGTCTGGTTGTGCAGATCCCAGCTCATAAAATGCACAAGAATTCCAAAATACTTAAGGAAGAAGCAGGAAAGTAGAATAATCTCGGGAGATATATACTGAGTTTGCGATTGTGTTGACCTCATAAAAAACAAATGTAGGGACAAAACTACTGGTCAGATAGATACAACTTTAGGTAGCATTTTCTTTGTTGGGTTACTTAGGGCGTAGAAACCCGAAGTCTGTTTTAATTGCCACTGAGTGAGTTTATCACAATTTTCACAACAAGATGCTTAGCACTTAGAGTCATTATTGAGTCTTGGGTGGGTTGGGTAGTCGTAAAAAATTACCCCGAAACTCTCAACTCCAAAATTAAAAAAAAAAAAGAAAAGATGAAAAAGAATATATATATATATATATATATATATATGTTTACTTCTATATAGAATAAGGTGAGGACTACGGGGCAAATATATTTACCTCTCGCCGTTACCAGATGTCTAGAGTGCGTCCTGAACGTCTTAAACTCACACAGAATCCAGCCTAGTGTCTCTGCTCCCCTCCTAACGTCTGCTGCCACTCCGAACCATTCAAGGCTCTGTGCAGACGTGAGACGGCCCTTTCCAAGACCGCTTTTGTTTTTTTTTCCAAACTTTGGGGGCCTTATTGTAATTTTTGCGCACCAAAAGGTTTCCATGCGAAATTTTCTCATCCTCGAGGGGTTTAATGCAAAAACCCCCCACCATACCCCTCCTACCCCCCCCCCCCCCCCCCCCCCCCCCCCCCCCCCCCCCCCCCCCCCATCCTTCACCATCCATAAAACCCCCTCCTCCATTTTGCTCTCCACCAGAGTAGCCCAATGAGGGAGGAGAGGGAGAGCGAGGAGCAAGAGGAGATCAGAGGAGAGGACGAGGCCGTGCGTACGGAGAGCTTGCAAGAGGAGATTGAGGGTGCTGCAGGAGCTGCTACAGCTCCTAAAGCGAGAACGAAGCTCGCGAGAAAGTTCTGCGGCATTTATTTCCGCAGATCCAGACATCTGCAACATTTATCAAACGTCTGCATGGTCACCGAACGTCTGGAAAGTGCGCAGAGTGCCGAGGAGCCAAAGATGTTGGGAAGGTGCATTAGCATGACGTTCGAGGCATTTTAGGACGTTGGGAAGCATTATTAGACGTTCGACTGCTCTCCCAGGTGACTGGGAGCAGTGTCAGACGTCTGGAGACACCCTCAGACGGCTGTGAAGGGTTCAGACGTCTGAAAAAGATGTAGAACGCAAGGTGAGATCATGCGCTCGTTTAAGACATCTGGGACTTCCTAGACATCGGATTTTGGTCTAGATGCGTGTTTTTGGGCCTTTTCAGGGCCCAACCAGAGTCAGTTTTTCGCAAACAAAGTATCGTTGGTTTTCTTTCAAAATTCTCTACGTATTAGCATAGTGTTTATACTACTTTAATCTCGTTTGATATATTAGTCAATAATATAGGTCTCCAATCCGTGGTGCACATGGGACCCGCGGAGACGTCGAGATCCACTGTTCAAGGCCCCATACCACCCGTATACCATGGTAGAGTGGTCATCTTTACTTCTGTGGTTTGAATTAGTAAAGTGCATGTAAAATTAGAAATATCTGCTTGAAACCTTGTTAATGAGATGAACGCTAGGATTAAGAATGTGAATAGTTTATATTCAGTGCATAAACCTCTCATGTTATAAACTATGAGAATGCATGTTAAACTTCATACTGTGATAACTGGAATATTTAAATGGTGAGGTGATCACTTATCATGTTGATAATGGTTTATCCAGTTAATTTACGAGCTGCTTGTTGCATGAATTAGAAATTAGTATGTAATAGAGATGCATGCCACGAAATGAAATAAGATGGGTACTATGCATGAATCTTACGGGGAACTGGGAAAGAAACTCAAAGTATATTGAAATGGATATTTGATGTATGAGGGAACCGATTGACTACAGGCGTATTAGTTGATTGTTCAAACTTTGGTATGGAAAGTGAGCTGGCCCTGGTGTACGTGGTACCATGAAGAGCTACTATCCCTTTAGTGTAAAGGGGAGCTAGGTGCCCCTTGGGTTGGGACCCGGGGTTAGGATTGGCCACCCTACACCAACTTCTGTTAGGCCCACTGGGTAAATCGGGAAAGCCGAGCGAGGGTACGTAGACTATTGAGGGGTGAGGCCCCTATTCTGTTCTGTGCTATACATTTGTAATACCCATTAGCAAAAACGGCTAACCGTGTGCTAGTGCAGGATAGCTACCCGTGTGCTTATCGCGCGTGTTGTAGTCACCGCTACGTCGTGGCCAAGACCCCTGGGTGGTAGACCGAGTGTAGGACTACCACGGGGTGCTCTCCCAGCTAAGAGAGTGTCACTTGTACATCCTATATAGCGGGAAAACTGCATCAAGATCGTTCCCTTAGGGAACAAGTGGATTAAGAAGTGTTGTGGACCCTTACTAGAAATTGAATCAAAAACACATAGATGATTTAAGCGAAAATAGATAATAATACATAACTGGAAATTGCATGATTACTTAGCTGCTTGTTCCTTTATGTTTAATTGCATGTAAATGACATATACACCGCTCTACTCGGCATTAGCTAACCACAAATATATGTAACTGTATTTAGGTCAGGGAGTTGAGCAACCAGCACCGTCGGTTGCAGATGGTGCTGGGCCCAGTCGAGCCCAGCAGTGTTGTACTTGCTCCTGTTCCATTTTTGAGATGTTTTGTTGTGAGTATTTTGGCTTATGTTGAAACCTGTTATTGTTACGCTTTTGTTGGTTGTGATGGCTAGCTAGCGAATTGTACCTTTATTTCTCGCCTGTGGCATGTCACTTCTGTTGAACTCTATTCCTGTTTTCTATTGTCATTTAATCAATTTCGATAGTTACATTGCATGTGTGGTTGTGGAAATATTTATCCTTGCATTTGGTTTGTTTCTCGTTGGACGACTGGGTCTTGGGGTTAATCGAGGTAAGCTGTTCCCAAGTCCCACGAGGGGTCGGGATCGGGTCATAACAAGACGTCTAGCACCACCCTCAGACATTCGAAAACACCTCAGGTGTCGCCCACGCACACCTCCCCTTGCTGTTGCCCTTGCGCATGTGTTGCTTCGCCAAAACTCACACACTCGCCACAGATACCACGGGCAGGCCATGCCTTGTGCCTTGCACATCTCTGGAGGTTTGAAGCACACCTCAGCCGCTCACGGAGTCCCTTGGTCGTCCTTAGGGTGCTGTAGATGTCCGATGACCACAAGGCTTGTCCCCACCTCACGCGCAGCAACCACCTAGCCCCTCTCCCTCGCGAAGCACGCTCAACACGGCCTCTCTCACCCTGCATCGAGTTTGCCTCGCAAGCTGAGCTACCTCGACTTACGTGCCACTCTCCACTGCGAGCCGCGCCCAGCCCAACTCTCCCTTGCCTTCTTCTGTCGGCCCCTCACTCTCTTCTCCTCTTGCTTTCTCTTTGCTTTCTCCCCCACTGTCGGTCTTGCAAAGGGGAGTAGGGCATGCCACCCGAGGTGGTGTGGGGAACGAGTGGGATTACTAGGGGGAGGGTTTTAAAGGGGTGTCAGGTAGGATTTTATGGTCAAGAAAATTGCAGGTTTGGCCCTGCAAAGCTTATTTTTCCCTGTGGAACCCATAGAATAAGGTTTGGGGGTGCTAAAATTTCCATAACACCCCAGAACAACCCAGGAATCCGTAGGGACCCCTTGAGGAGGGTGTTGATGTGACTAGATAGGAGATTTTAAGTTGTTTTGTTGTAGCAAAGCCTCCTAAATAGTTCAATAAACAGATAAAATTTATAACTCGAAATATAAATTGAAGTCCGAGGTCGAACAGAGAGGGCAAATATGGAATTTACGCGCTAATATTTAATAGCATAAAAATGAGCACCATAATTGAAACACAAAAGAGATATTCAATGAATAATAGTATGTCACATTATTTGTTCAATGAAGTTCAATGTATCTAGAGATTGCATGAAACAAAAAGGGAAGAGAATAAAAAACAATGGTGATTTAGATAACCACTAATCCTCTTAATTAAGCTTGCATACAATATTTCAATTCAACCTTAACCATATTACTTAAATAATACAACAGTATCTCAAATAAACTCAAATCAAATGTCGGGTATTTATCATAAGATGACTTAAATGATCAGGCTTCTCAAAGCTAAGCCTCTCTTCTTCTGCTTCAGCTTTCCCTCTTCTTCTTCTTTCCTTCTCTGCTTCTTCAAGGGCACGGCCCTTCTTTTCTTCTTCAAAGTCTTTTCCTTCACAGCACAAGGGGCCTTCAGTGACTAAGTGTTAGCCGCTTTACAGAGGAGCAAAACCCTCCCCCGCTCTCTCACAATTTATCTTCTCTTCCTACTTTCTCAAACCCCATCTCCAATAGGATCCATATTTGGGTAAATGGGTCTCGAACAATGTCCAGGCCTGCGTGCGTGGGTCGCAGGTGAGGAGAGGCATAGGCGGGTGATGGGAACACCATCATGAGCCCTAACTAGCTCATTTTGACACAATGAAGAGAATAAAAGCTCCTACATAACCAACTGGAGGTCATAATTCACCAAATAACCTTTCTGAGAGAAAAGCAAGAAACAAGGGGTAAAACTCCAATTTTACCATTGAAGTGCAACAACAGGTTTTCTAAAGGGCTAAACACAGGTCAAAAGGTTTTAACAAGATAAAAAGTGGGATGGATCAGACAGAAAAGGGTTCATGTGAGTTCTGGGAATTAAATGACTTCTTGTAACCCTAAAACTGACCTACTTGATTAAACAAGGTTCTGATCAGGATAAAATTTACCTAAATCCTTTAAAAATCATATAAAAATATTCTTTAGGGTTTGGAACTTTCAAATTGGACATTGGAACCCATTTTGACCAAGAATGAGGTCTCAGACAAATATTTGCCCTAAATTAGGTTTTTGCATAAATTGCCCAGTCGGACATGGTCAAACCCAAATCCAACTTCACCATAGGATTAATTAGGTCCAAATTAAGTTTGTACCAAAATTTGGACCAAAGGAGAACTCATCTTGACTCACTTTTCAAATAGGTCCAACCTGATTACATTTGTATCCCTATCTTTCAGATACCCTTACAAAAGCCCCCCTAGCTTCTTCATCATTCTTTGCTATAGGTCCCTCTTCCATTATAGCGGAGGAATCCTACTCCGGCTTGCTTTAGAAGGCGATTTCTCCCTGATTTCTTAGAGAATCCCCTTCAAAATTGGAAAAGAGATTCTCTGAGAAATTCCCTCCAATGTGAACCCAATTTGAGGCCCTACTTGATACCCAATCTCTCATGCGAACAAATGAGAGATTTGGGCCTCTTTCGAGTTGCCCTTGCCGGCAACCTTACCTTGCTTGACTGGGCACAAAACCGACCTCCAGGACTCTATTTAAAGGAGCCTAGTTCGCTCCGACTCCTCTAACCATGAAATCGGCCAGAATTCCCCTCAAATTTTTCACTCCTTGTTATAACCGGGCATCAAGCATCATTTAAGATGTCTGGAATTAAATTTTTTCAGCGTACGGGTTCGCATCTGTGCTCATGCACGCGCAGACTGAACCCGCCACCCTTCTTCTTCTCTTTCCTCTCCCTCCCTGCAGACGCAGGTTTTCTCTCTCTCTCCCCGCGGTTGCCTTCAAATACGCCTCTCCCTCACCCTCACTCCACCGCCTTCTTCTTCTTCTTCACCCTGTCAGTGAGAGAGCGAGCGGGCGAGAGCGATAGTAGCGACTGCTGTGAGTGTGTGGGGAGGAGGAGGTGTTGCGAGAGGAAGAGGGAGCTTGACCGCGAGGTTGTGAGCTCACCGGAGCAGCCAGAGTCGACCGGAGGGTGCGCAGCAAGCGTGTGGTGCCACGGAGAAGCTGCTACAGCCTAGGCAGCAAGCGGGCGCGGCGCGGCACGGCCGTGTGCTGCGGGCGGAGGGCGAGGAGGTCCTGATTCTGGGAAAATTTCCCAGAATCAGACGTCTAGACCTACGTCCAGACGATGAAGGAGATGTCTGGTGGAAAGTCCAGACGTCTGAAAGGTACGTTATTTTTTATCTTCTTCTTTCGCGTGTACAGCCATGCAGCCGTTTCCGCCGAAGTCTTCTGCTTCCTTTGGTGTTGAGAGCGGGCGCGTGTGTGTGCAGGATTTGTTCGGGAAGGCGCAAGGGCACGCCATCCCACATAGATCAGACGTCTGGGAACAGCACCAGACGACGGAGAGGGTCTCCAAACGTCTGGAGTGACAGTCGGACGTCTGGAAACTAAGTCCAAACGATTCAGCGAGTTTTTGGACGTCTGAAGAACCTCGTAGATCAAGGTATGACCTGAGCTGTCATTTAAGACGTCTGGAAGAAGTTCCAGACGTCTGATTTTGGACAGACTCGTCGTTTTTGACCCGTTTAGGGTCCGTTCAGAGTCCGTTTTCCACGTTTCAAGTTTCGTTCTTCTCAGATTTAGTTCCTCTACCTGCTTACAGTAATCGTATGCTGTTCTGAGTAGCTCCTTGTCTTTGATCCTTGTGTTAGGACCCCGTTCCATTGCGGCTCTAGGGGTTGCGGAGGCGTGCGGGCTTACCGATTACGCCCCCAATACTCTCAGTTTCGCAGGTAGAGTGGCTCTTTAATTTATTTTTCAAAGATTATACACTTGTGAAATAATTAATAGAGTCTAGGGCATTGCATGAACTTTAGGACTGAAAAATTAGATTGAATGATAGATCCTAGGGTTTTGCATGAATCCTAGGACTGGAAAACTAAATTGAATATCTATACATTGCAGTATTGGAAATGTAGAAAGGAAACGATAACTGCCTGTAAATTGGTTAACAGCTACGTATTTATGAATGAATAATTACTGTTGAGAACATGGGTTATATGGATATAAAGCTGGAACGGTGAAACCTAAATTGGCTGAGTTAAAAGAGCATGAACCCTACGAGGAATTAGGAGTAGAACTCCTGGAAAGTGAGTGGAATAGAATTGGGGAAGTGAGCTGACCCTTGAGTACGGAGTACCAAGGAGAGCGACTGCCCCCCCCTGTTTAGTGCAAAGCGGAGCTAGCTGCCCCAGGGACTCGGGGTTTGGTCTGGCCACTTTGTACCTACTTTTGCTCCTCATGTACATAGTACCGAGGAGAGCTACTAGTGTAGGGAGAGCACTAGCTACCCCACGGGCCCTGGGGTTCTGCTCGCCCTCCTACACTGACTTGTTCAGCCCACTGGGCAAACCAGAGCAGTCAGGCGAGGGTGCGCGGACTATAGAGGGGTAAGACCCCTGTTTGGTTACTGTGGAGGGTGCTACTCCTACTTTTCGGAAAAGACTGCAATCAAGATCGTTCCCACGAGGAACATTCAAGATCAAAAGAAGAATCTGAGGGATAATTCGATAAAGAGTAAACGGAAAATATAAAGAAAGAAATTAAAAATATAACAGCTACTGTCCACCTTACTCTTTCTTAGCTTTTAGTTGCCACTCTACTCAGTGTTTCGCTGACGTGTCACCTTTGTTACCTTTTCAGGACCAGGTGTTGAGCAGCAAGAGTCGGCGGCTGCAGAGGGCGCTGGGCCTAGTAGAGCCCAGTAGTGTTACTGCGTAGTACCCACTGTACTTTTCTTCCTGTTGTAGTGAGTAATTTCTGTTACCCCTGTACTCTTTCCATTGTAACCTCCATGTTTATGTTCATGTTTATTTCTTTACTGTTGTGATGGTGTATATTGTAGTATTTCTTTTCTTTACTGTTGTATTTTGTTACCACTAGTTATATACATGGTGAATTTGGTTTATTTTACTGCTCTTTTGGTTACTTTCTCGTTGGACGACTGGGTCTTGGGATCAGTCGAGTCGGTTCGATTCTCGTATCTCCTAGGGATTCAGGAACCGGGTCGTAACACCCCTCCTCCGGCCGACTCGCTCATCAAGCTTCGGCAACCATCCCTAATCTTCTTCGTCACCTAACCATAATACCAGTGGCAGGTTCTTCCTCACGTTCGTCTACGTTTCGCAGCACCCGCCGACGCCCCTGCCCCCCCTTTGTCCTCGCCGACCGTCCTCACTGAGCATCTTCGTCTCCGGCGTCGGCAATATGCGCCAGATGCCATCTTTGTCCCCCTTTTGTCTCTTCACCTCCTAGATAAGTTCTTCTCATCCTCTACATTCCTTCCCCCTCTTTATTTCCCTCAACCGACTACTACCACACTCCACCACCATCATCTCCTTCAACTCCAGCGAGATCGCTCCACCACCACAGACCACCTCCCTCCTCGCAGACCAGTCCATAAGCATCGCCTTGACCCCCTGATCATAACCCCTCATTCATATCACCCAAACACTCACCCAAACACACCCCCGAACACACCCACTTACACGGCCACAGTGTACCCTAGGCAAGCTCAATCAGGCATTCCCACGCCACGCCGACCACCACAGCACACTCGACGTATCTCAGCGAAGCTCCCCGAACATTCTGACATGGCCGCGAGGCCGTTGTGGTGACTTTAGGTGTAGACTATAACGACCCGATACCCAAGTCCCTATGAGACACAAGAATCGGACCGACTCGACTAATCCCAAGATCTAGTCGTCCAACGAGGAAGTAACCAAAAGAGCAGTAAAATAAATCACATTCAACATGAAATATAACTAGCAGTAACAAAATACAGCAGTAAGAAAAAGAACTACTACAGCATGTACCACCACAACAGTAGAACAACATTTATAACATAAAAAGAACTGCGGGCAAAGAAAAGTACAGAGAGTAACAAAAACTACTCACTACAGTCGAAACAAAAGGGGTGCAAAAGAACAGTGGTAACTTTACTGGACCCACTCGGCCCAGCGTCCTCTGCAGCCGCTGACCCTGGCTGCTCAACACCTGGTCCTGAAAAGTAACGAGTGTAACACGTCAGCGAAACGCTAAGTAGAGTGACAACTAAAGTAAAGAAGCAGTAAAGTGTACAGTAGCTGTTTTATTTTCTTTCTTCCTTTATTTACGTCTTTCTATTGCTTCACAATTTATCTATTTCTCAGATCCTTCACTTGATCCCGAATGTTCCTCGTGGGAACGATTTTGATTGCAGTCTTTTCCGAACAGTAGAAGTAGCACGTGGTGCTCTCCTGGCCGGGAGAGTCCCCCGTGGTGATCCTACTCTCAGTCAACCACCCCAAGGTCATAGACAGACGTAACGATGACTACGGCACGCGCGACAAACGCACAGGTAGCTAACCCGCACTGGCACACGGTCAGTCATTTCCGTTAACGGGTGCGCCCAAAGCACAGCACGGAACCAGTACAGGGCAGAGCCCTCTCAGTAACAGGGGTCCAACCCCTCCACAGTAACCAAATAGGGGCCTTGCCCCTCCACAGTCCGCGCACCCTCGCTTGATTACCCTGGTTTGCCCAGTGGGCCTAACAAGTCGGTGTAGGTGAGCTAGCACAACCCCGGGGCCCGTGGGGTAGCTAGTACTCGCCCTACACTAGTAGCTCTCCTCGGTACTGCGTACACGAGGGCTAGGAATTCGATACAAAGTGGCCAGACCTAACCCCGGGTCCCTGAGGCGGCTGGCTCCGCTCTGCACTAAGCAGGTAACAGGTGCTTCCCCTGATACTACGTACCCAAGAGACAGCACACTACCATGTCTTTCTTTCTCAGTTCCAATCCTTTCTCTTTCCAGGAGATCCACTCCTAATTCCCCGTAGGGTTCCAGCTCTTTTAACTAAGAACATTCAGGTTTCCCCTTTCCAATTTCACGTTCATACATCCCATATTCTCAATCATGTTCATTTATTCATAACAGGCAGCTGTTAAACCAATTTACAGGTAGCGATTATTTCCTCGCCACATTTTCCAAGACTGCAGTATTCATATATTCCACTAGCTTTCCCATCCTAGGATTCATGCCATACCCTAGGATCTATCATACAATCTAGTTTTCCAGCCCTAAGATTCATGCAACACCCTAGGATCTACCATTCATTCTAGTTTCTCATTCCTAGGATTCATGCAATGTCCTAGGTTTTATTTATGGTTCCATAATTTAACAGATTATACTAATAAACTTAAAAGCCACTCTACCACTTACAATAGGAGTACTGGGGGCGTAGTCGGGAATCCCGCGTGCCTCCGCAACCCCCGAGGCTGCAATGGAACGGGGTCCTATCACAAGGATCAAACACAAGGAGTTTCTCAAAACAGTATCTAATCACTGTAGACGGGTAAAGGATTTAATTCCGAAAAGAACGCAACTCGAAACACGGAAAATGGACTCCGAACGGGCCCTAAACGGGTCGAAAAAGACGAAACAGTGCAAAATCAGACGTCTGGAGCTTCTTCCAGATGTCTTAAAAATGGAGATCAGATGGTACCTTGTCCTGCATAGTCTCTCAAACGTCCAGAAGCCTGCGGGGGCATCTGGCCTAGTTCCCAGACGTCCGATGGTCACCCCGGACGTCTAGAAGTCCCTCCAGTCGTCCGGCACCGCTTCCAGACGTCTGATTCGCGTTTGATGCGAATCTCACAACCTGCGCGTACCCATTCCTCGTGCTCAGTATGGACGGTCGAAGGAAAGGAAGAAGGTACAAAAATAACTTATCTTTCAGACGTCTGGATAGTCCTCCAGACGTCTTCCCCGTCGTCTGGTTGGAAACCCAGATGTCTAATTCGGGAAAACCTTCCAGAATCAGAGCGCGACTCGCCCTCCGCCCGAGACGCATGGCCGCGCCTCGCCTCGTCCACCTGCTGCTCGAGCTGCAGCAGGCCTCCCGTGTCACCCCGCGTCTGCAGCGCCTCCACCGGCAGGCTCGAACCCTCACGGCCAAGCGCCTCCTCCCTCGTGCAACACCTCCTCCCGCACTCGCCGCTGCTGCCGCCGCTCGCTCGCGCTCGCACTCGCTAGAAGAAGAAGGAGGAGCGGAGGTGATGAGAGTGAGGGAGAGGGCGAGGCTTTTTAAAGCCGCACCAGGAGAGAGAGAGAAAGCAGCGCCTGCGGAGGTGAGAGGGGAAAAGAGCATCTGCAGGTCTGTGCGCGTAGGCGCGCAAACGGAAACCACCGTGCCACGGAAAATCAAATCCCAGACGTCTGGAAAGGGTTCCAGACGTCTGGTCAGACGTCTGGGCCAGCTCCCAGACGTCTTAAAAGACGTTTTGAAGCTGCGGTCGTAACATAGACGGTCAGCCGCCATTGAAGCATGTCTTGGAGCTTGCTTGCAGTCGCTCCAGGCCGTGCCAGCCCTAGGTCTGTGTCCCATGTTGCACGGAAGACATTCGCGCACAACTCCAGGCTACCAATTGGTGTCAAGGGCAGTGGCAGCAACTGCAATCAAAGATAGCCTCTTTGTCGCAGATGCGCGCGACAAAGGTGGGAAGATAGTCCCACCTCGGAACTGGACGAGTAGGCAGGTGCGCATAAATTGATTTTCTGTTAGAGGCTTATCGCCTCCAACTCACGGGGTAAGGTCCCTCTCTCCCCATCTCACAGCCTCGTCCACGACCACGCCCCGCGGACCTGGTTGACCTGACCCGATTAGCACACCTCACCCACCACCGCATGCCGATGGGCCTGGTCCCGAGCGCATACCCGACCCGATTACCCGTGAAAAGAGTGGCTCTGGGGAAGCAAAACCTAAGAGAGAAAGGAGAGGAGAGTTCGCACAGGTAGGGGGTAGGTTTTGCTCTGCAGGCTAAGAGGAGGAGAAGTGAAGCTAAAGAAGAGGAAGGAGAAGGCTAAGGGTTGAAGCAGAAGAGGAAGGAGCTGAAGGAAAGAAAAGAGCCGCAGAAGCTACGACAGTGAAGGAAGAAGAGAAAGAAGTTGAAGGCAGAAAAGGCAGCAAGGCAAAACAAAAGAAAAAGGCAGCTGGCCAAGAGTGAGAGAGAAAGAAGAAATCCAAAGAAGAAGCAAGCAGAGAAAGCTCAAGGAAAAGGTAGGAAGGCTGAGGAAGAGAGAAGCCAAGGGAAATCAGAAGAAGAAAGAAGACAAAGAAAGGAAGAGCTCACCAAGGCAAAAAGAAAAAGAAGAGAATCAGAGAGAGGAGCAATAGCATAGACATCCAATTTTTAATTCATTAAGTTCTTGAATATTTTGTGATCTGCATTGCCAATTACTCTTACATTGTTGCATTGTGATATTTGATATTATTGTATATCCTTTTAATTGTGATCTTGATTTTTAAACCACCAATTTACTCCTTGTGTTTGACCTCGGACTTTAAATTTCAAGTAATAAAATTGTAATTGTTTTGAACGCTTTTTTCGACTATATTATAACGTGACATTCTTAAATATCGATTCAGCATCACAAACAACAGGTTAACTGGCATGTACGGGGGTATGAGGGACCTGACCCCTCAAGTGACTAGGCGATAAGGCCAGTTCACAAAATCCTTTTATGTTTGTGCACGAGCTTTGTGATTCACGATGTGGTACTAAATCTCGCAGTCCTTCGTGTGTGCAACTGCTGGTGTTGCTTCGTCCAGTTGGAGCTACGTTGGTACTCCTTTGCTCAATTGTTGCTGCAGGAGGCTACGTAGGGAGAGTCAGCATATCCTGAAAGTGGAATCAAGTTGTCTCGATGCCGGAGGTTCTCAGTCGTGGTTGGAGATGAAGGCAGCGATGGGCGGCGGCCTGTGTGACCTGAAAACATTAATGTGGGCTCGAAGACCCCAATTAAGTAGCTCCTGAGCTTCACCGTAGCACGGCGAAGGTGACTGGGGTGTTGGTGTGGCGTGGGAGTGAGTGAGGAGGTATGAGGTCGGCAAAGACTGTGCGAAGGTGGGTTGATCAGGGGTGCCTTTGGGTGAGCGATTGATGGAATTAGGAGAGGACTTTTGAAGGTGGAGGAACAGCGATGCTTGTGGGACCGGTCGCAGGGTGTTTGGTGGCATGTGGAGGTGAACAGGCTTCACCGGAGATGCGGTCAGAAGGGAGGAAGATGACGGCATATGGTGGTGTTGGTGGTCGAATTGAGGTTTTAGATAAAGAAAAAGAGAGTAGAGGGAGGAAGAAACCTAATTAATCCTAAACTAATGGTCGAAAGGGGAGGAGGGTCCTTGTCGGTGGTACGCTGGACTTGGAGAAGACGAAATCTCCATTGAGGGAGAATGGTGAGGATGAAGGTGGAAGACAACACCTGCTAATATTGCGAGATGCAGAGGAAGGTGAAGAAGAAGAACCGACCAAATATTGTACGTGGATGCGGATGAAGAATGTAGATAGAGAAGCTCGCTGGAGCTTGTGGAGGAGTTGGCCGGAGAAAAGTGAAGGGGGTATTTCGGTCCAAACCAAGCTAAGGAAGTCGGTTGTGCATCAGGGAACCCTTTACAGGGATTAGGAGGGCCTTCCAAGCTTGGAAACCAAGCTTGAAAGCTTGGGACTTACGCACAAAAAAGAAACCCTTGATTTCAAATGATTCGCATGAGCTTTTGAAAGCGAAGTAAGATCCTTGGACGGTCTCATTTGGAAGGGAATTCCTTAAGGAATCTCCCTTTCAATTTTGGGACTGATTAATTGAGAATCGAGTAAGAAATCTTTACTCGAATCTCAATGGTGGAGCTTCTATTCACACCAATGGAGATAGGGACTTATATACAATATGACGAGAAACTTAGGGACCTATCTGCAAGAATTTCAAAAGTTAGGGGCTAGTGTGAGATAGAAAAGAGTGTGACTGGACTGAAATGCAAACTATGTTAAGATGATCTCTGATTGGATCCAAATTTTGGTGAAAACCTAATTTGGACCCAAGGAATCAAATGGTGTAGTTGAATTTTGGTTTTGACTAAATTTAACTAGGTAATTTATGTAGAAACCAAAATTAGGGCAACTTCCTATCTAAGACTCTATTTTTGGTCAAAATGGGTTACAATGGTCAAATTAAGTATACCAAAACTTATAGAATATTTTTATATTAATTTTAGAATGTTTAGGTGAATTTTATTCAGATCAAAACCTCTGTTAATTAAGTGGGTCTGAAATTAGGATTTCGGATGTCTATTAATTCTTGAAATGCATTAAAACCCATTTCTGTCTACATGAACTCTCTTGTTAGTCATTAATGCTCATTTTCCCTTCATTTAACCCCTGGGAAACCCCATGATTACTTTGCATTTATGATATGCTGTTAAAACTGCAGATTCAACTCTGATTTAATGCATTCTTCTCAGAAAGGATATGCAATGAATTACGACTCTCTGGCCGTTATGTAGGAGTAGTTGTCTCTTGATTGTAATTAATTAAAGCTAGTTATGGCTAATGATGACGTTATCATCAGAGGGTCATTTCATGAAGGAAGAAAAGAATGTTGGTGTTGTTGCTACCGTAGATGGACTTGAGGATGAGGTGCATGACCCTTGAAGGACAAATGGGAGGGAGAAGAAGCGATCTAGGAGGAGGAGAATCAAAGGGGAGGTCACTCTCTTCAAACATTTCAAGAAAGTCATCTCTTGGGAGAACAACCTCCAAATCTAGGTAGGAACTTAGAACTCCTTCTTGTTGTGTTTCTGTTCACCCATAAGGGTTTAGGCACCACAATTCATTGGTTGGAATGAGGTTTATGCTTGCATGTAAGATATCTCCATGCATATTGGTGTTTTTTCCTTCTCGAGGGGTTAAATATTGGCATGGGGAAATTATAGGTGAGACGGGTTCTCCTAGTGATTTTTCATGTTCTAGTTGTTTATTGTGTAGTTAAGGACAAGTAGAAATGGTTCAAGGGTGTTTGGGATCATGGAAAGGGAGTTTAAGGGCACGAAGAGGCTAATTGTGGCCAACCTATTGTTTGCAGGGTATATTTAATGTTAAGTCATTAGATATGCTAGAAAACCCCATGATAGGTCACCTAGGATGCATCTAATGTTTCATCAAAATTATCTAATGTTAGATGGGCTGAAATATGAATTTGGTGGAGAAACTAAGGGAAATGACCCCTAATGTTGGTACCTATATCCCTTCGACGCTTAATGAATATAATTAGCATTTTATTCTTGTCTTATTCATGATTATATTGGCCTAATTGAAAAGTAAGAATTCCTACTCTAATTAAGAGGCTTTGCATGTGGGATTTAAGACTTTGGAGCATGAGTAGCACAGTTGATGCATCCCCTCCCCATAAGTGCCTCCCTCTTGGGGGACGTGGGTTCTAGTCCCCATCCCCTCTCTTTGTGGTAAATTGATCCATCTCCCATCCCCTCCCAGAGTGGTTAAGCTTGGCTCCCGCTTTGGGTTGTAGGTCCGATCTCCCATGTTGTCAATTAGTTCACCACCTGTGGCAAGCTATAGGTTTGCATCTCCACCCCCGATCAAGTAATTCACCGATGATTTGGCTCGCCACCTACGGCAAGCTCCAAGTTCACATCTCCAGCCCGATCAAGTGGTTCTCCGATCAATTGACTCGCCTCCTGCGTCAAGCTCTTTCGTTCGCATCTCTGCCCCCGATCAAGTGATTCTCTGATGAGCTCCTTCCAGTGCAGCAAGCCGTGCGGTCATCATGCCTTGAGCCTACTGATGAAATGTTGGACCCGATTATGAGGTTGTACTTGATATATCCAAGTGTAACGACTGAAAAAATTAAGATAAACAAAAAAATTATTAAAAAAGAAATGACTTAACTATATACAATATTGTTTTGGCATTTGGACCAAGAATAGTGAATAATTTGGATCCAACCACAATGATAAATTGGATTGGGTACCCTGAAGGATATGTTAGGTGTTGAATAAGAGGAGGGGCATGGATGACCTTCCATCACTATATTTCATATTAATTTAACACTTGGTCATAAATTGGTTGAATCTATTTAGATTCCAATAAATCAATAGATCGATATGGACGATTTCTGATTAAAAAGTAAGTGATTCATATGCATGCGAGGTGTCTCACAGGGAGATCATTAGAGGCACAAGAGAATCCGTCAGGAGTGATCCTATACAAGGGATCTAAAGTGACGTAAGATGGAAAGTGATGAGAACTTTCTTGTAAAGAGAGTGATCGTAAATTAAAGTTACCCAAAGACTCATCGGATTAGGTCAATTAGGGACTCGAGATTGAATGTTCAAGGAGCTGTGTTTTATACATCAGCCACACCTATAAAGAGAAATAGAGGCGCAATCCACATAAGGACACTTGGCAATCTCTTGGGGATTTCACCTAAAAGAGAGTATGGTGAACATTCGTCGAGTAGCCTATGAGTGCTAATCGCAAGTAGCCTAAAGTCGATATCGCTACTCTGACCAAGTAGTGCATCCTCACAGGCCAAAATCCCTTGACTATTCTAGAATCTCCTTAATACAAAGATCAAGGGATGATTTCTGATATGAGGATAGCTATGCTTCCTTGGATGACAAGTGATCTAGTTGCAATTTTGATGGTGAACTCAATCTTATGGTGTGTTAATAATGGGATTAAACGCATGGTGAGTAATTTAAGCTAAGTCACTTGCTAATAAGTAGTAATGCAAGAAACCAAACAGATAAGACATTATTTGTGTTTATTCTTGTTAAAGCATCACATACATGCCCTGCTGAGCCAAGTGGCTCACCCTTTTTTTGTTACCCATCTTCTATACAGGCCAGGATTCCCAATTCCACCTTGCCTAAAGATCAAGACGCTAGCTACAATAGCATGCTTAGTGCCTCTGTGAACGTCTCGAGGTAACACGTCCTATTACCCATCCCCATGAAGTAGGAGGGCTATTTGGGGAGGCATTATGTTTTATGTTTATCTCAAGAAATGCCTTCCTAATCATATATTATCAAACACTTAAAATACTTGTCGTAGTATTAGTGTAGGGTATCATTTTGGGATTATGTATAGATACCCAACCCCTTTTTAACTCAATACGTAATTATAAGACTTAGTAAGTTGTCTCAATATATTATGTTGTGGTTAGATTGACATTGAATATGTTGATCATGGTGTGTGATCACTTATTCTATCAAATATCAAATGCATCGTATGTGTAGGTGGTGCTTATATATTGTTATAGGTGCAGGTATTCATCTATAACAGGTTTTGATGGATCACATACATTAGGCAATGAGTCGATACCCACTCATTAACCATACTTGCCCTTAAAGTGAGGGTTAATGAAGCGAGACATTGTAACTTCTTTCATTTATATGTTCTAAATTTTTTTAGTCATAACTTTCTCATCCCATATTATCTTTTCATTGCATTCCTCTCTTCAAGTAGAATAATTGGAATAAATTGGATCTATACTTTAACAGGTTGATTATGCCGTGAATGCTAAAAAATGTTGAAAAAGTGAAATCTCAATATTAGCTGAAATCGATCAAATCTTGTGATTTAAGTGTGATTCTCTTCACTCATCTTCAATCTTTAGTCACTCTTAAGACATGGTCCAAGCTTTTTGTTCCATCTTACATCTTCATGAATGATATCTCCTTAATATCCATTCTTATACAGTTAGTCATTGAGTCAATTTGCATTTAAGTATATCAGATACTAATATGCACTGTAGGTGTATGTGATATATATTACGGATAGCCCGATATATATAGGATTAACGGGAAACTTCAACTTGCAGTTTTTTAATTTATATAAGAAAAACGACAAGGTGACCTTGAAAAAATACAGTCAAAAACAATGATAAATACACATCTACTACCTTCATTCTACCAGCTTCATTTGATGTCGGCTTGTGTTGTGCCCCTTCATGGTCAGCAAGCCCCCCAATAATTTAATTATAGGAAGGAGGTGAGGCAATATTTATTAATTTCGAAGACGTTCCTACGTAACAACTAAGGAGAAAGTCCAAGAATAAGAACAGTCTATTCAATTAATCTTATTCCAGCCAATTCCTTGCAAAATCATTGATATGTATACAGGGAGGGTATCGATCTTTGACCACAATGTATAATATTATCAGGTAGGATACAATTCATGCAACGCAATTCCTAATCTGTAAAGGACATGAATGCAAGTCAATGTCCCTTTTATATATTATGTATGTGATCTATTGGTTATCTGTTTAGCACTTCTATGAGGAAGACGTGCATGCATGTCAAATTAATGGTGCCACCCACGCCCAATATTTACAGTACTCCTATATATATATATATAACAACACCCACATATCTACGTAGTTACCTCATAGCTACCCAACATTAATTAATGGCTCCTCCTCGGCCTCTTGTTGTCCTCTTCCCCTACCTGATGCTCGTGGCATTCGCCGGAGCATCGAACCAGATTCCCGACGGCCTTCCGCAATGGCCGTTTATTCCAATGCCGGTGATGCCTTTGCCCTCCACCATTCCAAGCATGTTAGGAGGTGGCTTGGCCTATGGCTATTACGACGATAGCTGCCCCGATGCTGAGAAGATCATGGAGGAACGATTGGATTACTGGATAAACCAGGATCCCACCCTTGCACCCAGTCTCCTTCGACTCCACTTTGTCGATTGTATGATCCGGGTACCTACGTAATCCAATTAATTATTTAATCATCCTTAATTAATTATAACTTAATTTCTGTATTTACTTCCTTTAATTTAATTAATTAGAGACTCCCGCGCACATATATATAAATATATATATAGAGAGAGGGGGGGAGGGTAGGGTAACTTACATGCAGGTACACTAATACCTTCCATTACGAGTAATGTTTTGCATTAAAAATTTAGAGGTTGTGATCATAGTTAAATTTCGTAAAAAATAAATTTTCTTTGATATATGTAATAATAATATTAGATTGACTTTAAATTTGATACATCATATATTCATATAAAGTGATTTTAATCTATAAATTTTTAATATAAAATATTTCTTACGTGAAAGATATTATTATACTTATACACAAATTACATGTAAATCACTTGCATATTTTCTTTTCTCATATATATATATATATGTGCAGACACACATAATTAAAGTCTACTTTTACTATTGTTTCATGAGGAATCATTAATTAATATATTAAAGTGACATAATATATATATGGCATACGATATTTATATATATAAATATAGGGGTGTGATGCGTCCATCTTGCTGGACTACGAGGGCAGCGAGAGAAATGCCTCCTACAGCAAGTCCCTAAGGGGGTTTGAGATCATCGACGACATCAAATCCGAGCTCGAGAACAAGTGTCCCAAGATTGTCTCCTGCGCGGACATTCTCGCAGGTGCCGCTCGGGATGCCGTCGTTAAGGTTCGTAGAATCTCTTTCTTGATTAATCATTAGATAATTAATTAATTGATTCTTGACCAAGAAGAACGATCAATGGATCACTTTGTATGCATACATATATAAATTATGATCGTTAATCATAATTTGTTTGCTTAATTACACATATATATATATATATAGCTTGGTGGTCCATTTTGGGAAGTAGCCTATGGGAGGAAAGATGGACTGGTTTCTCGCGCAAGCGAAACCGCGGTGCTTCCAAAGGGCAACGAGAGCGTTACTTACCTGATTGAGTTGTTCCAATCCAGAGGATTGAGTGTGATCGATTTGGTCGTCTTGTCAGGTACCGTATCGTTGGAGTTTTTCAGTGATTGGTTTATGTTATGGATGCAATTGGAATGGATGCATAGATGATTATATGTATACATTTGTATACGTGGATGACAGGGGCCCACACCACCGCAAACAAGTTCGACGACGCCTACCACGTGAACACCGAGAAAAAGATGGGGCTCCTCTCCACGGATGAGAATCTGCTAAGCGACTCGAGGACCGGTCCTATCGTGAAGGCCCTCGTCGACCAGCCCACGCTCTTCACGATGCAGTTCCCCGTCTCCATGCTCAATCTCGCCGACACCGAGGTCCTCACTGGGGATGACGAGGGGGAGATCCGTCTCCAATGCACCTCCGTCAACCCATGATATCTATACATGCATATGCGTTAATTATGTACGTATGTGGTAGGAGAAGTTATACATATGCATATATATATATATATATATATATATATATATGCATGTGTGTGCGAAAGGTGCCATGCACTTGCTGGTTGTCGTACGTCGTTGTTGTTGACGACCTTTGTATGTTTTTGAAACTTTGGCTTTTTGCCTTGACGAAGAACGACAGTTTCATAATTAAGTAATATATAATTGTGGAGGTTTAATTTGCTCGACTACTTGAGTTTATGAAAACAATGAAATTAAATTCCCGGCGTCTTTGGTCATTGAGCCTAAATATGTTGATCGGACAGCTTCGCACCTGCTCTCTCCTCTACCTGAGATCTCACCCTTGCAACTCCTGTACCTTAGTCAACTCCCTTGACTTTTATAATTTTTTAAAAGATTATATATCACAGAATTTAATTTTAGTCTTATATTTTCAACTTCTCTTGGTTAAACCATTAGATTTCTATTGATAACATAGTACGTGATTTTACCACCCCCTCTACTCCCCTACAACCTAAATTCGTCCTGATCTCACCCCAGATCTACATTGGTGCATGCCCAATTTCCGAGTTCTAATTAAAAGGGAGTATTTTGGTGTGGGAACGACGTATAAACTCATTTTTCTTATGTTAATTCGTGGATTCCTTCATTGATTAAGAGCCTTGATTTGTAGTACAAAATAAAATGCAAACCATCCCATATATCATGTTGTAGTCGAACATCGAGGACCCTACAATTTGGTAGAAGAGACCCAACATTAAGTTTCCATTACTCGATTATGATACGAGGGGTGTGTGTGTGCACGCACGCATGCGTTTGTGACTGTGTGGGAGATGATCAACTTCCCCTCCAATTGCTTGCATGAGAATTTGGGTCATAAATAAAAATAAAAAAGGAAAATAAGAAACAGCTAGAAGGCCACTCCATCATAAAAAGTGCAAGAACCGTTGCATAAATACACACACATATATATATGTGTGTATATGTATGTATGTTTCGCATCTTCACCTCGACATGGATGTATGATTTGCACACACCCAATGGGTGGCATGATTTGCATCTTTGACAGTTGAGCTACTAATCTATATACATAATTTGAAAGAGAGGGCATACAAAAATCTTGTCTTGGAAACATGGCGTTTGGAATCCTGGAAATCAGCTGGGTGTGCCTTAGCTTGATCAGAGAGGAAAACCATATCTTCTACAATCACATGGCAGAATTTATCTAAGCATCTGGAGGGTACGCCCGAACCACATCAACAATTGGAGCTCGGCAGATTGGGCACCTCCCACTGTTCCATTGCAGCTCATGGGCGCATCTAAAACAAGTGCACATGTGCCCACACCTGCCAAACCATATAATTGATGATCACTACAAAATATACACACCCCATTCAAGTGTCTATCAATGGTATTAATCGATAAAAATATCAAATGTGTAGGTACTGATTAATGTTAATCACCGCAAATAGACTACCTGTAGAGTAGCGAATCGATTTTCTTCTCATAGCAGATGCAACAATTGACTTTTTTCGGAGCTTCCTGCTTTGAGGTAGCTTTTTCTCTATTTCCAACTGAATGAGTCAATGGAAGAGGTATAAGAGAAGAGATTACATACATTAATTGTCAACGAAATAAAATGAAGAAATCCAATTAGGAGCTCAGTTGACTCAATTGAAACTGATCGGGTGAACAACCAGAATATAGAACTAAATTAACCAATGTTTTAAGATGTGCTAGCTACTCAATTGAGGCAGTGCTCAAAGTTATAAGGACCATTAACACATGCTAATCACCAACCTAAATTGTGGAGAACATCAGTGACGTCATGCTTAACAGAATACTGAAACTTGTCCTGCTTCTCCATGCAACTCTGGAACAATTGACGAAGTTCGCGCATTTCTTGATTAAGGCGTGCAATGTCGCTTCTGAGTTCTTGCACAAGATCAGGTTGCTGCCCATGATAAGATCAGACACTTCGGCATGAGCATTATACAAAAGATGAAAAAGGTGTGTATATATATCTATATATATATATATATATATATATATATAGGATGCATGATGCATTAGGCAACAGTGCGTACGTAGTACTATTGAGCAAAATTAGTGCAGGAATTTAATTACGTAGAACCTACTTGAAGAGATTGAGAAGAATAAGTGGTCTCCAATGGTACAGAGTTGTGGTTTTCTTCTTGGAAGGAAGAGGAGACAGGAACAAGTGAAAAGGACGGTTCATCTTGGCTGGTGTCTTCAGAACCAATGTTGTTGCTTTGGAACATCCCATATTCGTATTCAGAGCTCCCGCCGTCGGTGGAGCCTTGCCTTTGTAAAGCAGACTTGATCAGTTGATCCAACGTGATCCGGAAGTCACTGGCTAGATGAGTGGATACGGTCCTCCTGTGTGTACAGAAATAACACCACGTATCGTATCAATTAAATTAAGGAAGACGTACGATATATATGCATATAACCGATCATGCATGCATCATGTGCTTGTGTGTGTGTGTGTGTGTGTGTGTGTGTGTGCATGTATGTATAAATTGGAGTCCAATTCCATGCATGTGCTCACCTCTCGAGAAGTTGACGAAGCTCGGCGTTATCTGCATAAGTCTCAAGCAAGTCATTGTACATAGCCTGCCTCCTGATCAGCCAGCTTTGGGATGGAAAAGAAGAAGATGCGAGATGCAAAATTTCCTCTTCTTCTTGGGAGCGATACGTTTGTGGGCGGTCGTTAATGATGTCTTGTATATGGTGGTGGTTCAAGGAGGAGGAGGAGGATTGGACGGGTACTCTTTCCCAATCGATGTTGCTGATCATCTCAAGGCTTCCTTCTTCTTGATCTTCTTCCCAGCAGGCACCATCGGAATATTTCTGACTCCCTTCCTGCAGGTCGACGTCGTAGCTGCTTCGACCTCCTGCTGGATCATGTACATGGAGATGATCGGAATCTTTGTGCGAATCCTCCTCGCTTTCTTCTGACTGTGGAGGAGGATGGTCTTCTGGAAGTGGGACATCATGCAGCAGCTGCCTTTCACTTGCCAACTCTTCTTCTTCTTCTTGATGATCATACTCATTATCAACGTACATGTTTGTTTGCTGTGCTGCAGATGATGAACTCGAGTACTCCGAATCTAATGAATAACTACTACTCGAGAATCGCATGTCTTCTTGTTGTTGAGACAAGCTACTACTGTTAGTGTTTCTCTCAACAGAACTGGGCGAGTCCGCGCTACCATCTTGCTGATTCCCACAACTCATGAATCTTTGTCTGCACACGCGCGCGCGCGCGCGCACACACACACATACACATAGACTCTCTTTAATTAAGTTGAGAAGCAACAAATTAATCTAAATAATAATAATTAGACTGACAAAGGGAATCCGGTTCCCTACAATTTTTAAGTGATTGTGTCAACATATATATATATATATGTTGTATTACCTTATCGAATTCCATGTAATGCAAACATTTTCCTTTCCTTTATTTTTCTGCGAATATGCCATCATTCATCGTGCGTAGACAGGGAGGGAAATTAATGAATTACCTCAAAGTCAGGATAGTAAATCCACGCTGCAATTGGTCTAATTCATGAGTAGTCGTCACAGAACGCCTCTGTTCTCTGTCCACCACATCACGACGTAGGGCTCTGAATGTAAGGAAGGCCTGCGATGCGAAGGTTAAAGAAAAGATCAATTAATTAATAAAATATATGTAAAAAAATTTATGAAAAGTAATAATGAGACAAGAGAATTGGAAATGACATCGAGAAAGAAGGAATATTAATAGATTAGAGAGAATTAAGGGAATTAGCGGTTGACCTGAATCCGTTTCCTATGGGCGAAACGTGAAACGGCACAAACTCCCGCCAGCTTCTGGAGCTCCTCCTTCCTCTGCCTCAAGTCCCTCTCCACGACCTCCTTGACGTCGCACCTGACCACCACCACCACCACCACCACCTTCTTATTCTTCTTCCCCTCCCCCACGTACCCGTCGTCCCACGCCGCCGCTCCCGGATGATCCCCGCCGCACGACGCCGACGTTGGCGTGCCCCCTCCCCCGTCCGCCTCCATCCCCCTCCACATCTGTATCAGCGACGAGGCCCGCACGTTCGTCGTCAGCGCCGAGAGCTCCGCCTGGTGCGCCTGCCGCTCGATGCTCGTGATGATCCCCTGAGCCTGCTGCGCCGCCCACCGGTCCAGGATCTTCGACTGCCTCGCCCGCGCCGTCGAAGGGGAGTCGGAGGAGGAGAACGCATTCGGGGAGGAGACACCCGCAAATAGGGGGCTCTCGGGAGTCGCGTCTACGTTGGCCGACGCGCGGGCGAAGGCCAGGCGCGCCGGCATCCGGTGTTCGCTCACCATCGTCATTTATATACACACACACACACACTTGCAGCTAAATTAAAGAGTGCGTACTAATTATTAAAGAGAAGGATTTGCTGCACCACCTTAACAAATTAATAAAAGACGAAGACGACGACGAAGAAGGAGAAGACCAGGGTTAGGATATATATGTATGGAGAAGAAGTAGAAGGATGGCTGTTCCCTGCATGCATAAAAGAATAAAATGGGAATGGAATGGGGTTGTGGTGGTGAGGTGATCGAGGTTGGGATTTGAGGGAAGGGGAAGGCGCGTTGGCTAACAGTAGGGTTTCTAAATATAAGATGTCGGTTAATTCCTCTCTCTTGCTGTTGTTGTTGTTTCCTCTCTCCCTCTCTCTCGTCATCTGTCACCGTTTTGTTTCGTTGCCGTCTGTGTTGTCGGGAATTTGGATCCAGAATTAGCATATGAATATAGACAGTAGTCTTCGGGTGACCAAAATGGCAAATCTATGAGTGGAGGATTATGTGGCAATGATCAGGGAGAAATGATAAGTGGTGGGATTATTGTGCGTTTCTATTGGAGGGGAGGAGGGAAAGATGCCAAAAATGGGGAGTGGTTTATGTGCGCGTGGAATGTGTGATATTGGTATGAGCTTGTGGAGCTACCATCCGTTTCTATAATTTAGTTTCCAGAAATGTTTAACACGCCTCAAATTAATCCCACTCTAAGATCTCACCCATGAGTGAGATTTTTTAGTCATCCATGGGAAAGAATGAGACAACAACCTGTTATCCATTCTTCTCCTGTGATCTAATTAATTAAGGACTTCCCATGTTTTGGCATTGGAGATTGACGATGTTGGCATGCTTTCTAGTTTGGGTCCTATCATCGTTCAGTCTCTCCTTTACATGCAATTATTATTATTGATTCCATTTGCTTCTTATCGCGACTTCAAACTTTTAGAGATGGGATCAGGTATCTGATCATAGTCCAATGTTTATGTGCAAGACTCTGTTTTGGAAATTACTTGCGTCTATCCATTATGATACGATTCATGTGTGACATGTACATAGTTTGTCACAGCACACAATGTATGTAAACCAAATACCTAATCTAAGTAGTCAAAGCGAGTCGGGTCATGATCCATGGAGGGGCAGTTATATATATGCAAGAAATCAATTACGAGAGAGTCTTAACTTCTGCTTTTGACGCATAGTTTTACCTAAATGCTAGTATATCTGCAATGCATGAATACACATAACATGTGACTAAAGGTGATGAAGAGGATTTGATTTACGTAAATATATATATATATATATCATTGTAAGAAAGAAGTTAAATATTAATTACTATCAAAATTAAACTTGGATATCAGGCCAAGTGATACAAACCCACCTACTTGAGCCAAGGCTCAATAAGTCCAAGCTTGCTTAAGCTCGATTGAGCTTATGTAACGTGTCTCAACCTTGACTTGTTTGGCTTGATATACGCTCATGTGTCAAATAAGCTCACTTGTGACTCATTTGTTAAAGCATCAACAAGTTGATATAGCATAATAATCAACATGAGATACGAAACAAAAATGACAAGTAAAATATATAGCTTAGGTTAGGGTGGAAATTTTGTGACAATAGGCATGCAATTTTCTATGAAGCATATGTTGAATTCTCAAGTTGAGCTCGTTTTGCTTAAGCTTGGGCCAGCAAGAAAATTGAGGTGGGAAAATGAGTTCAACTTCAACTCAATTGCACATTTAGTCAGGTTTGCAATGCCTTTGTTAAGTTGAGCTTGGGCTAAACACTCACCCCTAATTAAAACATGTTTAGGCTTAGGCTACCTTTTGCTAAGAAGACTAAGGATATGGATAATATGCTAATAATTGGATTCTTATCTAAACATAGCTAATGTTAGGTAAATATTACGACCTAGTTCCTGAATTCCTACAAGATCAAAGACTGGCTAGACTCGACTAATCCCAAGACTCAGTCACCCAACAAGAAATAACCAAAAAGCAGGAAAGTAAACAACATTTACTATACTAAGCAACTAACAGTAAAAGAGTACAGCAATAAAGAAAGTAAAGGCTGCTACAGTACATATCACCACCACAACAGTAAAACAGTATCAAGGTACAGAAACGTAAAGGTACAGAACGTAAAAGTACAAGAGTCTAAACTCACTAAAATAAAAAGGTACAACAACAAGAAAGCTACTGCTACTGGGCTCTACTGGACCCAGCACCCTCTACAACCGGAGACTCGGGTTGCTCAACACCTGGACCTAAAAAGGGTTATGAGTAAACGCAGTCAGCGAACGCTGAGTAAAGTGGCAACCAACTAACTAAAACAGTAAAGCTAACAGGTAAACTAGTTATTCCAATTATTTAATTTGCAAGTTATTCCTTTCCACCTATTGGTTTATATATTTTCAAATCTCTTTCTTAATCTTGAATGTTCCTCATGAGAACGATCTTGATTACAGCATTTTCCGAAGAGTAGAAGACACACATGGTGTTCTCCTGGCCAAAAGAGTCCCCCGTGGTGATCCTACACCCAGTCAACAACCCCAAGGTTACGGACAGACGTAACGATGACTACGACACACCCGATAAGCGCACAGGTAGCTACCTCGCACTGGCAAGCGGTCAGTCGTTTCCGATAACGGGTGCGCCTAAAGTACAGCACGTAACAGTATAGGGCCTAGCCTCTCAGTAACAGGGGTCTAGCCCCTAAGAACCAAACATGGGTCACGTCCCTCCACAGTCCGCACACCCTCGCCTGACTACTCTAGTTTGTCCAATGGGCCTAATAAGTCGGTGTAGGGTGGCTAGATGAACCCCGGGTCCCGTGTGGTGGCTAGCTCTCTCCCTACATTGGTATCTCTCCCCAGTACAATGTACACAAGGGCCAAGAAGTCAGTGCTGAGTGGTCAATCCTAACCCCGGGTCCCAACCCAAGGGCGGCTAGCTTCGCTCTACACTAAACAGGGAACAGTCACTCTCCCAGGTACTACGCACTCAAGGGCCAGCACACTTCCCCAGTCACATTTCCAGATCCATTCCATTTGTTCTAGGAGCTCTACTCCTAATTCCCCATAGGGTTCATGCTCATATTTCTCATGCCATTCCATATCAGGTTTCATCATTCACATTTCCATTCTCAGGTTATACACATGCAGCTCGTATTTATATCATTCACGTTTCCATTCTCATGCTATACACATACAGCTTGTATTCTAGCATTTAACGTATACAACAGGTAAGGTCACATGTAACTGTTTAACGAGCACAGGTAATTCATATTTCACAAATAGCTCTTCTTCATTAACAGGAAGTTGTTAACATTTCTATCTACTCATTCAATCACGCATACAGACATTTCAAGTACTTCTCGTCCTAGGATTCATGCCATATCCGAGGTTTTACTCATTCATTCCACACATGCATTCAGGTTTATAATTAAATTAGGGGAAGCCACTCTACCAGTTAACCCAGGAGTATTGGGGGCTCGAATGGAAGGCTTACGTGCCTCAGCAAGTCCCAAACCCGCAACGGAACGAAGTCCTATAACAAGGAACAATCACAATGGAGCATTCAGAACAGTATAGAAAGCCTTTTAACAAGTAGAGGAACTCATAAGGAAAACATCAATATCTTGTTTGTGTAAAACGGACCTCAAACGGATCCTAAACGGGTCAAAAATAGGGTTACTGACTCAAATCAGACTCTGGCACAATGTCCAGACATCTTAAAAGTGACCAAAAATGCACCTCAGGCTCTGCGTTGACCTCAGACGTCTAGGACCTCTTCTGGACCGTCTGGACCCAGCTCCAAACGTCTGACGTCCTCTCTAGACGTATGGGAGTGCTTCCAGCCGTCTGGTGAGCTGCCCAGATGTCTGAAATGCGTGGGAGGGCATGTCCCATGCCTTCCCGAAGTAATCCTTGCACGCAACAACAAATCTTCCACAATAAGCCCCGCATAACGTAGCTGCGGAGCGGCCTGCATGGCCGTATCCACAGAAAGAAATGTACCTTCGTGAAGATCTGTCTTCAGACGTCTGGAGTCGCCTCCAGACATCCCCTCCGTCGTCTGGATGTCACTCCAGACGTTTGATTATGGGAAAAACCCAGAACCAGAACCTCCTCCCACTCTCCCTCGCCGCGCCTCGCCTCCTCGCCTGCAGCTTTGGCTGCAGCAGGGTTGGGGACAACTCCCCCGATGCTCTCCTCCTCCCGCACGCGCCACTCCGGCTATGCGCCCTCCAGTGAGCTCCCATACGAGCTCGCGAGCTTAAGCTCCTCCTCCTCTCCTCACGCCTCCAGTCCTCCTTGTCACCACTCTCGCGCTCGCTCCTCTCACTGCGGTGGAGAGGAAGGGAAAAAGGTGGCTGTGGAGTGGGGAGAACGAGAGGGGAGAAGTGGGGTTTATAAAGAGGTGAGTTAGGGTTTAGGAGGAGGAGAGAAGCGGGAAGGAGAGAGAAGAGCGTACTGTCCGCGCGCAACCCGCACGCAGACGAGAAGCTCGTACCCAAAAATTTCGATTTCCAGATGTCTAGGAAGGGATCCAGACGTCTAACTGATAGTCCAGACATCTAACCGACAATCCAGACGTCTTAAAAGGCTCGGGACAGAATGAGTCTTTATATCATAACAAACTTAAAGAAAGTTTCGTCCCCAAAACTTAAGCTAGCTAGGGTGCGGAAAAGAAATATATACGCATAACAAACTGAAAGAGGACCGAAGCTAGTCTGAAAAGACGTACCCTCAAAAAGCTCCGGGTACCGCACTCGCATAGCCGCCTCAGGCTCCTGGGTGGCCTCCTTGTACCTCTGGCTCCCCCGCAAGACCTTCACCAGGGGTACCTACTTCCGTCTCAAACTCCGAATGGCTCTGTCTAGTATTTGCACTAGTTGCTCGGGGTAGGTCAGGTCGTCACCCACCTCGACACTCTCGTGACTCAGAACATGACTGGGATCGGCGACGTACTTCCTGAGGTTGGACACATGGAACACGTCGTGTACACCAGAAAGCTGGGGAAGAAGTGTAAACCTGTAAGCAATGGGTCCTACCCGCTCCAGGACCTCAAAGGGCCCCATAATCGTCGACGCGAGCTTCCCTTTCACCCCAAAACGCTGCAGGCCCTTCATGGGCGAAACGCGAAGAAAGACGTGATCCCCAACCTCGAATTGCACCTCTCTATGTTTTCGATCGACATAACTCTTCTGTATGCTCCTCACAGTACGAAGTCATCTGTGAATCTACTACACCACCTCTTAACTTTACCGGATCAGCCGGGGGCTAACCTCCCATTTAGTCCCCACCTCAACCCAACTCAAGGGCGCAGTACACCTCCGTCCGTACAGAGCCTCGTAGGGTGCCATGCCAATACTCGAGTGATAGTTGTTATTATATGCAAACTCTACCAGGGGTAAGTGCTCCTCCCAAGAACCCCTCCAGTCCAGTACACAGGCGTGTAAAAGGTCCTATAGTGTCTGTATCGTGCGTTTTGACTGTCCGTCTGTCTAGGGGTGGTACGTCGTACTGAACCTCAATCGTGTCCCCAAAGCCTGCTAAAACTCAGCCCAAAACTGGGACATAAAACGGGTATCCCGGTCGGATACAATCTCATACGGAACTCCGTACAGACGTACCACGTCACGAATATATCTCTCTGCCAACTGCGCTGGTCCCAAGGCGACTCGGATCGGCAAGAAACGTCCCATCTTCGTCAATCTATCTACAATCACCCAGACTGTGTCGTGCCCTCGCTAGGTAACGGGCAATCCCACCACCAAGTCCATGGTGATGCTCTCCCACTTCCACTCCGACACGGGAAGTGGCTGGAACAGCCCTGCAGGCCTCTGATGCTCGGCCTTCACCTGCTGGCACACCAAACACTGCTGCACGAACTCACCTACATCCCGCTTCATCCCCCTCCACCAAAAATCACGTCGTAGATCATGATACATCTTCGTGTTCCGGGATGTATGGTGAACCTGGACCCGTGTGCCTCAGTCAGAAGCTCTCTCAACAACTCCTCGTCCCTGGGAACGGACAAACGTCCCCTCATACGCAGCACCTCGTCTGTAAAGGAGAAGTCTCCTGGGTCCCCTGACAGTACTCTGTCTCATAACGACTGCAAGTACGGATCTGTCATTTATCCTGTAATGATACGGTCTATCAGCTCTAGTCTCATCTATCATGTCACTATCACTAACCCACAATGCCCCTGTAACTCTAGGGGTCTCCAACTGCCCAACTCCTCCATAAGTCTCCAACTCTATGCCTGTAAGCTGGCCAAGTGGGCGGGCACCTTCCGGCTCAAGGTGTCAGCCACCACGTTGGCCTTCTGATGAGAACCTCGTCACAAACCCTAAACTAGCACCATTTAACCCTGATATGCAAGAAAAAGCTCCTACATAACTCAGAGAAAGGCTTAACTCAGAGAATTCTGAGTCTAAGGAGAAAACAAGTCATAAGGGGTTAAAATGCAATTTCACCAAAATAATTTGAAAATAGGGTAACTCAGGATCCAAACATAGGTCAAAATAACCTAAAAAGAAGAAAAGTGGGATGAAATGAATCAACAAGGGCTACAGCAACTTCGAGGAATTAAATCACATCCTGTAACCCTAAAAACAAACCCATTTCAATTCACGTGGTTCAAGGTAAGCTAAAAATCAACTAAACCCTCCAAAATTCATAGAAAAATAATCTCTAGAGTTTAGGACTTTCAATTTGGCCTTAGGAACCCATTTTGACCTACATTGAGAACCATGCTTAATTAACAACTTAATTTGGGCTTTTGCATAAATTGACCGGTCAAACAAGGTTTAATCTAGAAATAAAATTCACCATCAGAATCCTTAGGTCCTAATTAGTCATGTATAAAAACTTGGGCCTAAGAAGAAACCTTCTCGACGAAATTTACACTTTGGTCCTCATATATTTACTTTTTGGCCCACAACTTTTGAACCCTCACATTTTGGCCCCTAACTTTCCTTCGTTCTTTGTGTTCAGGTCCCTCCTGCAAAACCTGAGCAGCACCATGCTCCGGCGACCTTACGCGGAGCATGGAGCCGCACAGGGTGAGGGAGGGGCCCTGGCAAGTCAATGGGGGGTACCCTGCATCGTCAGCCACCGCAGGGACACCCCCCTGAGCGCTGCACCCACCCATACCGGCCGTGCGAACGCACGGACGGTATGGGTATCCTTCCTCCGGCGTCCTCCGGAGAGGGAGACACGTCGTCTCCCTCCTCCCTCCTCTCTGGTTCTGCCCCTATAAATACCCCCGTCGCTCCGCCGTTCTTCCCAGCTCGGATCTGACGGAGACACCCCCTCAATTCCTCCCTTCCCACTCCGACAGACGCCCCCTTGCTCCGGCGGCCTCTCCTCCTCCTCCTCGTCGCCCTGCCGCATTACCAGCAGCAGGGTTACCTCCCCTCGATCTTTCCGCGTCACGCCGCACCCAGCTGGCGCCTCTCCGGCCCTCTCCTCACCGCCGCCCCTTCCTCTAGGCAATTTCTTCTCCGGCGACAGTCGATACGGCTATCGCCTTCGCCAACCCCTCCTCGTCCAGCTTAGTAGGTAAAACTTCTCCTCTTCCTCCCCTCTTCCTTTTCCTCACTTTAAACCTTTACTGTCGCCCTCCATTCCGACCAATCACCCTCACCTTCTCCACCTCCGGCCACACTCCGGCGACCCGCTCCCATCACTCCAGCAACCCACACGGCTCGCCGACCACCACAGAACCTTCGCCTCCTCATCCTGATCATCCTCCGCCCTTCCACTTCCCCCGAATCGCCCTCTGCAACTCCACCGAACAAACCCATCTCGCCCCCTGCAGTTTGACCTAAGGCGGCCCTTAGGCTCCGCCCCGCCACCTGCAGACCCCCCGATCACCTTCACCGTGCTACGGCGAAGGTCCTCCGCGTATCTGATTAGGCCGAGAGGCCGTTTCCCTGTGAGCAGGTACTCCGCCCGCCGTCGCCATTGCTGAGCAGCGAAGCTCCTTCGACCTGCTGCTCCAGGCGCGCCATGCCCAAATCAGGTTCCCAGGCTGCGCGGGGCATCTTCGTGAAGAGTCCCAGGCTGCAGCTGGGGCGAAGCCCTCGCGTGAAGCTTCGACTGCCCGTTGCCTCCTCCGCACGGGCGCCCAAATTGGGGTGGGACATTTAGTCCCACCTCGGAAACTCGCAGAGGCGCGCGGGCGCTTAAAGGCAAAAAGTGCCTTAAGCTGTTTGCCTCAGTTCACGGGGTGAGGTCCCCTTCACCCGCCCGATTACCCGGCCTCGTCCGTGCTCACGCCCCGCGGACCTGGCTCCGACGCGATTAGCCCGACCTGCATTCCTCGCCCACCACCGCACGCCGGTGGGCCTGGACCCGGGCGCGACCCGCGTACCCGATTACCCGGTTGCTCTGGGAGAGCTGTCCTAAGAGCGAATTCTGAGAGAAAGAGACGCGGGGGGGGGGAAGGGTAGAGTAGGTTTTTGCCCTCTGATGCTGAACTCTTGAGCGTGCAGGCACAGGTGAAGAAGAAGGAGGACTGCGGAAGAAGAAGAACTGAAGCGACACTGTAGCATCCGCGGGTTAATTCGTCTGATTGGAAAATCAGACGACGTCCTGAAGACAGGTGAAGATAAAGAAGAAGAAGAAAAGAAGAGAGAAGGAGCGGCCAAGTGAAGAAATAGAAAGCAGAAGAAGAAGAAGAAGAAGAAGAAGAAGAAGAGAAGCAAGAACCAGAAAGCAGAAGAAGAAGAAGAAGAAGAAGAAGAGAAGCAAGAAGCAAGAAAAGAAGAAGAAGAAGAACAAGAAGAACAAAAGCCAAAGAGGAGAGAAGACAAAGAGGAAGAAAGAAGAGAAGAAGAAGAAACCAACTTTCATCTCTCTCTCTCTCTCTCTCTCTCTCTTTATTTTTGTAAAAGAACATGTATATCTCTAGAATACAACTTGCTCCCTGAGTTCAACCTCGGGAGAATTGTTATTCCCGAGTAAAAAAAATATATATATTTGAAATGATGGCAATAACTAGCTATACTACAACGCTATAGCAAAATCTAATCATAGTTGTTGCCGACCGTTTCACCTTCCCTAGATGGTAGGAGATGCTGCAGTCATAGTCCTTCAAGAGCTCTAACCAACGTCTCTGTCTCATGTTAAGCTCCTTCTGATCAAACAAGTACCTGAGGCTCTTATGATCCGTGAATATCTCAAAAGTTTCACCGTAAAGGTAGTGCCTCCATGTCTTCAACGCGAAGAAGACAGCTGCCAGCTCTATGTCATGGGTAGGGTAGCTATGCTCATGGGGCTTCAATTGCCACGAAGCATAAGCGATAACGTGACCCCGCTACATGAGTACACCCCCTAACCCCTGCAATGAAGCGTTCGTGTAGACAATGAAACCGCCACTGCTATCTGGGATGGTAAGCACAGGAGCCGAAGTCAACCTCTCCTTCAACTCCTGAAAACACACCTCACAAGCGTCTGTCCAAGCAAAGGGCACATCCCTCCAGGTCAACTGAGTCATTGGACGTACAATCTGCGAGAAACCCTTGATAAACCGTCAGTAGTAACCTGCTAGTACCAAGAAACTGCGGATCTTTATCACTGTGCGTTGCCTCTCCCACCTGAGAACTGCCGCTACCTTGGCTGGATCCACAGCTAAGCCATCCCCTGAAATCACATGACCTAAGAAGGTCACCTTCCTCAACCAAAACTCGCACTTGCTGTATTTGGCATACAGCCTACGTCGTCTCAACGTGTCCAGAACCATCCGCAAGTGTTGTCCGTGCTACGCCTGATCCCGCGAGTAAAAGAGCACATCATCAATAAATACCACCATAAACTGATCTAGATACGATCTGAACACCCGGTTCATCAAATTCATGAAAGCAGCGGGGGCATTGGTCAGCCCAAACGGCATGACCAAAAACTTGAAGTGTTCATACCGGGTGCGGAAAGTTGTCTTGGAGACGTCAGTCTCCCTGATCCTCAACTAATGGTAGGCAGATCTCAAATCTATCTTGGAGAATATCGTGGCACCTCGCAACTGGTCAAACAAATCATCAATCCTTGGCAGCGGATACCTGTTCTTGATGGTGACCCTATTCAGCCATCTGTAGTCCACACAAAGGCGTAGGGTACGATCCTTTTTCTTCACAAATAACACCGAGGCTCCCCACAGGGACGCACCAGGCCTCACAAAGCCCTTCTCCAATAGGTCCTACAACTGTGACTTGAGCTCTTGTAGCTCAAGTGATGCCATCCTGTAAGGTGCTGTAGAAATGGGACTGGTCTCCGGTACCAGTGAGATCTCATACTCGATATCACGCTTAGGCTGTAGTCCTGGCAACTCGTTTGGAAACACGTCGAGGTACTCTCTGACCACCGGGATGCTTTGAAAGTCTGCCACGGGACAGGGCTCTGCCACTACACAAGCCAGAAAGCCCTCACACCCTTGGCCCAAAAGTCTCGCCGCCCGAGGTGCAGAAATGCACCTGAAGCCTCCTTCCACCGGCTATCCGTGAAACTCAAAAGAAGGCATCTCCGGTATGGAGAAGATGATCTTTCTCTCAAAATAGTCCACTAAGGCGTGGTAAGCGGATAGCCAATCCATCCCAAAAATCACATCAAAATCCTCCATCGGTATCACAATCAGGTTCGCGGGGAGGCTGTGTCCCCTAACACTGACCTCACAATCTGTGTAGACCTCCTCAACTACAAACAGCTGACCACCAGGGCCTCTGATCAGAAAAAGATCATCTAACAACACACCGTCCTGTCCCAAACTGATAGCAAAACTCGTAGCGGTGCACGAGTGCATGGCGCCGGAATCAAAAAGTACGTAAACTAATCTGCCGGAAACTGTAACCATACCTGCCACCACTAAACCTGATGCTCTGGCGTCTCTGTGTGTCAGGGAGTTAATACGCCCCTCAGCTCTTGATGCAAAAGAATCAGCCATACTCTACATCGGATGGGTAGCCGCTGGTCGGTACCCTCCCCGCGACTGCTGTCCTCCCCCACGCGCCCGGGAACCATGGCCACCTACTCAGCCTCCAATGCTTGGTGCGAGGAGCATCTGCTGCACTCCAGCCCTAGACAGGTAGTCCCTCCTGATGTGGCCCGGCTGGCCACACTAGTAGCAAAGGGGGACTTTACTCCTGCCCTCGGTAGGTCCCTACTGACACTGGGTGGGGGTCCAGTGCTAGCAGCTGGCCCTTATCGGGGGCCCCCAAAGGCCACTGACGACATCGCAAAGCGAGACGACTCTCCTGCGGGCGTCGCGTGCCTCCTCTCCCATCAGCCCTGTGAGTACTCTGGCTGGTAGGGCCTCTTCCGTCCGCTGTCAGTGCCTCGTGCGACCGGGTTGGTCCCCTCATACGTCATAGCTGCCTCCACCACTATTGAGAACGTAGGCAGCTTCAGGGGTTTGACATACCCCCGAATGGTAGGCCGGAGCCCCTCAGTCAACCTCCACATGCGCTCCTCCTCAGTAGCCACAGCTATCGCAGCAAAACGTGACAGCACCAGAAAACGCGTACGATACGCGCTAACAATCATCATCTCCTAGCGGAGTGTGTGGAACTCCTGCCACCTCTGATCCTGCCACGTCTGCAGGAAGCATTGCTCGTAGAAGAGGGTTACAAATTGGTCCCACGTCGGCTCTGCCCTCTCCTGGCCTCTGACTGCCCTCCACCACTTATGTGCCACACTCTCCAGCTGGTACGTGGCAAAGGACATGCGGCACTCCGCAATGGGGCGAAGGGTGTCAAACACCTTCTCGATCTACTCCAACCAGTCATTTGCCTCAGTCGGATCCTCATCACCCTTGAAGGAGGGGGGCTTCAGCTTCCGGAACTGTCCGAAAAGCTCGTAGTGTCGCTGTAGTAGGGGAACGGGCATGCCTCCAGGCAGGGAGGGCTCGTGCTCGAAAGTATCAGAGTGCGATGGGGGCAGTGGAGGACCACCTCCTCCCCCACGTCTAGCGCTGCGTCGGTCTCGTAGTCCCACAAAGGACTCCCCCTCCACGTCCCCAAGGAAAGGCGTTCGTGGAGGCGGGTAGAGCTCCTCTCGTACTATCTCCCATATCAACTGGGCGAGGTCGTGGGCCTGAACGCCCAGAAAAAGTGGCTAGTCCACTGAAACCTCGGGCCCAGCACGTCCCCCCTCCACGCAGCCCGCCTCAAGGACTCCACGTCGAGGTATCTCCTACAAGGAGAGGCGAAAAACAGAACAAAAAGACGTCAACTTTAACTGATATTTAATAAAAGAACCTCAGAACAGATGTCAAAAGGTACGTTGTGATAGTTACCCTAGTTACATGCACGTGAATTGGTTATTATCAAGCTAGTTGGTTCATTTCTCAGGATGACCTTGCTTCAATACCATCTTGTTACGACCCAGTTCCCGAATCCCTACAGCACCCGAGACCGGCTCGACTCGACTAATCCCAAGACCCAGTCATCTAACAAGAAATAACAAAAAAGCAGGAAAGTAAACCACATTCACTATACTAAGCAACTAACAGTAAAAGAGTACAACAGTAAAGAAAGTAAAGGCTGCTACAGTACATATTACCACCACAACAGTAAAACAGTATCAAGGTACAGAAACGTAAAGGTACAAAAATGTAAAGGTACATAACATAAAAGTATAAGAGTGTTAACTGACTACAACAAAAAGGTACGACAACAAGAAGGCTACCGCTACTGGGCTCTACTGGGCCCAGCACCCTCTACAGCCGGAGACTTGGGCTGCTCAACACCTTGACCTGAAAAGGGTTATGAGTAAACACAATCAGCGAATGCGAAGTAGAGTAGCAACCAACTAACTAAAGCAGTAAAGCTAATAGGTAAACTATCTATTCCAATTATTTAATTTGCAAGTTATTCCTTTCTACCCATTGGTTTATATATTTTCAAATCTCTTTCTTGATCTCGAATGGTCTTCGTGGAAACGATCTTGATTGCAGTCTTTGTGAATCCCTACTAGGAGGGGGTGAGATCAGCGTGACGTAAAAATGCGGAATTAAAATATAGAATAATCTCACAAAATAGCAATCACACAAAGTACACAATAATTTTTAGGTGGAAACCCAAACTGGGTGAAAACCAGCCCCTAACCCTCTCGAGTTAGGATTTTCCGATCAACAAAGTTGATCAAATCCACTAAACGAATCACTTAAACAAGGGTGATTCAACCTCAATTACAACCACGCTACTTTATACAAGGTTAGTGTACCTCAAATCCCTTCTCTTCACGAGAAGGATTTTGTCTCACGAAGGAGATGGGAATTCGCAAAGCAAATACCCAACCAAATAACAAAGTAAATTACAAATAGTCCTATAGAGCTAACAAAGATATTCTGAAACTAAGCTTCTATATTAGTAAGGATGCTTCCCTTTGGTGGAAGTGTGTCAACAACGCAGATGCGTGAACTACGTGACAGCGCAACGGTGCTCTCATGAACTTCGGCGGGAGAGCAGGTGCGTAAGTGATTGATGCTCTCTAGATGTAGAAATAAGCTTGGAGAGCAAGAGCTTCTTCTATAGATCAATTTAACACAAGGATGTGGAAATGCTTGTACTTGGTGTGTTTAGGTGTGTATTTGTGTGGCAAAGGTTCCCCTCTCTTTATAGAGGCCCTAGGAAGGCTTTGTGTTAAGAACGCGCGCTTCAAACACCTTTTAAGACGTCTTGGAGGTGGCCCAGACGTCTGGAACCACTTCCAGACGTCTGGGAATCAGTTATTTTTGACACGCGTGATTCGTCTGCGCGCCTAAGCGCGCAGACCTACGTACACTCTCTCTCCCTCTCTTTTTCTCTCTCTCCTGCGGCCGCAGACCTACCCTGTCCTGCTCTCTCTCTCCTCCTCGCGCGGCCTTAAAAGGCCACGCCCTCCCCCTCACTCCCGTCACCTCCGCCCCCTTCCTCTTCTCCTTCCAGTCGGTGCACGAGAGCGAGCGCGAGTGAGCGGCGGCGGCGACAGCCGCGGCGGGTGCGGGAGGAGGTGCTGCGCGGGGGAGGAGGTGTCGGCCGTGAGGGCTCGAGCCTGCCGGGGTAGCGGGAGCCGGCCGGCAGGGGCGCAGCAGACGCGGGGTGGCGCGGGAGGCCTGCTGCAGCTCGAGCAGCAGGCGGAGCACTCGCAGCGCAGCCGTGCGTCGCGAGCGGAGGGCGAGTGGCGACCTGATTCTGGAAAATTTTCCAGAATCAGACGTTTGTGATTCCAACCAGATAACGGGGAAGACGTCTGGAAGACTGTCCAGGCGTCTGAAAGGTGAGTTATTTCCGCTTCTTCATTTTCTTCGACTGACCGTACTAAGAGAGAGAGGAAATGGGTACGCGCAGGTTCTGAGATTCGCATCCAACGCGAATCAGAAGTCTGGCTGCAGTGCCAGACGACGGGAACGACTTCCTGACGTCCTGGGTGACCATCGGACGTCTAGGAACTAGGCCAAACGCCCCCGCAGGCTTCTGGACGTCTGAGAGACCACGCACAGCAAAGGTAACCCCTGATCCACTTTTTAAGACGTCTGGAATAAGTTCCAGACATCTGATTTTGCACTGTTTCGTCGTTTTCGACCCGTTTAGGGCCCGTTTGGGTTCCATTTTCCGCGTTTCGAGTTGCGTTCTTTTCGGAATTAAATCCTCTACCTGTCTACAGTAGCTGTATACTGTTTTGAGAAATTCCTAGTGTTTGATCCTTGTGATAGGACCCCGTTCCGTTGCAGTCTCGGGGGTTGCGGAGGCACGCAGAATTCCCGACCACGCCCCCAGTTCGCCTGTTGTAACCGGTAGAGTGGCATTAAAGTTTATTAGCATAATCTGTTAAATTATGGAACCATAAATAGAATCTAGGACATTGCATGAATCCTAGGAATGAGAAACGAGATTGAATGATAGATCCTAGGGTGTTGCATAAATCCTAGGGCTGGAAAACTAGATTGTATGATAGATCCTAGGATATGACATGAATCCTTGGATGGAAAAACTAGTGGAATATGTGAACACTGCAGTCCTGAAAATGTGGAAAAGAATAATAGCTGCCTGTAAATTTGTTTAAACAGCTTCCTGTTATGAATAAATGAACATGATTAAGAATATGGGATGTATGAACGTGAAACTAGAAAGGTGAAACCGGAATGCGCTGAGTTAAAGAGCTGGAACCCTACGGGGAATTAGGAGTAGAACTCCTGGAAAGTGAATGGAATAGAATTGGGGAAGTGAGCTGGCCCTTGAGTACGGAGTACCAAGGAGAGAAACTGTCCCCCTGTTTAGTGTAGAGCGGAGCCAGCCGCCCCAGGGACCCGGGGTTAGGACTGGCCACTCTGTACCGACTTGCTGGCCCTCGTGTACGTAGTACTGAGGAGAGCTACTAGTGTAGGGAGGTACTAGCTACCCCACGGGCCCCGGGGTTCTGCTTGCCTCCTACACCGACTTGTTAGGCCCACTGGGGCAAACCAGGGTAGTCAGGCGAGGGTGATCGGACTGTGGAGGGGTTGGACCCCTATTACTGAAAGGGCTCTGCCCTGTACTGGTTCCGTGCTGTGCTTTGGGCGCACCCGTTAACGGAAACGACTGACCGCGTGTCAGTGTGGGTTAGCTACCCGTGCATTTATCGCGCGTGTCGTAGTCATTGTTATGTCTGTCAGTGACCTTGGGGTGGTTGACTGAGAGTAGGATCACCACAGGGGACTCTCCCGGCCAGGAGAGCACCACGTGCTACTTCTACTGTTCGGAAAAGACTGCAATCAAGATCGTTCCCACGAGGAACATTCGAGATCAAGTGAAGGATCTGAGGAATAGATAAATTGTGAAACAATAGAAAGACGCAAATAAAGGAAGAAAGAAAATTAAAACAGCTACTGTACACTTTACTGTTTCTTTAGTTTAGCTGCCACTCGACTCAGCGTTTTACTGACGTGTTATACTCGTTACCTTTCAGGACCAGGTGTTGAGCAGCCAGGGTCAGCGGCTGCAGAGGACGCTAGGCCGAGTAGGGTCCAGTAGAGTTACCACTATTCTTTGTACCCCTTTTGTTTTCCACTGTAGTGAGTAGTTCTTGTTACCGTTGTACTTTTCTTTACCTGCAGTTTCATATTATGTTATGAATGTTGTTCTACTGTAGTGGTTTCTTTCCTTACTGCTGTATTTTCTTACTGTTAGTTATATTCATGCTGAATGTGGTTTATTTTACGCCTCTTTTGGTTACTTCCTCGTTGGATGACTAGGTCTTGGGATTAGTCAAGTCGATCCGGTTCTCGTGTCTCCTAGGGACTAGGGAATCGGGTCGTTACACTTTGGAAGGCCTTGGAAGGCTTCCATAGCTGTTGGGTGCAAGCTCCAAGAGAATCAGGTCGAAATCAGGATTAATCATTACACTGACAAGGTTATCAGACGTCTTATCCTGGCATCAGACGTCTTATCCTGGCATCAGACGTCTGGAAAACCAGTTTAAGACGTCTGGGAACAAAGTCAGACGTCTGATTATAGGTGGGTTTCCTTCCTGACTTGGATCAGATCTAAACAAGGTTCTAGTGAATTGTCATCAAATGACATACAAGACGTCTGGCACTAAGTCTGGACATTTGGAAACCTACTTTTCTATGGGAATGGATTTCCAAGAGAGTGTAATGGCTATAAAATCTCTGAAAAGAGATTTTGGGTCAGTTGAGGCAAAACGATCATGTATCAGACGTTTGGGGTCCTCTACGGACGTCTGATATGGGGCTAATAGTCATCCTTCATTGTTTGCTAAGCAGCCAACGATCCACTAATTGGACGACTGGCAAAATCATCAGACGTCTTCTAAGACGTCTAGATTAAGGTCTGGATATCTGATTACATCAGACAGAGCTAACTAAGTTCAGACTAAATATCATCGGACGCCTGAGTCAACAGTTAGACGTCTGAGTTTCAGATTAGATGTCTGAAAAGGTTGTTTGAACCCTATATTAGTTTTCTAAGTTCTCTACAGAAAAGCTAAGTATCCTAGGGTTGTGCAGGTGTTCCTAGGACTACTGTTAGAGTACTTTGAGGCTCTTTAACATGAATCTAAGTAACAAAATAAAGAGCAACAAAAATACAAAGATTACAAGGAAAGGAAATCTATCATATTCTTCATCTCTTTCCTTGTTCAAGCTATCGCTCCTCGTGAAGTTCCTCTGTTCTCCGTCAAGCTCCCCCAATCCGTCATGGATGCGAGCTCGAACTCCGTCTAACCACAACTCCATTTGCAATTAACCTGAAATCTAAGACTTCAAGTACAAATATTAAATAACACGTGTTTTGTTATCATCAAAATAAACGATTGCGGTGCTCTAGCACCAATAGTATTTTCCGAAGAGTAGAAGGCACACGTGGTGCTTTCCTGGACGGGAGAGTCCCCCACCCAGTCAACCACCCCAAAGTCACAGGCAGACATAACGATGACTACGGCATGCACGATAAGCACATGGGTAGCTACCCTGCACTAGCATGCAATCAGTCGTTTCCGCTAATGGGTGCGCCCAAAGTACAGCACGAAACAGTATAGGTCCTAGCCTTCTCAGTAACAGGGGTCTAGCCCCTAAGAACCAAAAAGGGGTCACGCCCCTCCACAGTCCTTGCACCCTCGCCTGACTGCCCTGATTTTCCCAGTGGGCCTAACAAGTCGGTGTAGGGTGGCTAGCTGAACCTTGGGTCCTGTGGGGTGGCTAGCTCTCTCCCTACACTAGTAGCTCTCCCTAGTACAGTGTATACGAGGACCAAAAAGTCGGTGTAGAGTGGCCAACCCTAACCCCGTGTCCCGACCTAAGGGCGGCTAGCTCTGCTCTACACTAAACAGGGGACAGTCGCTCTCCTTGGTACTACGTACTCAAGGGCCAGCACACTTCCGCACTCACATTTCCAGATCCATTCCATTTGTTCCAGGAGCTCTACTCCTAATTCCCCGTAGAGTTCATGCTCATATTTCTCATGCCATTCCATACCAGGTTTCATTATTCACATTTCCATTCTCAGGTTATACACATGCAGCTCGTATTTCTATCATTCATGTTTCCATTCTCAGGCTATACACATGCAACTCGTATTCTAGCATTTAACGTATACAACAGGTAAGGTCACATGTAACTGTTTAACGAGCACAGGTAATTCAAATTTCACAGGTAGCTCTTGTTCATTAACAGGAAGTTAACATTTCTATCTACTCATTCAAGACTGCAATTCAATCACGCATACAGACATTTCAAGTATTTCTCGTCCTAGGATTCATGCCATATAATAGGTTCTACTCATTCATTCCACACATACATTCAGGTTTATAATTAAATTAGGGGAAGCCACTCTATCAGTCAACCCAAGAGTATTGGAGGCTCGAACGGCAGGCTCACGTGCCTCAACAAGCCCCGAACCCGCAACGGAACGAAGTCCTATAACAAGGAACAATCACAATGGAGCATTCAGAACAGTATAGAAAGCCTTCTAACAAGTAGAGGAACTCACAAGGAAAACACCGGTATCTTATTTGCGTAAAACGGACCCTAAACCGGCCAAAAATAGGGTTACTGACTCAAATTAGACATCTAGCACGATGTTCAGACGTCTTAAAAGTGACTAGAAATGCACCTCAGGCTCTGCGTCGATCTCAGACGTCTAGGACCTCTTCTGGACCGTCTGGACCCAGCTCCAGACGTTCGACCTCCTCTCCGGACGTTTGTGAGTGTTTCTAGTCATCTGGTGAGCTGCCCAGACGTCTGAAATGCGTGGGAGGACGTGTCCCGCGCCTTCTCGAAGCAATCCCTGCACACGACAATAAATCTTCCACAATAAGCCTTGCAGAACATAGCTGCAAAGCAGCCTGCATGGCCGTATCCGTAGAAGGAAAGGTACCTTCGCGAAGATCTGTCTTCAGATTTCTGGAGTCGCCTCCAAACGTCCCCTCCGCCATCCGGATGTCACTCCAGACATCTAATTCTGGGAAAAACCTAGAACCAAAACCTCCTCTTGCTCGCCCTCGCTGCTCGCAACCGCGCCTCGCCTCCTCGCTTGCAGCTCCGGCTGCAACAGGGTCGGGGATGACTCCCCCGACGCTCTCCTCCCACATTTGTTGCTCCGGCCGTGTGCCCTCCGGCGAGCTCCCACACGAGCTCGCGAGCTCAAGCTCCTCCTCTCCTCATGCCGCCTCTCCTCCTCGTCACCGCTCTTGCTCTCTCTCTTGCACTCACTCCTCTCATTGCGGTTGAGAGGAAGGGAAGAAGGTGGCTGTGGAGTGGGGAGAACGAGAGGGGAGAAGTGGGGTTTATAAAGAGGTGAGTTAGGGTTTAGGAGGAGGAGAGAAGAGGGAAGGAGATAGAAGAGCGTACTATCTAAGGCTTAGGATAGAACGGGTCTTTACAGTAAAAGATAAAAAAAAAAAAAAACTTAAAACGAACCTTGGGCTGTAGTAAACAAAAAAAAACACACAAATACATGTTAAGCAAATCATCACCCTCATATGCTTTGCATTATTGTTTAGTAGATTCAACAAATAATACTAGTACAAAAATTTGTGTACTTAAAAAGTGAGGAAGAGCAAGATGAAACACAAACTTTCATGAATCCTCTAGGAAAATGAGCTCAATTACATCCCATGTCAAGCCATAAGCCTTTAAGACATATGTATTTTTGCATACGCAAGGAGCCACTTTTTGAGCTAAACACGTTCATAAACTCAATAACTAACCGGCAATAATAAAAAATAATACTTCCTTAAACAAATGCTCCTTGGTTCATCTTATGATTAGCTTAGGAAGAACTTCTCTCAACCAATACTAAGGATCATAGATATTATTTTATGCAAGACGCTATAACAAGTGATTGGCCTAACGTCCATCAAAGAAGAGATTGCATTCACCTTAGGTATAAGTATGAGAATTGCATCATTGATCTCCTCAACCACACTTCCTTGGTTGGAAAAGATACACACCCTATCAGCAATATCCTCCCTGATAATATCAATCCCATATGATCTTAAAGAGTAGAGCTTTGAATCCAACTGACTCAAGAGCCTTGTCAATACCAATAGACTATATCACATCTTTGATTTCAACAACTATCAAAGATCTAATACGTGTCATATTGTTTGCTTTAGACACATGCTTAAATGCATGCCATCCACAATCATCGTATGCTTATCCTTCCCAAAAACCTTGAAAAGATAAGCTTTGAACCATCCAAATCGCTTCTCATAAAAGATGAAGTTTGAATCATTGTAGTGCAACTCAAGTGTTTAACTTTTAAAATTTATAAATTACTAGAGAGAATATGGATCATGCATCCTAGAGGGCTCGATGTCTCAAATCAACCTTGAAATGCATTTTATTTCTTTTTGTATTTTTCTCTTTTGAGATTTTTTATCTTTTTGAGGTAAGAGTTTATGAAATGAAAATGTAGTCATGAATTAATGTCACAAAAGATGATGTTACCTACTCAAATCAATCTATGAAATTAAACACTATAGAAAGGTGTTGGTGAGTCAGCTCACAAGCACCACGATGTGTGGCTTGTAATCAAACACCAAGCAAGCTCGCACATCCAAGGAAATCAGAACAAAATATAGGTACGAAATGTGCTTTTCATTATCTTCCAAATTAAGTGCTTACAACACAAGGAGATGAGAGTAACAACGAGAAAGCTCATGAGATAAGGCAAGCTCACTATCAAACTAGAATGAGGCTCAACATAACATGCTACCAGAAAAATAAAATAAGATCAAAAGAAGCTTATGAGAATGAAGATGGAGCTCGGGTGATGAAGATGATCCTCTTGTGGTACACGTCCTCCTCTCGTGGCCTCCTTCCTCCTTGGCGTGGAAGTAGGAGACCTCCTCTAAACTTTGGGTGTGCACTCCAAGATGTCCTCCAAGTAGTAGGCAAGTAGGTGAAGGTGATAGGTGTATAGTGCTAGGTTAGGCACTTGAAAGGTGGTGGAATACTCCTTTTCAAACCTAACTTTCCAATGGATGACCTAAGGCTTTTAATCCCTCCCAAGTATATTTTTATTCTAGCCAATGTCAAAGGTGTCCCCCCATGGTTGGATGAAAGGCTCTTATAAAGAAGTGACTTAGGATTTTTTTGAAGCCAAAAAATGGATGGAAAAATGGAGCCTTGGAAATGGAGTTTGTGGCTATTAAGTTTTAATTGGGGTCTTTAGGTATTGAAATGGAGGAAGGTGTTATGGTTGGAGGGTTCCTTAGAAATGGGATTGCTATAATGGGATGTGTGGAGTAGACATGGGGATATGGGTTTTTAGACTTAAGAAATGGGATGATATAGTGGGTGGTGTAAAGGCTTTGATGAAGAGGGTGTTGGAATTGTGATTTGAGTTTTAATGGTTGTGTTGGAATAGGGGAGCCTCCATTGGGTGACGTGGAGAGTAAATGGGATTGTCATTGGAATTATGGAGAGGTCTTAAAGAGGCTTGGGAAGGCGTGTATGCATCAATTTGCCATGAAGCTTCTTCAAAGCATGTGGAGGCATGGATAAACTTGTAGTAAAGCTTGAGCTTGAGCACATTAATTGAAGTGGGGAGCTCATTAAATGTTGGTGCCTGATTATTTGTTGTTTTAGTTGAGTTGATTTTTGGCATTTGCAAGTCTTTTGAGTTTAATTAAATCTTCAACTTAAAATTTTCAATTCCTTCTTCTTCTCTTTTCTCCTCAGCCTTCAATCATGTGATCACTAGATATCGTCAGTCAGTGCAAGAACACATAATTATGCAAATTATGATGCAATCCTATCTAAAATGCAATTTATGCTAATGCATGCAATGTGCTTATAAAATCAAACTAAGATGAGTAGGGAGTTAGCAAATTGTAAACATGGGCAATATAAAATGCGATTAAATCAAGCTATTTCTTCAATTTACAACTCCTCTCTTTTCATATAGGTCCTCCTTCTTTGAGGATACTTTATTAATAGGATTGACATTTTGGTAGATGAGTGTAGACAGAGAATAACCTGAAATTCTAGTCCCTTTTTAGGAACCAACCCAACTAACTTGCAACGACTCGATTCCCATCTTTCTTGTAACGACCCGATTCCCAAGTCCCTACGAGACATGAGAACCGGACCGACTCGACTAATCCCAAGACCCAGTCGTCCAACGAGGAAGTAACCAAAAGAGCAGTAAAATAAACCACATTCAGCATGAATATAACTAACAGTAAGGAAATACAGCAGTAAGGAAAGAAACCACTACAGTATATACCACCACAACAGTAGAACAACATTCATAACATAATATGAACTGCAGGTAAAGAAAAGTACAGCGGAAACAAGAACTACTCACTATAACGGAACAAAAAGAGGTACAAGAGAACAGTGGTAACTCTACTGGACCCTACTCGGCCCAGCGTCCTCTGCAGCCGCTGACCCTGGCTGCTCAACACTTGATCCTGAAAGCTAACGAGTGTAACACGTCAGCAAAACGCTGAGTAGAGTGGCAGCTAAACTAAAGAAACAGTAAAGTGTACAGTAGCTGTTTTAAATTTTCTTTCTTCTTTATTTACGTCTTTCTATTGTTTCACAATTTATCTATTTCTCAGATCCTTCACTTGATCTCGAATGTTCCTCGTGGGAATGATCTTGATTGCAGTCTTTTCCGAACAGTAGAAGTAGCACGCGGTGCTCTCCTGGCCGGGAGAGTCCCCCGTGGTGATCCTACTCTCAGTCAACCACCCCAAGGTCACTGACAGACGTAACGGTGACTACGGCACGCGCGGTAAACGCACGGGTAGCTAACCCGCACTGGCTGAAGGAAAAGAGGAAGGAGGTGGAGGTGACGGGAGTGAGGGAGAGGCGTGGCCCTTTTAAGGCCGCGCGAGCAGGAGAGAGAGAACGCGGCAGAGGCGTCTGCGGTCGCAGGAGAGAGGGAAAAAGAGGGAGAGAGAGAGAAAACGCAGGTCTGCGCGCTCAGGCGCGTAGACGAACAGTAGCGTGCCAAAATAACCGATTTCCAGACGTCTGGAAATGATCCCAGACGTCTGGACCGACGTCTGTAAGTGATTCCAGACGTCTGGTACAACGTCTGGGCCACCTCCCAGACGTCTTAAAAGACGTCTGGAGCGCCCGTTCGTAACAGATCCCATCTCACGAGTGTACGCCTCTTCCCCCCAACCATCACCAAATCAAAAAAAGGAGGCCATACAAGCGAGGTGCAACACCACCAGCAGGTGGGTGCGGAGAAGGGGGAGGAGAGCAAGCAACAACAACAACCGTAAGAGCAACATGAATAGCTTAGGGAGACTCGAGTTGTTCTTCCACCATGTATAGGTGAGTAGGATCAATGGCATGGTCAATGACCTACAAAGGAAGTTGACGAAGCATCGAGGTTAGGAGGTGGACAAAGACTTGCTAAAGGAGAAGCTATTAGAAAGAGGGCATGTCATTATACTAAAAGAAGGTTTTTGTAAGCCACCTGTCTTTGCCATATTTTTTTCTCCCTTATGGTTGATTTGAATTCCTTCAATTGTCTCACCACTCCCACCTCATACCCCTTTTCCTATTCCCCTACCAATGGTCCTTCTCCCTTCCCAACTTCCCCTTGGGACATGTTCCCCATAGAACATAATATATACAATCATTTTTTTTCTCACCTATTTATGGTCTTGCTGTGGATTTTTGTCTCATATTTTTCATGATTTGTCTCAAATGCTTTCCTCCTTGAGGCATGTTGCACTTGAGGCTATTTACACAAGTCAGCATGTTACCCTTTTGTAGGTAATTCTTTGCTATTTTGTTCACATTTAAGATAAACATTGGATATTGATTCTAACATTAACATGATATACTGTTCACAAGCTCTTAAATCAGTTGGTTGGAAACAAACTCAAAAATTAAGAGCACAGATCAATAACTTAATCTATTAATCCAAACTCATTTTACAATTGTCTAAAAAAAGTACAACAAATCATCTCACATTTATATACCATTTAAAAAATATTTATTGCACCTAAATATTACTAAATAACAAATATCACAAGTGACATTTCATCTCATTGAATATCACTTATTAATGCACGTTAATAGCAAATCATCTCATTGAATATCAGTGGCGATATTTTAATTTTGAATCAAATATCATGGTGATATTTCAATTTCGAACCAAATATCATAGGTGATATTTTAAATATCACTTCTGATATTTTGTTTAAAACTAAATAGGATGGGTAATATTTCAAATATTTGAGTTATTTGAAAGTGTCATTTGGGGTATTTGGATGGGTTGGGTTGCAAGTGTTGGACTCATGAGTCAACCCAATACCCTTATTAATCTTATAGTTTAGGTCTTGACCCAACTTGTAACCTAAATAACCCAAGCCAAATGATCCATTTGCAATGGTTTGGGTGGGTTGTTTGTGTTGACTCAAATAATGCCTACCCCTACTTAAAATGAATACTTTTATCCCTATTGCAAAACTTTCATGACAACTACCTTTAAGTAGGAGAAATTCTTGATTAATTTGGTTTCAGACCTTAATATGTAGTTGCAGCTTTAATTATACAAGCAAGGATAGTTGCTGCTCAACATTGGCTTTAATTTGCCTGCACACCACACAGATGACATCTCTATGATCCCTTAATAATCTATTGTTCATGTTGGCACTATAAATAAGATTGATGTTTTATGGCAAGAAGAGAGTCTTCTAGCTCCTATCTTAATTAGTATATGCCATCTTGCAGTATTTTTGTTCATTTTGATTAGAAATATAAAAAGAATTTAAAATTTATATTAATCACAAATGCATGTGCAACATTTTCTGTTATTTTATCTTTCCAAGCACACAAATGATCATCACCTATATCTCTCTCTATTCCCACTAACCAATGCCCCCACTCATCTACCCATCTTTCTTTGATTAAGTGGGACATTTGATATATATTTAGAGAGGACACTTAAAATATATTAAACAATATACACACATTATTAATATATTTTTAGGTATTAATTTTGCTAACAATTAAGTTCTCACTAAGTCGATAATATTTGATAAAAACTTATATTTCGAAGAGATGCTTATATATTTGAAATAATATATACATTATTAATACCTCTTTGGATATTAGTTTTATTAATGCTTAATGCTCCATAATTTGATGATATTTAATTTATATGTATGGGATCCTGGTAATTAGTAAAATAAACATATTTTTGGTGGAAGAATATGATATATTAATTTATCCAAATTATGTATTTTGAAATGATCAAATTAAGCAACACTTTGTAGTTAAGACTCTTTTTTATAATTTAGTGTATTTGTTTCTTGCATAAAATGAATCCATTATTTATGACCAACTTTTTTAATCTTGCAAGATTATTCTTGATAATAAAAATTTTCTTGAGCCACTGATTTATTAGTTGTTATAACAATCTAGTTATTTTTATTCAGGTCTGTTCCATTTAAATTTTTATAGCTTCATTCTTTAGTGTTAATCAATAAGGGAAGATGGATTCTGTGTTATTTTATATACAATGATTAATATCTTGATTTTTTTTTTATTTCATTTTAAAAGCATGGGAGTTTCATATATTAAGATTATCAGTTTTTGAACTCTAAATTTCATTTACAAGCTTTTGGAGATCCATGATAGAAACAGTGCCTATCATATATTCCTTTGTCCTTTAATTTTTTTAAAATAATTTTTTATTCCTCTTGACTTATTTTTAAATGTATCGAGAGATGTAATTTAAAATTAATGTATTTAACCTTAAACAATATGAATGTACCCTTATATGTTTTTATGATACGTCATCCACTTAAATCCACACTTGCATCCCAAGTCCCTTCTTAAGTAAAAATCACTCTCTCTAGTTATCACATGTAGCCACCTATCTATAACGACCTATACCTAAAGCCAACTCTAGTTGAGAAAAATTATCATTGACAACTTATTGACTTTGGGTTTTGTAAACCCAAACGATCACCCAAAATGCTTAAGTCTAAGTTAATAATCAGTAATTCTCAATTTTTATATCTTACTACTTATTTTTATGAGTTTACTATGTGTGGCTATTCTTAGAGTATTACAATCTCTCTTACTTGAAATCCTGACATGCTTGTTAAGGTTCAATACTCCTAGTAGTAGTAGCATCTCCATCTTATGATGTACTCTTTAGTCATCTCGAGGGTAGCTCTTTGATAATATTAGAGAGAGTTGGCTTTAATATCATTTATAAGGACCTGTGCCTAAAATTGAGTGTAATCGAGAAATTATCATTGACAACTTATTTAGTTTGGATCCCATAAACCCAAATGACCACCCAAAATACTTAAGCCTAGGTTGATAAGTATTAATTTTTAATTCGTATATCCAACTACTCACATTTATAAGTTTACTATATTAAACTATTATTGGGGATGTTATATATCTATAAAAGTTCATTATATACATGTCATGACTCATGAGAATTCCTATATATTCTCTACTTAGCATTCTCTTTTCGTAGTCTCACTCTCTTTTTATGTTTACCTTCTTTATTTCTAAAATTATTTAGTCCACTGTCAACCCTATGATTGATTATCTTTACATTCTCTTCAGCTTCTTTTATTTTCAATTTGTCTCTCTCTCTCTTATCTCTAGTCTATATTTCATTTACACTCACTCATTTTTATGTTAATTCTTTCCCAGCCATACTTTACCCTATATATCCACATATTGTTTACATTTGTACAAGCGATAAAATCTCCATCTAAGATATTACTTTCCATATATAAAGTTCCTTTGGGGATATAAAATGAGAATTGATTCATTGCCATTTAATGACAATGCATTTAAATTTATATATGAACATATGCGGTTTGACTTACGGTTAATTTTTCTAATAAAATTATGAAAGGTAAATTTATATCTTAATATTAATGTAATTCTTGGCAATCCTTCAACTTTGTAAAAGTTAATTTAAAAATTTATAATAGTAGATATTTATCCATAGTGGTTATAATTTTTCATCATTATATTTACAATACCCTGGATGTTCCCCACCGCCACCCCTTGGTGGCTAGTCCACATTATTTTCATTATTCTTTTAAAATGACATCGATATGAAAACACATTTTGCAATGCAAAATATAATATAAAAGTGGAGATCACGTCATGCATCTCTCCTGCATGCGTAAGAATGCACATAGGTAGAATCAACTAGTGGAATGTATCGGTACATTCAAATATCACCCGTGAGCAATATTTGATTTAAATGCAAAAATTATTGGTGACATTTTATTTAAAATAAAAATTCACCGATGATATTTCAAAATTGTCAGCATTATTTGATTTGGATGCAAAAATCAATTGTGATATTTACTTTAAAACTAAAAATCACTAACATTATTTAAAAAAGTACAAGTGTTATTTTATTAAAATGTAAAGATCATTAGTGATATTTGATTATAGAGTGGTGAGCGACGACGTGTGACTTATGAAACTCGTGATTTAGGAAAAGTGGATGATCACGTGTACTTTTTGCAATGCGCATTGCAAAGTATGTTTCTTTACATTTTCACCATCTAAAAACCTCACTATTGTTTCCTAATAATGTACCATTTAAGCTATCTCTTCATGTTACTTAAATCTCGCTCCAAATTCAGAGAATTTCTTCCACACCTCTCGATGTAGAGATTGCTTCCACTACGCATGCCCAACTTCCATGTCATTTATGCATCACCTTTTTTCTTTTATTTGAAAACATGAAATAACAAAATTGTCATATAAAATAATAGTTAATGGATTGATAATTTACGACCATAATGCATAAAACCTCAGACATTCTCATACTTCCACATGACAATATGATTCATTAGCAATCACATAACAAGATGAATTTTCCATACACAAACTAATTACAAATTATTTAAATTATTATTTCACCAAAATATACTTAATGGTACTTAAAGCATATCGTCTAGGATGCTGAACTTGAATTAAATATTTGTATGACATGAATCTCACGGAATACATGAGATTGAGATCGAGAAAAGAGGGTACTAGCTAAGCTTAATACTTCTTCATTCCTAGGTTAGGAAGAAGAGTTCAAAGGAAATCAAATTTCAGGCGGATGTCCAGCATGTCAACTGATGCCGAAAGGGAGGAAAAAGGGCGAGGTCCCCTCCCCTCCCCTACCCCCACACTTCCCCACAAAAAGAAGACGCAGGATCTCCTCCCCTGCACGCCCATTTCGCCCAACTCATTGCTTTTCCTCCAGGGCACATTATTCACTCGTCGAGGAGAGGAGTCCAGTGGTCTTACCACCCACCAACGATAACAACCCTCCCAAAAACCCTCCTCCTCCTTCCCCCTTTCTTCCATCGGCTATTCCCCATTCGGACCCCCGCTCCCTCCATCGATGTCGCAGCAGCAGCAGCAGCCTCCTCCGGGTGGTGGTGGTGGTGGTGGGAACAGCAGCAGCGGCAATAGTGGCAATAGTGGTGGTGGTAGTTGCCAGGTGAGATGCGCGGGGTGCCACTGGATTCTGACGGTGGGTGCGGGGATGACCGAGTTCAGCTGCCCTAAATGTCTCCTCCCTCAAATGCTCCCTCCTCAGCTCTTGATGACCACCACCCATCGTTCTTTCACCAACACCAACAACAACATCAATAGTACTAGCAATACCAATACCCATACCACCAACACCAATCGCACCACAACCACCACGACCACCCCTCTTCCTATTCCAACTCCAACTCCAACTCCAACTCCTCCCCCTGTTCCACCTATTCCACCTCCTTCTATTCTTCCACAGCCTCCTCAACATCCACCTCCACAGGCGCAGGGCATAGACCCGACGAAGCTGCAGCTGCCGTGCGCCCGATGCAAGGCCATCCTCAACGTCCCCCACGGCCTCACCCGCTTCTCCTGCCCTCAGTGCGGCGTCGACCTCGCCATCGATCTCTCCAAGCTCCACCACTACCTCTCCCAATCCCAATCCCATCTCCCTCCTCTCCCTCCTCTTCCTCCTCTTCCTCCCCTCGGCCCTTCCGCCGCCTTCCCCCCCATGATGAACATCAATCTGCCCCACGACGAGATCAACGAGGTAATGATTTCCAATCTATTCTATTCGTCTCTCTTCTTTGCACAGCAGAATTCAACAAGAAGAAAAAAAAGGAAACACCTTTTCCTTTTCCTTTCCTTCTATTTTGTTTTTGTTCTCGAAAATAGCGAACTTTTAGGGTGCTGTTATCGAGTGTTTGAGATAAAAGAAAGGTCTCTACTTGAAGCTACGGTTCGCCATATTTTGTGTGGGAAATTAGTGGGTCCATGTGTTTTTGTAGGAAAATAGAACTTCTGAATTCGTCGATCTTCGTTTCCCTCTACAATGGGCGTCTGTAGTGAGTGCAGCATAGAGATTGCAAAACTTCATTTATTTATTTTGGCTGCTCTATCTTCCCCTTTTTCTTCTTTGAAAAAAAAATATGATCAGGTAGGATGAACGAACAATGTGTCCCTCGGAACAGTATGACCTTCCATTGAGGTTGCATTGCTTAGATATGTGAATGATTATTTTCTCTCTTAAAAAAAAAAATTCTATTCTAGGTTGGGTAATCTGCAACCAATTCGGCTCCTTGTTATATTGGTTTTCAGTTGTTTGCTTTCAACTGTACCTTAAGCAAACCTTTTCTTATTGTGTGTCAGGTGGCTGTTGATGTTGAAAGAGAAGAGGATGAAGGGGGCCCAGCTGGGGAGACATTTATGGACTATGTAAGCAAATTTCAAGAGGGTGCATTCCTACTTGTTTTTTCGCACCTGTTTATGCTTGCGGTTGTTTGAGATGCGCATTATATGTGGATGTTCTATGCAGCGCCCGTCCAAACTTTCCATTGGACCTCCACATCCAGATCCCATTGTGGAGACTTCTTCGCTCTCTGCAGTCCAGCCTCCGGAGCCGACATATGAATTGAGAATCAAGGATGAGCTGGAAGTTTCCAAGGCATTGTCGTGTTTGCAGATTGAGACAATAGTCTATGCGTGTCAGGTAAGTACTTTGTTGATGGAGATCCTGTCTTTTCAGATAATTGAGAGCCAAATCATTGCATTGTGTCTTGAATGGCAGAGGCACCGTCAGCATCTTCCTAATGGGGCAAGAGCAGGGTTCTTTATCGGTGATGGCGCAGGTGTTGGAAAAGGTCGAACAATTGCTGGATTGATATGGGAGTGTTGGCAACAAGGAAAACATAGAGTTTTGTAAGCTTTTTTTTTTTTAACACATGTTCCATCTCTTTCAGTGAAAATTTACCCTAAATCCTTCCACTCATTGCTTACTTTTGTTTCATGAGGAATGCCTTTGTTCGAAATAGATCTGCGACCTTTTGTTTAATTTTTACCTGTTCTTTGTCACATCCAGGTGGATTTCTGTTGGCTCTGACCTTAAATTTGATGCTCGAAGGGATTTAGATGATGTGGGGGCTACCCGTGTTGAAGGTACAACATAGGGCAGTTTAGCTAATTTTTAGTAACAAAGCAACTTATGAAGGTACCCATAGAAATCAACCATTATTCTCTTATAATACCATCCTTCTTTATTTTGGAAAAAAAAGGACACAAGTACTATTGAGACACGTGTTGCAACACATTTTGCAATACTTGGCCTCTACTCATGCCCCCATTCAAAAAAGAAAGCAAAATACATCGGCTGAGAATTAAAATACACCGGTTAAAAATTAAAATTCACCGTTTGGAAATCAAAATCAACTAGTTGAAAATTAAAAGCAATCAGTTGAGGTTTTCATCCTAAGCTGAAAAAATGAGCAGAGACGCAGGTGAGTTCGAGGGAGCGGGAGTGGGGAGGGGAGATGCACGTGAAGGGGAGAATGGGAAGGCGGTGGGTTGGGGCTGGACCACTGTAGGGGGCGGTCGAGGCGGAGGCGAGCGGCTCTGGAGGTGACGTGCTTTAAGTGCCGCAGGTAGGGGTACTTGGTGCGCGACTGCAGGGACCCGGTGCGGTGCCTCAGGTGTGGGAAGCTAGGGCACCGGAGGGCTGGCTGTGCGGAGGGTCGGCGACGACACGAGATCGCGGGCACGCAGGGGGCGAGGCTCCCTCCCCCGCCGGAGGGGGCACCCCTGGTCGAAGTTGATGCCCCATGGTTGGAGGACTCTGGAAGGCTCGAGAGGGCCCTCGTGTCGGCCTTGGTGGGTGTGGTGGCAGTGGGCAGCTTAGGGGTTTAGGAGCTGGAGGCCGAGATTGCCGGGGTGTTAGGGGGCGAACCTCTAGGGTTGGGGCTGCAGTTGGTGGAAGAGGGGAAGTTTCTGCTGATGGGAGCGTCGTCTGTGGTGGTGGAGAGGCTCCTTTTCAGGGAGACCCGCTGCGCAGGAATGGTGCGGTGGAGGTGGGCGGTGAGATCGGATGGCACGCTCAGGGAGCGCTTGCTGCGGAAGGCAGAGGTGGTCCTGGGTCTGATGGGGATACCTCTTTTCCTCCGCACCTGCAGGTCGTCGAAGCTGTGGTCGCACCCTTTACGTGGGTGCGGAGATGTGAAGGGCTCGGACTCAGAGGTGGGCACCTCAGTGTGTTGCGGGTTGCGGTGGAGATGTGGCCTGGTAAGGTGTTGTAGAAGAAGGTTGCATTGCGACTGGGGAACGCATCTTGGGTCATCCTCATCCAGCCGGAGGTGGGTGCATCAAGGTCCTTTGTGGAGGCTCTGACGCGTCCGATCGGTGGTGATGCGGTTGGGAGGAAAATTCCGGCGAGCAGGGCCGTGTGGAGGCCGAAAGTCGCTGGGGAGGGGAGTGCCCTGTGGGCTGGGTCGGCTGCACCATTAGGCACACCCCTCGAGGCGCATCTTTCAAGGGCTGTAGAGATGAGGAGTGGGCTAGGAGGCACGAGGCGACGTGTAGCGAGGTTGAGGGGTTGCGACACTTTGAAGTGCCTCGGGTCCCCAGCGAGGTCGAGGGGAGGGGGGCGCAGTGATGGGAGGTGACGCTTTGAAGTGCCTCAGGACCCCAAGCGCCTTTAAGGGCTTGAGGTGCCCAAGGGGGGCTGAACCGTGGCGCACGTGGCCCTTTAAGGAGGGGGTGTTTTCGGACCCGGGCCCGGACTCGACTACCGAATCGATATCCCCCCACCTTTCCTACTTAAATGGGCCCCGAAGGGTACCTTTGGTGCTGGGGCGCGTTGCGGTGACTTCGGAGCAGAGGGGACTCGAGCTGGGAAGTCGGGCGACGACTTTCGGCTTTGGCAGGGGCGGGGCTGTTGTCGGATTGACCAAGCCCTTCCACCGTAGGATGGAGTGGCTATGGGCGGCGGCGCAGAGCCCCCCGGTGCCCCAAGGGGGGTCGAGTGGAGCCTTTCCAGCATCGGTGAGCTCTGCTGCTGGGGGCGAAGGAAAGGGGGGCGATGGGGAGCCTCCTTGGCACGGCGATTTTGGGCTTGGCGGAGCTACCTGTGGCGGCAACATGGAGCCCCAACAGGGCTGCAAGATTGCTTTTGGTGGTGCTGCCCTCGGCGACCGTGGGGGCTGCCGGCCCTCGCAGGGGGGGAGGAGTTCCCTGGGTTGGCGGGGCATTGCGAGGAGACTCGGGTGGCGGGAGGTGTGGAGGTCGGTTCGACGCAGCTGGCAGGGAGGGCCGGTGGTGTGGGGGGTAGGTCGGGCGGCGGAGAGGGGAAGGGTGTTGCAGGTGGGGCGCAGGAGGTAGGGGAGGAGAGGAGAGGAGGGTTGGAGGGTATCTCGGGTGCTGATGGAGTGAATAGGGAGGTGGAGGGGGTGGCAGTTGGGGCTGGGTTTTGTTGGGTAACAGGGGGCGATGCAATCGGGGCCTCATGTTAAAGGTCCTTACATGGAACGTGAGGGGTCTCTGCGACCCATCTTGCAGGGGGACACTAAGATCGTACCTGGTTAAGTGGAACCTAGATATAGTCTTTCTACAGGAGATGAAGCTGCAAATGTGTGATCAGAGGGTATGGAGGGAGATAGGGGGAGCCTGTTGGGGGGATTTTGGCTCTGGATGTAGCTGGGAGGTCTGGAGGGGTGGTGGTCGGGTGGAAAGATGACCTCTTTTCGCTGGAGGTGTCGGAGATGGGGGTGGTCACGGTGCAGCTGACGAGGCTCGTGATGGGCTCGTGATGGCTTTCACCTCGGTGTACGGCTCGGCTGAGGGAGCAGATAGGAACTCCCTTTGGGAGAGCCTGCACCACATTGTGAGGCCTGTTGGTGGTGACTTCAACGTCACATTGCTAGTGGAAGATAGCCCAGGGGGGAGAGGAGGTAGGGACCAAGGCTCTGAGGAGTTCGCAGGGCTCATCGCCGAGCATGGGCTACAGGATGTGCTTCCCAATGGATGCTCCTTCACCTGGAGGAGTTCCGAGGGCCTGATGTCTAGGCTGGACCGGTTCATGTGCTCGGTGGAGCTGGTGGAGATCTTCCCAATGGCAAGAGCCCATGCGCTGGAGAGGCCTTTCTCTGATCACGCACCGCTGTTGTGGGAGTCTGGAGAAGGATCCTGATATTGTACGTATTTTAAGTTTGAGAGGGCGTGGCTGTTGGAAGATGGTTTCAGGAGTCTGGTGGAGAGCAGATGGAGGGATCTGCATCCGGAAGGGTCAGCTGCCGCGAGCCTCGAGGTGAAGCTCCAGGAGACAAGGTGCTTCCTGAAGGCTTACAGGAAACAGTTGAGAGAAGAACGAAACAAGAAGCGGGATGAGGCACTCAGAGAGGTTCAGAGGTTGGATAGAATAGAAGACCGAGGGCTAATGTCGGCGGTGGAGAGGTAGAGCAGGGTGGACCACATGAAGACCCTTCAGGAGGAGGATCGGAAGGCAGAGGTGGAGTGGAGGACTAGATCTAGAGAGAAGTGGATCAAGGAGGGAGACTCCAACACCAGATTTTTCCACATGACGGCTTCAGCTAGACGGAGGAGGAACTGGATTGAAAAAGTGAAGGTGGGCAATGCAGAGTGCTCGAGAAGGGAGTCTGTGGGGTGGGCGGTGACGGAGTACTTCAGGGAGTTTATGGGAAGACGGAGAACCGGGGTGTGGAGATGGAGGGGGCTGGGGGTTCCATCGGTGAGCCCGGGGGAGGCAAAGAGGTTGGTGGCTCCTTTCTCGGAGGACGAGACTCGTAGGGCGGTTTGGGGTCTCAACGCAGAGGGGTGTCTGGGGTCGGACGAATTCCCTGTCCTCTTTTTCAAAGAATTCTGGCCATTGCTAAAGGATGAGATGATGCAGGTCCTGGCGGAGTTCAGAGAAGGGAACAAGGGCTTCGACAGGCTGAACAAGTTTTATTTATTCCTGTTGCCTAAGAAGGAAGGGGCAGAAGAGATTGAAGATTACAGACCGATTGCGCTATCAAATGTGGCATATCTAATCATAGCAAAAATTTTAGCGAACATGCTTCGGAGGGTAATTGGCAAGGTTGTCTCAGAGGTGCAGACTGCTTTTGTTCCGGGAAGATGTATTCTAGACGGATATGTGGCAGCAACGGAGATTTTAGCACACTGGAGGAGAGAAGGTAAGAAAGCTTTCCTTTGGAAGGTAGACTTCGCGAAAGCATACGACTCGGTACAACGGTCCTTCCTGTGGGCGGCTATGACCAAGAGGGGCTTCCCGCCGACTTAGATTAGATGGATGAAACAGTGCATCACTAAGCATCGTTCTCGGTCCTCATCAACGGGGACCCAGCTGAGGAGGGGGGTGAGACAAGGGTGCCCCCTTGGGCCCATGTTGTTTGTGTTGGCGGCTGATGCCCTGGCAAGGGCCTTTGTTAGAGCCAGCGAGGTAGGTTTGCTGTAGGGTTTTCCTCTGGAGGGAGGTGAGGCTATTTCGGTTCTGTAGTACGCGGATGATACCTTGTTCTTTGTAGAGGGAATGGTGATGGAGGCGAGACGGTGCTGTATCATCCTGGAGCTGTTCTGCGAAGCATCTAGTATGAAGATCAACTACTCCAAATCATCTTTTGTTCACTTCAGCATGGAGAGTGGAGAGGTGGTGGCGTGCTCGGAAGTTCTAGGGACGGAGGTAGGGGCCCTACCCCTCTGCTACCTGGGGCTGCCCTTGATGGATAGGAGGATCTCGATGCTTGATAGGGCCTCATTGCTTGAGAGGATTGAAGGTCGGCTGTCGGGAAGGGCGTCCAAGTTGCTATCGAGAGGTGGGCGGCTGGTCCTCCTCAAGGCAGTTCTCACGACGATACCAACATACTTTTCTTCGGTTATCAAGATGCCAAGGAAGATCGAAGACAGAGTGGTGAGTTTGATGATGAATTTCTTCTGGACCAACTACAGGGTGGGAGGGAGGGGGCAAAGCTGGTGGCTTGGAGTGAGGTTTGCAAGCCCTGTAAGGAGGGAGGTTTGGGAGTCAAGGTAGTGGGGAGGATGAATGATAGTCTGCTAACGAAGTGGATCGACAGATTGCTTGGGGGAGAGGTTGGTCTGGTGGGGAGGGTCTTGTGTAGTTGCTATGGGGGGCCGGCAAGTTGGGGGCTCTTCGTCTCACCCTTAGAGGAGTCTCCCACTTCTTGAGGAGTCTGTTGTTGGTGGCACTGAAGGTCCGACCATTTTTCACCCCAGTCCTGGGGTTAGGCGATGGTTTTGGCTTCTGGACGGATGACTGGATGGGGCTTGGAGTTTTGTCAGAGCTTTTTCCCAGGCTCGTGGCATTGGCGGTCGACAGGAGAGCCTTGGTGGCGGAGTTGTGGAGCGATACCTGGTGTCCTACGTTCGTGGGCTATCTCTCGGATTAGAGGCTAGAAGAGGTGCAGGAGTTGCTGCGGGAACTTCAGGCTTTTAAGCCAGGAGATGATACGGACCGTTTCGAATGGGAGGAAGGCCATTTTTGTGTACAGGAGGCATACAGGAGACTTGGTGGCTCCGAGGCACTTGGGGACATTGAGCTAGCCAGAGACTGCAAACAGCTGTGGGAGGCTTTCTGTCCTTTGAAGGTTAAGATTTTTGTTTGGCTGCTCAGGAGGGGAAGGCTGATGACTAAGAAGTGGAGGGCCCGGTGGGTGCCGGATGCGGACAGATCCTGTCCACTGTGCGGCCAAGCAGGGGAGGATGTTGACCACCTTTTCTTTGCATGCCCGGTAGTGGCGCAGATCTGGGGGCAGGTGGGGGATCGGTGGTGGGTGCACGACTCCCATACGAGTTTCTGGTGCTCATTTAGGTGTGGAGGTGGCAACAGTGAGCATCATGTGTTTAGATCTAGGAAGGAGCGGGCCAAACCGATGGCAATCTTATGGGCTATCTGGTTGGGTAGGAATGATGTGGTGTTTAGGGGGAAACGGCCATATGTGGAAAATTTTGTTAGATTTGTGCTGATTTTCATTGTGGGGTGGAGTTATGCTTTGTAATGTAATTTTTCTCTCTATTTTGATTAATGAAATCCTGGGTGGTATCTAAAGGATCACCACCCTTTCATTTTTCAAAAAAAAACCAATCAGTTGAAAGCCAAGACACATTTGTTGAAAGTCAAAATTCATTGGTTGAAAACCAAATAGATCGATTGAAAATCAAAATACACTAGTTGAAAATGATTTTCCATCGATTGAAAATGAAAACATACCGGTTGAAAATGAAAATACACCGGTGTGTTTTACATCTCAATTGGTATTGATTCAAAATGATCGGTTGAAAATCAAAACACATTGGTTGAAATGAAGAACATATCTATGAAAAGTGATTTTTCACTTATGGAAAGTAGTTTCCACTTGTGGAAAATTAAAACACATTGTTTAAAATCACATTCTCTCACTCCGTGAGTTGCAAAACGTGTTGCAATGTGCATTTGTTTACTTTTTGGCAAAAAAAACTTGGCAAGCATCATGAAAAGTGTAGCGTATCTTCTCTTTCTCTGATAGTTTTATGATGATGGACAGATGAGTAGGTAGACCTTAATTTTAGATTCAAAAGGTGGGCAATTGACAGGACATAGTTTCGTTTTGAAAAAACTTGACAGGACATAGTTATTGCACCTTTGTTTCTTGTGGTGGTTGAAGGACTTGTAGATGTATGGTAATGAAATCTAGAAGTATAGACCAATGTGTCTATTGGGGCATGGGCACTATATAAATAATTTCCTTCCTTTTGGAATTTGTCCTCTTAATTGGACATTTTCTTTGAGCATTAAAGGTATTGGTGGTGAATTCGAATTCATGCAATGTATTGCTTCCAATCGACCAATGAGGAAGCACATGGATCCTAATCAAACTTGGATGAATCATTCATTCCTACCAATTCTTCTCGGATTTATATATGCCTCATGTACTACTGCTACACTATCAATGGAGAATACCTATCAGCAGCACTAATGGTAAAATTGCCCGAGTATTCATAGTCTTGCAATTGCAGGGAGGCCTCTTAAAATTCTTGCACGTCTCATGGGTTGCTTGCAATTTATGCTTCATGAATCAAATAAACATTGACAGTGGATCGTGAAATCACCCCCGTGATGACTTTGGATTCATCAAAAGAATAACATTTAGCAAGTAATCATAAAAAAATAGAAACTTGTGTTAGTTGCTTCACCATCTATTTCTGCAATGTAAATGTCAGCAAGAAAGGATCTTTCTGAGTACGTTTTTGCTGATTGGATGTTTTATCTTAAATACCACTCAAGACAGCAAATCTGGAAATTTAGAACCATATGTCTATCTTCCTTCCTCTTTTCATATCATGTTATACTAGTAGTAGTGATGAGTCATAACACGACGACGGAGCACTTGCACATGCTTTCATATTGGAATGTGATTCTTGAAGTGCAGATGTCCTAACCGTGGAAGTCATCTTAAGCTTGAAGAAATGATGTGCTTTTTCTATCTGAAGCCATTTTACTTCTACCAAGTTTTAAATTATGCTAGCTGATGATTGTTCAACTATATTTTAATATCTAGTTGTTGTTTAAGCCGGCTATCGTTTTTGGCCAGTACATCCACTGAACAAGCTACCGTATTCGAAACTTGACTCAAAAGCTGTTGGAATAAGAGAAGGTGTAGTTTTCTTGACTTATAATAGCCTCATAGCGTCATCTGAAAAAGGACGGACACGCTTACAGCAACTGCTGCAGTGGTGTGGATCAGAATTTGATGGTCTCATTATCTTTGATGAGGTATGCTTGCGTGTCTATTGCAAACATATTTGGAATAGATCGTCCCATGTTCTCTAATTAACTTTCTTGCTTTGCCATGAATCTTGTGTATGATTTCTTTCTGAAGTTATTTTCTCCTTTGCTTTGTGATGGCTAAGCATGATTCCTAGGTTTCATTGTCTCATAACAGTGTCACAAAGCAAAAAATTTGATTCCTGAGTCTGGAGGACAACCAACTCGAACAGGGGAAGCAGTGGTGGAAATTCAGGTGAATGATTTTGATGGAAGAGCCTTTCTCTTAAACAAAAACTTGAATAATGCTTGTTGATTCCTCTTGTGTGGTCTATATTATGTGTATGAAAAAAGGATGATTTCATGAACGTTGTTGGTTTGAATCATAAGAATATGTTGCTGACATGGACGCCTCCAGATCAAATGCATGAGAGAAGAACTAGGCTGAAAATGTTTCTCCCCCTCATTTTTCTAATAACTTCTGGGTGATAATCTTTTGTGTAAACCCTTTCAAAAAAATAATCTTTTCTGTAGTAATGGATTGAAAGCTAAGCTCTACTAGTGGGGAAACTAACAAAAGGTTAAAGAGTTTACAGAAAGAACCAGGAAGAAATAAGCACATTCTTATCTGCACTAGCGATGGGCTTTCCCTGTATTAACCATGAAACACTCTGTAATCACAGCTGCACTAGCACTATCTTCAGCCATAAGGAAACCTGAAATTTCACTCTGCATCTTTTCAAGTCACTGTATTGTCTTTCTCCCCAATCCTTCAGAGATCATGCTCCTACTTGGATTTTCCTGTTCAGCTGCTCTTGATGTGAACCATAATATCCATCAGTTAGGTCACCTGTAACAAGCAGTGAAGAGTCTTGCTTCATTCTCCTTTCTTATGGTCATTTGAACAGTGTAAGATTGTTTTCCTCTTAAATAGTATTTCTATTTTCTTATTATTATTGTTACATTTGACATGTTAGAGAATTTTAATCTGAATCACAGTTTTTATTGGAACATTTACTTTGTTTTGTTTTTGTTGGAGGAGATATGTATGTTGTTGGGTTGGTTCTCTTATTTAGTCCCACACAGTGTATGTGGGAATTGTGAGGTGTGTGGTAGCCTATATATTGGTTCTTGTACTTTCAGTTGCTTTTTGGAGAAAAATAGAGTTAGAAAAGGATCTAATCTTTGGTGATTCCATCCTACATAATGGACTTGCAAGTATGTTGGGATCAATATCCCCCATCTGAATCTCTTTCTTCCTGGTTCAAGAATCTCTTTTTTTCGAGAAATACTAGATATCTAAGTCATACAAGAGATCTATTCATTGATAAGAGAAAAAAAAAACATGAATGACAATAATTGGATTGATGATAAAATAGAATACTTGCCCGCAAACAATGATTCTCTTCGTTATGAAGAAAAACCATTCTTGATTCAATCTTCCACCCTAACGTTAGAAACAAGAATGGATTCCATTATATGGAGTTTGACTCATAATGGCTTATTATAGGACATACAATGCATTCCAATTACATGATTATGCTTCAATTGGTGATTCCATTCCACCACTTTTTGTTTATCCCACTTTTGAGAAAGAAAAGAAGGGAAAAAAAAGGCTTCAATCATAAATTAGTTACAAAGTCCTAAGCCCATTCAAGCAAGCAAGGAGAATCATTACAATGATGAAAAATTTGAATCCAATAAAGAACAAATTCATTTTTGTTCTTTTCAAACCTAGCTTGCATGAGCGCTTCCTACCTGAAATTTGCCCCCAATAATCTAGGGACACTATCCTAGTGGACTAATCCCCGTATCTCTTCCCCATTCTTGTTTGATCACGGTTGGGGACAAGTCTAACAAACAAAAGAAATGAAAAAACTCATATTCGGTTTAGGTATCTGCCCATTAGGGTTCTTTCGTGGTTTTCTCCCCTCTCCCTGTGAAGGGGGTTTCCATGTAAATCCTAGTATTTGATGTGATACTCTCGGTATTCCTATTATTGTTTTTTCGCTTATTTTATTTCAACATGGTATTAAAGCTATCTTTTTCTGACTGTCCAGGATAGAGAAGTTGGTTACGAAAGACTTTCGTTTAGGTGGGTTGGTGATGATGACCTGTATTGCATCTTCTATGGGGTGGCAATGGAAAATCTTAAGCACCTTTTCTTTCATTGTGACTTCTCCTCATAGATCTGGGCAAATATGTGATGTGTGGCGGGTTGATATGTCCTCCTTTGATGCTTGGTTGGATTCTTTTTGATCTCTTGTACATGCTGATATGGCAGGATGAGTAAGGGCAGTGGCATTGCTTTGGTCAATTTGGCTACAACGTAATGATTGTATTTTTCGGAAGGAGAGAGCATAGGTGGAAAATGTTGTGAGGGAAGCATGTGTTCGCTTAGAGTTGTGGCTAAATAATGAGTCCGTTCCATTTTTTGATTTAAAGAAAATTTGGATGGTTACTAAAAAAAATGGTATCAGAGCAAGTCAATTTCGAGTTTCATTGTTCGCGTTTGATTGTTGTTGTTCTTGGAGGTGCCTTGTTTAGCATTATTGTGGATTTCATTGTCGATGGGATTTTATAATCAAACACAAGGAGTCTCATCTCTAATGAGTTCCATCATCTTGCAATGGCAGATTTGCCAGGTTATTTCCCTTGTATTTCCTGGATTATGGGTATTCATCATATGCCCACATTCCAGCAATTATTGTGTAGTGGTTTTCTTAATTGTGATCTCATCCCTGGTGGGAACTTCATTGTGATTTCTTGAAAGTGGAGCTTTGTTTATCTAAGTGGGATTTCACTCATGATGCCCTTATCGTGGGTCAAAGATTTTATTATGGTGTTCACTGATCTATTATGGTGTTCCCTCTACATTTCCAATGTGAACAAATCCATTTGGAATTCGAAGTGGCAATTATCTTTGGTAGCATTATCTCCACATCCCACATCTTTAGTAGTTGGAATTATCTCCATTAGATTTGTGCACTTGCATTTAGCAGTGTAATTTTTTTTTCTCGAACTTTCTAGTGACGACTAGGCAGGAGCATCATTGTGATGCCTTTAAGCACAAATTGGTGATGCAGATAGGTGGGGGTAGCATCAATAGTAGGTGATTGTGCAAGTGGAGGTGGTGTGTGCAAAGCACACTTGGGTTGTACCCTGTTGGTACATAGAGATGCCTCATCAACCTTTGTTGGACGATTTGTTGTTCTTTCAACGGTGAGGGGAGAGGCATCCGAAGGAATGACCTCATCATCGCTAGGTCCTTTTTGAGTTGGGAACTGAAAGGAGGGAGGGACGCCTACTTTTGGGATGAGAGGGAGTTTTTTGTGGCTAAGGCTTTCCACAGGTTGCTTGTTACCCTGCAGGTAATGGATATTGAGCTCTAGAGGGATTGCAAATTGTTGTGGTTGGTAGAGTGCCCATTGAAGGTTAGAATTTTTACCTGGCTCATAACGAAGGGTAGGATTCTGACGAAGGTTTGGAGAGCGAAGTGGGCTACGATGAATGACCTTGGTTGCCCCTTCTATAGAGGTGCGGTATGAGGATATTCAACACCTGTTCTTTGGGTGCCCTTTTGTTGTGCAAGTTTGGCGGAGGATGGGGATTGACTAGATTGCTTTCGATAGCATGGACGAGTTTTGGTCTTCATTCCGAGGGGGTAGCATCCATGGAGGGGGCAACATCTTCAGGACAAGGAAAGAGAGAGCGAGGGTTTGGCGGTCCTATGGGGAGTTTGGTTGGGAAGAAACATGGTTGTTTTCAGGGGTGAAACATCATACGTTGAAAATGTTTGTTCCATTTCCTCTCAGGTGGTATTTTGGGAATCGGCCTTGTTGTTGAGATCTTGTACCTCTTTTTTTTAAGCAATGATATTGGGTGGTCATAACATTGATAACCACCCTTCAAGGATGGTAGTTCGTGATGATTGAGCTGTCAATGTTAGTAGCTCTTGTTGTTGGGTTTGTTTTCAAGATAAAACAAAAGGAAAAAGGAGAGAGGAAGTAGTAAAAAGAGGGATATGGAAAAAATGGTTGAGAAAAAAAGTTTGAAAAAAGGGCAAAAGTTGGCTGCTGATAAAAGTAAAAAAACAGAAGGAAAGAAAAGAAAAAGAGGATGGTTGTTGGTGATGATCGAGACGTCAATGTCGGTAGCTCTTGTTGTTGGGTTTGTTTTCAAGATAAAACAAAAGGAAAAAGGAGGTAGGAAGTACTAAAAAGAGGTATATGGAAAAAATGGTTGAGAAAAAAAGTTTCAAAAAATGGCAAAAGTTGGCTGGTGATAAAAGTAAAGAAAAAGAAAGACAAAAAGAAAGACAAAAAGAAAGAAAAGAAAAAGATGTGTTTGCCTAGGATATGGAAAAAATGGGGAATGTCCTAGGAGTTCTATCTCTAGGTTTTCCTCCAACTTCCTTGTTTAGCTCAAGTTGGAAGGTGAAAATTTCTTTGTTGAGTCACGTGTTCTTTGGTAGTTGAATCAGTTGGAGTTCCAAGTTTTTACATTGTGTGGATTTTTATGTGTTAGAGATCAATTGTGTTGCTTGAGTCTTATGCGGTGGCACGAAGAACATCAATTCAAGTGATCAAAGGTTGGCTGGTGTCTAGATGTGATTGATGCAAAGTTCAAGAATTGTGGTTTTCACCTCAACTACATAGATTGTCCAATTGTCCTCATAAGCATGACTTGTGAAGCATTTCATCATCATTCGAGCGAGTAGCTGGGAGCAGGATGCATTGTTGTTGTGTGGCATGTTTGTGAGTGGGTATTTTTATCTGTTGCAAGTGTGAGTGGGATTTATGAGGTGTATGGTAGCCTATATATAGGTTGTTGTACTCTTAGTTGTTTCTTGGAGAAAAATAGTGAAATATTTGGCTGAGAGGGTTCTCTCGTGGTTTTGACCTCTCTTTCTATGAGAAGGGTTTTCACGTAAAGCCCAGTGTTTGATGTGATGCTCTTGGTCTTCTTATTTGTGTTTTTCCGCTTATTTTATTTCAACAGTTTTGTTAGAGAATATACTTTATCTGAATTCAAAGACAAGGTACATCCATGGCTTATCCTTGGACATCATGAGGTATTGATTGAGAATTTGATAAACTTCTCTTCATTTGATCTACCACCCTAAACTTTAAAGGCACTATTTGGTTTGAGGGTCGTTAGGTTGTTGCCACAAAAGTGTTCCAGCAAAAGCAAGTTTTCTCCCTCATAAATTATCCCTCCAAGTATTTCCATGTTTATTTGGAGAAATTGTGTAGTTATGTGCAAAGAATGTTAGCCTTGTTTAAAAATAAGCCTAGAAACTTGTTAAATCTCTAAATCAAGTGAAATAAAATCATACCATCCTAACTTATCAAGTGTTTTTTTCTAAAAAAACCATCTTAACTTTTCAAGTAAGGTTTGAAACGTCGATTTCAATGTCGTTTTGATAAATTTTCAAATGTGTATTTCGTCGACATGCTGACAAAAATGGCAGTAGTCAAAATGATTAGGATATTAAAAATAACTATTTCAATAGATAAATAATTTTATTTAAGCCATAAATCTTATCTTTTACTTCATATGTGATATGTCGATACATAATATGTGCAGCAGCAACAGTAGAGCAACAATAGGAACAGCAGCAACAACAACAAAAGTAGCATGCCGGTGGCATTTCGACCTTACCGGTGGCATGTCGATGAAATCGGCATGCCGGCGAAACACCTGCATGTTGACATATAATGCATGTCGATATGGTCCTATTGCAAAAATTTCCATTTCATCGACATGCCACCGACATTTAAATCACGGATTTCAAGACTTTTCTTAAAATCCATTTCCTTTACCACATCCACAATAAAACGCTACCATTTCCAAATAGGGAAACTGGTATGAACGAAAATCCACTTGGTTTTTTCTTTCGATGCTACATGCATACTAAAATGAAAGCTTATGATTTTGAAAGGGTCAAAAGGTTACTACATTCATAAACTGATATAACATTTAATTAACAGTAGAAATGCAGAAAATATTTGCCCATTAATGACATACACCGTGAGTTAATTGATTGTGGTCACCTTTGAGCCTTTATAAGAGGGCACTGGTTGGTTTAGCTTAATGGTATATGTCATTTTGAACGTTGATCTTTTCTAATTTTATGGACCATGTGAATTTTACTGTCATGGTGACTGATTTTCTTTCTTTTACCCTCATTTTGCCAGAATCGGTTGCCTGAAGCTTGTATTGTTTACTGCTCAGCAACTGGTGCATCGGAGCCACGAAATATGGGTTACATGGTTAGGCTGGGACTATGGGGAGAAGGAACATCTTTCCCCAAGTTTACTGACCTTTTAGGTTTGTTTTTGATCTTCCTTTTTGAGCTTGACTTGTAATGAGTTTTCGACGATTTTTTCTTGTTATTCTGTTACTTGCCTTGTGCTTTGATTATCCTAGTGCTTCAATACAAATACAATGCCTGATTTGTTCCTTTTGTTATTCCATAGGACTATCAACCTTGAGTAGTCATCCTTTACTTTGTCTTCAAAAAGTAACTGTATTATTTTTTTTGAAAGGAAAGTAACCGAGTTATTGGCCTAGTAGTGTAATTATACCCACTGATACAGTTGCCAAATACTGTCTTATTTGTTTTCTTTGTTTTTTTTTTTTTTTGAAAAAGTTGTTGTGAACTTATTTATTTTTACTGGTGATTTGTGATGATTGTAAGGTAAACAATTGGATTTGGTTTGGTTACAGTTGGGTGGAATCATTTAGCACAAGCTTTTTGATGTGCAATCCTCAACGAGAGAGGCACATGATGAATGAGGGAGCATATTGTTCCATTGGCTATGCTATGAGCAACTGCTCAAAATGCAATGGGAGTCTTTTCTAGAGGAAATGCTACTATGTCAAAAGTGTATGCAAAAGAGTTTTTGTTGTCTCACTTATCGTGTAGAGTGGGAGTTCCGACAAATACCATTTCAAAAAAGTAAAGCCTATCACCTTGTTTCTGTTTCACTTGATTTCAAGAAAAATGAACTTGGGGAGGAATGGGAAAAGCTATTTGACTATAATTATAACTTAGAGGACTATGTTTCTAATCATCCCCATGGATTGTGCAATGTGCATTTTCTTAGTTTAATCTAGTGCTGTCAAGGCACTCACCTAGGTGCTAGGTTGTGGCGAGGCAAGGACCTAGTGCCTCACTAGGCCTTGCCTTACCTGAGGTGCTACCTAGGCGAGCGCTTGGGCCAAGGTGCTAGGTGCCTTGGGTGAGTGCCTAAACGAAGTTTGGTGGTTTTTTATTTTTTTAAAATACTTTTAAGAGGTTTAATTTTTTTTTACCTAATTATTAAATATTCTCTCTTAGTTAAACACGCACATATGCATAGATATATACCTCTACATGAGCTTAAATAGATACATACATATAGTAGATACATATGTACATACAAATATGCATATATTTTATATGCTTGTGTATGTATATATGTACATTTAACTTATACATATAAATATATATGTACATACACATATGTGCATAAGTATAGTATAAAAACATAAAAGCATATAAATATGATGTGTACATTTACATGTGTATGTGTAAATGTACAAAACTATATGCACACACCTATCATATGTATTAATGTGCACATGTATATGTATTACATTTGTTTGTCTAAGCATTTATATATCGTGTATATTATATATAAGGGATTTTTACATAGATGCCATTGGAAGCCATTGAAATTATTATTTCATTGAAAGGTATAGCCCTTTTATGGAAATACCCCTTGGGTTAACACCCGTCTAATTTGCATTAATGAACGTTAGGTCCCTTTCCCTACTATTCCTCCACCCTCTTCTTGACACCATGACCATGACTACCACCAAAGTAGCAACAACAACAACAGTAGCAACAACAACAACAATAACAATAGCCACAACAACAACGATAGCAACAACAATCACAACAACGGTGACAGCAACACCAACCCTAACAATAACAGCAGCGATAACAACAACTACAACAACAACATCAATGAAAACAACCTTGAGGATGAGGAGGGGATCTGGAGGCAAGGGTGGTGATAGCGGCGAGGGTGGTGTGTGTGCAGGGTTGGGGGGTCGGGAGCTTGGTGGTGGTGGCAGTGGAGTGGGGAGTGGTGACGTTTTCCAACCGCGGCTAGTCTTTGTTTGTTTTAATGCTTATTACAGTAATGTCGTTGTGGTATAAAATAAGACAGCTACGGTTGTCGTTACCATTAAAATTTTACTCGGAAATAGTTTCCCGAGGTCGAACTCAGGGAGTTACTGGAATTCTAGAAGTACAATGTTTCTTTATTACAAACATAAGAGAGAGAGAGAGGGAGAAATAGATTTCTGTCTTTTGGCTTTTTCTTCTTCTCTTCTTTCTCTCTTTGCTTTTCTTCTCTTCTTTCTCTTTTCTTTATCTTTACGGGTCTTCTTCCTTGGCTCTGATTGCCTTCAGTTCCTCTTCTTCTTCTACTTGTCTTCTAGTTCTTTTCTTCTTCAGTTCTTTTTCTTGTCGTTATCTTCTTTCTTCCTTCTTCTCTTTTCTTTCTCTTCAGCTGCGAAGCCTTTTCTTTTCTTTTTCTTCTTCTCTGCTTTATCTCCTCTGAAGCTTCATCCGTCGTCTGATATCACAGTCAGACGACTTAAACGGCGGTCTGCTACAGTGCTTCCCCTCTTTTCTTCCTTTGCTTCTTCTTCTTCTTCTCTTCTTCCCGCTTCTTCTTCCTTGGTCTTCTGCCTTGCTCAGCTGCAGAGCCTTTTCAGAGTTTCTTCTTCCGCTCCTCTTCTTCTTCCTGCAGCCAAGTGGTGAACCTTCTTCCTTCGTGCCCTGTTCCTGCACAAGGCACAGTAAAACCTAGCCCTTCCCTCTACCTGCACGTCTCTCTCTCTCTCTCTCTGTAAACTGCTCATAGGAAGCTCTCCCAGAGCCGGGTTATCGGGTCGGGTAGCGTACCCGTGACCAGGCGCACCGGCGTGGGTGGTGCACGGGAGTGCAGGGTAAACGGGTTGGCCAGGTCCGCGTGGCATGGGTCGTGGACGAGGCGGGCGAGTGGGCGAGGGGACCTCACCTCGTGTTCTGAGGTGCTTAGGTAAAAACACAAAATCAATTTAAATGGGTGCGGCGCTTCGAAATCTTATGATGTGGGACTAAATTTCGTCCCTTCTCGCGTGCGCTCGCAGGAAGAATCGCGACCTTGCCTCAGCAGTTGTGTCCTCGCTTCCCTTCGCGTGCCAGCTGCTTGCCTTCACCTGGGTCTCTCCAATTCGCCTCGGCTGGAGTCCTGCTGCTTCGAGGCCTGGAGCTCGCTTGGAAGCTCCTTGCTTCGTCGCCAATGGCGGTCGAGGCTGAAAATCTGCCTAACACAAACAAGGCCTCTCGGCCTAATCAGACCACAGGGAAACCTTCGCCGTGGCACGGCGAAGGTAGTGTGGGGTGCAGCAGGTTGCGGGGCGGTGTCTGGCGGCAGCCCTAGGTCGGACTGCAACCGGAAAAATGGGTTTGATTGGGGGAGTATTGTGGAGGTGTGGAGTGGCAATGGAGGGGTGGGGGGTGTTGGGTAGGGTGAGGCGAAGCTTTTGGGACAGTTGGCGAGTTGTGTGGAGCGGCGGATCGACGGGGGCAGCTCGCCGGAGGGTTGCCGGAGGGATGGAAGATGATGGTGGTCGGGCGCAGTCGAGGGGTAATCAACTGAAAGGCAGTGGGGAAAAGAAAGAGGGGATGAAGGGAAATAACAGTAACCTACCTACAGGGACGAAGGGGGTCGGAGCAGGGCGGCAGTCGTATCGACTGTCGTCGGAGAAGAAACACTCAGAGGGAGAGAGCCGCGGCGAGGAAGAGGGCAGGGAGGCGTGCGCTTGGTACGGCGCGACACGGGGAGATCGGGCGAAGGTGGCTCTGCTGTTGGTATTGCAGCAGAGCGACGAGACAGAGGAGGAGCCGCCGGAGCTGGTGGGTTCCTGTCGGAGTGGGGAGAGAGGAAGGGTTGGGGTTTTCTCCGTCAAGACCAAGCTGCCCTAACCGGCTGGCGACGCTGGTCTTTATAAAGGCGGTGGCGGAGGGGTGGACGCAGGGAGGCGACGTGCCTCCCTCACCGGAGAATGGCCGGAGGTGTGACCCATACCTTCCGCACGTTCGCACGGAAGGTGTGGGCGTCGTCAGGCCGCATGGCAGTGTCCCTGCGACAACAGACGTCGCAGGGAACACCAGGTTCAATTTGCAGGACATCCCCCTCACCCTGCGCCGCGCCATGCTCCGCGCAAAGTCGCCGGAGCATGGCGCTGCGCAGAGACTTGCAGGAGGGACCTAAACGCAAAGAACGACGAGGAAACTAGGGGTCAAAATGCAAGGGTTTCGAAAGTTGAGGGTCAAAAAGTAATAGATGAGGATCAAATTGCAAAGTCGGTCAAGAAGGTCTCTTCTTAGGCTCAAGTTTTTATGCATGACGAAATTGGACCTAAGGATTTTAATGGTGAATTTTGTTTCTAGGTCAGACCTTGTTTGACCGGCCAATTTACGTAAAAACCTAAATTAAATCATTAATTGGGCATGGTTCTCAATGTAGGTCAAAATGATTTTCTAAGGTCAAATTGAAGGTTCTAAACCCTAGAGATTATTTTTCTATGAATTTTAGAGGGTTTAGTCGATTTTTACCCTGCCTCGAACATCGTGAATTGTAGTGGATTTGTTTTAGGGTTACAGAATGTCATTTAATTCCTTGAAGTTGCTGTAACCCTTGTTAGATCAGATCATCCCACTTTCCTTCTTATTAGGTTAGTTTGACCTATGTTTGGATCCTGAGTTACCCTGTTTGCAGATTGTGTTGGTGAAATTGCATTTTTACCCCTTATGACTTGTTTTCTTCTTAAACTCAGAATTCTCTGAGTCAAGCCTTTCTTTGAGTTATGTAGGAGCTTTTTCTCGCATATCTAGGTTAGATTGTGCTAGTTAGGGTTCATGATGAGGTTCTTATCAGGGAGGATGGGGGAGGCCAACAATGTGTGGGCGAGGGCCTAGGTCATGGATTTGAGGTGGAGGTGGTGGTCATCAATGGTTGGGGGAAGGGGAGGATAGGGAAGAGGTCTGGAGGAGGGGGGGTAGCTTGGAGGTGGAGGAGCAAGTTGGAGGTGGCAGAAGAGGAAGGTGGAAGATATCGAAGGAGGAGCAAGAGCAGGGCGAGGGGGAGTAGGTCTGAAGGAGGAGTTGGTTGGAGGTGGAGGTGGGGAAAAAGGAAGGAGGAAGAGGTGATGGTTGGAGGTGGTGGTGGTAGGAGGCAGAGATCGAGTAAGAGGGGGAGCAAGTGTTGGTGGGGGAGAGGGGAGGACACAATGGAGGTAACATGGATGAGGGGTCCTAGTGGTGGTGGTCGGAGCTGAAGAGTGAGTGGGCGAAGGAGGATGTGATGGGTAGGGAGGAGGAGGGTGGTGAAAGGGGAAGGGAGGAGGAAAGACTTGGTCGATGACGGTGTCGCAGAAAAGCTTGGCATTACCGTCAGGGAGGGCCTGGCGGCGAGAGATGGCACGAACGGCGAGCTTTTGGGACTGAATGGCGCCGACAATGGTGAGGTTGAGAGGAAGGAGGAAGAATGAGGAAGAGGAAGCAGGAGGAATTTCAATTTTTAGAGAATCCTAGTCGTTCGATCCATCCCCAAAGATGGAGTAAATCACCATCGTTCATCTCTTGGAGAATAACATTTTAAACTTAACTTGAGTTAACTTTTTCCTAACTCTAGTTAGTGCACTAACGGAGAGATAATGGGGTGTCATTTACATTAATGGCGTAAGTTTCACAATGGCATTAATAGCAATATTTGCAAGCAGCATCTATGTAAAAATCCCTATATATAAACATGCATAATATGCTATATTTTGGTTATTATGTGTATATGTATCTATATATGTATGTTTGCATATATACGTGCATATGTATTTATATAGTCTTTAGTGCCTCATTTTCCTTGGGTGAGCACCTAAGTGAGTGCATAGCACCTCGTGCATTTTGGACCCCCCTCGCTTTTAGCGCATGTTGCTTTTTGACAACACAAATCTAAAATGCTCACATAGTTCTCTTAATGCTATGACCCTCAATCCATTATTTGAATGGAAGAAGTACTTGTCCCTTGTGGAAAACAATCAGTTTGAATACTGTATAAACTTTTGAAGTTTTTGGTATTTTTTTTGTAGATTGCTTTCGTTTTTCTGACTCAATTGCCCATCTTGTTTGGCATTCTTGGCAAAAGTAGTTTTGCATTCCTTAGTTCTTTGATTGTCTGATTGACTATCAACAAAAACTGCAGCAACTATTCTAACCAGTGAAGATATAATCGTATATGCAGTCAGTTTACACAGAATCTAATGGTCAATGTACTGTGTGGCTTATGTGGCTGCAATTTTTGGCCGACCCAGCTCCCCGCATAATAGTTGACTTTGGCAATTTTGATAGAGCTGGTGAATAACATCTCTTCTTTGAAATGGATTGTTAAATGGACAAGTTGGTATTGATCAATATCCTGATTATTACCCCATCAATGAGCCCACTTTCTCTAGGACCTAGCCAGGATGAATACAACAATAATAACCAACCCAATTCTCAGATTTTGTAGGCTAGGCTACATGGATTCTGTTCCTCCATTTGAATCTATTCTGAATTATATTAGGGTTTAGAGCCAAGAAAACCAAGATTATTTTGTTTCCTTGAAACATTGTGGCCTTTACTTATATTTCTTTCTTAGACTTGGTTTTTAATTTCTCACGGCTTTTTCCTTTCAAAATAAAAGGATTCTCGCACATTCTGGTTGGGAAGTGAAAGGACATCCCATATGTCCAAATCATCTCAAACAATGCTGTCGATGTGAAAGGTGATACTAAGGCGACAAGCCTTGTAATTGCCTGAGGTGAGAAGCAACACCCCAATTGAATTTAGGTAATTTTTTTAAAATATATATGCTTTAGTAACTTATTTACAATAACATTATATAGTAGCTGCTTATTTATATCATTTATATTATATAATATAATGACAATTATAACAGTAACGGTAGCTTATTTTATCTGCAGGAAGCCCAATTGCTTGCAATCAATTTGCAAATATAATTTAATGGATAATATTATCTATATATTATTATTGCATTATATCTTCAAAACTAGAACATGTTTTTTCAAAAGAGAAAAAAGAAAATAAGTGACATCTAACTTTTACATGTAACATATCAACAGTAATATTGCAACACTAACAGTGACATGTATTATTAATATATTATATAAGTATGCAGTCGAAACAGAAAGAAAGAAAATAACCCAAAAAAGTGAAACAAAAAATTGATGGACGATGGGAGTTACCTGAGCAGCAGTGACGAGCAGTGGCTGTAGAGTGGAAATGTGGGAATCGCTGGAGAGGACTTGATCGAGGAGCACATGGCAATGATGAGGAGCAAAGGAGTGGTCACAATGAAGAAGTGCCTTCATAGCAACTTAACTTCAGGCAAGCTTGTGATGAGAGTTGGCTTTGTATGCTTTCATATGATGGATACCCACTTTTGAACCGGGCTGGGTGAGGGGGGGGGGGGGGGGGGAGGGGGAATAGATTCCGAATTGGGGAGGGACATCACTGATGGGAACCAGGCAATAGGGCGATTGAGGCGTGCCTGAGGCAGTGAGGCACCTTGCTTGAGGGAAGGGGCTTGCCTTGGACCTAACCTAGGTGATGGAGGTCATCTCACCTCGCCCAGTCGCCTTGAGCGATTGCTTTGACAATGATCTTAAATCAAGCTCTCTCACTTTATCCTCTGTTGGTGCTACACCGATCCTCCTTTGATATATTCATTTTAGATCTGATTATTTTTTGTTTTTTTGTGGCTACACATCCACCTCAATTAACAAATCTTCATTTTTTTCAGATATCTTTTCCATGTTGCGTACGGTTACAACTAACCACATAACATTTAGATGTGTATAACATGACATGCTTTATTTATTTATTCATTCATTTTGATGAGGCAACATGCTTCATTGTTGCTCTATAGTATTTGCCTTTAACTTTTTAAGGAATCTTCTTATCACATAAGCCACCTAAATCTCCTTCCTGTTTCAATCAACCCACAATAATTCTGTCTGGTATTGCTATTAGGTCCTCCATCCTAAATATTTAAAGATGACTTTGTTCTGAATGGAATCTGTCTCAATTTTCACACGACATCCATCTATATGTTCTTGGATATTGAAGTTGCATTCCATATTCTCAGATCTTTTCTTACTTAATTGCAAGTCGTCACCAATGCTCCAGTTTGCTATTTACTACTTAATTGGAAGTCCTTGCCAATGCTCTAGAGTGCTATTTACTCTGCATCTTGTCTCATTCATAATAATGATTTCATATGTAAAAAGCATGTACTATGGTATCTCATCTTGGATACCTTTGCCAACTCATCCATTGACAAAGTGAAGGGATAAGGACTAAAAGCCAGGTCGTGGTGCATATAGATGTTTTTTTTTTAAGCTGGTATAGATAGATGTTAATTTCAAAGAGTTTTCCAACCAACTATAAGTCCTTATATAAACTACAACGCAACCATAATTCATACATATCTTTAAGAAGTGTTAGCATTAGAAAAGTGTTAAGAGTATTAGGAATAGTTAGTAAAAAGTTCTATTCTAGTTAGATTTAGTCTATTTAATTAAGTTTGAAAGTCTTAGTTCTTTTCCTATTCCTGTTAGTTATTTTCTATTCTTGTTCGGTCATTTATGTAATTTTTATAACCTAACTTTCTATATAAAATGGGTTAGGATTCTTGATTTCAATAACAAGAATATAACTCTATTTTCCTAACATGATATCTGATTGGACCTCCTAAGTGATTGGAGGGTCTGATTCAATGATCTAAGTAATCACAATAAGACGAAAAGGTTGATAATCCAGTTCCACCACGAAAGGGTGTATGTCTTGGGGGAGGGTGACGCTCCCAAATATTCACTAGTAAGAAACGATAATATAGTCTCTCTTTTTCTCTAGGATTTCCTGAGAGAGGGAGAGAGGGCCTCGAGGGCCTCTTTTAACTATTTATAGTACTGAGATTGGTCCTTTTACAAGATCTTTTGACCGGATATGCCCATTGCAAGGGTATGTATGTTGTTAGGTTTATTACTTGCGGCGGCCTTGCCATTATTTATTGATGGTATGGTCGTGGTGAACTTTTTTCGCCGTCTCTTTGTCACCGGTTGGCGTTGGATCCTTAGTTGGGTCAGGTTTCTTGGATCTGCCTGTATCTGGGCCTTTCTGGTTGTAGGTGGGTCAGATACACACTTTTGGGTGGTCAGACCTTTTATTAGGCTTTTTGCGGAGTTTTAAGTCCGAGGACGCTTTTTACCCCTCATCATATGCCTCTTACTCTTTAGCTAGCAGATGCTGTTGAGAGAGTAACTAAAGTGGTTAAAACTCGACGATAGGTGATGCCTCCAAATGGTGCCCCGATTTTTTTGTTTAAGCGGGGGAATGTTTGTTATGGTGCGGGAGTTGCAATTTTAAGTGGCTAAGGTGCTTTTAATGTTATCGTCTTTAGAGGTGATTTTGTAATAAAGAGGTGGCTTTGCCAGTAAGGGGAACGTGGACACTCGTTTTCTTTGTTGGCCTTAAGAGGCGATGTAAGGCGCATTCGCTTGTTATGTTGTTGGCCTTAAGAGGCGATGTAAGGCGCATTCGCTTGTTATGTTGTTGGCCTTAAGAGGCGGCTTCAGGCGTGTTTGCCTGCTATATTGTCGGCCTTTCGAGGTGACTTGAGGCATGTCCGCCTATTCTATTGCTAGCCTTAAGTGGTGGCTTGAGGCGGTCCATCTGTTGTACTGTCGGCCTTAAGAGGCGGCTTGAGGCATGTCCGCTTGTTATACTTCCGTGAGTAATGGTCAATTACTATAGGATTTAATTTTTGTCTTGTTGAATGATAGGATCGGCATTAATTGTTGTCATGATGAGGCGTAAAGGTCTAAAATACTGTGCTTGGCAGGGATGCGACTGGCATTAAATGTTGGTAATAATTACCGATGTACACCGCCTTACAAGGGTATTTTTTGAAACCCGTACCGTATTCGTGGGATTTTATTTTTTGAAATTCGTGCCCCGCGAGGGGGAACCGCCTAGTACGGGGGTTATAAATAAAGGGTGTGGGGCATAGTTAATGCCCCACCTACCCCTTTTTGAGCGCTCTTGGTTGCTGGTGTGGGCTCTTTCTTCTTAGGTGAGGTGCGGGGAGGTGGTTCTTTCGTAGCTTATTTCCCTGGTGAGTGTCAGAGACACTGTTCGTGATGTTTAGACTCGTGGGTAAGGGTAAGCCCTTGTCTTCGTCCGGCATCTTGCCTGAGACGAGGGAGCTTTACACCTTTGCTTCCGACTTTCGTAGTCGTTCCACCATTAGGGTGTTTTTGAGTGAGTACGGACTCGATGGAGTTCCGTTCCATCCTTGTGGGTTGTAGACTCGCCTATGTTCGGACAGGTCTAAGGACTTGTTCATCATTTGTAAATATGCCATTGAATATGGCGTTCAGATTCCTTTGAATCCGTTCTTGTGTTCATTCCTTTGTTACTACTGCCTGACCCCCTCCCAACTTAGCCTCAATTATTGGTTGGTGTTGAATGCTTTTACTATTATTTGTTTCCATTTGAGGATTGTCCCTTGCCTAGGTTTATTCTGCTTGCCTTTTGAACTCATGCCCCTTAAGGTTAAGAAGGGGAAGCCCTCGTCTGGTACTTACACGCTGTACAACTGGCACACGAAATGCCTGATAGTTGACCTGCCTGATAGTTTGAAGGGGTAGGACCGCCATTTTTTCTTTGTCCTCTTCGAGGGTCATGGTGTCCCTTATACCTGGCAAGGGCTGTTTGATAAGGACCTGTCGCCTAGGCCTGAGGAGCTTGATCTGGCTGCTCAGGTAGACACTGATAGGATTGTTGATTTCAGGCCGATTGCCCACTCGGAGCTCAAGTGGAAAGACGTTTGGGTGGCTTTGTGGTGGGTTACGGATTCCTATCCCACGCCATGTAAGTAGGGAGGAGGTAATAGCTTTAGAACGCGTATCTTCCTCGCTTGTTACTTAATGGCTTGACAGTTCTGTTGTTTGTTTGCAACCTTTGGTCGGTTTGCTTGACTGGACACTCCCAGGCGTCAAGGTAGCGGTTCCTCCTAGCATCAGTCGCACTGTGGGGAGGAGAGGCCTGTGGAGCGGAGCGAGGGAAGCCAGTCTTCTCGCTCCAGGGAGCCCAAGTGGAAGGAGGCGGGGGGGAGTGAGAAGGTGGAGACCCCTCTCCAGTGCCCAAAGAGGGGTCTAGAGAGTGTTCAGCTGACGCCATTTGCTCGCGAAGAGTTCGTGTGGGGCTGAGGCAGGGGAAGCCCTAGTGGACTTGCCTGCCCCCTCGGGTCCCCTTGGATCGTCGGAGGCATATGTTGTCCTCGACTCTCCGCCTGTTGCTTCAGCAGAGAAGGATCAATTGGGTGGAGGGAGTGCGTTCAGCGCCCTCGTCCGGATTAGCTGGTGCCTTCTCTTGGTTGGCGCAGGAGGTGGTCGTGACCGGAGGCTTCCTTAGTGGGAGCATTTTTGCGCAGCCGCACTATAGGTGGAGCTCGACGAGGGCAAGGGTGCCGGTGGACCCTTCGGACTGAGGGTGGCCTGGGATGATAGGGCGAACGATCGGATCTACTAAGGGATTTGTTTTGGAAGCTGCTAGTGCAGGACTCATACCTAGCTGAGTAGTCCCAATCCTGGGAGGCAGTTCAGGGGGGCTAGACGGTTCGGTTGGGGGGCTTAGCGTGGAGTGGTAGTTCATTTGGCATTTGGAGGATGCCATATTTTGGGTCGCCTCTCGGTCGGGAGGCATGCACCTGAACCATGTGTTCAACTACTGCTTTCGAGCGGTAAGCCTTGTCTTCTTTGCCCTTATCCTTTGGGAAGGAATTTTTTTTCGTACACCCACTTATGGTTTTGAGCAGGTTGAGCTTCTCGGGACAACTTTTGTTCCACGTGGTGGTGATCCCGTCGATGCCACCGGGGCTGTGGGTATGCCGGGGTAGTTGAGATGATCGCGAAGTGGGTTGTGACAGCCAAGGCGGAGCATCGAGACTTTGCCCGTCGTTTGGAGGAGGCAGCTGTCGCCCAAGAGAAGGTGGAGAAGAGTGCGGAGGGCGCCCTTTGCAAGCTGCAATTGCAGCAGCAGGTGGCCTACCAAGTCTCCTGACTAGAGGAGATAAGGAAGGCCCGCCAGGCTTTGAGGTGGATTGCCACCCAGGGCAAGAGGCAGAAGGACAGTCTTATTGGAGCGCACATGACGAAGTCGTGGCTTTGCAAGGCTTATCTGAGCGCTTGCAGACTTCCTGCACTAATGTCCTTTCCCTGAAGGAGGTGCAAGTGCTAAGGGCCGAGCGCTTTTCAAGCGGCTCTTCAGGAAGAGCGCCTTCGCTTGGGCATGGCCATTGACAAACTTGCCGAGGTGTTGGCAAGTGAGGAGGCATTGAAAGCCGAACTTGACAAGGCTCAGCAGCTCGCGGAGGATTGAGGTAAGGCGGTGCTTGAGTTGGAGAAGGCTGGCTAGCCGGAGCTTGATCCTGACATGGTGATGGGGTTTTTTGCTACTGACCCGTCCTTGGAGGGGAACCAGGAGGCCTTGGCGTGGGAGGTGGGGAAGTACACCTTAGCAGCGGTACAAGCCCTGCTTAAGGGCAAACATACCTCGGCGGAGGTGCTGTGTGGCTGGTCTATGGATCAATTTTTGTTTGAGTATGACCGTTAAAAAGCTGACGGTCACATTGTGGACAGGGCTCCTATAGAACTGTCCGAGGAGAAGTCGGAGCCGGAGCCTACGAGCTAGCCGGGAAGCCCAGTCCCTTTGGAGGAGGTGCCTAAGCCAGGTTCGTCAGATGTTGTGGTATCGCCAGTCCGGCTGAGTGACTCTCCTTGTTCCGCCTCGTCGCCGCCCAAAATGCCTAGAGCGGATATCTTTGAAGACTGGGAGTAAAGTCACTTAGCCTTCGGAGTGGTCTTGTTATCTTGTTTTTATTTTTTTGGATGTAGTTGGCAACACTCGTCTTGAATGAATGAAAAGAAAATTTCTATCTTTATTGTTTGTTTGTATTCATACATGGTACAAACGTAAGTTGCTCGCATGTCAAGTGCGGGGATGTTTTTGCCGCTTAGGGTTTGTAACTTGTAGAAGTCTTTTGGACTGTCTTTGCGAATCTTGTAAGGTCCTTTCCGAAGGACATCTAGTTTCCCGCTTAACTTGCTTGGCATGAAGACTTCACGCTTGTGTAGGACTAAGTCTCCTTGGGAGAATGTCCGCTTGCGGACCAGCTTATTATAGGTGGCAGCGGTCGCTTCTTTATGCTTGAGTGATGCTTCTGAAGTCTTATCCCCTAGCTCATCGACGAGTTCTAAGCATAGGGGAACTTGATCATTATTGATAACGGGGTTATAGAGTTGTCTTGTAGGTGGGGAGGACTGTTTCGATAGGCAGCTGGGCTTCCATGCCTTATACCAGGCTGAATGGCATGTGGCCCGTAGAAGTCTTCTGGCAAGTCCGGTAGCCCCATGGCACGTCTGCCAGCTTGTCCGCCCATCTCCCTTTGGTTGAATCTAGCCGACGTTTTAGTGCTGAGATGATGGTGCGGTTGGTCACTTCTGCCTGCCCGTTTGCCTGGGGATGTCCCACGAACGTAAAGTGTAGGCGGATACCTCTGCTGGTGCAAAATTCCTCGAATTTTTTGCAGGCGAACTGGGTGTCATTGTCTGTGACAATGCACTTGGGGTATCCTAGAATGAGCTATAATGCCTTTGCGGACGAAAGAGATAACTCTTTAAGTTGTTGGGTTGGCCATAGCTTCAGCTTCAACTCATTTGGAGAAGTAATTAATTGCCACCAATATGAACCGCTTCTGAGCCAGGGCTGGCTGGAAAGGGCCAATGAAGTCCATGCCCCATTTTGCAAAGAGGTTGGGTGACATCATAGGCACCAACTTTCCAAGCGACAAGTGGTGCAACGTAACAAACTGCTGGCACTTGTCACACTTGCGTACGAAGTCCTTGCAGTGTTGCTTCATTTGGGGCCAGATATAGTTCGTCTGGAATAACGGGGTCAGCAGTGCCTTATATCCTTTGTTATTCCCGCACGCTCTTTTGTGGGCTTCTTGAAGGGCCTGCGTTGCTTCCCTTTTTGTTAAGCAGCATAACAGGGGGTGGAATACTTTTGCTTGTACAATTGCCTTTTTATTAAGGTGTACGTTGAGGCTTTCAGGCAGAAGGCCTTGGGCCGTGGTTCCCTTGAAGGTAGCTCGCCAAAATTCAGGTAAGTGATGATAGGCGTCATTTAAGAGATGGATTGCTCTATCGCGAACGTTTTGGGAGTAAGTATAGTTGGCTCCTTTAGGCTCTGGAGGCAGATATCTTTCTCTTGCCCTAGAGGAATGGCAGCAATGAGTCTGGCCAATGCGTCTGCCATGGGATTATCTGCTCTAGGCACTCGCTTGATTTAGACGGTTTTAAAATCCGCCAGCTCTTCTCTGACCTTGTCAGCATACAAGATCATGTTTGGATCTCGAACTTGGTATTCGCCATTTATTTGGTTGTCGACCAGTTAGAGTCTGTGTAAATCTCCAGTGAGGAGATGCCTGTGGACTTAGCCACCTGGATACTTGCCAACATGGTCTCGTACTCCGCCTGGTTAATGGATGTAGGGAAGTTCAATTTGATGGCGTACTTATAAGTAACGTCGTCTGGAGCGATCAAGGCTTTCTCGGCCCTAGACCCGACTTTTATAGACGAGCCTTCAACATACAGCCACCATGGGAGCATGAGGGAGGCATCTGGGTTAGTGAGTTCCGCCACAAAATCCACCAGGACTTGTCCTTTGATGACTCTCCTTGGCGGGTACTTGACGTCGAATTTCGCTAACTCCATAACCCATTTGATCTGTCGTGTTGACCTCATGGGCTTATGTAGCATTCGCCGCAGGGGGTAGTTTGACAGGACCATTATAGTGTGTGTTTAGAAGTATGGGTGTAGCTTCCTGACTGCAGTGACCAAAGCTAGTCCTAGCTTCTCGACGACTGTATACTTAGCTTCTGCACCTTAATAGGTTTTGCTGATGAAATATACGGGTCACTGTTTTCTTTCCCACTCGCCGACTAGAATGGCGTTGATAGCGGATACGGATGCTGCCAGGTATGATGAGAGGACCTCCTTGGGTTGAGGAGCCATCAAGATGGGGGGACTTTGAAGTGCGGCTTTGATTTCCTCTAAGGCCATCTGGCAGTGAGGAGTCCAATGGGTGGCAGTATATCCTTTGTCCTTTTTTATGCACTTGAAGAAGGGGAGGCATTTGTTGGAAGATCAAGACAATAATCAGCCTAACGAGGCGATCTTGCCGATCAATGACTGCATTTCTTTCAAGGTGCCTGGTGGTTGCAGGTCTATGATCGCCTAGATCTTGTCGGGGTTGGTTTCGATCTCCTGGTTGGAGACCAAGAACCCTAAAAACTTATGGGCTGAGTCCCCAAAGGTATACTTGTCGGGGTTCAGGTGGAGGTGGGTGTCCCTTAGAATCTGGAACACCTCGGTTAAATATTTTAAGTGTTAAAGGAAATTGGATCCCTTTACAAGCATATCATTTATGTACATCTCAAACGATTTTCCTATTATTTTTAGAAAATCATATTTACAGGGCGCTGGTAAGTTGCTTCAACATTTTTCAAGCCAAAGGGCATGCTTATATACTGGAATAGACCCCGATTGTTGGAGAGAGGCTGATCTGGTGGTACTTGTTGTAGGCGTCCAGGAAGTACATGTGAGATTGTCCGCTACAGGAGTCCACCAGAGCGTCCACCTTTGGCAGGGGGAACTCGTCCTTTGAGCATGCTTCATCGAGGTTGGTGAAGTCTATGTACATACACCATTTGTCATTGGCTTTTTTTACCATTACCACGTTCGAGAGATATGCTGGGTACAAGGATTCTTTGATGAATCCAGCTTCAAGGAGCTTTTGGACTTTAGCCTCAGCCGCTTGCCATTGTTAGGTTGACTTGTGCTTGCATGCCTATTTGACCGTGCGGGTGCCCGCCTGGATGTTCAGATGGTGCTGAATCAGGGATGGGTCTACTCCGGGCAGGTCGTTGGTAGACCAAGCTAAAATGTCCGCGTTGGTTCGGAGCAGGAGTAGCAACTCCTGCACTTTGGAGGGATCAAGATCCCCTTCGACTTGGACGAGCTTGGTAGCGTTGTTAGGATACATCTGTATAGCCATGGCTGAAGAGCCTGGTTGTAGTCTCGAAGTCGTTGGCGAATCAGCTGGATTTATCTCATGTTGGATTGCTTGGATTTGGTTTCTCCTTTTCCCCATTTCTGTGGCCTGGGGGACATCGGCTCCATGGATTGTTCTAGCTCGATCCTTAGGCGCTTGCGCCTGGTTGTTTGATCCCTGTGTACTATCCCTGTTCTGTGAAGGGACTGGAAAAGCACGAATTGAAAGTATGAAGAGGGGATTAGGCAGAATGCGTGAGTAGTTAGGCGGTCGAGGATGCTGTTGAATGTTGTCGTCAATCTGGTCACTATGAATGTAGACGTTCGGTTGAGGTTCCTGTCACCGCCGCAGACGGACAAGGGGAGGCTGATCTCTCCTGTTGGCATCACCTTGTGGTTGCCGAACCCTCCAACTGGGTGAGTTGATGGGGGAGAGGTACTCTTCTTTGAAGGTCAACCAGAGTAGTGTTTTGGAGAGGACATCAACGGCATTATCCTCGTTCACGAGGAGTCGGGGTTGCTGTTGTCCTGCTAGTAGGAGCGTTACCAACAACGGGTTAGTGTGCTCTGTCGGGTTTGGTAGAGAGGCAAACAGTCTGGAGGCTGCCTGCTTGAAGAGGCTTCTCTCGCCCCCATTGAAGAGTGGGAACGCGTTATGGGTCGCTTGCTCGGAGGGGGCGAGTTGCCGATCTGGGGCGACGAACCCGAAAATTACTTCAACCTCCGCGCTTGTAGAGGGCGATAGGTGAGCATTTTGGGGTAACCCCGGCATAGCTGCCAAAACCTGGTGATGATTCTCAGCCGGGGGGAGCAGGGGTACACCGCCTGCTCGAGACAACGGGTTGAGGCGCCGTTGGCCCCGTGGCTCTCGATGAGGATCATGTTGCCTTCATGGAACTGTTGAAGCTTTTCCTCGTGGTAGTCTTCTGGACCCTCTATGGGCCCTTTGCCCTTATCCCGGTCCTCACTCCACCTGACGAAGTGGGTTAGGTTCTTATGCCAAATCTGGGACTCGATTTGGTCTCGTAGATCCCGACAGTCCTCAGTGGCATGCCCTCAGGCCTTGTGGTATTTGCAATAGGGCTCGGAGTTGGCCTTCTGTTTCATTGGCTTAGGCGGGGGTAGCAGGTCTTTGTCTGTAGACCATACTTCCGCCAACACGTCCGCCTGGTTTACGGCTAGGGGTGTGTACTCTTTGAAGTAATCCTGCCTAGGCTGGCAGGGTTTGCTATTTCGACCCTTGGTCGACCGATGATTTCTCCACTCTGGGAAGCTAGCTTTGCGCTTGTTGAAGCTGCTGCCTCCGCGGATGGAGATGGGTGCGGAATCTCTAGGGGCCTGCCTCTCCTCGACCGGGCTGGCATTGCGTCCGTATCCCTCTCCCAGCTGACTGCGGGAGTGGAAAGAATCATCCTGTTTCGCGAATCTTGTGGCTCTGTCTCAGAGCTCCGTTATATCTCTGGGTGGAAAATCCTCGATGTCATACCAAAACCTCTGAGTCAGGAGTCCTGACTTGAAGTATTGGATGACAATGGCATCGCGATGCCACTTACATTTGAAATATTGGGCCTTAAATTAGTTCAGGTAGGACCGTAAAGATTTGCTCTTCCGCTGCTGGATCTCCGACAGCCTCTCAGGATTGTCTCTAACCCTCTACTACTCGGCAAAGTATTGGCAGAACTTGTCTGCCAATTCTTGGAAGCGTGTGATCTGTTCGGCCAACAATTCATTGAATCACTTATGGGCCATGTCGGACAGATAGGATGGGAATACTCAGCAGAATACTACATTAGGGCAGCCATGGACTAGCATCATCTGACGGTAACTCCCAATGTAGTTATTGGGGTCTTTCGTCCCATCATATTGGGCCATGGCGGGATGCTTGAATTTCTCCTGCAGGAGGGCTGTCATCACCTCCTTAGTGAAAGGGTAGGTGGTGACGTAAGCTCGTTGGCGTATACCCCGCATTGTTCTGGTGATTGACTGGTAGATTTCGCTTTTCAAAAATATATGTCGGAAAAATAGTGTCGCAGTAAAATCTCATGGTGGGAAAATCCCAGATCAAAAATATTTATCAATAAAACTAATCATGGTGGATTAGGTTGTATCCACAGGGAGGAACGACTACAATAAATTCACAAATATTTTTCCTTTATATTCGCCCAATCGAGTGCAGGGTTCATGCCCAAATTCGCTGCGAAACGAGACAAAAAGAAGACAATAACTCAAGAATGTAATGCTATGTGCGTAATTTTTCCTCAATGAAAGAATTCAATAAAGATGTTATCAGTAGTGGCATCTCATGTAATTTCCAATTGCACATGTACTAGAGAGAAATTGTGCAAATCCAAATCCAAATCTAATATGAAATGATGTGCATAACATGAGCCAAGCAAATACGAGAAAGAATGAGTACGATGTTGCAATTTCACCCCAATAAAATATTCAAAAATTAAAAATCAAAAGCGGGCAATGGCGTTAGATGAAATAACTAATTGATGCCAAAACAAAGGATTTCGTCCTCTTGAGCTCGCGCGAAGAGGAGTCATGGCAGGTCGCGAGAAGCTTGGAGGAGGTCGGCTATAACGAGGGGAACCCGATGATGGTTGCGGATCGATGAACGGTGATCGGCGACGGTCGCCGGAGAGGATGCCGCCGACAGTGGGGGTAGCTCATCGGCATGCGTGGGCTGTCGATGGTGATTCTGAGGGCATGGTTGTGCTCGTGAGGGTGCAGCGGGTCCGATGGAGGCGACGGTGCGTTGAACGAAGCGTGGAGAGGTTGGCTACGTTTTGGAGATGTTGGGTTCTTTTGCCTCTGCCGTTGGGGAAGAAGAGGTCGGTGGGCTCAAGCATGCAGTTGGCTGCGCAGTGCAGCCTTGAGATCGCCTGTGCGTGGTGGCACGCAGCGGTGGAGGGCGGGCTGTGGTTGTGCGACGGCAGTGCATATGGGTGGCGGCGGCTGCACGGGGTGCGGCAACGATGGGCAGTGGCGTCTGTGGGTGCGGGCGACGGTGGAGCAGTGCTGGTGGTCGCGCAGCGCCGGTGTGGGAGTGGTTGCTCTGGACGTTCGGGAACAGTCTTGGATGGCTTAAGTCTTCCCCGCGATTTTGCAGTCACGTGCGGGATGTGGAGACAGAGAGGGAGCCTGTGGCCTTGTTGGAGGTCTTCCAAAGGAGTCACGGTTGTGCTTCATGGGAGTCACAATGGTGGGAAGGAGGATGAGACGCGGTGATGATGTCACAGTCGTAACGAGACGTGCGGAGTGCAGTGATGAATGCTGAGGCGGAGTTGTCGTGGTTGTGGATCCCATGCTGTCACCACCGACCGTGGTGAAGGGTTTGTCGTGGGCAAGATGCGGTGGTGGTCGTGGCCGTGGTCGGGTCTGTGCTTGGAGAGGGGGCTCTCCTCCGTAGAGGAAGATGAAGATGATGGTCCATCCTCTGCCTGTTATATAAAGGAAGAGGGAGAATCGGAGAGAGATTTATGGGAGAGAGATTCGAGGGAGAGAGAGGAAAAAATAGGGAAAGTTCTTTTTATTTGTTTTCTTTTTCTTTCTTTCCTTTCCTTTTGTACGTGACTTCTAAAACCTCTATGGGGAATATTCTAATTGGGAGAGAGTCATTTCCTTCCCAAAATTGGAGATGGGAATTAAAGGGTTCTTTCCTTTCTTATATGTGACAAATTAAATATCTGAAAATGGCATTCGAAATTGAGGTATGATTCCATCTAGATTGCCCCTTCTATAATGACCCGAATTTAATTGATTAAGATGTAAAATTGATGCCATGCATGGAATAGTAATTCTACAGCTTTATTAATTTTATTCATACAATGCACGATTCATGTTACATTTTCATTCCAACAATGAGGTACTTAGGCTCTAATTTAGTCCACTAACATGGACTTATTATTGACCTGGTGGACGATCTTAGGGATCGAGCCTTTACTGTTGGTCGCAAGGGATTGAGCCCCTGAGTTCTCTCCTGACGAAGGTGGGTGTGGAATTTTAGGTGGATCGGGAGGAGCCTCTACTCTCTGGCTACTAAGCTCTCGTTTTAGCTTTTTGAGCTGCTTACGCAGGCGGGCGTTCTTGCTTCCACTGTACGACTCCACCTTTGCTGTTCGTCTTCAAGGCTCGATTGGCGGGGCTCCTCTGATGGGATTTTGTCGAACTCCTGGATCTGTTTGTTCTCCTGGAGTTTCTTGGCGACTGAAAGCACTTCAGCCCTAAGAGCCGCCGGCCTAGCCTAATACTGTTCCTCCCTCTCCTGGATCTCCAGGAGAGGGTTCTGCTTGGGTCCTCTAGCAGTTGGTCGGGGGCTCCCTGCTTCTCCTTGCTTGGCTTGACCAACTGAGGGTGTTTCTTGGACACCGAGGCACTAGACTCTGCCTGGGCCGACACTTTCTCGGAGTCGGCATGGGAAGAGTTGCGAGTCGTAGGGGCCATTGAAAGGACTCAAGAGTTGGGAAACATTATCAACTGATGGTCGCTTCTCACGGACGATGCCAATTGATTTGACCTCCTAAGTGATCGAAGGGTTCGACTCAACAATCTAAGCAATCACAATAAGACAAGAGGGTTGATAACCCAGTTATACCACGAAAGGGTGTACGTCTACGGGGAGGGTGATGCTCCCAAATATTCATTAGTAAGAAACGATAATACAATCTCTCTTTTTCTCTCGGATTGCTTGAGAGAGGGCCTCTCTTAGTTATTTATAGTGCTGAGATTGGTCCCTTTGCAAGATCTTCTGACCGGATACGCTTGTTGCTATGGTATGTATATTGTCAGGTTTATTAATTGCGTCAGCCATGCCATCATTTATTGATAGTATGGCTGTGTTGGACTTTTTTCGCTGTCTCTTTGCCATAGGTTGGCGTCAGATCCTTAGGCGGGTTGGGTTTCTCAGACCCACCTGTAATCAGGCCTTTCCGGTTGTAGGTGGGTTGGATCCACACGTTCGGGTGGTCGACTTTTTGTTGGGCTTTTCACGGAGTTTTAAGTCTGAGGGTGCTTTTTGCCCCTCATCAATACCAGAGCGGAATTCCGATTCCCAACAATTGTGACTCACGTCTCTTCCTTATTGCATGTGAAGTGCGATTGCCCCTGCCATGCATGCCTGGCGCATGGGTGTTGCCTTACCTGTTACATGCATTGCCCTTTTGCCTTGCACATATTGCATGCATAGCATATGGCTGGTCTACCAATGTTGTTGCTGTGGTTTATGTTATTGCTGTTGCTATTGATGTCGTTACTATTACCAGTGATCTTTGCTGCAGCCTAGTGTCGCCATTGGTTGTAGTTCCGACATCGGCGAAGCTTCGATGATTCCAGCGACTAGCTCGACATGTTCCTACTGTGGAGTTGTGAGCTCTGTTTGCTCGATTTGATGACTTGGGATCCAAGAGGCTTGTTGCTATGGTTTTGAACCACTTAGATGTGGTTGGCATGATTCCAATCCTCCGCCAAACGAGAGTTGAGCCTTGATTTACGGTCTCACCTACTTGAGATTGTCTCTCGTTTGCTATTACTGCTACTTGGGATCATCTCCTACTCTACTGCTGCTGTCACTTGGGATTGTCTCTCGTTCTACTGCTACTATTTTTTGCTTGGGACCGTCTCCTACTACCCACTCTTCTGATTTGCTACCTGCCTGCTTCACCCAAAAAATGTCTTTATTGGGGGGAGTCAAATTTTGTCTTATGTAACAAGTTGGCATGATTGTCATCCATGCTTCAACTTGGGGGAGATTCTTTAAGTATTGGGAAAGTATTAGAGTGTTAGGAATCGTTAGTAAAGAATCTTGTTCTATTTAGATTTAGTCTATTTAATTAAGTTTGATAGTCCTTGTTATTTTCCTATTCATGTTAGTTTTTTTATATTCTTGTTGGATCTTTTATGTAATTTTTCTAACTCAACTCTCTGTATAAAATAATATGGCTCTATTTTCTCCAACAGTAAGGTTGATATGCAAAACCAACAGTTTTCTCTTTAAGAATTCTCCATCAAGCGTTAACTATTGACCTGCTCTAGATTTCATGAAACTACGTGCAGATATTTCTTCCCATAAAAAAAATGTAGATATTTCTTTTATTTTTGAAAATATCCATCAAATGTCTCTAAAGTTGCACCACTTCCATTGCAGATCTAGCTTTGTCACAACAGAGACTGTTTCAACCTCATCGTCCTTGCAAACTATCACCATGTGACTCATCAACACAATATATCTATTCTTTAAACAGTTTTTATGTCTCATTAGTTCCTATGTAAGGGTATCACAATGCTCTTTCTCCGTCCCTTTGGTATTTTGTTGCTTTTCTCATTTACATTAAATAATTTCACGAGCCAAGGGATTGTTTCCTCCCAATAAAATCTGGACATTCACAAGAATATCATGATTTCCATGGCTTTCTCCATTTTACCATTTCCAGGGTCTCCTTTGTTTTGGTATTCGTGGATAACTTGTATGGTTCAATAAGCCTTAAAGTTTGCTAATTCTCCAAAGTGATTGAAAGCATGCCATCTTATTAAAAGCTTTGGAAAGTAACTTGTACATCTATTTTAAATACTTCACTTTCTAAAAGCATTTTTTTCTTTATATGTACACTTTTTAAGGTGAAGATAGTTTGCTGTTAGCCAATTGACCATGGTGTTTCACGTGACGCTTGCACCTCAGTCAGATACAATCTGTTGCTTGTATGGAGGGTTGAGGAGGATTACGAACACTCGCTCTTCTTTTGTCCTTCTGCTAGGGAAGTTTGGGAGCATATTGGAGTATCTTTAGAGGAGCTTTGGCAGTAGCACCTATTGGTCTAAATCCAAGTGCAGACTCTCTTTAGCTGTTTTTTGGGCAATTTTCGTTGCAAAGAAACATTGATTTTTAGCTTGGAATGAGCTTCTGTGGGGTGGTGTTCTTTGGGTTGTGTGGCTTCAATTGTTAGTAAGGTTCGAAATGTCGATTTCGACATCTTGCCAATGAAATTATAAGTGTGCATTTCGTGAGCATGTCGAGGGGCACGTCGTGAAAACTCATTTTTCGATGGCCATGTTGAGGGCACACTAATGACAGAAGTAGTCAAAATGATATCAATGCCAAGAAAATCAAATGCTAATTGTGTAATAATGAGTGTTTCATCCTGATCATACCCAAGATTTCGACGAGTCAAAAAAGCAACATATCTGGGCCCAAAATCATGCACGCTCTGTGCGCGCGCACGTGCACGTGCCCAACCCAAACCTCATCCATGTCATTGGCATCTGGCAGCATGAAATGGTCGGCATGCTGCCAGCATCCCTGTGTATCAATACCTTCGTCGTGTTGGCATGACCTGCCTCCAAAAATAGTCATGTCGTGGGCATTTAAAACGCTGATTGTTAGGAGTACTGAATTTTTTTGTGTTATAATTTTTTCTATTGACTTTTAATAGATTGGATGAGTGCTGTGATCATCTTTGTTACTTAAAAAAATCAATTTATTATTATTTTATGAAACAAAAAGAAAAACAAATCATGTCCTTGGTAAATTACTCTTGATTGAATCTCATCTCTTTTCTTAAGAAATTTTCTTCTATGAGAAAGATCATAAGAGACCACAAAAGCAACATTTTCCCTAACTTGTATGTGCCACCAAAATGATGATTCCCATAGAAACTTGCATACTCGAGCATTCTTCGCTACATGCTTTTTAAAATCTCTGGCGAAGCAGTAAGCAAATCGTTCCTCTTTATGGAATTTTCTTTATTACCATATCAAGTTCTCCCCATATTTTTTTCTTTCACCTTTCCTCCAAACCAATTTGGGTGTATATTCAGAAATGATATTTATTGAGATAATCCAGTTTCTGAATTTGTTCTCCTAATTACACTCACCTTGAAATCTTTATTGGTGACAATATCGGCCTATTTTGATTAATCCACCTTTCTCTTATCCTGTAGATGTCACATTTGGATCTTCCTCTTAATTGTCATATCCACAACCTTTATGAGCTTTCTCCTATTTATTTAAAACCTTTATGAGCTTTCGGGTGAAGTTCCAATTTGCAGCTTTTTTTTTTTTACCAGCCACTTTAGTCACATCATCCCTTATGCAAGAACTTCACAGTCTACTATATTCTGGTGACTATTGAGTGGAACTCCCTTCTTTACTGGCATTTCTCCGTATGTGAGAACCCTGGTTTATTTTGCACCAATCTTGGATGATGATGCAGCGGCCTTTTGCCAACTTTCTACTATATTCAGGTGATGCAGCGTGCTTTAGTAGGGGATATTCCAACAAAATCTGGATTATTGCCAGAGTCCATGTTAAAAGATTTGGCAAGGCTTTTTACTGGTTTTGGGCTACTCTCGCAACCCTTTTTTATTTGGGTCTAGGATGAATACTGAAATGCATTTTACATGCTTCTTTTTTATCTTTTGACACTTGGTTCTGACGCACAATCCACTTAATCATTTAGTAGTTCATTATTAATTCACAAATTTTTTGCTTATTGTGTAAAGATCTTATTTTGTTGCTTTTCTAGAATTTAAATGTGTTTTAGAACATGTACAGAGTTAGAGTTGGTTTTTATTTCATAAGTTAATGATGCTTTGGTGACATGTAAAAGCTGCATATGGCTTGATTTTTTTTTTGAAGTTTTACCCTCTCTCTCTCTCTTATTGCATTTAGGAATTGTGTCATTGTCTTTCCTGGGGTGAAATGTATATGATTGATATGGTTGGCATACTATTTTGTGTAGGATCTTTGGATAAAGGAGGCGTTGGAGCCCTTGAGCTTGTGGCAATGGACATGAAGGCAAGGTATATGCTGGATTTGTAGTTTCCAAACCCTTATTCAAACTTTTGCTAATTGCAATGTTCTCTTGCCTATGTAAGGGGTATGTATGTGTGTCGAACTCTTAGCTATAGAGGAGCTGAATTTGAGATTGTTGAAGCTCTACTAGATGAGAGAATGCTGGTAAGTTCTCCTTTTTTCATAATTATAGTGTTTAGCGTGTAGTTTGTTGACCTTGTATTTTTTGGACTGAACTTTGTACATTTTGAGTTAACATGATGCAATAATGGATTTTGGATGCCAAAATCAGTTTTCACAGATTAATTTAAAGCTTTTTCTGTATGGCAAAGAGCTTGTAATATGCTCACTTGCTGGGTTACTCATACTCGTTAATACCACAGAGGCATGCAATAATTAAGAATATGCTATTATCCAGTTGACTGAAACTTGAAACCACCCAACGGTCATTAGGTGCTTTGAATTCTGAGATTTCAGGAAAGATAGAGACCCGTCAAAAGACTGTCCTGTTGTACTGATTCCATACTCTGTTGGAATGGGCAGGTCTATTACCTCTTTTCTCTGCAAGGGGGATGAGGTTATATCATGAAAATCTATCTAGATAGCTTAGTATTTTGCACTCCTAGGAATGCCAGGTGGACCTTCTCGGATGGGCTTCCAAAAATATTCAAAATCCAAGTATTTAGGGTGAGGGTAGTCCCATTTTCGTCCACTCACCAAAGCACTATTGGGTTCTTTTTTTGCAGTAACATTGGTTCCACCCCTTTCAAAAAATAAAAAGTTCTGGGTAAGGCATTTGGTGAAATTGGTCACAGATTTGTTACCTACTCCTAAAAAGTTCCATGGAGATCTCAATGACCACCCTATTTCCCTATATATAGTGTACTCCATATAAATTGTCATTGATTAATTTCAACTTGGGTACTATTTCAACACATGAAGCAGATAGCAGTGCTGGTGTGGAGCAATGCGATATGGGTGGAGATGATGTGATTCAGGGGGTCTCTCTTCTGGATCTCAGGACTTGCCCACTCCAACAGATGACGTGACAGCATTTTCTTGGTATGTGGCTGTGGAAAATGTCTGCAAGTTTGAGCAGGATGCTTTGAACAGGTGTGCAGCTATAGACTGGATGAGGCCTTGTTTGAAAATGAAAACTTGCTGGATAGAGCTGTTGGGGTCTGTAGAGAGCATATTGGTTCTGAATGAAGATTATGACTTGGAAAGTTCATGGCTTGAAGAACCACCATTGATATGGTGTCTTGGGTATATACCTTTCTGAATGGGTGCAGGATATTTTTTTTTCTTCAAGAAACTTGGAGTGTTGTGATTAGAGGTTGTGCAGAGCATTGCTGGCTCTGGCTTGATCATTTCAGGCCTGTAAATGCTCAAGGGAGATCTGGGGGCTTTCTTGTATTGTGCGCCAGCCATGTTCTTAGTTTGCAATAGGAATGGATTGCCCAGCACTCTTTACGGCTGACTCGTAGAAGAAAGGGTGATGGTTTTACTTTCGATTTGGTTTCTGTGTGATTTGGATACCAGAATGAATTGTTTGGAGGAACTTAGAGGCGTGTTATAGTTCTTTGTTGATGCACCATTGCTAGTCGGTGGGGATTTTAATGTGACTCTGCTAACTTAATGATAGGCCTAAGGAGAGTGATGGTGTGGATGTTGGCTCGTAGGAATTTCTAGAGTTGGTGGTGGAATCTGGCTTCTATGATTTCTGCCTAACTGCTTCTTTACCTGATGCAACAACTTCAAGTCTTGCATTGGCAGATTTCTTGTTTCCACAAACTTTTTTGAAGTTTTTCCTTTCTCTATGTGGAGGTTGGCTGTCATCCTTTTTCGGGTCATGTTCCTCTTTTTTGGAAGTCTAATGAGGATTGCCATTCGTGCACCTATTTCAAATTTGGCCATGCTTGGTTATCAGAGGAGGGCTTCAGGGATGCTGTACAAGGGTGGTGGCAGGTGATACCTCCTTGTGAGACTGCCACTGCTACTATGGCCAAGAAACTTCGTGAGCTGAGGATCAAGTTGGTGGAGCATAGAAAAAGGTGAAGGAACAATGCCATGAAAGGGAAAGCCTTGAGATGATTTTCAAGCTAGATAATGCTGAGACCCTAGGCCTCTTATTGTTAATGAAGTCCATGAGAAAAAAGGCAACCCAACATGCACTTATATAGGAGGATGATAAGGAAGTGATTGAGTGGCACTAGAGGTTTCGTTAAATTTGGTTGAAAGAGGGTGATGCTAATATTGACTTTTTCTGCTTGATGGCAAATGCGACAACGTGCCAAAATTTGATTGAAAAAATTCAGGTTGGTGGGACTGAGCATACTTGTAAGGAGAACATTGCAAAAGTGGTGTCGAATCATTTCTGATCCTTCACTAGATATGGCCAGCATGGTATCTGGTGTTGGACTGCAAAAGGGCATACACTTTTCCAGATAAACAATGCAGTGCCCTCTTTCAGTCATTCTTGGAGGTGGAGGAGAAAGGACCTGTCTCATCTCTGAGTGTAGAGGATGCTCCAGGTCTGGATGGCTCCCTTGTCTTCTTCTTCAAAGAGTTTTGGAATATGTTGGGTCAGGATCGATTGTTGGGTTTTGGATGAATCTGGAATAGGAATGTTGGTTTTGAGAGTTTGACTAAAGCAACCTTGGTTTTGAGAGATTGGCCAAGTCTTGGATTTTTTTTCTGCCCAAGAAAGACGCAGCTGAAAGAATTAAGGATTACAGTTCAATCTCTCTTTCTAATGCTGTCCATTTGATTATTGCCAAGGTCCTTGTAAATAGACTCTGTGATGTTGTTGATAGTCTGATAAGTGATAAATTTGGCCCAGTCTGCTTTTATCCTGGGAAGACACCTCCTTGATGGCGTGGACACGGGCCACACGGCATCTGAGACTGTAGCACATTGGAGGAGGTCAAATGTGAAAGGTTTTTATTGATGGTTGACAGTTGATTTTCCTATGGCATAGGATTCTCTAGATTAGGCCTTTTTATGGCCAACTCTAGGCCTTTGGGGCTTTCCTTATTTATGGGTCTCTTGGATGAAGAGATGTGTAGCCACCTCTTCTCTTGCAGTCTTGTTAATGGAAGACCAGAAGGTGGATGGATCCAACTGCAGCATGGAGTGAGGCAGGGTTGCCTCTTGGCTCCTTTACCTTTTGTCCTTGCTGTTGACCCTTTGCCTGTTTGTACTTTTGTAACTTGTGATTGTGGACTCTTGAAGTGTTTTAGTCCCCCTTCTTGTGAGAATTTGGATCCTCTTCTTTAGTATGCTGCTGATATGATCTTCATTGAAGGATGCTAGGAGGAGGCTGAGATCGTCCCTACTCTTTTGGAGATCTTCGGTGGTTTTTCTGGCCTACAGGTGAATACAGATTAGTCCTTTATTCCCTTTGGGATATCTGAGGCAACTGCATGTAGAAATATCTTACATAATCCTTAGGCTTCTTTCCTAGTGTAGTATTTAGGTTTTCCACTTTTGGATTGACAACTGAAGGCTAGTGATCGGAACAAAGTGATTGGGAAGTTAGAGAACAGATTGGTAGGATGGGAATAAAAAACTCTTTCATGAGGTTGGCATTTGGTGCTATTGAAATTGGTCCTCTCTGCCACTTCTATCGTGTAATTGTCCATTTTTCTCTCTCCCTATAAATGTAAGGAAAAATAATATATCAGATATGATATGACACAGATTTTTCTGGAAAATGGCGTTGGTAAATAACAGGGGTGTGCATTTGGTTGCATGGGAGGTGTGTAGACTCTTCTCTGTGGGTGGACTTGGAGTTCCAAACTTGGAGCTCATGAACCAATGCTTACTTGGGAAGTGGATTGCAACAATCATGGTAGAAAGGTTAACTAGGGGGGACAGGTTGGCTCCTAAGTGTGGTGACTTGGCTATTGGGAGAGGATTAATACAGGCGATGCCTATGTTTGTTCCTTTCCTTTTTGCGTCCTTGGATGATGGTAGACATTTCTCCCTCTCGCTTGATAATTGATCAAATCATGGTGTCCTCGATGATCGTTATCTTAGGCTTTTTTACCTTAGACTCGAACTTGAATGCACCCATGGCGGAGTGTTGGGATGATCAGGTGGCTGCATAGAGCCCGACCTTTTGGGCTCATCTTTCAGATCAATGGGCTGTGGATTTCATGCAGTTACTGGATCATATTTCTGCACTTTCATCGAGAAATGGGGTGCTTGATGCTTGGCTATGGGAAGACGACCCATAACTGCTTATGGGAGCCTGCTTCCACCAAGGGGTCAAGGTGATCGGAATCTTAGCAAGGATTGCTGGCCGATTTGGAAGTCAAAAATGCATTTGAAAGTTAAGATCTTTGCTTGGCTCCTACAAAGAAAAAGACTGGCAATCCTACTTGTGATCTTTTTGTCAACGGGATGGAATATTGTGATGACTTATTTTTTGGGTGTTCCTTTACTACATAGGTGTGGTCCAGCTGTTCTGGTCAATGGCCTTATATACGTCTTAGGGCTCTTTTTGGTAGTCTTTCCGCAGTGATGTGTTTAGAACTCAGAGGGAATGTGCTAAGGTCTTCGCTGTTCTTTGGGCTCTTTTGCTGCAATGCAATGGTGCTATTTTTGGAGGGAAAGACCCTTTGTGGAGAATGTCCTTGGTGATGTTAATTTTTTAACTGCCTTTGGGCGACTTTATGATGTATCCTCTCTTGTAACCTTTTAAATTATTTAATGCAGCCTGGATGATCAATCCTCCTGTGTGACCATCCTTTTTACTTTTGAATAAAAAGAAAGGAGAAAAAACTTGGAGCACTATATGCTAGAATTTCATTGAAGGCCATTTTTATGTTTATGTAAGAAGAAATGAGTGATTCCGTTTGTTATGACGCCTCAATCTCATTATATAGAGGATAAATGGTGGTAAGACTACATATATGCCCTCAGATGAAGTAGATATAAAAGAACAATAAGAATGAAAGACCATGATACTCAATACTTGTCAATTGAAGAACATGTGGCTTGTGGATATTGGGTTAATATTTCATAGAAATTGCTAGACTATCAGAATGAAGAAGAATTTTGGGTTTAGGGATATGTTAATAGGTTAGATCGTCGTTATGTGAACCCAAGCCTATGTCCATTTCCAAACCCAATACCCATCTCCATCCATCTACCTTTTGGATGCCTGAATCCAAACCCAATTACTCACCATGCACCATTGGGTTCCCATTCTCTTCAGGGATTATATTAGGGATTCGACTGAGTCGGGTTTAGTTGAGTTTAAGTGTATCCATATCCATACTCATTGGCAAACCTAATGTCCATGGGCATGTAGTTACCCAATGACATCTAAGTTAAAAAAAATGTTAATATTAAATATATAATTGTACACAAAATTATCAGTAACCATGGTTAACATAAAAAAACTCTTGGGTAAAACTATAACATGAAAACCTGAAAAGCTTATCAAGTTAACAATATTTAGTACAGGATGATAGGTGAAGACAAGGTCACATTCCATTATAAGATTGCTCTGTGTGTGTGTGTGTCGAGTAAATGGTTTGGGTAAATGTGTAAACTATCACACTGATACACATATTCATGTCTGATTGGATTTTTAAGTTGAAATTTCTACACATTTGTAAATGGTTTGGGTTTTACCTACTTTAATTGGTTTGGGTTGATGTAAATTGACATCCCTTGTTGGGCTACACTGTTGTGCCATTTTAGTTCTATTTGGCATTTCATGCCCTTTTCACAGACTTTGGTTTGTATTTGCTGATGGAAGATGCAGAATATCAAATTATGGTGTTAATGTCACTTCAGAGTAGTTTGCCAATAGTCATTTACATTGTTGCTCTCATGTTGCTTAGTTGCCTCAAGGAGAAAATCCAACGTGATTTTAGTGCTTCTAGTTTCTTTAATCTTGTTTTTCAGAGGTTTTTTTAATCTTGTTCTGGCCATCTATTCTTCACTACTGTTTTTTTTTTGAAACTGATAAAATTTTCCATTGCATGATTGTAGTAGAGAGGCAATTTGATGCTTCCTGAGCTCACTTGCAGCATGTTTGATGTTTGTGTGCAAGGCAGCAGCCAGGAGCCAGCTCATGTGAAAACAAAACGAACAGGAAGCATTTTCCTCCTTCACTGGCATGTGCAACATTGATTCTTTGCATCCATTTGGATTTATCTTTGGTCATACATGAACATCAATCCAATCAAGGAAAATCATGATTTTAGTGGTTTCCTGTAGGATTACAATCTATAGATTTGACATGTAATTTATTACATTTTAGGATTTTTTTTTGATAGTAGAAGTTTTTAAGGATTGTATTGAAGTATCTGGAATTCACTTCGTGATTCTACCATTTGTGTGCATGTAATTGTAGATGTACATGTGAGTTTAGTATCTAATGAGTACTGTCAAGAAGCGGAGCGTGGAGACTCCCGTACGCGGGAAAAACAGCCCGTTAGTGTGGTTGTCAATGCGAGGAGTGGGAGAGCAGTGTGTGGCTGCGCTGTCTTTGGTCTGCGGTGGTTCAGACGGTCTGATATGGACTGGTCTGACCACGGTGAACTGGCTGCAGGGTGCAGCTGGTCCTGTGGACCAAGGGAGAAGCTCTGCAGGGGCAGACTGGTTGGGTCTGCTGGCTGCAGGCCAAGTAGCAGGCTGGTCTGCTGTGTTGAGAGAGGAGAGGAGCTTGATTGTTGGAAGAATTAATATTATTGCTCAAAGAAATAACTTGGGAAGACTATTTTATAAAGAGGATATATCTCTACATTAGGAAACCCACTCACTAAAAATAGCAAATTGCAATCTCTCTAAAACAGGAAAACCTCAACCACCAATTTTACCATAAACCAAAACTCCTAAATATAGCAAACTTGCTCCCTAAGGGAGCACCAAAACCAGCCTCCAGCTTTGTATAGCCAGCGGCTCCTGCTGCCTTTTGCTTCTGCCATGTGGCAGTGTCCACATGGCATCTTCTCCACGTCTCAACAAGTACGATGCTATCTCAAAGATAATAGGCTCCAAAATCTCGACGGCTGAATTTTAATCGTTCTATGGGATATTTATCACTGACATAAAGTAAATGGTCATCTACAAAGAGGAAAAAAATATGATTTCTTTAAAGGTTGGCTAAGTAATGTTTGAACAGTCACTCCATGACTTTTATGACTGAAAACGGAACTTTATTCTGAAATTTTGGTTTGTTTCAGCAAGGTTTACCAGTTTCTAAAGATTAATGACAAGTAAAAACCACTAAAACCAAATTAAATATTTTTTGCAGATTATGTGTTATGAACTATGTGAATTCTCTGAAATCATGGGCCGTACCCCTTAAGAAAAAAGGAAATCATGTTTCATGCTTGAAATTAGATGTAAATAAGAAACATCATGCCTAAGCAACACTTACATGTGACACTTTGTATAGGGGCATCAACATGTTTTTCTCCATATGCCTAAACTACCTTGAATTTGAGGTGAATTTACCATTCATCAAACTTTAATTAGACTTACTGAATTATCCTTGAAACTTTGTCTTGGACCGTCTTTTAGGATTCTATTAAATAAAATCTTGTCCAAAGTCAAAAAAGATGAACCTTAGGTGTAGATGGAAAGTGAAAACCCAGAACCTGTAGCTAAAATGAAATAAATGCATAAAGGCATGCAAGTTATTATTAATTTCTATTTTGGCATGGAACCCCTCTCACAGAGAGAGGGGAGAAAACTATGGGAGAAGGGCTCCTTTGGGCGTGATCTCTGGATGTTTCTTCTTAAGAATAAATGGGGGGTACAACAACCCTTATATAGGTCACCAGACAGCTCTCTCGTTCCCACTCTACTATCTGGGACTAAACATTACCCACTACAACAATTATCTCTATCAACATTCTCCTTTAAACTGAAGCATGGAATGCTAAGCTTGTACAACACAAATCTTCATTGTCACAAGTAGAACACAATGCACCAATTGTGCAACTGAAACTGGGTCATGGCTCTCCTCCACACGAACGGCAACAACTGCATCCTTATTCTTGCTTGTAGGCAGGTGTGTTGATCACACATTAGCATAGGTTGGAGTCTGGTAGATGAACTGCAGAAGCTGGCTTTGATTGGTCTCTCTCCTAGAGACTTCAATTGGTGCTGGTGCCTTACCTATTGGACATCTTAGAAGTGGGTCTCTCTCTTGAAGACCTCAAGATTGGCCTTCTCCCACACGGAAACTTGATGTGGGTCTCTCCCTTGGTGACCTCGAGGTTGGTCTCTCCTATATGGAAATCTCTGTAGATTTCTCTCATATAGGGACCAAAAATATGTTTCTCTCACAGAGGGACGACGAAGTGAGCTTCTTTCATGTGGGGACCTCAAAGAAGAAGTCTCCCTCACATGGGAGTCACAAAACTCACAATCTCTCTCTTATACTCGTGTGGGAGAAGAAATTAGATAAGAGAAAAATAAATAGAGAAGAGTTTCTCCTCGTCATCTCTTCCACATCATTTTTTTCCACTCGTTTTTCTTCCTTTCTACCCCCTTTTCTCTTTCTTTTTACTCATTTTTTCCCTTCTTTTTTATTTTTTTAAAATTTTCTTCTTTACCGTTTCATATATATATATAACCATCTAGGTAGTAGGCTATAATTAAAAGAACGAGAAGTAAAGAACATGCCAAAAGAAAACACCAATCGTTTTTTTTAGGGTTTGAGTAAACCCTTTGTAGATCGCCACTGCTGTTGATGCCGTCGAGGGTGCAGTCACCAATCTTGTGATCTCGCTTGAGATCATTGCTACAATCTTTGTTGGATGAGATCACTATGAGAGATCCATGAGCCTCTGGCAACCCATGGATTCGATCCTTCATTGCACCTTACTACTCTGACTTGCCACTCCTCTCGCTCTCTCCTCTTGGTAAGCAAGTTTGCAATTGAGACATTCACGTTGATCACTTGATTTGATCCATTTCTCATGTTCTTCCCTTCGCTTCAAGTTCTCTTTCTTCCTCGCTTCCCTCGCGGTGGCACTCGAGGCGAGAGCTGCTATTATCGTGAGAAGCAGAGCACCAAATGAAGTCGGAACATGAAACCTCTCATTGGAGTTCTCAACTACCAGGTAGCCGCCACATCAATCGTCGAGGTTGTTGGAACGTTGCTGATGTTGGAACAGAGCAGGACAACGCCACCCAAGGTTGCAACCATACTAGAATTAGCTCTTGTTCACCATTAGGTGCAGGAGGCGTCTTCCTCATCATTGGCCGTATCTCCTTCCAGCACGAACCAACCAACTTGAGAGATTAGGGTTTCCCCTTCACACACGAGATAGAAGGCACCAATCGAGAGGAACCCTAAAATGAAGAATCGAACATGAACAAAGCCCAAAATCGACTTGCTTTGATGCCATGTTGAAATATAAATAATCAAATAAAATGAGCACGAAATTAAAGCTTCGTAATATGAACACTTGGGTTTACATGAAAACCCCTCTCACACATAGAGGGGAGAAAACCACAGAAGTGCCCCTGTAGGTGTGATCTCTGAACGTTTCTTCTCCAAAGTAAATGGGTAGGGGTGTGTACAATGACCCTTATATAGACCACTAGACACGATTCTCTCTCCCACTCTATTGTGTGGGACTAAACATTACCCACTACAACAATTATCTCTCTCAACATGTGTTGGGATTTTGAAAATATCCCACGTGGCACATGCCACTCGGCAATCATCAGGCCACGTGGCAGTGCCACGTGGTAGCCATCTGAAGACCCAACAACCAGTAGTGCAAGGTCCTTTGGACCAATTTTGGGTGCACCAAAAATAGTTGTTTCATGTTTTGATTATTTCCTATTCCTAGTTGGTTATTTTCTATTCTTAGTTGTTTCCTATTTTTAGCAAGTTGGTTTAGGAAACTGGTTGTGGGATTTCTTAAAGAGATTATATCTTTCCAAATGAGAGATCTAAATCTCTAATAGGAATAGAGTCTTTACTATTTTTAGTGGGTATGTTCTCTTTATAAATAAAGAGCCTCCTCAACTTATTTCAGTTGAGAAATTGAGCAATAGAACAAATATTTACAAAACATCAAAGCTCGTCTCCTCTCTCTACTTCTCTCTCTGCTGTGAATCACCAAGGCCAAATCAGGCCTTCAACCGGTCAACAAGGAGCCCTTGCTCCTTCATCCAGTTGTTGCCTCTTCTCCAAACTCACTAATCACCTAGATCAGACGTCTTATACGCACATTCTAGTACTGTGCGTGAGATTTCTAGATCTCACCATGCACAGGAGCCTCCATGCTACGTTTGCGGGAAATGGATAGTACTTGTAATAGCTTGAGTTTATGTCGTGCCCCTTGGGTCATGTTTTTATTATTATTGTCTTTATTTATTATTTTGTTATTGTCTCGTACCTTTTCCACCTCTCTATATATTGGGTGGTAGGGTTGCAGAATAGTCTATTCGATTCATGTCATCCCATTTGGTATCAAAGTAGTGATCCTAGACTAGTGCCTGGATACCCCATCAAGCCCTAGCCTCCTCACCCTTCCTTTATTTAAATATTGGCACATTTACACTATACATTCATAAGTGAATTACAAGAACGGGCAGACCTTATTCAAAGTTCCACATGTCAATACACATGCCATGATTTATATATGTTCATCATTAGTTGGACTTGGATCATTTTTCATTGTATTAAATCTAGAAAGTGATTGGAATCCTTCCAATTAAATATGTTGTTCCAATGAAGGATTTTTTTAATTCTAGTATGGTATTTCACATTATACAGTGGAAACAACCTTACAGAGAAAATTTCCCCATCTTGATGTGTAGTGCCTGGAGAATAGGCATACTGGGAGCTCACTGATGTTTATGGAAATTCGAAATTGTGGTTTTGTTTGGTTTTTTCTTCAATGAAATCATTTTCAATGTAAAATGTTAATGCATTATATTCTGTAAAAATTGTAATATAACCAATTTTAAAATAAAACTATTTGTCGCATGAGCAGCATGACCCAAGTAAGATTATCTTGGAATTAACATGGTGTGAAATTATACCATAATGATACATTGAAAACTGTTAGAAGTTATTGTAAGCAAGAAAATTTTAACAGAAATTGTCGCAATCTGGAAAGCATGGACATCTAGAACATCTTGTGGACAACCAAAATAGGAAAAATAATATTCAATACCAAAATGCTGAAGGAAAAATGGAAAGGTTGGCAGATGGCTTACAAAACCACGAGAATGATAAAGTGGCATTAAAATACATCAAATGCAAATTAACTGGTCAGGAATCTGTGGTTTTCTACATCTAGGATGGGTGGCGACCCTTCAAGAATACTCCCTCCTCTCCCTTGAGATTTAACATATTGACTTCATTCAACTTTCTTTCTCATCTGCTTACTTATAGAAAGTTTCGGAAATGCTTCCATGAAAACGCTATGTACTTTCTTATATTATTTAAAATTTAGGTTGGAATTAATTGTGCATTTATTGCTTGTTGTCAGTGATCTGACATCTAGAGAGATTTTTTATTTTTATCAGCTTTAAGTCCTTAATAGTTTTCCATTTTTATGATGGGTCATATGCATATGCATTCATAATGTGTTTGGAACCAATGTTTTTTTTTTCTTTTTGATGGATTTTTATTAATGGTGGTTATTTCCTGGGTTATTACTGTTTGAAGATTATCATTGCTTTTTTGCTTTTGTTGATTCTTTTTCTTGATTTTACTATCTTATTACAATTTTTCCTCATCCAATCAGCGAATGTATGCAAAGGCTGCTGAGCTTTGGGCTAATTTACGTGTAGAATTATTAGCAGCAAGCTCTGTTATTAGCGAGGAGGAGAAACCTAGTTCCAGTCAGCTATGGCGTCTATACTGGGCAAGCCATCAGGTTTGCTTTGACTTTGCATGCTTTAATAATTTTTATTCATATGCTAATTTAATTATCTGTCCAGCGCTTCTTTAGGCACATGTGTATGTCTGCTAAGGTACCTATTGTAGTGAAGTTGGCCAAACAGGCACTACAAGAGAACAAATGTGTTGTAATTGGTCTTCAGAGCACTGGAGAGGCTCGAACTGAGGAGGCTATTACAAAATATGTAACTTCTCTCTAAACTTTGCTTTTCAGATTTTCATCTTGGACCTATACCTGCTATCAACATGTGTTGATTGGAGTGCCCATTATGAACTTATTGATATCATTTGGCAGGGCCCTGAGCTGGATGATTTTGTGTCAGGTCCCAGGGAGCTTCTGCTGAAGTTGGTAGAGGAAAATTATCCCTTGCCTCCATGCCCAGAGCCTGTGACTGGTAGTTCTTATCTTGCAAATGATAACTTTCATTTATACCTTGTATTTGAAATCTGTGTTGTGCTTGTGCTCTTTTTAAATTGATGAAAGAAGGTGATGAAGAGTTACAGAGCAAGAGGCAGTGTACAACTCCAGGGGTGTCAATGAAAGGAAGGGCAATAAAGGCTGCAAAGTGCAAATCTATAAGTGATGATGAAAGTGAGGGAGAATTGCTGAGTAAGCCTCATTAATACTTGCTTATTTGCTCTTATTCATGTTGCTTGTTTACTTATATGAAACTTTTTTGACCATGAAATTTCATGTAATTGCTGTTTATATATGTTCTTATGGAAATTTGAATGTTTTATTTATTTATTTATATATTTATTTTATACACTATGAATCACCTTATTGGATCTCGTTTCCAATTTAGGCTACTGGTCACTGAGGCACAGTGCCTTATTCTACTGCTGCCTGTGTCATATTTGCCATGACATTGAGGACTCTTGTTATTTTGAGAATCTAAAGGGCCTTGGGATCTTCATTAGAAAGGGTGATTCTGATTCAATTGCAGATAGAAGCATATTCAATTGAATCATTTGCTTTTTTGGATCAATAGGGAGGGTGATTTTGTAAGTTATCTTTGGAGGTGATCTGTAGATGTTTTTGATTACATGCTAATGCCGAAAATCTTTTTAGCCTTCTGTAATTCAAATACTTTGTTATTTTTATTGATTATTTAATGGACGTTATTGATATAAGTTATTGTATTCATGCACAAGTTGGCCTTGTTTCTCAATAGCTTACATTGAATGGTCATTTCACGCACATTTCTTTCTTAAGAGGATTATCTTTCCTTGTTTCACGTCTCTTCTTCTTGGTGAAAACCCTTTTTTACATATATTTATACAGCTGATTCTGATGCTGTATCCACTGACTCTGATGAGGAGTTTCAAGTGTGTGAAGTCTGCAACAGTGAGGTGGTATTTAAGTGTTTTTTTTGAACTTAAAAATGTCACAATTTTTATGGCTTTGTTGTTCTTATATGGCCATTAACTATCTCAAGGAAAAGAAGAGGTTGCTTCGTTGTTCTTGTTGTGGCCGACAAGTCCATCCAACCTGTTTGGTACCACCTGTCGCAGACCCTGTGCCAGCTGATTGGTCATGCAACACTTGCAAGGAGAAAACTGCCGAGTTTCTTGAGGCAAAACATGCATATATTGCTGAAATGTTAAAGAGGTTTCACCTAATTGTTGATGTCAAAATGAACATATTTATATTTTCATTTTATTCCTAAATTATAGCTGTCATTGGTTAGATATGAAGCAGTGAAAGAGCGCAAGTCAAATATTTTGGAGCTTGTTCGGCAGTTGGATCTTCCAACGAATCCCTTGGATGATATCATTGACCAGGTAAGACATGCATTTTCCCTAGTAATCTTTCTATTTTTTCTCACCACCAAATTTCATCTCCCTTCCTACATACGTTCTCTTTCAAAAGGTGAGAGGATGACTATTCATGATGAGTAGCCATCCAAGATTACTATTGGTAAATAAAAGTAGGAAAGATAACGTCAGTAGTACACATTTCTCTCCAGCCTATACAAAAAGACCTGGGCTTGAAAAGAACCTTAATATAAGGTCTGGATGAGTGAAAAACAGCCTCATTTCTCGATATAAAAATTGAGCGAAGCTAAGCTAAAACTGCAACTCTCCTTTTAAAGTAGAAATAAATAGTGCATTCTCTTCTGAAATCCAAAAAAGAAGCGGTGTCAACCAAATCAACTCTAGCTTGTCGCCAAAATCTTCTTGCCAGATTGCATTGGAAGGAAATTCGGTTGATATCCTCATCCTCTATTTCACAGAAAGAACAAGTAGCTGATGCCCTGGGAACCAGTTGGTGCTGCTCTACGCTTTTATCATAAGCCTCTCTATTTTCATCTCCCATGCAAACAATTTAATCTTAAAATGAGCTTTAACCTTCCAAAGTGATTTAGAATCCTACAATAAATCTCTCTTTATCAAGCAATTGTATTTTGGAACCTCATAAGTCTACTAATATTGAGAAATCACTGTTAAGCAACTGCCAAGAATCACGTTTCTGAGTTTAAGGAAGGTCTACTTGTTTGCTCATGGAGCCTAAGCAAATTATCCACTTGTCAATCAGACAGATTGGCAAGAAAGGAAGGAGTCTAACCTCCAAGATCAGACTCTGAAGGACCACTCCAACAGCTTGCTAATGAAGCATCCGGCCAAGTGCCAGAGCAAATCATATAGGAACTATATCTCAAGTGGACCAGTCTGGCACCAGTCATTTGTAATGATCATGTCTAAACCTGGGCTTAATTAAGAAAAATTGATTGTGAAACTTTTTTTTTGAAGGGGAAAAGGGGGTTAACAATGCTCCAAATTTTAATAAGGAAAGCTTAATACATCAATAGCTACAACACATGTCGTAGTGATGTAAAACCTGATCAATGTACATTCTCTCTCTTCTAAAAATTACGCCATAACACTAGCCAAATACACTGCAACAGGATGAAAGCTCCCCTAGAAGCGTTCCCGTTGGCAAGGGTCCCATGTATACTGGACCAGAAGTCCAAACTAATAGCCCCACCAGAATCCATCTAGCAAGCAAGAGCAAAGGAGCTACTAAAGAAAAGGTGGCCAATGTTTTCCACTCCACAGAGAGGACAAGAAGCATCCACGTTTGGCACCCATCGACTCTTATAGATTGAAATGACCAGTCTTCCTCTCTGTAAGATCCACAAGGAGAATTTCATTTTCGGGGGATTTTGCACTTGCAGATTTTCCTACAGTCAGCTGCCAATCCTTGATCCACTTGAGGCATATTCTCCATGATCTGAAGATTTGCCTTCTTTATGGAGAAGATTCCATGTCTCTAGATCCACCCTCTCTCTCTACCTTGGTTGGGCTGGAGGTTGAGGGTCTAGAGCAAAAGTGTGAACTCCTTAGTCCTATCATCAAATAGTGAAGCTGGTGAGGCATGTGACCAACATCCCTCAACATAGCAATCTGGCACAGAAGCTAAATAGTTGGATGCTAGGGTAGCAAGTCTAGGGTAAATGTATGCAATAACCCCGGTAGGGGACCACTTGTGCATCCAGAATCTAAAGTTGGAGCCATCACCCAGATAGTTCCTACAATGTGGCTTGGTTTTTGTCAAAATCTTATGCAGACGCATTTAAAATGGGCAAGAGCCATGAACTGGCGGCCTTATTTCATCCCAGTCGATGATATTACCATAAGATTCGCAAAGGATTCTTTTCTAGAGGGGTAGATTCAAACACATAAGTCAGAGCCCCACTTAGTATGCAAAGCACCATTCATTGTCTTCAAATTGAGTACTTCCAAGCTACCATTTTCCTTCTGTCTACAAACATCCTCCCAAGAAACTAAAGATATGAAATTATTGCTCGTGCTAGAAGCCTGATTCAATACATGGTTAGCACCATGCCTAGGATTTTGATGACCAAAAGAAAGTACAGGTGCAAAGTGGAAAACATAGAAGACAGATGAATTAGGCAGCCCCCCTTGGACAAAAGGTGGGAGGCCCATCCCTGTAGCAGCTTTTCCATCCTCTCTATGATGGTGATCTAGTCTTTGGTAGTAATACAACCTGTGGAAAGTGGAAAGCCCAAATAAGTGAAGGGGGTTTGTAGGGGTTGAACTCCCAAGTCTGACTTGTGCTGCCGTTTCCTTATCCATGCCAAACAAGAGAAAACCTGATTTTTGTAGGTTAACCTTCAAACCAAAAGCCTCCCTAAACACCTCTGTATCAATTCAGCTTTACACACCTCATCAAGGGGACCCTCTATGAAGATTATCATATCACCTGGGTAATATAGGCGACGTTGTGACAGTATCCCCATGTCCAAAGCTGAAGCCTCTTGTCTGCAGCTCAACATAAGGCATAGTAAGCATTAGCAAGGAAGTTAACAACAATGATGAAGAGCATTGGAGCCAGCAGGAAATCTTGTTGAACTCCTCTTCGAGGTTGAATCCAGTCATCTTCAGGCTTTCCATTCACTACGATAGAGAAAGAAGCCAATGTGACACAAGTTTTTGTTTAATGGGTCCATAATGGTGGAAAGCTCTGAACTCTCAAGGAAGACCAAAGGAACTTCCAATCAATCCTATCATAAGTCTTGGAAAAATCTATTGTCCAACAAAAGGCTTAGGTATTAGATCTCTTTCATGCGGATATTGGATGCAACATTGTAGTTCTTAATAATAGATCTTCCCTTGATATACATTCACTAGACTAGTTTGACATGGTTTTCGAATACATTTGCCAGGCGTCGAGCGAGAGCCTTGGCCACCACCAAATAGAGTTAGACAAGACAATCGGTTTATAATCATTAAGAGTCTGTGCCTTCTCCCTTAGGCAGTAGAAATAGGATAATTCTATTAATTCTTGATAAATCATCCCCTATTGTTAGAGAGTGAAAGTTGCCCATCACCTCCTTTCTATCAAAGACTAGAAGTCCTTAACAAACGGAATTGGGAGACCATAAGGTTTAGGTGATCCTCTTGCTTGAGGGAGTTCATGGTAGCCAAAACCTCCTCCTCGGTAAAGGGGTGAGTCATAGAAGCAATATCCTTCTCCTTAAGGCCACATGTGTAGTACCTTCCTAGATGCCACTTCCTCCACTATTGGTAGAAGAGATAGCAATAGAAGTTTGTAAATGCATGACCAACCTCCTCCCTCTTAGAATGCACATTCTGCCCATTAGAAATCCTGTCAATCCAATTTAGCTTGCTTCTTTCACTAGGAAATGTGTGGAAGAATATGGTGTTCTGAGTCCCCCTCCTTTAAATAGAGTTGCATAAACCTTTGCTGCCAAGCAATCTCATCCTTCTTGTCTTTTAACTGCACTGTTTGTCTAACTCAGGCTTGCTCTGGCCCCTCCTCCAAGGAGAGATCACGTGTGTCTTCAAGGTGGTCAATCCTTGATGTACTAGCAAGAACCTTATCCCTGTACTTTGAGCGGGTTTCCTTTAATTGCTTCTTAAGCTCTCGCACTTTTCCATGTAGGTAAAATACCTTCTTTTGATAAATATCTCAAGGATGACCATGGAGCACATTATCCGTCCACCATTGTTCAACCTTCCCCCCTAAAATCATTTTCCAATAGCTAGGGTCTCTTAAATTTGAAGTGTGAGCCAATTTTGGTTTCTTCTCTGAAGTCCCATTCCAAAGGAGTGTGATCTGAGAAAGGATGGGGGTTAACCTTTGCTTAATCCAAGAGGAAATTGTTCGCAAAAGTCAATTGAACCAAACGATTTGTTAAGCCTAGACTTGGACCCATCTTCCTTAGAGATCCTTGAAGTGAACCTACACTTGCGCATCTTAAGTTTGACAACATTTATAGTGGAAACCTAATTAATGAACTCCTTTGTAATCTTGTCTCTTCTAGAAAACCCTCTAGGTGATCTTCCAAGGAAAGGGCAATGTTGAAGTCACTAGCAAACAATCACATGTCTATTGTCAGTTGCTCATAGAGCTTAGACTAGAAAGTCGATTTATACGCAAAGTTACACGGATTGTAGACATCAATCATTCCAAAAGAGAAGCCATGACTTCTCTTAAAGTTGATTGCCATAAAGAAAGATCGCCTGGATGCACCAATGATGGAGAAGTTTTCTTTGTTCCATTCCATGAGAAAGCCACTAGATCTGCTAATAGAGTCAATAGTGACAAAATTGCCAAGTCTTCCCCAATCTTGCCTGGCATCTATGTTTGCAAGCTTCCGGTTTTGTCTCTTGTAAAAGGGTAATGTCTATCCTCCATTCTTGTAAACACTTCGCAAGGATACCCTGCCTATCCTTGTCCCTTAGCTCCTTGATATTCCAAGTTAAAATCCTCATTTTGCTTTTGTAACAACCCTTACAGTTGCCTTAGCCCTTCATGGAGTCCAGTAGTCCCAGCTACCTTCTTGCTCACATCACCATTACATAGAGGAGGTTGGTGGTGCAATAGAGGCATGTTGTGCTCATCCACCCACACCTTGCCCTCCAAACACGGAAGAATTGGCTTTCATGAACCTACTAACGATAGGAAGATCTTTGTTGAAGGGGGTGAGCTGATTCAAAAGCTACATCCAACGACATTACTACAGGGGTGTAGTAACACTTGTTTGCTATGTCGTATCATCTATATGATACAGTGCCATGAGTAGATTGTTATTGAGGCACATCTAGATTTTGTGATTGATTAGGGTCCTTGTTCATTGGTAACCGAAAAGAAAGATCAATATTGCACATACTATACGTATATCTTGAGAGCGCAATAAACCAGTAGAGTGGCTTGGGAGATTATACCACAATAGTTGTTTCCAAGGGGATAGGTAGGGGGTTATTCCAGCTTAAGGCAAGACTATAGAGATGAATCTTCAAAATCCATAGTCCTACAGGAGTTGGGCATTATTACCCTCTCACATGGATGCCTAGGCATGAGAGGTAGGGGGTTGTGCCTCTGTTGAAAACTTAAAATTGGTAGATGACCTTAAGGGTAATGAAACATGAGTGCCTCGCGAGAAAGGGTGCGTATCTGTAAGCGAGAGGGAGAGATCTGTTGGAGTGATGTCAGGGGTGAGGAGGGTGAGTGATCTCTTGTGGTTGGTCAGCGTTGGAGGAGAGAGCATTGAGAGGGGCTGATGCAGTGGGTTGGAGACCTGTGATGTGAGTGAGGTGAGAGATTGCCTGCTTTCAGTGTCGAGGCCTTAGACATTGTGCAGATGATTGTAGGGGCTCGGTGATTTACTTTAGGTGTTGAGGGACAGGCCATCGACATTGGTCATGCCCCTTGAGCATGGAGTGGAGGAGGGTGGTCGATTGCATTTTCGAAGGTGGTTATGATAATGATTGCAAGATGCTTGTGATTCTTGCTCTGTGGCCATCTTTGTTGCAGGAGGGTGTTGGATACTTTCTGTACGATACGATGTTTGAGGGGGTGATCGTTGCCATGATCGATGAGAAGAAGATTTTAGTGCACAGTTGCTCTTGGGAGGATTGTGAGTTGCTTTGGTTTCTCTCTCTGGTGATCAGGGATGTGGAGGTGCGGTGGCGTGATTGATTTGATTTTGATGGAGCATTGGTCGAGCGGCCATCGCTTGCTTTCTTGGTGAAGTAGCAGTTGGTGGGTATCCTTCCACAGCTTTACACCTTGGAAACAATGGTTTCCCTTGTCTTTGGCTTTTCATGCTTGAAGCATGCCTCCAACGTTGGACCCGATGCTTGCAATCTGTGGTAGGTGCTGATGTTGGTCAAGGTTTGAAATTAGGTCGCCATCCTACTGAGGCTACTCGTGGCTGGTGGATCTTCTTGGGTCGTGCATGTGGAGGTCATCGGTAGGGAGGATCCTATAAGGAGGCCTTGGAGTCTATTGGTTTGATGTCGAAGGCGATGTTGTTTGTCCCTCCATCGCCAAAGGTTGCATTGCTGCATGCGAGCTAGGTGCGTGCTGTGTTTGGAAGGTGAAGGGCTTCGCGAATCCTACCAACCCTATCGGTGATTGTGGTGCCTTCCATGGAGATCCTGAGCCTTCTGTGTCGGAGAATTGCAATAGGGGATCCCTTCATCTCCTCGGTGCGTTAAATGTAGTTTTGGGTCTAGTTAGCATCATATGTGGCGCTTAAGATGGGTCTCTCATATTGGGATTTGGGTGTGGTGCTCTTGTGGGTTGGTCTCCGTTGCATGAAGGTAGAGTGTCCAAGGTTGTTGATGCCAAGAAGAGTCCTGTAGGTGGGGTGTAGGGTGAATGACTTATCATGGTTAGTGTCTTGTCATGAAATGTTAGGGGCCTTCATGGTCTTGTACGCAGGATCGTCCTATGTCGATATTTGGATGAAATGAGAATGAACTTGTCAGCCATGGCCTTCAAGGCTTGTTGTGGGGGCCTATTTTCTAATTTTACTTTGCAAAGGGATGAATATGTTCTGACTCCTTTCTTATAATACGCTGATGATAGCCCTTTCAGAAAAAAAAAAAAAACACTAATGATACCTTGTTCTTGGTTGAGGGGCGAAGTAGGGAGGCTAAAAACGTGGCTACATTTGTTAGCATCTTTGGAGAGATATATAGTTTGGTGGTCAATTGTAGCAAATTGGCATTTGTGCCTTTTCATGCGTTGGAGGATGAAGTTTTGTCTTTCCTGCAGTCTCTCCACATAGACATGAGCTATCTGCCTTTACTTTATTTGAGCTTACCTTTGGATGATAAACAACTTACTTTGTGGAATTGGGAGCCTCACTTGGAGAAGGTGAGGAAGAGGTTGAATTCTTGGAGTGGGTGGTTGTTGTTGAGGGGAGGTTGCCTTGTCCTGCTTAAAGCGGTATTGTCAGCTTTTTTGATTTTCTATCTTTTCGTCTTTCGGCCTCCAAAGAAGGTGGTACGTTCTTTGTTACCACCTTCTTTGGAGAATGTTAGGAAGCAATTCTTTTGGAAGGGTGTCGACCATACGGGGTGTTTTTATCAGCCGATTTCTTGGGATGTAGTTTGTTCTCTGAAGGAGGGTTGCCTTGGTGTCCGTGATCTCGCTAGTTTTTGTGATGCGCTACTTGTAAGTGGATAGTGAAATTTTTTGGTGGTGGGGATTCCCTTTGGTAGCAAGCTATGTCTGATGCTTATGGCACGGTCTTGGTCATGTCAGAAAGGGTGGTGCTTCCTTGTGGTACTTTTGGCTTTTGGAGAGCTCTTGTCCTTGCAATGCAAAAGGTGTCTTCTTTCTTCCACCCTAGATTGGTGAATGGAAGGACTTTTAGGTTCTGGATGGATGATTGGATGGAGGTTGGTTGCTTTTGCTGATTTAGCACGTAGACTATTTGGTTTGATGGATGATAAATTGTGAAATTGTGTGAGGTAGAAGACATTTGGGATGAAGGTTCTACTTCTTAGTCACTTCTTTTTTTGGTGGTGGACTTTCTGATGCCAGGGTTTAGGATCTGCAGTTGCTGCTTTCCATACTTCATGATTTTCGCTTAAGTCCCAATTTGGTTGATCTGCTAGTTGGGACTGAGGGATGCTTTTCTATTGTTAAGGCCTACAAACTGTTAAGGGGAAACGTTGTACCTGCTGACAAGCTGGTGGAGGATTGTTGCCTTTTCTGGTGTATGTGAAGGGGGGAACTTTTGATATGGCTTTAGATTGCTTAGCTGTTTGGAAGATGAGGACCCCTCTCAAGGTTAGGATTTTCCTTTGTCTCCTTCATTGGACGCGGCTGGTTATGAAGTCTTGGAGGAAGCATTGGATCCATGATTCGGACACTGTGTGATCTTCATGGGGTGGAGGAGGATCATTCACATCTCTTCCTTGGGTGTGGTTTTGCCAGCTCAGTTTGGGAGCACCTTGCCATTTTAGGTGTTTTGGTGGCCTCTCTATCTGATTTCTGGGTGGCTTTTAGGAGTGACATTTAGGCTGACTCATTGGCATGGGCCAAGGCCTGTGCTGCTTTATGGTCAATCTTGGATGCAAAGAAATGTGGTTATTTTTCGTCAGGAAAGAGCTTGGAGTGTGAAAATGTTGTAAGGAAAGCTTTGCCTCCTTTTGTCTTTGGTTCCAGCGCACGTAACCTGGCTGTTTTGAAGCGATAATGCAGCAGATAACTACTGACCTTCTCCGTGTAGTCATCCTTTTCCTTTCCCCCCCCCCCCCCCCCCCCCCCCCCCCCCCCAAAAAAAAAAAAAACTATATTCCAACTCTCTATTGAAGAAACTGATTTGTCATTGTTTCCTATCCGAACGAACAATCTCTACTAGGGCTTCATCTCATTTTTTAGTATAGGCCTCCTTTAGCTTGTTACAATCTACGAGGACATGGCTTAAACCATGCAGATGCTTAGCCAAGCTCCTAGTTGCTGACTCAAACTTAGGAGATGCCTCCCACCAGTCCATTGAAATCCTGAAATCTTGAAGAAGCCAAGATTTTTTAAACTTGAAAGATGTTCCAGGCCTAAGGTTTTCATTGGACTTCTATAATAATAGAGCATGATTTGAGAAAAGCCAGTCTACTACCTCCATCAGTACTAATGGAAATGCCTCCCTAAAATCAATGGGACACAGATATTTGTCGAGCTTGGACTCAGCATTCTCCAAAGTTGATTTCTTTCAGGTGGAAAAGGCAGCCTGGAAGTAGGAATATGAATCAACTCTAATTCAGCAATCAGTTCCCTAAAATCCATAGGCTCAACATCACCTCCACCTAGGTCACCTGGCTGATACTAGAGATCAGCATCCAAGACAATCCTTTTTTTTTTTTGAAAGAAGACATGTTAAATAGCCTCAATTAAGCCAAGCGTTCCCTTTTAAAATCTGCATGGAGCTCCTGCAACTCATTCCATAAAGAACCAAATAGAGATCCCCCTTATGATCCTCAAATACAAAGGAAGAAGTGGGAACCATCTGTTTGTCACTAGAATAGCTGAAGTGGTATGGCATCCCTTGCCCTCTTCTATCTTGAAATGGTTTTCTTCCATGCCACTAGCAGGCATCCAGATCAACTGTCGGAAGCCAATGACATCAAGAAGAAGATTGGAGATTCAATGGTGTAATGTTGAGAGGTTCTGGGGTATGCTGGCACCTGAGAAAAGAGGATTTTGATGTCCTAGTAGGTGCCAGGGGAGATGATTGTCAGTATAGTCATATTGAAGAGATACATAAAGGTATTTGAATAATTGTGTAATTTTGGAGCATATGCTGGTGGCTATAATTGATGCCAATAGATAAGCTACATCCTCTATGGGAGTCGAATGATTGACATTGTATTACAAATGCAATGCTCTAACGTCTAAGCTAAGCGGGCTTACATAACATACAATAAACTGAAGTAGTGTATAGGAATGCAGTAAGTAACTGGAGTCTCAGTGAGCTATTTTTTTAGCAATTCAAGAATATATGATATATATATGCTGTTAAGAAGAATCTATTTTCTCTTTATTATAAATCTTCACAATGGTTATCATTTTAGATTTGATATCTTAGTATACTGGAGCAGCTACAACCAACCTGTCTTCAACTTATGGCATCCCAATTTTCCATCTTTGTTCCCTCCAAGTTAGTAGTTGCACAAGATTATCTGGAACCACATTGTCACCCAACATAAAAGATATATCTGCGAAATTGATCTCCTTTCTGTGTACCTTAAAGCTCCTTATGCTTGAAGAGATAACTTCTGTGTTCCAATCCATTAAATGTGGAGTTTGGTCTGGATTAATGTTATCGAAGAAGAATGCTGCATCTTTGGGTACTGAATTACCAAGGATTTGAACTCATCAGAGTCCTTCCATTTGGTTTTCAGAATCTATCTGTTTCCGATGGCTAGCTTAGCTCAAGTTGCGATGTACATGTTCCCAAGGGATTTACAATGTGGTATTTGCTGGTGGTAGTATTTTTGTGGACATGTTGAAAGGATTAACCCATGATACACCATTACATGGAGTCTTAGAGGAACATTACAAGGGGTGGAACTCTTAATAACCTCAGTCAAGGTTGATGTGTTAATCCAGGTTAACCAGTTACAGGATGTAAATATCTGGAAAAATAGTTAGACAGATGAACCAAATGAAAGACTTGTAGCAAGTTTTTAGGAGGCACAGTAGCTTTTCATGTTTCGTTATAAAATTTAAACATATAACAGCAAAACTAGGATTGTGGTGCTGATGTCACTGTTTTGTTCATATATAACAGCATACATATGTTACATTTTGTTGCCTTGTTTTTTTCAATTCTGCAATTTTTTTGAAAGCATTCCTTCTCGCAGACTTCTCCATTTAGTTTTTGACCTCTTTGGGGACATTTCTTGAAAAATTATATTCACATTAGATGACTGGCTGGCAGAGGCCTGTTAAGAACTAATATGAATAAAGAGCCTGTATTTGGGATCTTGGTCCCTGTTAATTTAACTGATTTTTTTTCACCAGCTTGGTGGCCCTGATAATGTTGCAGAAATAACTGGCCGACGTGGAATGCTTGTTAGAGCCACTGGAGGGAAGGGTGTTATCTATCAAGCTAGGAGCACGTATGTCTGAAGCATTGGTTCTTTACATTTTGCCTTGTGTCTTATACCATAACCTTGTGCAGAAAGGACGTTTCTACAGAGATGATCAATATGCATGAAAAGCGACTATTTATGGATGGGAAAAAGTTAATTGCAATAATTTCTGAAGCTGGATCAGCTGGTGTATCCTTGCAGGCTGATAAGAGGTCACTGAATCAGGTATTTACTTTGCGAATGAGATTGCTTGTTCATTTAAAGAGATTTCTATTATTTGATTAGATGAATTACCTGGTGAAGAACAGCGTAATATTTAAATCTTTAGTCAATGTTACAATGATGTTTTTTTTCCAAAAAAAATAAAATGATGTTTGTTTTCTCAGAGACGAAGGGTGCATTTAACTCTTGAACTTCCCTGGAGTGCTGACCGTGCTATTCAACAGTTTGGAAGAACACATAGATCTAATCAAGCTTCTGCACCTGAATACAGGTTGGCTACTTATCACATGCATTAATATGTCTACTTGCATGCACATAACCTGCATCTACATTTTGCATTATGAAAATGAAACCTCAAATTTCAAACAGGATGCTTGATGTGCTTTCAAAACATTGTTATTTATCTATGTTGAGAGAAATGTGTAGTGGTTTAGTCCCACATAGTGGAGTGGGACTTTTGTTAGTGTTTGGTGGCTTTAAATAGGCATGTACCCCCCACTTTTTCTTTCGAGAAGAAATAACAGAGATACATGCCCTATCAGGGCACTTCTCCCGTGGTTTTCTCCTCGCTCCTCATGAGTGGGGTTTCCACGTAAATCTAAGTGTTTCTATTATTTTATATCTTGATATCATTCATTTCTGCTGGTTTATTTTATTCAACTGGATATTAGAGCAGTTCGTTCCTTGGGTTATCTTGTTTATTTAATTATCACATTTTATCATTTTTGTACTTGGAGTTCTCTTCCAAGAAGAAGGATCTCGAGGAGGATCTTCTTGGTGGAGATCATGGTCTAGAAGGAGATCTTCCTGGTGGAGGTCTCGAGGAGTTGTGCAAGAGTTGCAACATTCTTGATCTCAATGAGAGATCGCGCGAGAGATCTTTGGTGGCACTGACGACGGTGGTCTCCTTACCAACGGCAATCAAGAGAGGAGGAAAGAGAAGAAGAGCGTACGACCCCTGATGGTGCTGGTAGGGCCTACGATGCCCACAAAGAGAAGTCCTCCTAAGAAGATGTCAAACTCGCACGTGTTCCTCGACATGACGATTGGCTGGTCAAGGAAGAGGAGTCCTTGTCCTCCAACATGAGGATGGCGATATTAGTGAGGGCCTTCTTGGCGTGGAGGACTTGGCCCTTACCAAAGGCGTGGTGGTGGTCGTCAAGGGCGATGGCTCAATGACTATGTCCAATGCCTGGTCCATTGCTCGTAGTGGTGTTGATGTTGGTGGCGACATTCGTGTCCGCATCGGCGGCGACGTCTGTGGCCTCTAAGGATGAGGTGGAGACGAAGAGTTAGGTGAGCAAGATTGTGAAGGTGGCTAGTCGGAGGAGATCGCGAGGGCTCAGCTGCACACCATAGGTGCTAGGCGACGCTGTTAGGGCTTTCGCGTGGTCAAGGCGAAGATCAAGGAGGAGATTTAGCATCACGTGATCGCGCGTGGAGATTGAGATTCGTGGCGAGATCTCATGGTGAAGATTGTGAGGGGACTGGCATTGATGACGACAAAGATTGGGGCGACGATCTCTACAAAGACCTAGCATATGAGATTAGCGGTGTCAATCTCGCAACAATGATGATGATGTTGACGCTGGTGGAGGCCTTTGGGGATTTGCGGGTTCCCCTCTGTGTGTGGGTGTGTATGTGTGAAGGTCTGGCTTCCGAGAAGTGTGGGAAGAGCAAAATAAAGGAAAAAGGGGGAAGAAGGAAAGAAAAGCAAAAAAAAAGAGAAAAAAAGGAGAGAAGGAAAAAAATTGATAAAATGAAGAGGGAAAAATAAAAAAAAGGTGAAAAAAAATAAACAAATGATGATAAATGTTTAAGAGAAGAGGGGGATAAGCTCCTATATTTTATTCTCATTTCTTTTCTATGTTTGTTTCTTCTCTCATATGAGTATGGGAGAAAGGTGGAGTGTGGAAGCCTGTTGTAGACATCCCCTATTTGAGAATCTCTTTTGTTCATGGACTCAACATGAGAAATCATAACTCTGGGAGGTCCAGAGTTTCGAGGTCTCCAGAGAGGGAGATCCAAGTTTCGAGGTCCTCAGAGGATAGGTCCATTTCAAGTTTCTATGTGGGAGATCCGGTTTTGTGGACTTCGTAGAGGGAGATCTAGTTTCGAGGTCTTCAAAGGAAGATCTCATTTTAGGGATACTGAATGGGGAGCCACCAGCACCAGGTCTCTAGAGGAGAGGCCTCTTCTCAGAGCCAACTATAGTTCATCTAGCAACTCCAGCCCGTGTTCCTGCCTACAAACAAGAACTAGTTCAGAGAGTTGTATTATGTTGTGTAGAGTAGATTTCTTTGTGTTATAAGCTGAGCATTTCATGCTCTAGCTTGAGAGGGAGTGTTGAGAGAAATGTATAGTGGTTTAGTCCCACATAGTGGAGTGAGACTTTTGGTAGTGTATAGTGGCCTATAAATAGACGTGTACCTCTCACTTGTTCTTTCGAGAAGAAATAACAGAGATACATGGTCTATTGGGGCTCTTCTCCCGTGATTTTCTCCTTGCTCCCTGTGAGTGGGGTTTTCACGTAAATCTAAGTGTTTCTATTATTTTATTTCTTGATAGCATTCGTTTCCGCAGGTATATTTCATTCAACTATCTATTGAAGAAATATTGTTATTTGTGATTGGAACCAAATTAATGCTGAGACAACATTAATTTGCTGCTTCAGAATAGGTAAACCTGCATCTGCACTTGTTTGTGAAATTGCGGTGGCTTTTCAACAAAGTACTTAACTAAACTAGTCTACTGTTAGAATCACAGTAAAGACTAGATGGGTTAAGCATATCTAAAATGGAAAAGAAACTTGGAGAACACGAATTGTTCTTAGTTGAATTCTGTAAAAGGCACTTGCTTGTTATTACTACTTTTTATTGTGGTAAATACTAAATAACTGTCAATTTTATGCCTTAAGGTAGGGTACTACACTGCTGTAGGCGAAGTGGATGATATTGAGAGCAAAGATCAGGATGAGTGGAGAGGGCTGGTAGGTATATCATAATGAGGAAGGAGTGTGTAGGTTCATTGGTGTTGGCCATGGGAGGTTTCTTTGTTCAGGTGTTATGGAAGGGGTGGTTATCTCTGTGGGGGGAAGTGCCATTTAATTAGAGATCATTGGGATCCCGTAAAATGCCATTGGGTGTAGGGGCCTTAAGCATTCTTGGGACTGATTGTGATGCTTATCTTCATCAGAGTGGAACTTCCAAGAAGGTGTTCAGTAGGAAGCCTCCAAAGAGAGGAGGAATGGGTATGAAGTCATTGTTTGAGGTTGATGCTGGTCAGAAGTGTTGGTATGTAACATGAACTTTTTGCGGGCGAAATTTCTTAAAGGATGTTTATTTTGATGCTGCTAATGAACTAGTGTGTGGAGAAGGTGGTGTCTGCTTTAAATGGTTAACTTTGCTTCCAAAATATTTCTCCTCCACTTGCGTGATAAAATTGAAAGAGAGAGAGATGCAAACTCATGTTTAATCGTAAACCAATGGTGTGTGATGTTGGCTAGGAGTTGATGGTGATGGGGTTGTAGACTATGCTTGTTGTGCTCCTTGGGTCTTAAAGCTATTATTGTCTCTTTTGTTATTTTCTTATTTGTACATGGGGTTGTCTTGTACTTTTCTCATCTCTATATATTGAGAGATAGGGCTACTGAATAATCGACTTGGTTTATTCTATCCCTCTTGGTATCAAAGTAGCAACCCTAGGCTGGTGCTTGGGTATCCTACCAAAAAACCCTAGCCTCTGAAGCCTCCACCTCAATCCCGATCTCCTCCTTGCGCTACCACCTCTTGCACCTTGTTGGATCATCTCCGACCAGCTGCAGTGGCCCCACCAATGACAGTTAGCGTGGCTGGTAGGGACTATCTCCCTCGAGCGATGCGCATGAGGTGCTCCTCCTTGGTTGGTGGCGTCGTTGGGGAGCCTCTTGCCCTAGTGTGCGTTTGCCATGTTCCAAAGGGGACCTCTCGTGGTTCCTGATCTGATTTTCAGGGCTCATTTGGTTCGGATCTCACTGCTATGGTCTAATTTTGTGATCTCCAATCATAAAATCATGATTTGAAAATTAGATCTTAGTGTTGTTTATCTTGTCATTGAATGTGATAGCCTTATGTGTTAGCTATTGGTTTTGATTTGGTTGAAAGCTAGATGGCATCTTCAAGTTCCTCGGAAGTGACATTGGACTCTATGTCGGAGATGGGGACATACAAGAATCCCTTCATTGGTCCCATGGTCAAGTTGGATGAGACCAACTATCCTTGATTGTCATAGACCTTCCTCATGATTGTGGAGGGTCATGACAAAGAGCATATACTACTTCAATTGGAACCAATGGAGAAGGCGAGCAAGAATGCTACGTGGAAAAAGGATAACATCATGGTTTGTGCATGGACCATGAACTACGTTATTCCCTGTAGTGGTGTCGAGATCATGTATTACAGGACAATGAAGGAGAAGTAGGATGATAGTTTGTGTAATACCTATTCTCACAAGAACTTGAGTCAACTTTTCTAAATTTATGACAAGCTCTCCCAGCTTTGTCAGAAGGGCTGCTCATTACAATACCATTCTACCTTGAAGGGTTTGTTGGATAAGTATAATGCCTGTAGACTTGTATGCACGTGTGCCACGCAGAGGGAGTATCGCAGAGAGGCTGGTTGCTGTATTACAGTTTCTTTGCGGTCTTGGTTCAGAATATTTTGCAGTCTGTTCTAAACTTCTAACTCTTACTGAGCTTCCATCTCTGGAGGAGGCGTATAGTAAATTGAGTAGGATAGTTGTGGCCCTACCTTCTTTAGAGACTACTGGACATATATATGCTCTTGCTGCCACTTTTGGGCATGGAGGTAGAGTACTTGCACCACGGGGTAGGGGTTGTGGCTGCACACAAATTGGGAAAGTCGGCTCTTCCTACACCTTATGTGGAAAGATTGGCCATGCAAAGGCTACTTGCAGACCAAGCTTGGTCAACCTACTTTTGCTAATCAAGCGGATGCTACCTCAAAGGAACAAAGTGACATTGTTCCTGTTCTGAGTGCTACTTATGATGCCTTACTCCAGCACTTGACACAGTTGACTCAACAGACTCCTACTACCACTGAGACAAGTACCTTTGGCTTTTATGTATAAAACTCGCTCTTGTTACACAGACTGATCATCGAGGGTGTGCAGATTGGTTAGTTGATTTTGGAGCCTTATGCCATCTTAGTGGGGACCAACATTGCTGTAGCCACCTTAGGTCTATTCCGTCAGGCCAGACAATACATGTAGTAGACGGGAGGCACTCTAGGGTAGTAGGATAGGGGAAGGTGTTTGTTACCCTCACACTCAAATTGCCCAATGTTTTGTTTGTTTCGAATTTTCTGATTACCTTACTGTCTAATAAGCGAGATTTTTGTGAGAAATATTGGAGTTATAGAAAACCCGTTGTCGTAGTCGCAAAAGTTCGCCACCAAATAAATGTATAACTGAAGCTCGAGGTGAGCCTTGGCGAATACAGAGAGGCGAACGTTTGGTTTTGTAAATCTGTGTTTGCTTTTATTTGCTTTTAGTGTTTTTATCTTTTGTAATTTTTTTGTTATTTTTATAAGGTAAGAGATCAGGTCGATAATATCTAGATAATCTACTTGTAAAATAAGAGAGAGCAAGAGAGAGAGAATATCAATATATATCTAAGAGAATTTGCTACTGATAGAGAAGTAGAAAGCTACACTACAAAAGCGATAAAAGATAGAGAGAGGTGAGAAGAATCACCTTCGACAGCTGCTTGGAGGACGAATTGCTTTGACGGCGCATGGATGAAGGTGGTTAGAGGTTGGACGAAGACGAACAAAGCTGGAGGATGGAGGATGGGGCAGGATGGTGTCTCAGCGAGGATCTACTTCTCGATCGGGGTGAGAGGACGGCTACGGGATGCTCCATCAAGGGGGTGAGAAGCGGGAAATTTTTTTTACTTTTCTACCCTAAGGAGCATCCTGGGCTTGGGATCAGCTCCTTGGAGCTTTGGAGGAAGTTAGGAAAGAAGAGGAAGAGATGGTGAAATATGTGGTAGGGGTGGCCCTTTTATAGATGTAAAAATGGGGGTAGAAATGTCATTTCAAAGCTTAAACATTAATATCAGGTCTTTAGTGACGTTTATGGGCATCACTGTAACCGCACGACATTGAAGCCATGCGTGCATCCTTTGCTGTGCGATGGAGATTGGAGCGCTCTCGTACGTCCACGTCATGCACTCTTCTCCTTCAGCCGTTCGCGCGCTTAATTCTGTCCAATCAATATCAGCTATTCGATCGTCTGATTAGACAACTTAGAAGATGCACGCCTCCACCTTACTACGCTCGCAGCGTCGGCGTGCGATTGTGCGTGATCGCGCGCGTGTGCACAATGCTCTCATCCAGCGCGCCTAGCACTGCCACGTAGTCGCTCCCCAACCGTCTGTTCACGATCCTACAGACGAATTTTGCCTGCGCACTTCTTTAGCGAATTGCACCCCCTTTCCGTTGCTCGATTCCACATCGCGTGCTCTTCATAGCCTGCTTAACCACTGTGCTACCCATTCAATTGTGTCTCATTTTTGTTTTAATCACCTTCAGCTGTTGGATGAAATCCAATGGCCGAGATTGCACGAGCTTTTGATCTTCAGAGGATGCCCAGCTGTGGGTGGGTGACGTGGCTGGATCTTAGCTGTTGGATGTAAATCCAATGGCCGAGATCGCCCATTGATTACGCCTTCAAAGGTTAGGTGGGGATGCTGGGGCATTTTGAATGGCTGGGGTGGTGCCACGTGGTGTCATCCTGGCCGTTCATCTTTCAATACTTGTAGATGATGCCACAAGTGTCAGATTGGATCGATTCTCGCACCGTTGGACTGTGATCGTCGATCCGAACCCATCCATGCGGTTGGGTTCATTTAAGGTTCGGATTTTCACCACCTTGCCCCTTGACCACTGATCTTCCTCGGACTATATCTGATGCTATGGAAGTTTGATCGGGGCAATCTCGAAGGCATTGGATTACGATCGTCGCTCTAATCAGATCCGTACGGTTGGATCTTCAATCTGAGGCCCAGATAAATATCGCCCTGTCCTTTGACTACAAAAATGGTAAATTATCCTATAATTTGTACAATCTATTCTAAATGCAGAATAATTCATGATATGTAATATTTATAATGCTGAATGCAATTATATGCTTAAGAACATGCATAAATAGGCAGTTTATGTGAAATATATGTGTCTACATCCTTATCTGATAGTAGAATTAATAAAAAGTTGAATTGTTGTGTATTTTTTTTATGATCTGGGTTGTACCTTTTAGGATAAGATGATGGGGAGGACGATTGGTGGTGGTCGTGAAGTGGGGTTGTCTATCAGCTGGTCCAGTCTTCCTTTGCTGTTGTTTGCCATGGGGAGGTTTCCTTTGCTGCTAGGAGTCCGTTATAGTGGCACCTCCGCGTTGGTGATCTCTTTCTGGACAGGCTCAGACGTGTCATTCCTCACATTGCTCTTGCAATTGTGATTGCTTGTGATGCTTGTCAATTGGGCAAGCACAATCGTAACTCTTTATCCTGCCAGTTGTAGTCTTGGGTCCATAGAGTTGTTTCAACTACTTCATATGGATGTGTAGGGCCCTAATTGGATTCCTGATCTATTGGGTCACCATTATTATCTTGTTGCCATGGATGATTTCTCTTGTTTGTCATGAGTGTTTCTATTGAATAATAAGTTTGATGTTGGCATTATTATTGTACAGTTTATCTTGAAAATAAAGACAAGCTTTTGTTAAAGTTGTGAGATCTAATAATGCTCTTGAATTTTGTACCATGAAGTTATCTACTTTTTATAAGTCTCATGGGATTATGTATCGGATTACTTGTCCTCGCACCTCTCAGCAGAATGGAGTGACCGAAAGGAAGTGTTGACACTTACATGATGTGGCATGCACCGTCTTGATTCGTCATAGTGTTCCTTCACTTTACTGGGGAGATGCCATTCTTATTGCCTGCTACCTAATCAATAAGATGCCAAGTTTTGTTATCCATGAGTAGAGACCTTGGCATCTATTGCATCCTGATGGTGAGCTCTTTCATGTACCCTGTCGTGTTTTTAGGTGTGTTGCCTTTGTGCACCTTACCTCTCTTGGTTGGGATAAGCTTGCTTCTAGGGCTGTCAAGTGCGTATTCTTGGGGTTGGGACTCAAAAGGGGCGTTGGTGTAATGATCCCATTTTTGGTCGACATTATGTGAGTGCTGATGTTACCTTTTACGAGTTCATTCCCTATTTTCTATGGCTGAGTGTAGTCTTTCTCCTAAGGTCATTGAGACACCCATGCCTATATCACCTACTCCTTTGGAGGCTATTCCAGTCATAGATTCTATGCCTCCCCCTAGTGAGCCCGTATGGTTTCATGATCCTCTCAGTCATTTATAGGCTTCCAGTGACTTATAGGTAGCATTTTTCTTTTTCGACACCACCATCCTCTCCGGCTCAGGTGAGTACATATACTTTATAGGCTGATGATTTGTTGCCTAGTTGTGATGATGCAGTCTCTGTTGTTGAGCCTCGTACCTCAGACAAGTTAGAGGGTGCTCCCCTTTTAGATACAGTGCCAGAAGATCTTGACATTTTGATTGCTATTCAGAAGGCTCCATGCAGTTGTTCTCGGTATCTTGTTTCAGGGGTATTATCTACATACTATTTAGGGACGACATTTGGGAAGTTCTGCCAGGTTTTGTCTGCCATTCGAGTTCCCACAACTTGTCAAGAGATCATATTTGATCCAAAGTGGTGTCAAGTCATGGAGGATGAGATGGTTATCCTTCGCTCATGTGGCACGTGCCATGTGGAACCTTACAGAGTTACCAAACACTGTTGCTATTGTTGGTTTTTGATGGGTGTACACCATCAAGTACAACCTAGACGTGTCTGTTTCCAAACATAAGGCCTGGCTTGTTGCAAAGGGGTTCACCTAGGCCTTCGGTGTGGACTTCTTTGACACCTCTTCGTATGCACGCCTCCCTACTGTGCGCATTCTAATTTCTGTGGCAGTTTAGCGTGATTGGCAGCTTCACTAGTTAGATGTGAAGAATACATTTCTCCAAGAACCCCTTGGTTATGAGGTTCAAGGGGAGTGTGTGCGTAGGTTGAGGAAGGCAATATAACAAACAGAGTCTTAGAGCTTGGTTCCAAAAGCTCTTAGAAGTGGTAGAGACTGTTGGTTTTCAGAGGTCTTCGTTAGATCACTCTTTGTTTGTTAGGAAGACAGGAAAGGGAGTGGTAGTGCTTTGGTTTACATGGATGATTTGATTGTTATAGTAGATGATGTGACCAGGATAGCTGAGGTCAAGTAGTGCCTTGCAAGAAGTTTATCATGAAGGATCTCAGGTTATTGGGGTACTTTCTTAGGATTGAGGTTACATGCAACAACAAGGGCATAATGCTCTCCTAAAGAAAGTACGCGCTTGATGTTTTGCAAGAGACAGTGGGCAAATATTCTTATGGATCCAAAGGTTCATCTCTATGATGAGAAGGTAGAGATAGTGGGCAACAGACAATACAGGAAGCTGGTTGGGAGGCTCTTATACTTGACTATCACCAGATAAAATATTTCCTCGATTGTTGGGAAATTTAGTTTATGGATAGGCTGACAAAACAGCATTGGGATGCTTTATGATGGTGCTGAGATACTTGAAAAAAGCACCAGGATAGGGGATTTGTTTAATGCAGGGACCTCCGTGATTGTGGTATGCAAACTATGTAGGGTGCTTGTTGTAGGGTAAACTAGGAGATTTAATATGCATTCGTTGTAGTACACTCCTAAATCGCGCAACACATTTAAATTTATAAAACTTAGATTCTAATTGAAGTTCGAGGTCGTTAGCAGGGAGCAAATAAGGAATTCACGCATTAATCTTCATTCAGAATAAATAAGCACAATAACAGATATGTAATGAATAGAACTTATCAGATTAGCATTCACACATAGATCAATGTATCTCAAAAGATCATGGGATAAAAAGAAATAGAAAGATAAAATAATGGTGATTTGAATCACCTAGCATTTATATCATTCAAATAAATCAATCCACTTAGATACTTAAATAATCCAACAATACTAGCAGAATCAAAGAACAGACGTCGCCCATGTGTATCAGGTGCCTTAATAGTAGCACAGCTTCACAAGCAAGGATTGATATATCGGTGATATCGCCGATATATTGGGGATATATCGCTGATATCATGGACTTTTGTTAAACTTTAGAGCTATACATGCTAGGGTTTTTGCTTCCTTGTATTCCATCAAATATGAACTTTAGAACTATACATTCTCTGTCGACAATTCAGTCGTTGCACTTGGTTTTACTTATTGGAAAATAGGAAGAAGATTCTAAAACATCGGTGAGAAATACATTAGCATCTTCAAACCTCTATAAAAAGATGCATAAAACTAAGCACTTTGATAATCCATGGGGGTATTGAAAGGGCTATCTTGTCATCTTCCTTTGATTAAAAAATGTCATCCATGATAGTTCTTTCTTTCCCCCACAATAACCTAGGGTTGATAGGCTCACTTGTTTCAGCATGGCTTATCTAAGTACTTGCCAAGGTTTGACATATCACGATTTATTGACGATATATCATCGATATATCGCATATTGACGGGTTGGGTGGTATCCATACCACCCAAAGTGTATTTTTCTTGGATATCGGCGATATATCGCTGATATGGGGATATATCGTTGATATATCGCCGGTTGGGTGGGAAAAAATACTGTAGCGCTGTTGAAATGGGATGGCTGGGCGGAAGGTTGAAAACGATAGGGCAGGACTCGGCGGGAGGCGTAAGATTGAAAACAGGTAGACACAGACACAAACACACAGGTAGGACTGGACTGGTGCTGTTTGGAACCACACGTAGACACGCACGCACACACACGTTTTTTAGTCATTCCTTTATGATATATTAGTCATAAAAATGTTAATTTGACATTTTTTTATATTTTATTTCTTTCTGAGTAATTTCGCAAAAATTCACTGATATCAGCGATATATCCCCGATATATCCCATTTTTAACTTGTCAATACGATATCGATATCGATATTTAAAACCTTGTTCACAAGCACAAGGCTCTCTCAAGAGCCTTCTTCAGGCGTTTCAAACATAAGGCCTTCTCTTCTTTCTTCTCAAGCCTTCTCAATCACATGGCAAACTCTCTTCAAAGGCTAAGTGCAAGCCTCTCTTCAGCACATGGCCAAAGATCTTAGAGCAAAACCCTCCCCCCTCTCTCACAAACTCTCTTCTTCTCTTCTCTCTCAGATCGGGGGTAATCGGGCATAATATCGGGTAGTCGGATCCTATATAGTGCCCTGACCCGCGTGCCGTGTGCGCGGGCGAGGCGTGAAGGTGCGAGGTGTGTGAGTGGGGACCTGACCCCCTGTGACTTGGTTAAACAGGTGCAATCACAAAATCAAGTTAAACTGCATTGCCCATTTCTCATCTAATGATGTGGCACTAAAGTGTCTCCTTCGCGCGTAGTAGTTGAAGTCGCGTCTTCAATTGGAGTAGCTACTGAGGCTCTTCCACTCGATTGAAGCCCTGGAAAGGTTCCTGGGACTAGGCTGCAGTGTTTGGAATTGATAGCAGGGTCGGGGCAGGTTAGAGTGAGGTGGACGGAGTCGAAGACAACGATGGCGAGACTTGCACTTCACGAATACGGGCTCAAAAGCCTTGGTTAAAATGCTCCTAAGCTTCGTCGGAGGATGGTGAAGGTGATGGTGGGGTTCTTGTGGCGTGCGGAGGTGTGTGTTGAACTGGCGAAGTCGGGGAAGAGGTTGGCGACAGGTGGTGTTCGGTGGGCGTTTTGGGTATGAAATCCCCTCAATTTCTTGAGGGATTTTGGTGGGCGTGATATGGTGGAAATTGAGGGGTTTTGGTGGGCGTGATGTGGTGGAAGTTTTGGAGGTGGTGCGAAGATGTTTAGTGGTTTGTGGCGTTGGGGCGACCTTGTCGGAGCTCGGCCAAAGCAGAAGAAGACGGTGAGGGAGAGGGCGTGTAGGCGGTTGAAATAGAAGAGGAAGGAGTTGGGGAGATTTAGGAGAAGAAGAGGGAGAAGATAGGACTTAAACTAATGGACGAAAGGGCAAGGGAGGTGCCGGCTGTGATTGATCGGTGCAAGGGAAGGTGAAGCCTTCAGTGATGGAACGACGACGAAGATGGTCTGGGCACTCTTGCTATGGTTGTCAAGGAGCGGAGGAAGGTGAGGAAGACGGTCCCGCTGCCTATAGTATGTGGCAGCGGGAGAGGAAGTTAGAGGTAGAAGGGTCATCGGAGTTGCGGTGGAGGTGGCTGGAAAAGGAGAATTGGTGAAGAATTGTGGCCAAATCGTGCTAAGGATTGTGGCTTTGCAAAGGGGTTGATTTTATGGAGCTCCGGGCAAGCTCTGGACAAGGAAACAAGCCTAAATTGGCTTGTGCTTGAAGCACAGGAGACCCATGACTTTCGTGTGTTCGCACGAACTAATCCATCTGATTTAGGAGTCAAGATCTGTTTCAAAGGATTCCAAATAGTGTGAAAATCAATCCCACCAAATTTGGTGGGATTTGATGATGATTTGAGTATGTTTAGGAGTGGTCAAAGTTGGCCTGGAGGTCGGTTGACCTCCAATGGTGGTAGGGGGTTTTTCGTGAGGAAGACAACAAAGTTGAGGGGTTAAATGCAAGAAATTTCAAAAGTTAGGGGCTTGTTTGAAAGAAATAGAGTTTAAATGGACTGAAATGCAAACTAGGTCAAGATGGCCTCTGATTGGGTCCAAATTTTGGTATAAACCTAATTTGGATCCAAGGAATCTGATGGTGAAGTTGGATTTGAGTTTTGACCAAGTTTGATTAGGCAATTTGTGTATAAACTCAAATTAGGGCAAAAATCCGTCTGAGACTCTGTTTAAGATCAAAATAGGTTCAGATGGTTAAATCAAGGATACCAAACCTCTAGGAATATTTTTATATGAATTTTAGGAGATTTAGATGAATTTTATCATGACCAGAACTTCTGTAATTTAAGCAGGTCTAAAATTAGGATTTTGGGTGCTGTATTGTTTCTTGAAATATGTGAAATCCTGTTTCTATTTATATGGACTCACTTAGTAGACTTTTATGCTCATTAGATAGATTAATCCTTGGTAAATCCCGTGGTTACTCTACTTTCATGATATGATGTTAAAGCTATAAAATTAACCTTGTTTTAATGTTTTTCACTCAGAAAGGATATGTAAGGAATTATGGCTCTTAGACGACTATGTAGGAGCATTTTTCGCTTGATTTTGACTAATTAAAGCTAGTAATGGCTCATGATGATGTTATCATCAGTGTTTGGTGGACAGAAAGTCCACTACTTGATTTTATACCTATGTGTCTGGGAATCTAGTGACATGGAAGAGTAAGAAATAAATAGCTGTCTCTAGATCTAGCATTGAGTCAAAGTATAGAGCCATGGCCCATACTACAATAGAGACGATGTGGTTGAGAACTTGAGATCACTTCTCATAGATCTAGACATACTTGTTGACACACCCATGGAGATGTGATGTGACAATAGAGTGACTACTTAGATAGCCAACAATCTCATGTTCCATGTGAGGTTCAAGCATGTGGAGATAGATTACCATTATACGCTTGATCCAGTGATGACTTCTCTACGCTACTTTTGTTGACTCAAATGACCAGACTATAGATATCTTCACCAAGCCATTGTCACGATCTTCATTCAATGTTTGCTATTTCAAGTTGAGTATGATTACATCTATGCTCCATCGTGAGGGGGAATATTGTGCCCCTTTGGTCTTAAAGCTAATATTGTCTCTTTTGTTATTTTCTTAGTTGTACTTGGGGTTGTCTTGTACTTTTCCGATCTCTATATATTGAAAGGTAGGGCTAATGAATAATTGATTTAGTCCATTCCTTCCCATTATGCTTGAGCATTGGTGATGAAAATCTTGGTCATTGGAATCCCCCTTTGCCTTCACTACCTGGAGGTTATTCAAGCTGTTGTGTGTGCATTTGCTCGCTTGCAAATAATTGGGTATAGCTGAGGGGAAATTGCAGCCACCAAAGTTTCATGTTTCATCTGCGTGACCAATCCCTTTGAGGTTGCATTGTTGCACACTGGCTGGGGATAGCTTATTCTTCTTGTAACTCTTGTAGAGAGTTGGCGGTGGTGGTTTTTCCAATGGACTTGCCATTAATACCTATGGAGCTTTGCATCGTTTGGGAGGATGGTATGGTGGTAGGAGTTGAGAACTTTTTGGTCTTTCACTTTAATATCAAATCAAAGGGATTTTCAGGAGATTATACCAATTCAGAGGTTAGTGTAACATAGATATTGTGGGGTATTAGGCATATTGGCAAGGCAGTCACCAAGGACACAATATATGGAGCATAGATAACTCCTATGATGATATCACCTTTTTGCTTTTCAAAAAACTCCTATGATGATACCATGGCATCAATTTACTTGCCTATCATGATGTCACTAGGAGCATGGCCCTTGTAGGGGGTGTGATGGATTGGTCTTTAGATCCAGATATGCCTTTGTCTAGATCTTGGATTTGGGTCTCACATCATCTTTTCTCGAATCTGTTGTAGTTGCTCTTTCCTTGGTTCTAGTTTGAGGTATTGATTGTGAGGGCCTTAAGGGTTAGGAGTTGAATGGAATATTCTAATGCATTAGCTGATGAAAGAGTTTGAGCTAATTGTCACACAGTTGAGGGTTTCTGCCCAATCACCACATAGACAATACAATTTTTCATTTTTTTTGGTGTTTGTATTTAGTTCTGACTTGATCCCTTCTAAGCTGACTGACTGCTCTAAATAGCCACTTATTGGCCTCTAAGCTCTGTACTTGCATCTTTGATTTTATTAATGCATATGTATGGCCACCATCTTGAGTTTTCCTTCCTTTTATGTTCAAAAATAAATTTGGCATTACTGCTTTTTTATTTTAGGAACTGTGAAATTTTAGCAGCTTGACATTTTGGAGTTGCAGCCATCATCTGTGATACTTATCTGTTAGATCTTTTATATGATCTCTTAAGTTTTTAATGTGATATATGACATAGAGTTTGTTGTTAGCTGTTCTGGATTATAAAATGTCTGTGATGGTTTCTTTTTCAGCTCTTGACTTTATGCATAATCTTTTTCTGCAAGTATGGCAGGCTCCTTTTTACTAATTTGGGTGGTGAACGCCGTTTTGCATCAATTGTGGCCAAGAGATTAGAAAGCCTCGGGGCCTTAACACAAGGAGATCGCAGGTTCTCTCTCTCTCTCTCTCTCTCTACACATGCACGTACACCTTTGCTTGAACGTTTTGCCAATAGCTTATTACATATTTTGACCTTGTTCCCAATTCTGATTATTTGTGGCCATTGTATAGGGCGGGGCCCTCTCTGAGTGCATACAACTATGACAGTAATTATGGGAAAAAAGCCCTCTTCATGACGTACAGAGCAATAATGGAGCAGGTCTCTATTGCAGTTTCTAAAATTTGTTCTGCTTCTACAGTTATCAGAATATGTTCTTCATGCAATAATTCCAGGAAAAATCAGCTTCTAACTGGCACATCATTTAACAGGCCCCACTTCCTGTTATTCCTTCTGGTTGTTCTCCTGAAAGCCCTAGCACTGTGCAAGAGTACCTTAATAAGGCAAAAGCTGCACTTGTGTCAGTTGGAATAGTTAGAGATGCAACTATTGGTATGTTTTTATCTGTTTGTTTGATTGATAATATTATCATCATTTTTTTCATAGCCATTGCTTGGTAGGTCTAGGGTAACGCCAGAGAAAGGATATCTAGATAAATAGTGTATCTTACCACACAAGTGTATAACGCATTGGCATGCCTAAGCAGTGTGTATTGCATTAATTGCTAGATGGTTGTCCATGCATAAGATGAATATGATTAACATGAAAGTGTGGATGTTAATCGGAAAGTTTGGACAAGAGAGAAAAATCTACTATAGTTGAGAATAATGTACATACAATAGATGGGTAATTGGATTCTATCCAAGATTCACGTAGTAACAGGTTGAGTTTATTCCCACCTTGCCTCTTGAAAGATATAACAACCCTTGTCCTGATGTTTTATCTTGTAAAGAAATGCAATGTTTAGCCCTAACTGGTTCTTCTTCCATGGTTCTCCCTTATTTTATGATATGGTTTTCCAAGAAAATCAAGGTTTTCTTATGATAGACTATTGTTGTGCTCGTTCTGTTTATCTACTTCGGCAGAGCACTGGAGCAGGGATTTTCGTACTTCATGTTTGGCCGTTGTTGGGTTCCTTCTCTCTGTGTTTTGGTCTTTGTTTTCAAGATCTTGGATTTCAAGCCTTGTTCAAGCACATGTTTGTTGTGAATCCATTTGCTGGGAAATATAATTCCCCATCTAGAATTTTATTGCTGCTGCAGCTTTTTAGAGTATGGAGATTGTAAGGATTCATCGAAGCGAGATGGGCCTTGGCATGTGGAAGATCCCATGCGGGAGCATGGAGAGAGGGAGAGAGAGGGAGGGTCGCGGTGAGGATGAAAGAGAGAGGGGAGAGGGGGGGTGGGGAGGGGGGGAGTTGTGATAAACTTGATTTATTGCAACTCAACTCAAAATAGCAATGCAGATGTATTTTATAAGGAGATCTACGCCTATTTCCTAAAACAACTCAAATCAAATCAAATCAATCCTAACAACTCAATCAATCATAACTCTTAAATTATCTCTTTCTAAATTTGGACTCTTATTACTTAAAACAAAATTGCTACATGTGACATAACTTGGCTTCCAAGCCACCCAACTAAACCTAAGGCCACATGGGCTGAGTGACTAAATTGCCTGGCTGCCGCGTGGCTAACTCCATTCTCCACACTCCCCGTCAAGGCGAGGCCTGTAGGACGATGACTTACTCAACTCGTGGTTAGACTAGAGCCCCCACTATTCTTCATCTTCTTCGAGCTCTAAACTCTCGATCTTGTCATTGCTAGAAGTCATGGTGTAGTCTCTTGCAACCTCCAAAGCTGTTGCCTTTGGACAGCTTCAGCAGTCGTCGTGACAACCATTGTAGCCTTCTCCTTTTCTTGGAACATGGATCGAATCCTTTTGAGGTTTGTAGGTGTAAGGGAATCCACACGTGAGGTGCTAATAGCCCCACGTCTAGGTTTCCCAAACTTATCCCAACGTCGATCATGTGGATGGTTGGTGCACCCGCAATGTTGACATGGTGGATAGACTCAACCCGAGCCTCGACCATGCCCTCTTTAGCATCTTGCACCTCGATCAAAAGTAGCCAAAGCGGTGCTTTTAGACACACTTTGCTGGATCTTACCTCTAGTTCTCCCAAGTTTGTTGAGACGACTATAAATTATCTCAAAATCCATCTCCTCCTCATCTAGTGCCAAGATCTGGTCACGTGTTAGTTGATATCGAGATATAACCTTAATAGGAATCTCGCAGCTTGCCACCTCTCACGTGTGGTAGTCTACTTGTCACAGCAAATGGGCTCGTAAATCTTGAGCTCAAATAACGCCTCCATCTTCGAATAATATTTATCAAATGGGCTCGTAAATCTTGATTTTTCATCCAGATGTGGGTTATTTGTCGATGCAGGTGTTGTTGGACTTGTTGGAGTATCTCTTTTCCAAGAAATCCCACATCTCGAATGTTGACTTCTTGTAAAGCATATTTGAGGCGATGGATGGATTGATTGAGTTTATCAGCCAATTCATCACCATGTAGTTCTTTTTCTCCCACTTCTTTATTGTATCCTTGGATTCAGGCTCCTCCAGTAGGACATGTAGCTTGTCCTGGCCACCTACAAAGATCTTAAAGGCCACGCCCATAGAATATAGTTCAAGATACCTTGAAGCATGATTGTGGTGGCTTGAACAGTGACTTTCCCTTCTCTGATGTTAATCTAATGGTTGCTTTCAGCCATCTTCAGCCTTAAAGAACAAGCCTTCCTTTACTTGTACGCACTGTATAAGGGGTCGGATGCATGAGGGAAGCAACTCGTTGGAGTCTCCTTCTCGTTGGCGCCATGGTCCTTCAAGGAGTTCCTTGAGAGAACTCTCATGTCAACGAAGATGCATTAACAATTGAGGCTTTGATGCACGTGGAGACTCACACACAAGACTGGGCCTTCTTGTGTGTGATCTCTCCTCGCAACTACTTGTTCCATGAGTGGATGAATGGAGAGGCCTAAACTGGTGGCTCTAATACCATGTGAGGATTTGTGGAAGTGAGATAGGCCTTGGCACGTAGAAGATCTCATGCGTGGAGAGAGAGAGAGAGAGAGAGAGAGAGAGAGCGTCGGCGGTGAGGAAGAAAGAGTGATAGTTGTGATAAAATTGATTTATTGCAACTCAACTCAAAATAACAATGTTGATCTCTTTTATAAAGAGATCTACTCCTATGTTGGTAGAGCACTCTAGTTATCTAGTTTGTTTTTTGTTTTGGACTGTTATGTCATGTGTTTTGTCCTCTTGGACTTATGCTGTAATTTTCCCGACATCTCTTCCTATATAAAGAGGTGTAGTGTTTCATTTGAGAAATAAGTCTTGTCGTTTTCTCCGACTTGGTGTCAGAGCGGCGTTCCTAGATCAGCGCTTCGATATCCTACCCCCACAAGCCTCTGTACACTTTCACCAAAACCCTAATCTCTCTTGAAGGCACCTAGAGGAGCCTCCGCCAGCAATCTATCGCCTCTGCCGATCACAATAGGCCACCGCCGCTGCTGACGTGCGCCATTGGCCTCTGCTGCTGGTCTACCTACTTTGGTAGGCCATCACTTGACCAATTGGGCTTCGCAGCATTGCTGTAGATTGTCGCTAGCGTTGCCCCAAGCTCCGTCAGTGCCTCTTAGGGCTCTGCCAGTGCCTCCTCGGGCCCTTACTGCCCCTCTACCGGCGATAGATTACTGCCGCCTCTCTAGCACCGCTGCCTACCTTATGTAGCGGGTAGTGGTGGTTGGTGGCGTGATTTTCCCGCTGAAGAGGGGAGTAACACCTCGTGAAGCGCTGTTAGGGTCTTCCCTGTGCCCTAGCACACTGTAAGTGGTGATTTAAGGGGTGCTTGTGACTCTTGGAATGTTATCTAAGGTTTTTAGATCTTAGATCTCATGTTCAAGAGATCATTTTTCCTCTAGTTTTGAGATTCTCAAATTTGAATATTGATTTCAGATCGTCTCTGTGATATCTTGTGGTAGTCCTAAGGTACGATGGTCTCTTCAGGCTTTTTGGAGGTGTCATCAGGTACCATTATGGATAATGGGAGTTGCAAATCTCATTTTTTTGTTCCTATCGCCAAGTTGAATGAGGTTAATTATGCCAAATGGTCTCAGACGTTCCTTATAACTGTTGAGGGACATGATAAGGAACATCGTTTGTTGGGGTTGGAGCTACAAGATAAGACAGGGAAGAATGCCACATGGAAGAAATATAACTCAATGGTCCGCTCTTGGATCATGAATTCAGTAGAGCCTCAGATCAGTGATGGGATTATGTACTACAAGACGACCAAGGAGATGTGTGATTCTTTACGTGACACGTACTCTCACGAGAAGAATTCCAGCAAGGTGTTTGAGATTCACCATGACATTGATGGTCTCAAACAAGAGGGCCAGTCACTTTCTCAGTATTATGCCACTCTAAAGGTGTTCCTTGAGAAGTACAATGCCTATCGTCCTATCTGCACCTGTGCCACTTAGAGGGCACACAAGTAGTATGCTGTCCTCTAGTTTCTTGATGGACTTGGATCCAATTATGAGGCTACGAGCTCCCAGATCCTGACTATGGTTGAGCTTCCATCACTTGAAGGTTACAGTCGTGCGAGTAGGGTGGTGGTTAAGTCATCCATTTAGAGGTTGGACAGACTCCTGTACTTGCTGCTACACGTGGAGGACGTGGTGCTCCATTTACCAGGGGGAGAGGATGTGGTGGTCGGGGTACGAGTGGTAGACCCCGCACCATTTGCTCGCATTGTTAGAAGATTGGTCATTCAAAGGCCTCTTGCTAGACGAAGCATGGTCAACCTCCCATGGCCAACCAGGCTGTTTCTTAGAGGAGGTGAGTGATATGGTATCCCTTGCTGATTATGATGCTGTTGTTTAGCGCCTCTCCTAGTTGACCTAGGAGACCACCACTATTGCTGATATTGCTGCTTTAACCTCTTCAGGTATAATTCCTACTTATAGATCTGATACTGGTAGCTCTGACAGTGCCTTGTGGCTTCAAGTGCTTCTCAACATCTCAGTGGTGATGAGATGTGTTTCAGACAGGTTCAGGATGTCCCCTCAGGTAGATCTGTGCAGGTGGCAGATGGTAGGCATTGCTGAGTTCATGGCGGAGGAGATGTGGCAATGACTCCTGCACTGACTTTGCCTAATGTTCTCTATGTTCCAAAATTTCCGATTAGTCTTTTGTTCGTCAGTAGAATTACAAAAGACCTCTATTGTCGCACTATATTTGATGAATTGGGCTGTAGTTTCCAGGATAAGCTTACGGGGAGGATGATTGGTGGCAAACATGTGGAAGGGAGTGTGTATCGCCTGATCCAGACTCCATTTGCTGCTGTGTCAGGGCGATGTTACTTTTATTGTTGGTACAACACGTCATTGGCATTGTCATCTTAGGCACCCTTCACTGGACAAGCTTTGACTCGTCATCCCTCGCATATTGCTTGCTGCTAAGATTGTGTGATGCATGCTAACTGAGGAAGCATCATAGAGCTAGTTTTCCTTTCAGTTCCTCTCAGAGCTCTGCTGTTGTTTTTTATTTACTTCATATGGATGTATGGGGGCCTAGTAGAGTATTAGATAGACTTGGTCATAGATATTATCTACTTGTTGTGGATGATTTTTCCAGGATGTCCTAGCTATTTCTTTGGAAGAATGAGTCTGAGGTTGGGTTTGTGATTGAAACATTTATTTTGGAAATAAAAACTTAATTTTCTACCACTGTGAAAGTTGTTCAATCTGATAATACTTTAGAGTTCTGTACGGCTAAGTTAGCAGCCTTTTATAGATCGCTTGGAATTGTGCACTAGACATCTTGTCCCCCTATCTCGCAGCAGAATGGTGTAGTGGACAGAAAACATCGTTATGTGTTGGATGTGGCCAGAACACTACTAATACGGCCTAATGTGCCACACGTATACTAGGGAGATGCAGTGTTAATTGCATGCTATTTGATTAACAGATTGCCCAACTCTGCTATACAGGAACAAGTTCCGTGGCAGGTCCTCTATCCTGGGAGGGATTTATTTACTGTATCACCTCGGGTGTTTGGTTGTGTGGCTTTTTCTCACCTTTTAGGACCTGGTAGGGACAGGTTGGCCCCAAGAGTAGTAAAGTGTCTTTCTGGGTTACAATAGCACCCAGAAAGGTTACAGATGTTATGACCCCCGAGGTAAGAAGCTTTATGTTACTGCGGATGTCACATTTCATGAGCTTATTCCATATTTCTCTACAGATGGTCATCAGGTGACATTTGAAGGTCCAGCTCCTATGCCTGTTCCATTAGTTCCTTTGGAACAAATTCTAGTCACTCATGGTGAGGATACCACTGCCACAGAAACTTTCATGAGGCAAAGGCTGAGATCACTCAGGTTCAAGGTTGGAAATATCGCTATATATAGGTGATATATTGGTATCGTTGGGTCAACAGATATCGATATCAGCCTTAGTATCTTTTTTCCATGATATCGTCGATATATCGCCCATATCACTGATATATCGTCGATATCGCTGACGTATCGGAGATCTATCGTCGATGTATCAGAGATATATCGCCGATATCATGAACTTTTGTTGAACTTTAAAGCTGTACATGCTAAGGTTCTTGCTCCATTGTAGTCCATCAAATATGTCAACTTTAGAGCTATACATCCTCTGTCGACAATTCAGTCATTGCACTTGGTTTTACTTATTGAAAAATAAGAAGATTCTAAAATGTCGGCGAGAAATACATTAGCATCTTCAAACCTCTATAAAAAGATGCGTAAAACCAAGCACTTTGATAATCTATGGGGGTATTGAAATGGCTATATTATCATCTTCCTTTGATTAAAGGATGTCATCCATGATTGTTCTTTCTTTCTCCCATAACAACCTAGGGTTGACAGGATCACTTATTTCAGCATGGTTTATCTGAGTATTTGTGTACTGGTGCTTTGTTGATCTCCACTAATCTTGCAAACTGTGTATTATGCTATGATGGACATAATTTCTCGCTAGTTATTTGAGCGTTTATATTTGTCCATTATATATGCTTGTATTATCTAAACCATGTATTGTTTCACCAAGTGCATCTTTGTTGGTAGATGTGATTTCGTGTGTTTAGCTCATAATAAGAAGAGTGATAGGGTGGTTCATGAAATGTGAGACATATCAATGAGAAAGAGAATATTTTTGGAATGGAGAACGTATTGGAACAGATAAGAAAATCAGGGCTCTAGTTATTTGACCATTTATATTTGTTCATTATATACTCTGTAATTTAAATCGTATCTTCTATCATCAGGTGCATCTTTGGTGATAGTATTTGTGATTTCATATCTTGAGATCGTAATGAGAAGAGTAATAGGGTGACTCACGAAATCTGAGGCAGGTCAATGAGAAAAAGAAGGGTATTAAAATAGAGAGTATGTTGAAACTGATAAGAAAATCAGTGTAACTAAGGCATGATTTCAATTGTCAACAATATGCAACGAAAGTTACTATGAACATTTTTCGATTATTATCATGTTCTGTATACTTTCTTTTCAATATATGACTTTGTCGACATGCGACTAGTGCATTTCTATTATGTTTTCATTCAAAATTTATGATTTTTGTCTTCTAGGCATTTCTTCATGATGTATTAGTTATTAAAATGTTAATTTTCATAAATTTTGTGGCTTTTTGAGATATCTTTGGCCTTTCTGAGTGATTTCCCCAAAGTTCACTGATATCAACGTTATATCCCCGATATATCCTTTTTTGACTTGTTGATATGATATCGATATCGATATTTAAAACCTTACTCAGGTTTACAGGTTACCTGTGACATATAAATAACATGCATGGTGAGAACACAATCCCCCCACCACCTCAGTTGTCTCCTCCCCTAATCAGGTATGGGTTGATACTGACGTGAGTTGTCCCAGTGATCCTTGTATAGGTTCCTCGGATGAGTCTCCTCCTGTTATTGCTAAACCTATAGAGGAGCATGACCTTTCAATTACTATTCGGAAGGCTTCTCGCAACTGTGCCCATTACCATACTGCAAGGACAGTCTTTACTGCCAATCGTAGTAGTTCATTTGCTACCTTCACAACTACTCTCTCTGAGCACAGGTTCCTACATCCCATCAGTAGGTCATGCTGGATCCAAAATAGCGTCAGGCCATGAAGGATGAGATGGTTGCTTTACGCTCTAGAGGGACGTGGGACCCGACCACTTTGCCTTTTCACTCTAGAATGATGGGGTGCTGTTTGGTCTTCGCTGTTAAATACAACGTAGATGGCACGATATCTCGCCATAAGACGAGACTGGTGACAAAGGGATTTACCCAAATGTATGGTGTAGATTTCTTTGATAACTTCTCGCCTGTAGATCGACTGTCTATTGTCCGGATTTTGATGTCTGTAGCTACTCACTACGACTGGTATCTCCATCAGCTGGATGTGAAGAACGCGTTCTTGTATGGAGATCTTCAAGAGGAGGTCTATATGCAACAACCTTCGGGATTTGAGACTCAGGGTGAATGTGTATGTAGACTAAAGAAAGTCATCTATGGCTTGAAGTAGAGTCCGAGAGCTTGGTTCCAGAGACTCTCAGAGGAGATACAAGTCATGGGACTTGTAAGGTCTTCTGCTGGTCACTCATTGTTTGTCAGGAAGAGCAAAGGGAGAGTGGTTGTATTCCTTGTTTATGTGGATGACTTAATTCTTACTAGAGATGACATTGTTGGGATAGCAGATGTGAGAGAAGTTGGCTGAAGCATTTATGATGAAAGATCTGGGTGAGCTCAGATACTTTCTTGGCATTGAAGTGGTGCACAACAGAGAGGGCATTGTTCTCAGTTAGCGTAAATATGCCCTCGATGTCTTGTAGGAGACATGAATGATAGGGTCCAAACCTGCTAATATACCTATGGATCCTAAGGACCCCTCTATGATGCAGAGTCTCTGCTTGTAGATAGTAGATCTTATGGTTGGTAAGTTATTGTACCTTATTATTACATGTTCTGATCTTTCCCTTACAGTGGGGAAATTCAACTAGTTCATGGGCAGACCAACCAAGCAGTATTGGGATGCTGCTATGCAGGTGCTTAGATACGTGAAGAAAGCACTTGGCAGAGGTGTCTTATTTTATAAGGGCACACCTATGAGTATTGTTGGCTCTTTTGATGCAAACTATGCAGGGTGCATGATAGACAGGAAGCCAACTGTGTTCTGCACTTATGTGGTAGGAAATCTAGTGACATGGAAGAGTAAGTAGCAGCAGGTGGTATCCAGGTCTAGTGCATAGTCCGAATATTGGGCTATGGCTTAGATAACTACAGAGATGGTCTTGGTTAGAACAGTGCACATGATCTCCATGTCCAGGTAGAGGGACCAATGGAGATGAGGTGTGATAATTGTGCTGCTACATACATTGCAAACAACCCGATGTTCCATGAACGGATGAAGCATGTTGAGGTTAATTGCCACTATACTAGAGACTTGATGCAGCGTGGAGTCATCTACACTACATCTGTACCTTCTGAAGATCAGGTTGCGGATATACTCACGAAGCCTCTTCCAAGATCCGCATTTAATAAATGTTGCTCCAAGCCATGATTGTAAAAGTCGGTAGTCGGTATTCAGTCGGCTAGACAACTGACTGAGTATACACTATGCGGAGTAGTTAGGGAGTATTCGGTCGGGTATTTTTTTAATACACACACATGTATATAGACACACACATACATGATACATCAAGAAGTAAAATATATCATTATATAAAAGTAGACTATTTTTAAGCTCACAATAATGCCAATTTACCAATGAAACAAAAGTACTAGTTCAAAATAAAAGCACAAGTTCCTTCGCTTTAATCAACAAAATAACAGAAAACACATCTAAAGTCAAAATTGATCATCTTCCTCATGCAAAAACAAGGGAACATCCTCTTTGTCTTCATCTTCATCTATTTCTTCAAAACTAACTTCCTCAAAGTCAAGTGGTGCTGAGCTAGAAGCTCCTTTGCTTTTGTTAAGTCTTTTGCTTCTTCTTGGTTGTAAAATATCTTCAGTCCCACATGGCTCTGCAACAGCCTCCCAAGTGAGCCCTGAACCTGGGAAAACTTCGTCTTCTCCAACTTCCAAATCAACAGCACATGCCATTGCATGTACAAGATCTTTTGAAGCGAGGGGATCCTTCTTTACTCCCGTTTGTTGCTGTTCCTTCAATTTAGCATTGAAGCGCACATAGACTAAGTCGTTCACCCTCTTAGTTGTCAACTTAACTTTATATTTCGAATGAATCTACAAATCAATAACAAAATATTATAAGGTATGGAAAGTAAAAAGTCTTACACGTAATATGGCATATAGTTAGGCCATTACCCTTTCGAATGCACTCCAATTTCTCTCACATCTAGATGATGTAGAGGTTAAATTCAGGATTTTCATTGCCATTGATTGCAAATTGGACTTCCATACACAGACCACCAATTAGCTATTAAATGAATAGTATTAGTCAATTGGTGTAAACTTCATAATCCAATTAAAAACAAACCTTGGAATTGATATATAGAATTACCTGGATCAGAATGTTCATCATTGATAGATCTTTGCCTCATAGCTAATGGCTTGCCAAATATGCCATGATTAAGCTTATAATCAATCGATTCCTTGTGATGATATCTTGCACCTCTAAATCAGGATATAATTGCTCAATGCAATATATCAATCCTGATTTTACCGCTACATTTTTTTCGAACATTGTACAATTTTTGTAGAAGTAATATGGGTTGAGAAAATAAGCAGCTATGTGAAGATGTGTATCAAGTCGTCCTTTTGTCTTCTCTTTTGCATCCAAGAATGGTTTACAAGAGAGCTCTTTATCTTTGCCATTAAAGCATGCCTTCACCTCTTCTTTTACTTCTTTTAAGCCTCCAAACACAAAACCCATAGATGGTTTTTTATCTGAATCAACCAATTATAGCAATCGAACCAAAGGTGTAAAGATCCTCACTGCTATTGTAATTTGATTCCAAAAGGCTGTACTCAAAACTGTTGAAGTTGCATGCACCCTATCTTGATGCTTTGACCATTTGCATCTTTGCCATTCATCAGAAGAGAACGTCAATCTCAATTTTTCCTTCTTCTTGAAGATACTTTGCAATGTAAGAAATGCAGTGGCAAATCGTGTTTGCCCAGGCCTTATGATATCCTTCTGCTATGTGAAGTGACGCAACATGCTTAAAACTCGAGCATGACTATAAATGAATACAGTGAGCTTCCTTGTTCTTGCAATTCCATTTCCTATCTTAGGCTCTTTTCCAATCTTTTCCAACACCAAATCAATGGTGTAAGTAGCACACGAGGTCCAAAAAATGTGGACACTTCATCTTCAACAACATTGCAACAACCATGTTGTTTGAAGCATTGTCAGTAACAATTTGAACAACATTTTCCTCTCCAACCTCCTCAATACATGCAACAATCAAGTTGTATATGTAATCAGCAGTGTGTGAATCACTAGAAGTGTCAATTGACCTAAAAAGGCTAACACCAAGTGGACAATGGATGCACAAGTTCATGATACTCCTTCCATGGCTATCAGTCCATGCATCTACCATGATGGAACAACTTGTGATTTTCCACATCTCTCTGTGATTTTCTAAGTTCTTATGAGTCTTCTCTACTGCCTTCTTCAAAAATGGGGTCGCGATCTCGTAACGTGTAAGATGCTTCATCCCTAGACCATACCTCTCAGTAGCCTTAACCATTCAATTCCAAGAATCATTCTCAGTGAGTGCATTAAAAGGAATCATATTGATGTAGGCTCATTCACATATATACTCGTAAACATTATCCCGTTAGTCCTTTGCAAAAGCATCCTTAATTGTACTTTGTCGCAAGTTATCCTTCATAACTTGCACTTCTTCAATAGAATCTGATGCTCTTGGCCTCTTTCCTTCCCTGCCAGATTCAGCTGTGCTTGAATTACCACTACCACCGATGTCAACCTCATCCTGAAGCTCTTCAAGTGCTTTTGCCTTAGTAGACTTCTTTTTTCAGATAGAATCATGTACTTCTTGATGAGCTTCTTTGTCTCCTCATCAAGATTTGAGTAGGGTGCCGTATTGCCACGGATATGAGCCAAATGTTGCTTGAATCTATGGATCCCACCTTTCATTTTCTTACAAAGTCTACAATAGACAGTATTGGGATCCTCCTTGTGTGGGAGGTATCCAAACTTCCATCTAGGATCACTTGATTCTGGTGGGACATAAAACATATCCGAGCATGATTCACCACCGGATCAAGGATTTGTAGAAGCCATAATTCGAATTCACCTTAAAAGATACAAACTTACAAACATAAAAAAATGGTATCAAATACAATTATACAAGTTCATATAACCATAGCCTAAACATCATAGAGTTAATAAGATTGTGATCCTAAACAATCATGTGAAAGAACAGATTGTGGTCTTAAACAATCAAGATATTCTAGACTGTCGGGAAGAGAAACATGATTGGAATTTGGATCAGATGTGGTAAAAATCGTAGAACATCAAGATATCAGGGTCAGAATGTGCTAAAAACCTACTTTCTATTTGAATCAATTGGAGTAAAAATACCCAAAATATGGCTGCGCTGTCAGAGGAGATGGCTGGCTGTCGCGGTGTCGGAGAGGGTTGGCTGTCACGATGATCGGAGAGGGAGAGGAAGGGGCGATGATCGAGGAGGGGCTGCAGCACCTCTTGCAATGTTTTTTGCAACACCTATCGCGATCTCCTACCAAAAATGGAGAGGAAGGGGCGGTGGTCGGAGGAGGGGGTTGTCGCACCTCTTTAGTCTTGCGTCATTGCCTCCGATCGTAGAGGGAGAGGAAGGGCTGTCGCACCTTGGAGGAGGGGCGATAATTGGAGACTTGGAGAGGGAGAGCTTCGCAGCCTTCGCTAGGGTTCAGTTCGGGGGAGAGCTTCGCGGGTTCGGGGGAAAGGGTTCTGTCGGGTAGGAGTTGGGGATTTGGGGGTCCATCAGAGTAGTGCCTTAAATTTTTTAGGTTTAAATTCTCTATGTAAAACTCGGTCGATTACTCGGTCGACTACATTGACTACTCGACCGAGTAGTCGGTGTGGCCGACTATAGCATCGACTATTGAGTATTCAGTCGGGTGGAGGCCGACTAGGATTACTCTACTGAGTAAACCAACTTTTATAATCATGTTCCCAGCTGAGCATAATTGATATATATGCTTCGACTTGAGGGTGAATGTTGGTAGATCACTCTAATTATCTAGTTTGTTTATTATTTTAGACTGGTATGTCATGTGTTTTATCTTATTGGACTTATGCTGTAATTTTCCTAACACCTCTTCCTATATAAAAAGGTGTAGGATTTTATTTGAGAAATAAGACTTATCATTTTCTTCAACTTGCTATTTTTTAAAACAACCCAAATTAAATTAAATCAAATCACATGTGGCATAACTTGCAAGTCACCCAACTAGATCCAAGGTCCCATGGCCTGACCAACTGGGCTGACTGGCTGCCACATGGCAGTCCACGTGATTACCTCCATTCTCCACAGAGATCAAGTCAGTCGTCCATGATTAGTTCCTTGTTATGATAGGCTTGATTTGTTTAAACTACTCACTTGACCTCCAGAATGATTCTTGCTGCAAATCCCTTCATTTTGGTGTTGGAACGAATGCCTTCTATACCTTTCAGTTTGATTTCATTACTTCTGGATGAATTTATGGCTATTAACTTTGAGTAGTCATCATTTCCTCTATATAAAAAGAAAAATCGAGGAGTTTCCCCTGGTCTTATTCAGGTACCCTGGCGTAATCAATTGATGTCCGTTGAAATCTGTGAATTTTTCTTAACTCAAAAAAGATCATATTTTTTGGTTAGGTGCCTTCTTTTTCAAAAAAGGTAAAGTTAGATTATTGGAGGTCCATAATCATTCACTTCATTCCATCAAAAAAGAAATTATAGCATTTGCATCCAATGAATCAAACATAAAACCTGGCTCCTTGCAACATTTTCAACCCAAGACTCTTCCCCCTGAAAATTGATCTATTTTCTCTGAAACCAAATAGCCCAAAGCCTAGTACCTTCATCCACAACAGAGTATCTATTTACATGCCACCTGGAAACCCCTCCCACAGCTCCTCAAAAGATGGACGAATAAGATGCGACTGTCCTAACTCCACTCAAATAGAGGTGGCAAAGTGGTAGGAGTAGAAAAGGTGATTGCAATCTTCATCTCCTCCTCTGCAAAGGGAACATGTAGTCTCCTCTTATGGGGTGCACTTCTTTGGGCCTTCGTCACAAGTTGCCCTCTATGCGTCAACTACAGGAAGATCTTCACCTTCAAAGGAACTTTCAACTTCTAAAGCGAATGGTAGTCAGTAGCCAGATTTAAGTTAACTGTTCCAGTCCCACCTCTCAAAAAATTGTATGCCTTCTCGATGCTAAAGGTGTCTCCATTCCATGCCAAAGCATCTGGTTCCGCTATATCTGGTTTGGAGTCCTAAATTAAGGACAACATGAGCTGCAAGTCTTGAACTCTGGCATCTAAGAGGTTGCCTCCAAAAGATGGAGGCTAGGAGTTGGAAACATCATCCCACATTTTGGCCATGGACTTATTCTTATTAGTTGACATGGCATAAAGCCTAGAAGCCACATCTTCTAGGACACTAGCTTCGGACCAATCATTCTCCCAAAATCTAAAAGTCGTACCATCGCCTAGGATCGGATGGGACTTATTCGACACCCTATTCATCATGGGGTGCTTGTTGGAATTAGAAAGTGTTAAGAAAAAATGTTTCATTCATTTTCATTATGAAACCCTAGGCCTCTATTTATAGAGAGAAGGCCAAGGAAAAAAAAAAAGATATATCCCTGTACTCTATGACAATAAAGGAAAAACAATAACAAAATAAAAGGAACCAAAATAATGACAACTCTCAACACTTCCTTTTAAACTCGAGTATAGATGTCAATCATGCTCAGCATGGAACAACATTTGTCAAATGTGGAATGAGTTAGTACCTTGGGAAACATATTCGCTGCCTAATCTTCGGATGACACATGTACAATATAGATATACTCCTACTGGATCATATCCCATGTATGATGGTAGTCCACTTCCACATGCTTGGTTTGCTAGTGGAAGACTAAATTGTTGGCAATACATGGGGCAAGCCATGTTGTTAGAACTCATCTCCATAGAATCGGCTACTAGAATATAAAGACCCATAAGTGCTGATCGAATCCACATAAGTTTAGTTGTAGCTTGTGCCATAGTTTTGTATTCTAATTCTACAGTTGGCCTGCCCATTGCGATCTGTTTCTTATTTCGCTGTAACCAGGTTTCCTCCCACAAACGTACAGAATCAATAGTAGACTTCCTATCTATCGAGCATCTAGAATACTCTGCATTACTATTCAGGAATTGGCTGCTCGGGCACATATGCATAGGCGGTACATTTCCTGAATTGCATATCCTGAGGCAATCCAATAGTCTGTATAGACCAACTACTCGATCCACCTACATGTATCCTTGGCCAAGTAAAAGGCTAATTTTTTAATAGACCTAAAATGTGTAAGTTTGCCTAATTTTTCAAGATGTTATGTTCATATTCTCAATAGTATATAGTAATTAAGGATTAATGTGTTTTTATGTTATACTATTTAAACATAAAACATGTAAGGCCACTAGATGCTCCAATTAGGAGATGTAAGAAGTTGAAGGCTGAACCCGCTAAGAGGGGGCGAGGAAGACCAAACAAGTGTTGGAAGGAAACTATTAAGTATGACCTCAATTACTTTAATTTAAGTTCTGAAATGGCTGAAAATCATTCTGTGTGGAGGCAAAGAATCCATATAATTGACCCCACTTAGTGTGGGAAAAGGCTTGGTTGTTGTTGTTATATGTTATACTGTTTAAGGCAACTTTATGTTTATAGCTTTGATTTTTCATATGCTTGGGACATGTAATACAAATTTTAGCAAGTTAACTAATTATTTTATATTTTTAAATAAAAAGTACAAAAACGCATACTCATCGACGTACTCTCTTGCATATTGCAAATACTGCATATCGACTTTTTGAACCTTGGTCTACATTAGTGTATGTCAACACATACAATGAATTACCTCGAGTAAATAGTAGTCCTTTAGTGCAGACTTCAGGTATCTTAGAATCATGGTTATTGCATCCCTGTGAATTTTCTGTGGTTTGTACATGAACTGACTCACTTTGCTAACCGCAAAGGCTATATTAGGTCATTTAACCGTCACAACAATTTTCCTACAAGACATCTAAACTATCTTTCATCCATTAGAGTTGAATCATCTTCATATAGGTGCACATTAGGGTCCATAGGAATTGAGGTTGGTTTGGCACCCAACATGCTTAGTACAACACCCTTTACATTGTGAGCAACTTTAATGCCAAGGAATATCTGAGCAGGTCCAAATCCTTTGTAGTAAAATGTTTCGCTAGAAATTCCTTGGTAGTGGTTATGTTGCAAATGTCATCTCTTGTAGGGATGATGTCATTAGCAAAACTAGTATCACAAATCTCCCATTTGCTATCTTCCTCACAAGCAAGGAATGATCTACCACAGACCTCTTAACGTAATGTGCCCAACGACTTCATATAATTTCTGAAACCAAACGCGTGGGCTATGTTTAAGATTATAGGTGGCCTTATGTAACTTGCAGACCTTGGAACACTCCTCTGACTCAAATCTTAGGAGCTCCTGCATATAAAACTCTTCTTGGAGATCTTCATAGAGGTAGGTGTCTTTAACATCAATTGATATATATATATAGTTGTCCTATTGTCATTAAAAAAAATCAATTGATATAATTGCCAGTCAAGATGAATTGCAATCGAAATAAGGATCCAGACTATAGGGAGTTTTGCTACTGGGGAGGTGTCAAAGTAGTCAATCCATAGGTCTACGTGTAATTTTTTTCACCACAAGTCTCACCTTGCAGCGCTCTACAAATCCATTAGGCAAGTACTTGATATTGAAGACCCACTTGAATCCTACTATTGCAGTGGTGAATGATGGATCCACAAGGCTCCATGTCCCTCATGAAAGTAGTGTTGGCATCTCATCCTCCATGACTTTTCGTCACTTTCGATCTCCAAGTGTCAGCTGATGTGTCATAGGAACTTGTGTGTACTAGATAGAGCCAAGGTAAATTGTGGCCTGTATTCTGGAGATAGATTGGCCAAGGACACATATTTAGAGATAGAATGCAGAGTGCATGTCTTAGTCCCCTTTCTTAAGGCAATCAACTGATCAAGATGAACATCTCCTTGGTTATTTGCAAGCTCCTCTACGTCAATAGGCTATGGTGGTGAAGAGGCATCTTGAGCTGTTGGTTTGGGATAATATTTGGTACAACAGATGTAGATGGATTATTAGTACCAATGCTTTAAAAACTGAATTGGATTGGCTAGTCCAATCGGTTCAACTGAAAATTGGGCCTTATTGGTCGGACGAATCGGTTTGGGCAATAGAAGTCAAAATTGATGTGAATCGATCAAAATTCTGTCAGACCAGTCGGTTTAGCCATCTAGTTTGATCATTCTCTTTAGAGCTAAAAAATAAAAAAGGAAAATGCATGTGACTTTAAACACCACACCCATTGTAGAAGTATTATTTGCTTGCCCTGAAAAAATCAAAAAAGGAAAATAAAGTAGTTCCTTTTATTTTTGTTTAATATTTGCTAAAAGTATGTCAATTTTAATGTAATTAGGGTTGCAAAATAACTTTTCCTACTATGATCTTCATTGATTTTTTATTCAACATCAGTTCAACCTGGTTGAACCAATACAAACTAAACTAAAGATCTTACAGTTTGATTTTTTTTTTTTTTCATGTGGTGATGTCGTCACCTTAGTGTGGAGGCAAAGAATCCATATAGCCAACCCTATTTAGTGTGAAAAAGGGCTTGGTTGTTGTTTTCATGTGGTGATGTCATCACCTTTTCAATTGGTACAAACCATTGGTTGAAGCACCAAAAAGCCAAATTAGCACCTGATCGGTTCAATGATTCGTTCAATGTTTAAAACATTGATTAGTACTATCAAGAAAGGGTTACCTCAGCAGTAGATGATGGCCCTAGCACTGGAGGAGGGGGGTCTCGTTGTCTAGACTAATGTGAATAGACTAGTCTGAATCTTCTCTCTTGTCCCACCTCAAGCATTGATCTTTAGTCAACATTAGGCGTTAGAATAGGAATGATCGACTCACTCTCAAGATTAGAAGCCACAATATGAGAGCCTGTTGAGGAATAATGTGGGACAAACTCAAAGGAGACATTGACACTGATATAGTGGCATCTACCAATAGGGCCATAATACCTATACCCCTTTTGGATATGATAGTATCCCAAAAATATGCACTTGATTGCTCTAGGTGATAACTTATTCTTGTTAGGATTAGAGATATGAAAAAAAGACACACCCAAAGCCCTTTGATGGGACCTCAAAAAGTTCCTTGTCAGGAAATAGAAGAGAGTAGGGAACCTCCTCATTAAGAAGGGTAGAGGGCATACGATTTATGAAGTGACATGTAGTAAGAATGTCTCTTCAATAAGAGAGAGGAAGATTGTTTTGAATAGGGAGGGTTTTGGCGACATCCAAGATATGGTGATACTCTCTACAACATCATGTTGCTGATGATGTATAGGGACAACTTTTTTGGTGGATTATCCCATGCCCTTAAAATAGAGAATGAAGGGATTATGCATAAAATTGCAATGCATTGTCAGATCTAACAATTTTCACATGGATGCCAAATTGATTCTATATTCCAATAAGAAAATTTTGTATTACATCGCTAGTTTCAACATAAATGCCCATGACTGTATAGAAAAGTCAATAGACAAAATAAAATTGTGCCCCATATGATTAGAAGCAGGACCCCAACATCAAAATGAATTAATTGAAAAGGTCTCAGAGCTGCGACACTATCGACTAGGGAATGAGTTGTTGTGGTGCTTTTCCAATTGACAGGTCTCAGATGAAAAGGTGGTGGTGGAATTTGCTGTATGACATGTCTCAACTTTGTTAGAGGAAAATGCCTGAATCTCAGGTGCCATAGATAGTTAGAGGAGCCTCTGGTAGATATAGTAGCCTGATTAACGTATGGTGACTACAGAAGGTGATAGGTCCAACCTTCCTCACAATCACAACCAATCACTTGTCCTGGTAGTATATCCTGAAATACAAATGATATAGCATAAAAAATGGCCTAGCAGTTCAACTCCTTTGTTATACAACTGATTGAAAGAAGATTCAACGGAAAATCTGGGGTATGAAGAATATTCTGCAGTCGTATGTGAGGGGCTATATGAACCTTCCTCTAACTTGTGATGGGAGAATTCCATCCATCTGCTACAACAATGGTCTTGCCTATTAAGTTTGGTTGTAATCTTGCAAATTGCTGAGCCTTCTTGTGAATATGTTGGGAGGTGCCAAAATAACCATTTGATCTGTATCATCAATCCTAGCATAATAGGCAAGACATATACCTAAAGACTTAGCAACGACAACAATATCTCCAAATTATCATAATGTTTGCTTTGGAAATAGGGTAGACTCTGGACCAATCTCTAAACCAGCTACAACTTGATGAGCACTAATAGGTTTTCCATACTTGGACCAACAAGTCTCCTCTGACTAACTAGTCTTCTTGTAGTGAATATTAGGATATAGTGCACCCCTGATTACCTTGTCCCCGTCCATGACCACAGGTAGACTGGCCAGTGGCTCTACCTCTTTCCTGAGATGCTGCCATAGCTGATGTGTGCTCAACACGCATAGATGGTGAGAGAGACTCCCCAAGTCTGCCCAAGCAATTGTATACCTCATCCATAGTGACATCTCTTTTTGTTATGAAATCCTAGGTCTCCATTTTTAGAGAGGAGACCAAGGAAAAAAAAACATGTCCCTCTATTCTATGACATTAAAGGAAAAATAGTAACAGAATAGAAGGAATGAAAACAGTGATAACTCTCAATAGAAAACACCATCCCTTTTCTTCTAAACAGACATTTTGGACTGAGATTCATCATTTTGGTCCAGCGATCAGATGGTGATTGCCACTTGAGGTGGTATCACCTCATTAGGAATGCATGATTTTTTATGCTGATTAAATCTAGATATTCTAAGTTTTTGTACCTCTCAAGATGAGCAGCTCCGACTGTCCTTTGGAATCTGACTTCTGTTCTAGGGCCTATGTATTTTGATCGTTATATGTATTGCTCTTAAGGATATTCACATCAATTTTGTACACTATTTGATTTTGGTATTTATATTTGCAGAAAGATAGATTATCTATAACTGATTTACACATGGAAAATTTATCTACATGGAGAGGATATGTAAAATTAATGAAAGAATGTATGTAGTTTTCTGCTGGGTTGTACTTATAACTAGGTAATTGAGTCCAGGGGGTCGAACCATTTAACTTGATGTCTATAAATGCTATACACCCCCAACCTTTTGTTATGAATTGAAAAGAAAAGAAAATCCTAATTGCCAATGAATGCTAGGCATCTGTTTTTGTGGTTTTTTTTTTTCGTTAAGAAGGGTTTTCCATGTACATCGTTGTGTTTGTGTGATTGCTATTCCTTTCATTTTCAAAATGATATCAGAGTGGATTTGATCCATTGTTTCTTCTTCGTGGAGGTCTTCCACGTACGTAGTATGTGTTGAAGATCTCTACACAAATCTCGTGTGCAGTGAGGGTCTCTGAGTTTTGTTGAGGCTTTCCTGTTATGTGTAGGTCCCACCGGTGGTTCTCCTCTCTACGGTTGGTCTTCGGCTATGTCTCCGACAACTGGATGTAAGGTTCTGGCAACTGTGGCGGTGCTCCGGTGACCACGACTAAGCTAGTGGTTCTTTGACAACCATTGTGGGATCACTCCGGCAAGAAAATGGCAGATCTAGCCCTGTTGTTCTTGTTGGCACTACCCAGCTTTGTATTGGCGTTGATGATGCTCCGGCGACCTCGATGATAGAGAAATAAAAACAAGTGGAAAAGAAATTCGAGTTGGGGTCCATGAAGTCTCAAGAGGGCCTCACGATGCAACTTACGGTCACAAAACTTAACTGATTGAATTATCTGTTATGGTATGTAGGGACAGAATAAGTATTGCTGGTCATTTACGCATTTGCTAGATACAAGGTACCAAAGTTTAGCCTACAGAGGATGATCTTGCCTAGGAAACATGGTATCTTGAAAATAACCAAGTCCAATCTTGGATTGTGAATTCTATTTCAGTAGAACTTTACCCTCTTATTACGTGGAAGAATGCTTGGGAGATCTAGACTATCTTGGAGAGCATGTTTGGCTAAAACAAGAAAGGCATTTGTATTTATCAACTAACAAGGGAGATCTATAGCCTTTGTCAAGGACCAATGCCAATTACTAAATATTATGGGCTTCTTAAATCTAATTGGAAAGACCGGGATTTTTATGCAGATAAGACTTGGGAGGATCAATTTGATCAAAAACTTCACTGGCTCAGAGAATGGAAGATTCGTACATTCATGTTTCTTGGTAGACTTTGAAAATGTTAGGAGTCAGATTCTCAATGGTTCTTCCATGTTTAGTATTGAGGTCTACTACTAGGTGTGGTTAGACTATGTGTTATGGGGGGAGATTCTATTGATGAAATGAGAACTAATTCGGAGCATTTGGCATTTGTGAGCAGAAATTAGTTTGGACCTAAGTTTGTTGTAGCGGACCATGGTAAAGGACTTTGAAAGTGCACACATTGTTGGAAAATTGGGCACATTATAGACTTATGTTGGGATCTTCATCCTAAAAAGTGGTAGAAGTGAGGAAGGGTTGTTCGTGGTACAAATGGGCTTCAAATTAAAAGAAATGTGATAGCTGTGGTGCCTGATATATTTGAAAAGCTAGCTGAAGGGATCAACTCACTCTTCGTGACTTAATAGTAGGAAGAAATGAAAAGACTCAATGTGTTATTTAGGCCCTACCTCTCTTTATATAGAGAGAGGTAAATGGGAAATCATAATACAACCCTTCAACGGACAAAAGGTGTACAACACACCCTTACATATAAATGTGAAAACTATAAATAACGTCTACACTCCCCATAAAGCTAGAGCATATATGTCTATCATGCTTAGCTTGGAATAACAAGAATAAAAGACTTAGGAAGTGACTTAGTAAAAATGTCTGTTGTCTGATCATTTATAGTAATAGGGGTTATATAAAGAAGGCATTTTTGAATAAGATCTCTAGTGTAGTGACAATCCACCTTAACATGTTTGGTACACCTTAACATGTTTGGTCCTCTCATGGAAGATCGGGTTATTAAGTATATATGTAGCAGTCACATTATCACATTTCATCTCCATAGGACCAGTAATCTGTATGTGTAAATCTCCCATAAGTGACTTCACCCACATAAATTTAGTAGATGTCTGTGCCATAGCTCTATACTTCGACTTTGCACTCGATCTGGAAACGACTACTTTTCTAGGTAACCAAATTGCTAGCCATAGGTGCAGAATCCTGTAGTAGATTTCCTATTTGCCAGACTCCCTACATAATCTACGTCTGAACATGCGACAACTGACATGGAAGGGTCCCGAGTAAATAGAAGACTATGACCTGGTGCCCCCTTAATGTATTGCAGAACCATCATGGCAGCGTACCAATGTTGCCTCGTAGGCTTAGCCATGAATTGACTAAGTCTCCTAACTACAAAGTAATGTCTGTTCTGGTGATGGTGAGGTAGAGTAACTTCCCCAGTAGCTGCCTATACTGACTACCATCCACAGAAGGTGCCTCAGCATCACATGTGAGCCTTTGGGTCCATGGGTATACTTGTTGGCTTTGCCCCAAGCATCCCAATCTCCTGTAGAACATTCAGTACATATTTTCTTTGTGATAGAACTATACCCTGCTTGCTGCGGGAAACCTTTAACCCAAGAAAGTATCATAGTGGACCCAAGTCTTTCATCACAAACTGGCTGGCCAATCTCTCCTTATTCTGCTGAACATCATCTACGTCGTCTCATGTAACAATCAGGTCATCAACATATACAAGGAGCACTACCACACCTTTCCCTGTTTTCCTTACAAACAGGGAATGATCTGCAAAAGACCTCTTAACGCCATCAGACTCTACCACCTGAGATAGTTTTTGGAACCAGGCATGTGGACTCTGCCTATGCCCATAAATATCCTTTCTTAGCCTGCATACACATTCCCCCTACACCTCATAGTCAGAATGTTGCTGTATATAGACCTCCTCTTGTAAGTCACCATAAAGAAAGGCATTCCTTAAGCCAAGTTGATGAAGTGGCCAATCATAATGTGTTGCAGCAGAGACTAGTTTCCGCATTGTCGAGAGTCTTGCCACTAGAGAAAAGGTATCAAAGAAGTCCACCCCATAGGTTTGAGTGAACCCCTTTGCTACCAATCGAGCTTTATATCTAGCAATGCTCCCATCTGAATGAAACTTGAGAGCAAATACCTATCTGCACCCAACACGATTGGCTCTTGACAGAAGTGGTGCAAAGTCCCATGTGCCCTTGCTTCGAATTGCAACCATCTCCTCCAAAGCCTGACGCTACTTTGGATGAAGCATGGCTTCCTGGTAGGACGTCAGCATGACAGTAGTACTCAAGGCTCTGGTAAATCCCAAAAAAGCGGTACCAAGATCAGCAGTGATGAGAAATCTTGCCACATCATTCATACTTGGCGCAGGATTGGGGAGCCTTCCGAATGGCAATCAGAAGGTCACTATCCAACTGTACATCCTCCATAGCCTCAACTGTCCCTGCATCATCACTAGGCACCAAAGCGTCAATGTATAAAGATCGTGTGCTCACCTTAGGAGAGGTTGGAGGTGTGGGAGAAGGGGGCATCTGGAAGGTGGTATGTGGCCTCTGAAAAGTAATAATAGGATCCTGACACCAATTTCCCTCAGTGGAAGGAGTAGGAGCATCCAAAGGTATAACACCAAATGGAATGGGTGGAATGGGCATAGGAGCCTCTTTAGTCACAGGAAACAAGAAAATACAGCAGTGACTCGTGAAATGTCACATCTGCAAAAACATAATGGCGAGAATGAAGGGGATTAAAACATCTGTACCCCTTTGGGCTCTAGAATAACTCAAGAAAATACACTTAAACAACCCGTGGTGCTAGTTTATCTCGTCAGGAGTTAAATCATGAACAAATGCAACGTACTCAAAAACACAAGAAATAACATGAAACATGGGGCGACCAGGGTACAAAACCTGCCATGGAAGTTGCTCATGATTGGCAGAATTAGGCATCCTATTAATTAGAAAGCAAGTCGTAAGAACAGTATCTCCTTAATATAAAGCAGGCACAACATGATGTATAAGAAGGGTGCATGCAACATCCAACAGGTGTCTATGCTTCCTCTCAGCAACTCCATTCTGCTGAGAGGTATAAGCACAAGTGGTTTGGTGAGCAATATATTGAGTATGGAAAAACTGCAGCAAGCGAGAGGTGCGAAACTCTAAGACATTATCAGAACGAAACATCTTAATTGTGATAGAAAATTGGGCTTTTATTTTTACAACAAAATTCTCAATTATAGCACCTACATTAGACTTATTTTTCATCAAGAACAACCAACAATAGAGAAATCCTCAATAAGAACAAGAAAATAACGATGCCCAAGACAGTTTGGAACCCGACTTGGACCCTACACATCCATATGAATCAAGTCAAATAAAGCAGAAGACCCAACATGACTGGAAATATGAAAACTAGCACGGTGGTGTTTGCCCAGTTGGCATGCCTCGCAGGTAATGGTGGTACTAGCAGGTACGTAGGGTAGCACACATTTAAGTCTCTCCATAGAAAAGTGACCAAGGTGATGATGCCACTGGATGGAAAACCTGGTGGCCAAAGTAGTCTCCCCCTGAAGCATAGAAGCAATAACAGCAATTTGATAACGACTTAGATGATACACCCCTCCTTTCTCACATCTTCCACCAATCATCCTCCCTGTGAGTCGATCTTGCAAGACACAAGAACGTGCGTAAAAAATGTCCCGACAATTGAGTTCTTTGGTGATACGGCTAACAAAAAGAAGACTAAGTGGAAAATTAGGAATATAAAGAACATTTGGTAGCTGCAATGTAGAAGAAAGAGTGACTCCACCCTTTCCTGTAACCTGTGACAATCTGCCATCTGCCACTTGGACTGTCCTACCTGGAGGGACAAAGGTCGGAAAAGGTGTCCAAGGTGCCACATAAGTGCTGAGAAGCTCCTGAATCTATCAACCAATCATCGGATCTAAGGGTAAATAGTGAATAAGCACCAACAATACCTAAAGTGAAGGCAATAACAGCTGTCTATAGAAATAGATGGGGGAAGATGGCTGATCGTCTGTAATAGCTCCTCAAACTCTACTCTAGTAACTGTCTCAGGTGTAGAAAAGGTAATCTCCGTCGCTTGGTGAGCAGCAACAAGCCTCCCGTGCTTCTGCCAGCACATGGCCCTAGTGTGGCCCAATAGGCCACAATAAGTACATGGAGGTCTAACACAACCTCTAGATCCTTGTCCATGACCATGGCCTCGAGAAGATGTCCCTCCCGGAACCATGAGAAGCTACCAAGGTAGTACTTTGGCCTCTAATATCAGTAGTGATAGCAGGAACAATGATCCTGCTAAGTCTACTGTAAGTCTCCTCAAGAGAGGGAAGATTAGTCATTGTCAGAATCTGATCTTGTGTTGCTGCATACTCTGGTCCCAAGCCAGAGAGAAACAAAGAGACTGCGAGCTCCTTCTTGAAGGCACGCCGAGAGGAGCAAGTGCAACCAGGTCTATAGGAATTGTCTCTCTAATAATCCCTTGACCTGAGAGTAGTACTGGGACAAAGTCTTCCCATCCTGATGGAGATGAAATAACTCATGATAAATCTGAAATACTATGGAGGAATTCTTCTCATCTGAATATGTCTCACATAAGGAATCCCACATCTTCCTGGCTGTGGGATAGTACAGGATTTCATCTTCTATCCTGGGTATCACCGAATTCATCAACCAGGCACATACCATTGCGTTATCATGATCCCAAGTAGCGTTGACTCTTGTCTTCGAGGTAGGCTCATGTTGACTTAGTATGTGTTCCTTGCCATGACCCCTGACAGTCATCAAGAACATCTAGGACCATCGTGGATAGTTGGTCTCGTCTAATTTGGTTAATGAACTGAAAACACTCGTATCCCTCAGTGTCCATGGAAATGTTTGGAGAAGTCTCAGAAGACCCGGACGTACTAGTAGGACTTGAGGAAGCCATAGTCCATTCCTTTTTTACCCACTAGATGAAAAACCGAGTCAACTAGATACGAAGTCAAATCTGAAGTTACCCAAACATGGCCTGCAATTGACCTTTCAGACCATCAAGCAATCCTTGGAGGTTACTGTGGCAATGTTTCGACGAGTAGCAACACCGCAACAACCTTCAGATGCGTTGCAACCCCCCATGGTGGCAGTTAGTAGGATCTGCAGTGGAGAAGGCTAGAACCGCCCTAGGAAACTCAGGCGACACCAAAGGACCCCCTGTGGCCGAGCTTAGAGGGAGAGAGAGGCCTCAGGGGGCGAGAATTGGCGCCATAGAGCCCCATAGCCGCGGCGCAGTGCTGTCTCCAACAAGGATCAACGTTGCTACAACATGGATCGGCCCTGTTGAGCCTCTCCATGGCGGCGCAGCATCACCTCAGGCGATGGTTAGCACTACAACGGCAAGGATCGGCCCCTACAGCTCCTCCCTAGGTAGTATAGCACGATGGAGGAGCCTTGCCACTGCCTCCTTGCTCTGCCAATGGCTGTGGCAGCACTAAGGAGAGGTGGTGGCACCAGTGGTGCTCTCCAACAGGTTCTCCTCGGGTTAGGGTGGTGGATGTTAGCGGCTTATTTCGATGGGGTATCTAGGGCATCGGTCTAAGACCGTTGCTTTGATATCAAGTAGGAAGAATGAAAAAGCTCAATCTGTTATTCGGGCCCTACCCCTCTTTATATAGAGAGAGGTAAAGGGCAAATTGTAATACAACCCTTCAACAGACAAAAGGTGTACAATACACCCTTACATATAAATGTGAAAACTATAAATAATGTCTACATTAATAATGAACCAAATTAGAGAGTTGCAAGGATTATTCTTACAAGCACTTGGCAACAAGGAGGGATCTTTTGAATTGGATACTCTTAACCATGCTTTGTATGTTCAAGATAATAAAGGTATGGAGACCCCTTCTAACTTTAATGATTAGATTATTGATAGTGGGGCATTCGATCACATGATTAGAGATGAAAAGTGATTTTCAAAATACAAACTTGTATATGCTCACGAACATGCCCTTATTGTAGATGGCTTGAATGTTAATGTTCTATGAAAATGATGTATCGTGTTGCCAACATTCTAAATGTCCATGGCGTGCCCATGGCATGCTAGCAAAATGGCCTCTCTCTAATGTGAGGCCATATCGACAGACATGTAGTGTCGATATGCAAAAGTATTATCGATATTTTTCCAAATATTAAAATAATATATTGATAATATTGACGAAATGGACAGTAGTTGGTATGATTCTTAGTCTATTATCATATTTTAAGGTTGACATAAGCGACTCAGTGATTCATTTTTGCGCATTACTCTTGTCGCATGCTCGTTGGAGTGATAAAAGCTCTTGCAAGTGTTCTCTCTCTATTTGTTAGATCTTTAAAGTAATTTAGCTTCTCTAAAGTTAAGTAGTATTTGTTTCTTATTCTCTAAGCTTGATTTAAGCTATCATTAGGTTTAGATCTTGTTGTGGATTTTAATGCTTACATTTGCATATCCATGAGTTTATGGTAGATTATCTACATATTTTATAGAGTTAAATTGTTTAAAATTTTTTTTGATGGAATTATAGAGTTAGATTGTTAGATCATAAGATTCAATGTTTAATTTTTTTTTTTTGATGTAATTAATATTTAAGTGTTTATCAAGTTTTTCTAGTACAATTATATGAATTCAATACAATCCTAATTATTCTAATAGCAGTGATCAAGATGTTGTCAGCATATCAGCAAAATGAGGGTTTTGTGTGGAGGACCATATCAACATGGAAGGGGTATCAAAATACATGGGTATTAGCAGTATGTTGACAATTTTGATCATGTTGACTATTTCGATGATATGTTGGTCGATACGACTGTTTAGGGGCATGCTACTGCCTGTTAGCTGTTACTCTACCCTTGCATGTAGGTGTAGCTGCTGCATGCAACTACGATAGATGGAATGGTGGGATCAGATACTTTGATGGTGGTGGTGGCACTATAGCTTGCGCCTCGTGGGGAAGAGGGAGATGTGGTGGGTTTCTCTTGGGTCACATGGAGGAGAGGGGAGAAGGTTCAAGGTAGAGGGTTTGTTGGTGTTAGAATTAGGGGGTGGGTTATGGTGGGGAAGGAGGTGAGGTGAGGTGAGGAGAGGAGAGGGAAAAAGATGAAGAAATGTCATTTTTGTCAGCTTGCTCTCATCATGCCTCCGAAATAGATTATTTTCGGGGTATCGAAATCGTCGAAATTTACCATTGAAATACAAGTGTTTCCACGGCATGCTCTTGACGTGCCTTCGAAATGCACACTTAAAAATTTATCGAAACGATGTCGAAATCGGCATTTCGAACCTTGCTTGTTGCTACGACCGCTTATTCTTTCTATTGCTCTTCATGTCCTTTGAACTTATTATCTATTAGTAAAATAACAAATGAGTTGAACTACTAGTTGAACTACTAGTTTGTAGGATTTGGTGATGGGAAAGGAGATTGGGATTGGTTTGGAGTCTAATGACCTCTACAAGTTGCTTGGGAAGGTTGCATGTGCACTTCTGACAATTTTGCACTTGTGGAACATAATAAAGTCAGCGTGGAGTCAATTTATGTTTGGTATTAGTGTCTTGGTCACTCAAGTTTTGTTACCTGGAAAGAAATTGTTTCCAATGTGTCTAATATGTGAATTGTCAAAACATTATCGTGCTGCTTTTAATGAATCAAGTAATGAAAGTTGTCATTTGTTTGATTTGATTCATTTTGATGTTTGGTGCTCTACTCTGAAAAGTCGTTAAGAGATTCAAAATTATATAAGCCTTTATGAATAAGATTGAAACTCAACATGATTCTAAAATGAAAGTTTTCCATTCTGAAAATGTTAGAGAATGTATGGATGAAAGTATTATGCATTTTTTCGAATTCAATGGGTTTATTAATGAATCATCATACAACTATACATCATGACAGAATGGTAGTAGAAAGAAAAAATTGGGATCTACTAGAGGTTGCTTATGCCTTGTTTCAATGAAATGTTCACCATTTTTGGAGAGAGGCGGTCTTAACTGCTATCTGATTAATAGAATGGTAAGTAGAAGTTTGAAAGGGAAAATGCCTATTTCTACCTTGGCACCTAATTAGACACCTTTCAACTTGTTACCTAAGGTGTTTGGTTGTCTTTGTTTTGTTCATGTTTTACAACCAGGAAGATCAAAGCTTGATCCACATTCCCTTTGGGTAGTTTTCTTGGGTTACTCATCCATGCAAAAAGGCTATAAAGGCTATGACTTTGTAATAGGAAAATTGTATGTAACTAGAGATTCACCTTTCATGAACATGATGCTTACTTTATATCCAAAGATTCTCTTTAGGGGGAGACCTCTGAACGGAGTGAAGAGAACTATGGGATAATGATAGAATGCTAATTTTTTAATCTTAGGGATATAAGAAACTAAGAACTAGGGGATAATAGAGAGGATGTAGAAAAAAAAGATAAATATGACTTGGTAGATAAACAAGTGTTTGAAAAAGGAAAATCCATGTAGTGTTGTAAAAGTTGATAATCGATATTCAATCAGTCAGGTCACTAATTAAGGTGTATACGGTATGCGAGGGAGTAGTCGGGGAGTACTTGGTCAAGTGTGTGTGTGTATAAACTATTTTCAGGCTCAATTATGAAAATAAGTTATAAATCATAAGTCCAATGAAATAAAAGTACAAGTTCAAAGTGTTGAAGTAGTCGACCAAGTCTGTTAGGGGTTCAACTAGGAGTAGTTAGCCAGTTACTTTGTCGACTCGACTAATTTTTACAACAGAGAATCCAAGAATCCACTTATCTAGTCCACACCTATTGACTCCACTACTAATCCCAATCCTAAGAATTCCCCTGAACCAGGTGCAAAGTTAGCACCTTTATAGGAGGAGGATTTGAATTTTGAACTCTTTTCGTTTGATGAAAATAATGACCATAGATGGTGTTGAAAGTAAAGAAGCAAGCTCCCTTATTGATGATCATCCTATTGCTCTTCAAAAAAGAGTTCGTGAACGTACAAGGCATCCTATTACGAGATATGTGACTTTCTTTCATCTCAACACACATTATAAATATTTACCATCACTTGCAATGACTTATATTCCCAGGTTGGTTGGTGTTAAAACTCAATTGGATCCCAAGTGGACTCAAGCAATGTAAGCAAAAATGATGGCCCTTGTAAAGAGCCATACCTAGGAGGTGGTTGATATCCTTAAAGATGCATATGTTATGTCAAAATGGGTCTATACAATTGAGTATAAGGTGGATGGAATAGTGGACAGATACAAGGCAAGACTTGTTGCAAGGGGATTCACTCAGAAATATGGGATACATTACCTGGAGACTTTTGCTCATGTTGTGAAAATGAACACTATTAGAATTATTCTTGCACTCGTTTAATTCTCGTGGAAGCTTTAACAGTTGGATGTAAAAAATGTATTACTGAATGGAGGCCTAAAGGAAGTAGTTTACATGCAAATGCTGCCTGGTTATGAAAAAGGAAAATGCTACAAACTAAAAGAGCAATCTCCTTGTTCTTTGTTTGAGAAGTAGAGTTGCTAGGAAGAAGCTTAAGTTTACTCAAGCTAATGCTGATCACACATTATTTGTGAAAAGGGCCAATAGAGGTGTAACCTTTATGTTGGCCAATGTGGATGATATGATCATCACGGGGGATAATGAGCTTGGGATCTACCAGCTGAAAGCTAAACTTGCACTCAAAGATCTTGACTTGTAATGTGTCTATTTTTTGAGAATTGAGGTAGCATGACCTAAGGATGGACTTGTAATGTGGCAATGAAACTATGCCCTTGATTTTCTAAAAGATACTGGAAAATTAGGGTCCAAATTGATTGCAACACCTATTAAAGCAAATCACAGATTAAGCCTTAAGGATGGAGTCATCTTAGTGGATGATCATAATAACAAATATCAAAGATTTTTTTGTAGCTTCTCAAAAGGGAATGTCTTGTTACCAAAGTTCTTAGGAAGAGGTGGTTAGGGGAGGACTTAATGTGTCCATTTTGTGGTCTTGAAGAGGAAGAAATTCAACACTTATTCTTCACATGTGATTTCTCAAAACAAGTGTGGCAACATTTCAACCTACAAAGGGTGGATTTCTCGAATGTCACCTCGTTCTGGAAGAGTTTCAGAGACCTTCTTTTAGATGTGGCTGGATGGACCAGAGGAATTACTATTTTATGGTGTGTTTGGCTTCAACGAAATGGGAGAATATTCAAAAACGGGAGGTGTTGGGTCGAAATTGTAATCAGTATGGTGTGTTTTTTTTTTGAGTCTTGGCTACAAAACTTGTAAGTTCATTCTTAAACTTTTTAATGAATTTATCTGGATGATTATTGGCCTCAGGTAATCTTCCTTTCCTTTCTTCAAAAAAAAAAAAAGAGAAACAAATATCAAAGATTAGTGGGAAAACTCATATAATCTTACACTGACCTGGGCTGACATCACTTATGGTGTCAAACATAGCATGTTAATTCATGCATGCACCTACAAATGCTCACATGAAGGCTCTACATTAAATATTGGCTTGCTTAAAGTGGAATTTTTTGTACTAGAAGTGATGAGTTAACGATTGAAGTTTACATTGATGCGGATTAGGCTGGTTCTGTTGATGACAAGGGTCTACCTCATGATATTGGGTGTATGTTGTTGAAAATCTAGTAATTTGGAAAAGCAAAAAATAATTTGTGGTCCGATCCAGGGTAGAAGCTGAGTATAGAGCTATTGCATTGGTGTCACTGAAATGCTATGGATTGGAATTATTTTGTCTAGCATCGGATTGCAGCAAAAGACCCCCATGATGCTGTATCGTGAGAACAAATATGCCATCAATCTTGCAAATAATCCTGTACTCCATAATCACAACGAACATGTTGAGTTGGATAGACACTTCATTAAAGAGAGGATTGATGTAGGGTTGTTATGTCTTCCATATGTCTTTGTTAAAGGGGTGTCTGTATCTTACTTTGAAGATTGCATGGGCAAGTTGGGCATGTTTGATCCCTATGCCCAACTTGAGGGGGTGTGTTGAATTGTACTTGTAACTGGGTAATTGGGTCTTAGGGATGGATCCATTTAACCCGATGTATATAAATATTGTAACACCCCCTACCTTTGGTAAGAGTTGAAAAGAAAAGAAAAGCCTAGCTGCCTGTGAGCGTTGGTCATTAGTTCCCATGGTTTTTCCCTTATGTTGAGAAGGGTTTTCCATGAATATTGTTGTGTTTGTGTGATTGCTATTCTTTTCATCTCAACACCTTGTATCCCGACTTGTAATTATGAAACCTAACTAGGAAAAGATGCTCATTACGTTCATTTTGAACTAGACGAAGAGTGCTTTAAGAATTTTGTTGAGTTATTTACTTTTTTTTTTTGTAATATTTTGTTGTGTGAGGGCATACTTGTACTTTTACCCTTTGTGCCTCTCTATATAAAGGCACCTAGGGTCTCAAATAAACGTTTGATTGGCATGTCAACCTAATAGGGTATCAGAGTAACAGTCCTAGACCAGTGTTCGGGTATCCCACCCCAAAACCTAGCTGCCAAACCTTTCTACTTGATCCCCTTCTCTCTTTAGGGCATCGTTTTCACCTTCTACCTCTCCGGTCGACCCTCCTACCGGTAGCTGCAACCTCGCCACCGACAGGAGACCCCAACAGTAGCAACGCCGCTACTAGGGTCACTAGACCCCCAGCACCGTCGACAAAGGGGGGCCAAGCGGCGACTCCAGCGGCGGAGGGAGGTGCTACAGCCCTCTGATGCGGTGTAGCAATGCTGCAGGAGTCTTGGACGGTTGTTGCGGTGCTCCTGTTGCACTATTGAGGCTTGCCTAAGGTTGATCTCCTTGCATGGGAGATCTGGGGTGATTTAGAAGTCATCCATCTATTGTCTTTTCCAGCCAAGCAGAGGTTTAGGAGAAGAAATAACCCCTTTAGGGGTCTTATTTGACCCCAAATGGTGTTTCTATGGTCTATTTTTGATATGTTATCGCAGATTAGTGGAATTTTCAGACATGGCTATGGTCTAATTTTTGCTTCTGCAGTATTTCCTTGAGGTTCCCACATGTCAGGCATTATAGAAGACAAGGAGGCTTCTAACGACTCAGTCGGGAACATCTCTACCCCGAGCGTATCCTTTTTTATGCAAGAAACCATTATCAAGTTGGATGGCTCCAACCTCTTTCTGTGGTCTGCCTTTCTTTCTCAGTTTGTGGGATCGCGTCAAAAGAAATACATTTCTCACAGGTGCTGGATAAAACATAGAATTCCTTAGGGACATCAGGCCACTTCTACTGCTAGTGCTTCTATGGCTCAAATGTCTGGTACTGTTGCTAGTGCCAGAGGTGTTTGTAAGGCATCTTAACTTGCAGACTCAGGTGCATCCTCCCACATCACAGGAGATGCTACGCTTTTCTTGTCTCTTTGACTGATTACTTTAGTTCATGTCAGGGTAGCAGATGGTGCCTTGTCCCCTTTGACAGGCTTGGGTGACATCTCTCTGTCCTCTACTTTGCATCTTACTGATGTTATGCATACGCCCAAATTTTCTCTGAATTTTATGTCTATCAGTCAGATTACTAAGGCATTAAATTGCAGAGTAGTGTTTCATGATTACTTAAATTCAATTACTTTAATTTAAGTTTTGAAATGGCTGGAAATCGATCTGTGTGGAGGCAAAGAATTCATATGGCCGACCCCACTTAGTGTGGGAAAAGGCTTGGTTGTTATTGTAGGATCTCTTGACGATGAAGCAGATTGGTGGGGGACTTGAGTAGGATGACCTATATTACCTTGATCTCCCACCAGAGCATTATTCTAGGGCTATCGCTTATGCCACCTCTGCTTTAGAGTGGCATCTTAGACTGGGACATCTTAGTGTTTCTGTTCTTCGTCGCCAGTTTCCTGACGTGCAGTTTCCAACTTGTTTTCTTATGATGTCTGTCAACTTGGCAAGCATCATAGTCTCCTTTCCTACTAGTTATAGTGGAACTGAGTCTACTCTCTCGCTTGTTCATGCTGATTTATGGGGCCCATGTCGAGTCAGGTGTCTTAGGGACTTTTGGTATTTTCTGATTTTGGTGGATGATTATACCCGTGTTAGTTGGATTTTTATGATAGAGAAATCCGAAACCCTTACTTTGATTAAAAATTTTGTGCATGAAGTAAGGACTCAATTCTTTACTACTATTTACATGTTTCGAATTAACAATGGGCTTGAATTTGTGAATTCTACTTTGACTCAGTTTTTTTAGTCTCTTGGTATTATACATCAGAGTTCTTGTGTTCATACATTCCAATAGAATGGGTGGCTGAATGCAAATTGAGGCACCTTCTTGATGTCGCCCGCACTATTATGTTTCAGATGCATGTTCCTACCACCTTCTGGGCTGATGCTGTGCTTACAAGTGCTTTTTTTATTAATCGTGTCTTCTTCTGTTCTTGGTGGGAAGGCTCCATATTCTATTTTGTTTCCTGATCAAGGGCTTTTTTCTCTTCCTCCAAAAGTATTTGGATGTGTTTGTTTTGTTCATTTATTCAAGGTGAACAAGTTAGCTCCTAGATCTGTTAAGTGCATTTTTCTGGGCTATTTTAGAATCCAGAAAGGGTATAGATGTTATGATCCCCTTTTACATCATTTTAATGTAAGGATGTGACTTTTTTTTAGGGTATGTCATATTATACTACTGTAGAAAAGTCTCCTAGTGTCACACAAGATGTCTCATTGCCTATGCCCAGTGCTGTGCCTTTACGTCCCTCGAAGCCACCACCTCATGATGTCCCTGCCATTACCTATCCTAGACATCCTGAGGTGCCCACTGCAAATACCTTCCCCTAGCACTTTCAGTGAAGACCTACCACTCTACAGGTAGAGGAACCACTTTCTACTATTTCTGCTCAGCTTTCTATTGATATTGTTGATTTAGATGGAGGTCCAGACCCTACGCCACCTGTGGTACCCGATGTGGATCTTTCTATTGCTCAAAGGAAGCCACAATGATCTTGTGCTAAATATTTACCTGCAACAATGAGGCTTTTATCTCTAGTAGTTGACAACAAAAATATTCCCAAGAATCATGTTGAGGCTTCTTAGGACCCTTCCTGGACCTTGGCCATAGAGGATGAGATGGCTGTTCTTCAGTCCAGGGATACCTGGGAACTTGTTGACCTACCCCCTGATGTTGTTGTTGTGGGGTGTAGGTGGGTGTTTACCTTAAAATGCTGCTTAGATGGCGCAGTGGAAAGATACAAAGTACGCCTGGTCGCCAAAGGTTACACACAAACGTTTGGAGTTGACTATTTTGAGACATTTTGTCCAAGAGCCAGACTCAATTCAGTGAGGATATTTCTTTCTGAGGCAGTCAACAGTGACTGGTCTATTTCACAGCTTGATATTAAAAATGTTTTCCTTTATGGTGATTTAGAGGAAGAGGTATATATGCAACAACTCCCTGGTTTCGAAGTTGAGGGGGAGTGTCAGAAAGTCTGTAGATTGAAAAAGGCAAGTTATGGCCTTAAGCAGGGTCCCAAGTCTCGGTTTAGGAGATTTAGTAAAGTTGTGCAAGAGTTTGGCTTTACTAGTTTTCTATGCATAGAGCTGCTAGATATATTATTATTATTGTGTATATAGATGATATACTACTCACTGGAAGTGATGCAATAGGGATAGAGGCTACCAAAAAATTCTTGCATTCTCAGTTTGCTACTAAAGATCTAAAAATGATAAATTATTTTTTGGGTATTGAGGTGTAACATGTTGATGGTGGTCTAGTTCTGTCACATGGGAAATATGTTCTTAATATGCTAACAGAGATAAGGATGTTAAGTTGCAAGCCTGCTAACATTCCCATAGACCTTTCTTTGCCACTTGTAGACTCTGAGAGTCTACTGCTTGAAGATGTCACCAGATATCGTGCTATAGTTGGAAAATTGTTATATCTAACTGTCACGAGACCTGACATTTGTTTTGCTGTTGAGAGATTGAGTCAGTTTATGCAATCATCCTAGAGAAGTTCACTTGAATGGTGTGTGTCAGGTACTGGGATACCTTAAGCAAGCTCCTGGTAAGAGGCTATCGTTTATGAAGCATGGCCATCTGAATGTCTGGGGATATTCAGATGCAAATTATGCATGGGCACATAAGGGCAGGAGATCTACTATTGATTCTGTACTTATGTGGGTGGCAACCGAGTCACCTGGAGAAGTAAGAAGCAAAATGTTTTCTCCATATCCAGTGCAGAATCAGAGTATCGGGCTATGACTCATATTACTTGTGAGCTCCTATGGGTGAGATTTATTTTATATGATTTGGGAGTCTGTTTCTGGTCCTACTCCCATGTACTATGATAACACTACAACTGCATTCATTGCCAATAATCCTACCTTTCACAAGAGAACAATGCATATAGAAGTTGATTGGCATTTTATCAGAGATGCCATTACTTCTGGGAAGATACAACACCTTATATTGCCATTGAAGATCAATTTGTAGATGCCTTTACCAAAGCACTCTCTAAGAAGCGTTTAGAGTTGCTATATACCAAGCTGAGCATATTTGATGTTTATGCTCCAACTTTAGTGAGAGTGTTGAGTTGTTTATTTTTCTATTTTTGTTATGTTTTGTTGTGTGAGGGCATGCTTGTACTTTTGCTAGGTCATCTGTCAATGGGGATTCTCAGGGTTCCTGCTGTGGTGTAGATGCTTTCCTATGCAGCAAACGTTATAGAATACCATCTGTTCTTTTTAGAAATTTAGCATTGTTTGTGCAGAGGAATGGAGATAAAATTCTTAGGAGTTTTTTTTGAAGGTGAGAGGATATGTAAATAATTATTATTTTAGATAATAATTAAGTATTTCACTGAAATTATAATCATATGGGAAATTCTTTGTGCTAACTGGTATAGGTTAATATGAAAACCAAAATGTTAATATATGCACATCTGGAATATTATAAACATTTTTCTTTTTCAGTGTACAGTGGCCTAGCATTTCCCAAGTCTCCACATTCTTTCATTAACTTTTTTCAGGTAGTGGGAAGGATGCTGGGAGGATATATGGGCGAATAACAGACTCAGACATGCATGATGTTGGGCGCTTCCTTAATCGTCTTCTGGGCTTGGCTCCTGATGTTCAGAATAGGCATGGCTTTTTCTTTCAATGACAAGAACTTTTCTCTATTTCCATGCCTTAGCTTTTTGTTCTTATTCGTGGAATTAAAGGGGTGGATCTTATTTCATTTCACAGGCTATTTGAGTTTTTTGCTGCCACTTTGGATACTCTTCTTCATGATGCACGGAAGGAGGGAATTTTTGATACTGGCATAGTTGATATCAAGGCCGGCAGTATCGAGCTGCAAGGACCCCCTAAGGTTGATTTGTTGCAACTTAATCATACCAGCTTCATTATAGTGTTACCTAAAGGACCTTTTTCTTGCATTTCATGACAGATGGTTCATGTGGATCGTCTATCTGGTGCCTCTACAATGTTATTTACATTCACAGTTGATCGTGGAATCACATGGGAGGTAAGTTTTAGCTTCCTCTCTAGTTTCTAGTTTGTGTAGGTCATCAATTTAAGGCAACTAAAGAATATCCTCTTAATGGTAGTATGCGAAAAGACTACTTGAAGATATTCAACATGATGGACAAGATTCTCCAAATGATGGATTCTACGAGTCTAGGAGAGAATGGATGGGGAAAAGGCATTTCATGCTAGCATTTGAAGGGTATTACTTTGTTATCATTCTTTTATTTGTTATAGAAGATCTGGAGTTTGCTTCCACATGTTTCAATCTTCATTTTGTTTTCTTGGAGATGAAAATTAATATGGTATATTTATATTATCTTATCCTGTTTAATTTTCTTGTTACATTTTTCATTTCAATGTTTCTGGTGATTCTATATGCTTGTTTTTGGCATAATGATTAGAAATCTACATTTCAGGTTTTCGATGATTATTATAAATAAAAAAATTGTGCCACATTTCACTGTCTGATGTTACTCTTGATTGATGATGTGATATTCATATGATATTATTTTAGATGAGATGAAATGTTATTTGACATCCTGTATCAGCTCACCTTTTGGTACACAATTTATCCATCGTCTTGGGGCTGTAGGAATACATAGGTCCTGGAGTCTAGACCATTATTTCTTGTATTTTTTATTGTTGTCATCATCTGAGATATTTTACCAATGTGACTAATGAATCCCGTAATTCTTTTCTTGTTTATTATTTTCATGCGTGCTATCTATAGAAAGCGCCCTGCCAGGCGGGCAGTGCAGCTGTTTGAATGGGTTGTCATATGTAGCCCTGTGAGCATATATGTATGAAGGGGGAACACCCTCGGGTTATCATTGAATACAAGTTCTATTTCTGTAATATTCATGGTTTGGGCATCCTTTCACATCCTCTCTACCCTCAGGTTGTCATCGAATACAACTTCTATTCCCATAATTCTTGTGGCTGTTTGGACATCCACCCACACCTCTCCTTAACATCCTCTCTACCTTATCCCTTCAGAGCTCCTTGTCTGCCCTTATTGCATTGTCATCAATCATCATGGTAAATGCCTTGTGGAGCCCATTGGGCATGGTGGTATGGATTTCTTCAATGTGAGTGATAATGAGCTTGAGGGAAGGGGTGCCAAAGTAGCTGGAAAATTGCACTACCACAAGTCCTCTTATGATTCAATACAAGCTTGTTCAAGAGGAACAAGGGGCTCCATAAGTAATGACTTGAGGAGAGAGGGAAGGGTATCAGTTTGTCAAGGATTATGTATAATATGGCATTAAAGATTCTTGCATAATTTTGTTGTTTGAAAGGAAAAAAAGGGGTTAACAAGGGTTGAAACCACCCACTTCATTAAAAGAAAAGGGGAAAGCACATCAATGATTGCAGATTCTTGCCTAAGTTGCTAATAGAGTGAGATGAAAGAGAATTTTGGCGGTCAATAAACATTAACATTATAGAGTCTTGATCTAGATGTAAAGTGCATAGCTTTTACGCATATGGTAGGAGAGTAAGTTTTATTAACAAGTAAAACTTGAAGAACTACCAAAAGAAGGATGAGCGTCGGATAATGGGCTACCCTTATCAGTTTGGTGGTTTGATGCATCAAGTTTGCCCAAGGTGGCAACTGTATCTGTATTTTATTCTCTTCAACAATACCTATTACTTTGGAAGATGAATGATCGGGAACCAACCGAAGTGGAGGACAAAGGTTATTGCAGTCATCTAAAATTAAAGCCAGGGGGGCAAATGCAGTCTTTGCCAGGCTTTAGATGTAATCAAATGAGAACCATTGGCTTTTTTTGAATACTTTGTCGCTGGACTCTCCTAGATCACCTTTGCATTCTTTTTATAGAGCATACTAGCAGCAATCTTGGGATGTATACTGCTTGTCAGCCAGTTTATGACTATGTAGTTTGTCTTGCTCCCACTTCTCAATCAGCAGCCTCGAAGTCATGAACATCATTTTTCAAAATATAGAGCTTCTCCTGTCCCCCAATAGGAATGCAAGATGCTTGGGACTAACGATTGTAGTTCTGCACAGTAGTAAGCATAATAGAGGTAACCTGACCTAGAATAGTAGTGGAGTTTAGGGGCTTGCCTTCAGAAGAAGAGGATCCCGGAGTTTCAATGTTGGATTAGAAAAAAAAGTGGTAGAGTGAGGCATTCAACACAAGATCCATGTAACAAGTCAGATCTCTAAGTCATGCCTGGCGATGTGAAGAGAAAAAGGCCATCATTGCACTGGTGATTAGATTAGACCAATGATTCACATCTCATGCATCCCAAGGACTTGTGTGTAGATGAGATCATGTCAATGTAAATATCAGATCACATGATTACACAAATCCAAGAAAGGATTGCATGAATCATACAAAGCTAATGCAAATTATGCAAGGGCTCATAATTCCCAATGCAAATCATAGCGACTGATGAGTGCCCAGATGAGCAACTGCAGCAGACTGCATAGGTGCTGCCTTACCAACAACTCTGCGGTGTCGCAGTAGATAGAAGACATCAAGGCTATGATGTTGCATTCAATATCTGTGGAAAAGAAAGCAACATTATCACTTCAACATGGAGAGCTCCCCCAGTCATGGGTGACAGCATGGCCACATCAAAAAGGAGGTGCAACCCTTCAGGTCCACTGCCTCCAGGTAAAAGCCATTGCCAATGGATGGTGTTTGCTTTCAGCATTGAAGGCAGATAGAGCTGCACCATCCTTGTTGTAGCTGCTGGAAGGTGACGAGTTGCAAACTTTCTGACGGAGATGAAGCAATAATTTGGTGAAGAATAAAAAGAAGAGGGACAGGGATAGTCTAGGACCAACTGCACCGAGACTGAAAATGTTGTTATAGAAGGGGTACTCTGTCTACAGTCTATAATAGTCCATTTAGGGACAGGAATATATAATGGGAATACATAATGGAAGAAAAAAAGACAAAGAAGCAGCTAATTACACAAAAAACAAATCAACTACTCCAATATAAATAAAATTTCTCTTGTTACTACTAAAAGAAAAAATGCACCTATTAGTGGTCACTGTTCTGATGATGGAACACCCAAGTCTCTAGCCTGCTACAGTTAGAATGATGTACCTCCAAAGCAGCTTGTGTGAGTTTAGAACCAAAGATTTATCGGCCTATTGGCTGAGTTTTGCTTTGGATATTGGGATTTAGGCAAGTTTCATAATTCACCTCATGACTCCTGACCTGTAATTGTGATATCTATTGAGCTATCCTATTGTGGGCCCCTTAATAATTCCAGTCACAACTTCCATAATCTGTTCTCTCCACAGACCTGACTAATTATTGTATCAAAATATCAAATAAAGAAGTTTCAGGGTTTTCATGGTTGCATAATTCACTGTATATGTTTTATACTTGTCTGAAAAATGAGTTCAATTCAGTGTCTGCATAAGGCATCAATTAGCTTGCTGGTACATTACAAAAGTTTCCTTTAAAAAGCACATTTTATGTCTCTAATTATTTTGACACTTCTTCTTCCTGTATATTTCTTTGTTTTTCATGATATGCATTGTTTGTTCAGCTCTGATCCTGGAATGTTCAAGATATTCCGCCCTGCTGTTAGGGAGGCACTAAGGTACTTGCCAAGCAGTATGCTATAATTCAATGTATGTAGCATCCAGCTCAGCTTTCCTGTCTCACTACTTTATTTATTAGGGAAATGACTTTATCTGAGTTAAAGAACAAGTATAGGAAGGTGATGTCTGTGGAAAAAGCCTACAAAGGTTGGCAAGATGAATACGAGGCTTCTTGTAAGCAGGTGAAAGTGCTTTTCTGATAATTGCTTTTGATTTTTGTGGAGTGGATGCAAAAAAAACTATATTCTTCATGATTGTGCATGTAGCGTTAGAAGGTGAAATATTTAAATAAATATGTAAGTGTATTCTCTATGGCCAAAAAAAAAAAAAGAATAGTTTGTCTGGCAGGGGGACATGTGAATGTTACTAGTATTCACTTTGTAACTGATACAACCTACACACATGTAGATCATCAAAGGGATGGCATGTTTTCCTGCATGTCGTGACACTTGCTTTTTCATGTCGTGGGACATTGTCTGTGTTGCTAAACGAATTGACTGCTGAATCTTATGTAACCATTGGCTACGGGTGGCAACCCTCCTCCTAGTTTGGGGCCACCTTTGGAGGAAAACCTCACCATTCGTCGACTCTTAGGGCTAGTTTGGATGGAGGGATAGATTTCATGGGATAACTTTTTTGCAATTAGGTTATCCTCCATTTTTGTTTGGAAGTCATAAATGTTATCCTGATAGGTTAACTCGTGACTTTTTGGAAAGTTTCTATGTTAACCTGTGAAAACACATGGGATAACCCACAAAAAAAGCTTATTCCATATCAACCTCAGAATAACTTATCCTGGGTTAAGTCCAGGTTAAGTCCTCTTAACCCGGGTCAAAATATCCTCCCCACCAAACAAGGTTAACCCCTATTTTAATGGGTTACTCCCTTATCAAACTAGGCCTTAGCTTTGGGTACCAAATGTAGAAAAATGTGGCCCATGATGTAGAAAATTACCAGGAAAATGATAGAAAGCACTTCTCACTTGTCTAGACTCCTGGGAACATATATCAAAAGGTGGAACCCTGGTTAAAAATGGTGTTCAAATGGGGACAAGCTGGAAACTCTCTTGGCTGAACTTGCTCTAAGGGGAGCATGAAATTCTCTAAATGCAGGGGTAATTTTTTTTCTTGTTAAGCTATTTTTTCCAAGGCAGGGCGTGAAAGGAACCTTTAGTTTCTCTTGATAATTTTCCTGTATGTTAGTCTCTTAAAGAAGAATTTCAATTGCAGTGCATGCATGGGCCAAAGTGCAAACTTGGAAGCTATTGTACGGTTGGGAGACGACTACAGGAAGTTAACGTCATTGGTGGCCTTATACTTCCCATTTGGGGAATCATTGAGAAGGCTCTATCTGAGCAGGTTTGAGCTGCTTCCTCTTTCTCTTCTTCTTCCCTTATCTTTTAGCTGCATATGCACTTGCACGTCCTTTTAGATGTGTGCGCATCTTGTTGAAGTCATAGTTTGCTTTCTGGTTTGGATTTAAAGAATTTTGATATGTACTCATCTTGTTGAAGTCATAGTTTGCTTTCTGGTTTGAATTAGAGAATTTTGATAAGACCACTATTTGCAGGTCATAACTAGGGGTGTACATAGGTCAAGTTCAACCTTTGGGTTGGGTTGGAACCAATGCTACTCAACTCGCAATCCAATACAAGCCAAACTCTCCGCCATCATAGTTGACTCTCCAATTTTCCGCTCAATCTCTCCCAAATTCCAACCATAGCCCCTTATCCAACTCATCTCTCCTACGATCCCACCTCCCAAATTCCCCCTAGCCTTTTAATCCTAAGCTCTCATGCCTTTGGCCTCACGGTTAGGGTTGAGTAATGGGTCTTGCCCTTTAGGGTCAATCTTGGCCCGGCGCAAGCCCATTTAAGTAAGTGGTCTCATGAGTCAGGTCTAGACTCGTTTAATTTGAAAAATCCTAGCCTAAGCCCAGTCCAAAGTAAATTAGCTAGGACTTGATTGGGCTGAGCCCATCTATTATTCAAAAAGAAAAATAAATTGTGCAATTTGGTAAAACCTAGGGGCCACAAGTGGTGGTTGGGGGGGGGGGGGGGGGGGGGGGGGGTGTCTGGGAGTAGGTGCGTGATGTGCATCACTCATAGGAATGGGAATGAGTGTTCTGAACTTACGAGAATGGGTGGGAATGGGAACCATTTAGGTATATATATGAAGCTTCGGGTGAGAATAATATACCCTCTTGTTATTTTTTTTATTTTGATGTTTAAATATATTAATTTATGTAAATATAGAATACATATATGTATATATGAACCCTAAATGGGTTGGGTCAGGTTTAGGCCAACCTAGGCCTTAGCTTGGGCCCATTTAATTAATGGATAAAAATCTTGGTCTGAGCCCAACCTTTCAAGTTATGGGACTAGGCCTAGGTCGGGCCTAATGGGTCGAGTCTTGGGCTTGGCTAGGGTAGCCTTGCCCGATACTCAGCCCTACTTAGTCTGTCTCACTCATCGACCCCTATCTCTCCTACTCCTTCAGCTTTAGATTGTATTTTTGCCAATTATTGATATGCACCTAAGCTTTTATATGCATTTTTATGATTTATTGTTAGGCATGCTTTTATATCTTCTTGTAACTTTTATATTATATCTTTATTTTTTTTGTTTAAAGTTTTATTTGTTACCTATTTTATTTACTATTTTATAAGATAAAAGTTATTTATAAGTTTAAAATTTTTTATTATTAAATATGAAAGATATAGGAAGCATGTAGAAAGTCGATGTAAGCTTTAACTAATCAATAATCTACTCAACCTGACTTAACCCGACTCGATTTTTATAAGTTGGGTTGGTTGGAAAAATCTCAACCTGTGAATCGTGGGTTGGGTTTGAGTTACCGGTCCAACCTAAGCCGTGTATGGCCTTAATAACTTAGTTTCTTGTGCACAGGTTTATTTTTGTATGAGCTCCCATATGATCTGTCTTAAGATGACTAGTTTTAACAAATTTCTTCGCAGAACGCCAATACCTTTTCCTGTATGACATTTTCAGTAAAGAGCACGTGTTTTTTATTTGTGTATTTTGAATATTTTTAGTATAACAATAACAACCAAGTCTTTTCCCACACTAAGTGGGGTCGGTTATATGGATTCTTTGCTTTCACACAGATCGATTTTCAGCCATTTTAGGACGTAAATTAAAGTAATTGAGATCAAACTTAATAGTTTCCTTCCAACACTTGTTTGGTCTTCCTCGTCCCCTCTTAGCGGGTTTAGCCTCCAACTTCTCACATCTCCTAACTGGAGCATCTAGTGGCCTTCTTTGTAAATGTCCAAACCATCTTAGACAGGCCTCTCATTTTATCCTCTATCGGTGCCACCCTAACCCTGTTTCTAATAAATTCATTTGAAATACGGTCCTTTCTTGTATGACCACACATCCATCTTAACATCTTCATTTCTGCCACAGACATCTTCTATACATGCCTATAGTTGATAGCCCAGCATTCAGAACCGTACAACATGGCTGGTCTTACCACAGCTCAATAGTATTTTCCTTTTAACTTTTAAAAGAATCCTCTTATCACAAAGAACACCAGAAGCACCTCTCCATTTCAACCACCCTGCATTAATTCTATGTGTAACATCTCCATCAATTCTACTATCATGCTGGAAAATGGATCCCAAGTACTTAAAAATATCTTTCATTGGAATGCACTCTGTTCCAATTTTTACATCAATCCCTTCGCTGTTCCCTCTACTACTAAGCTTACATTCCATATACTCAGTCTTCGTCCTACTTATGCGTAATCCTTTATCTTCCAGGGCTTCTCTCCAAAGCTCAAGTTTTCTGTTCACTCCATCTCTTGTCTCATCAACCAACACAATGTCATCAGCAAAAAGCATACACCAAGGCACCTCAACTTGGATATGCTTCAACTCATCCATAACCAAGGTAAAAAGATAAGGGCTTAAAGTCGAACCTTGATGTAGACCGATGGTGATATCAAAGTAGTCTGTCAAATCATCCTTAGTCTTTACACAAGCTGCAGCTCCATAGTACATATCCTTTATGAGGTTGATATATATAATTGGCACTTGTCTCTTCTCCAAAATTCTCCACAAGATCTCTTGGGACAGAATCATAGGCCTTCTCCAAATTAATAAAAACTATATGTAAATCCTTTTTCTTCACTTTGTATGTCTCCATCATACGTCTCAAGAGGTGTATTGCCTCAATAGTAGACCTACCTGGCATAAAGCCAAATTGATTTTCAGTTACCATAGAGACTTGCTTCACCCTTCTTTCAATTATTCTTTCCTAAAGTTTCATTCTATGACTCATCAACTTAATACCTCTATAGTTGGAACAATCTTATATATCACCTTTGTTCTTGTATAAAGGTACCACAAAACCTTTCCTCCATTCCTCTGGCATCTTCTTGCTTCTTCACACAGTATTAAATAAATTTGTGATCAAAGTTATACCCCGTTCTCCCGTCATTCTCCAGACGTCTATAGGAATATCATCAGGCTCAACAACCCTCCCACTTTTTATCATCTTTAAAGCCTCCTCTACTTCTTTCTTTTGTATCCTTCGATAACATGATCGATTCACATACTCTTTCGAGTTAACTAACTCCCCTAAGATGATATCATTCTTTTATTTTTCATTAAATAGCTTATGAAAATATCTTTTCCATCTTGTCTTTATATCCTCATTAGCTATAAGTACCATTCCTTCTTCATCGTTGATGTATCTTACATGCGTAAGGTCATTTGCTTTCCGCTCTCTTGCTTTAGCTAACTTGAAAATATCTTTTTCACCTTCTTTAGAATCAAGTTTCTTATAAAAAATGCTCCCAAGCTTTTGCTTTTGCTTCACTAATAATTTTCTTTGCTTCTTTCTTTGCTCTTTTGTAGTTTTCCATATTTTCATCGGTCTTATCTCGATATAAGCTTTAAAATAAGCTCTTTTAATTTTAAGCTTCTCCTGCACTTTCTTACTTCACCGCCAAGCCTCCTTTTGTCCTGGAACACCTCCTTTAGACACGCCTAACACCTCCTTTGCCACCTTCCTAATACAGTTTGCCATATTTAATCACATTTCATCAGCACTACCATCAAGATCCCAAGCCTTTTGTTGCATCATCTTCTCTTTAAATCTCATTTGCTCTTTCTTAAGATTCCACCATTTAATTCTCAAATTCTTAGACACTAATTTTCTCTTCTTTGCCTTCAAATGAACATCCAACACCAAAAGACAATGTTGAGCAGTTAAACTCTTCCCTAGAATAATCTTGCAATCCTTACAAGATAAACAATCCCTTCTTCTCAAAGCAAAGTAATCGATCTGCGTTCTTGTTAAGCAACTTTTATAGGTAATCAAATGCTCTTTCCGTTTTTTGAAGAAAGTATTTGCTATGAAAAGATCATAAGCAATAGCAAAATCAAGGAACGTCTTCCCTTCATTCCAACACCAAAATCATGATTTCCATGCGCTCCTGCATACTCTAAAGCATCTTTTCTCACATGCCTATTTAAATCTCCACCCAAGCAAATCATTTCTGTCTGTGGGATTTCTTGAATTATCATATCAAGCTCTCCCTAAAATTTATTCTTTATTCTTTCCTCTAGATCAACTTGAGGTGCATAAACTAAAATGACATTCAAGATCTCTTCTTCTAAGATTAATTTTATCAAAATAATTCGATCACCCAATCTCTTAACCTCAACCACGCTCTCCTTCAAATCCTTATGAATTATAATATCCACGCCGTTTCTACCTTTGTCTCTTCCTGAATACCAAAGTTTGAAACATGTTATCTCGATTTCCTTTGCTTTTTCACCAACCCACTTAGTCTCTTGAAGGTAAAGAATTTGAATCCTTCTGCTTACCATTGTATCTACAATCTCCATGAGCTTGCTGGTCAAGGCACTAATATTCCAACTACCGAATCTCAGCATTCTTTGTGACACACTTCGATGACGAAGTGGTAGAATTAGTTTCTTTACTCGCATGCGTTCCTCATGCGAGAACCCTTGCTCATTTTGGACTACATCCGGGCGGCGATGTAGCGGAACTAACTTCTTTACTCGCATGCGTTCCTCATGCGAGAACCCTTTCTATTTATCACTACACCCGAGCGTCGTTGCAATGTGTCGCAAGTAGGGAACGCCCCAACGAAATCAGAGTGTTTGCTAGAACTCATGTTTAAAGATCCGATAAATTTTACGCTGGCTGTCGGCTACCTAATACAACCCTCTTCCTTTAACCGGGCTTGGGACCGACAAAGAAAAGGCACATGAACCTCAACATAGGCGGAGTTGAGAACCAGATTTAAAGGCAGAGGGCATTATTGCTGTTTTCACGATGAGATAGGTAAAAGAACTGAGTTTGGTTGTACACGATTTTATTTGATGGTTATTTACAATAATAAGAATCTAAAGTGACATGAAAATAATTAATGAAGCGTGTTATTTGCAACTTTGGTTCTTTTTTCCAGTAATTGTATTTGATTGCAAGTGTGCAATTAAGGTGAAGAAACCCTAAAGGAGATACTGGTGCGACCCAATGAAAGTATTCTTAAGGTTGGTTAAATTTTTGGGACAAAAGGTGACGATCGTCGCAGGTGAAACTTTAAAAGATACTTTAGTGATTAGCTTATTTCCAGTTAGTTTACCATACGCAATTATGAAATGCATCACCCATCTTGTGTTTTTAGCTTGAAGATCTATTAGTTTCAATATTTTCACGAGGAATTTCATATGCAATGCTAAATTTCATGTTTGGTGTCTTTTGCACATATCATTTATTTTCATTGTTTTTTTTTTTTAATCGATGATTGTAGGCTCGGCAAAGCCATAGGAGGATCCGCGTCGTTAGATTGGAAACAACTACGGATAAAAAGCGGATTGTTGGACTTTTAATTCCAAAGGCAGCAGTTGAAACTGTTCTCCAAGGCTTGGTAGAAAGAGACAAAAAGCTACAAGGATGATCTTTCCCTTCACAGTTTTTATTTTTGTAAATATGAATTATATCAATAGCATCATTTCGGAAGCTGCCAATCCCATCGGTTCTTGTAATAGGCCAAGCTTATCCATTGTTATATAGCTGATGTCAGCTTCATTTTTTGACCAGCCTTCGGCTACATTCCTTACTATAATTTTTTGTTGTGAGGGCTTGAAATCGGTAATCTTGTAGGTTTTATTTCAAGCACTGATCGGGGGTTACGTCTTGCGAACAATGGCATTACGTCTTTTGCTATAATGCCAAGATTCTTTCTTAATGAGAACTCTCGTAGAGATTTGACAATCACTGACACCAGATTACTAAGCTCGTCAGTCGCAAAGCATTTTTTACATATATATGCTCTAAACATTCAATTTTCCTGCATACCTTGTGTTTTTCTCATATTAACAAAGGCATACCTTTGAAGTTGCTTTTATAATATATATTTGAAAAATGAGAAGCCCAAGTCGTTTTTTGCAAAGAATTCAACGCTTCCCTTATCAGAAAAGGGGGGTCAAATCCACATGTTACACCCACATGTAGTTCTTCCGAGCTGATGAATGAGATGTGCAGACGCGGAAAGCAGCTTCCAACAACTATTGCATGCTCTACATATTTGATGTTCGGTTATCCACCATAAAAGAGACTTTCCTAAGCTTACCATTAGTGGGCGGGGTTGAATTAGTGATGTAAGATGGATTAGGAAATGGGGTACTATTTTCATAGTTTAGCGAGGTTGTGGGATGCTATACAGGTGGGTGTAGCTATCAACCTGTTGTAGATTGAATGTGGGGTAGATATTTGAATCCTTGTTTCACTAGGGGGAATGTGCTAAATAGACATTGTAATATAGCCCCTTTTGATGAGAGATGCAAACAAGAGACTTCTGGAAAGGTGGTCTTTGGCATTGCATCGGACTAACAATCAAACAATGAAATCATGAGTATTTGAACCCAATTTTTCCAGGGAAAAGCTAATCATTTGATGGGTGAAGAGAGGATTCCTTCAGACAAACTTGTTTTAATTGGAAAGCTTTATGTCATTAGATTTTATCAGAAAATATATCCGAAATTTTCTGATAAAAATCGGCAATTGGACACACGTTAATTCAATCAGGAATCCCCAAGGGATTGTGAGAATTCCATTGGCATGTACTATATTTCAACCTTTAATTATCAATCAGGAATCCCCAAGGTATTGTGAGAATTCAATTGGTATGTACTACATTTCAACCTCTCAAATGGAATCAATAGAACACGCTTTTAGGACTTGTACTTTTGGGAGAGCCTATGTTAAGTCACCAGGTCTTGGTTTACATATACATGTAACTAATCTGTACCTTTAGTAACGAATTCCCACATAATGACCACGACATTATGTGCATATCTACTAATGTATTTATGTAAGAAAAAGAGGCCCATGTATGCGTGAGCCTAGGAAAAGTAACTTATTACACTTCTTCTTCGGCCCACAAGTAACAACGTCAACAAAATCTTGGGAGATTGAGATCACCTGAAATGGGTGCATGCCCTATGTCTAATTCAAGCCAATCTGGCATTTACTTGAGAACATTGTCGCTAATGTGGCTCTAAATTTTTAATGGAATTGGACGAAGATGTGATGTATTTTTACATTCATACGCTTGCAAATTAAGGTTTTATTGCACGAGCTAGCACACAGGCCAGGATTCCTCTTACTCCATACACGTAATTCACAGCGATTTCCTTATCCATCGTAGACTAGTCAATCTTTCACCACCGTTGATGATATTAATTAATATCTTGAATTAAATTAAATGGTTGTTGATGCGTTTATTCAGATGCACAAGTTAAAATTCTCTCATTTCTTGTAACATCTGGTATTTATAGATGATAGCAAAAAGTTTACATGCGTAGGGAAGGATCGGATCGAGTACATATAACATGTATCTATGTGATTGATGATTGAAATTAAATGTATGTGGAATTAATTGGAGTCCTCTCTCTCTCTCTCTCTCTCTCTCTCTCTCTCTCTCAAGTCACGACTCTCAATTAATTAATACGGCAGCTGATGAGCATGTACGTGCGTGGCCACCGCCGGCGAGGAAAGGTGCGGGTTGACCACTGCCGCCTCCTTATCGGAAGAAGTGGAGAGCCTCGTGGACGTGGTGGGCCCCACCTTGTCGGATTCAAAGACGAATGCGGCGTTCACCGGGGACTGCGTGTCGTTGCCTCCGTCGTCGACGATCAACTCCATGGGCAGCTCATAGTGCTCCTTACAATTATTATTAATGTTGTTGCACTGCTGCTGGTGCTGCTGCATCTTCTCTCGTTCCGTGACCACCGCACCCGACGACGCCCACGACACGCACTCGAACTTCTCCAGCGATATCGCCCTCGAGATCTCCCCGCCGCCTCCTCCTCTGCCACCTTTCTTGCTGGAGACCGGTCTCCCTCTGGCGCCCACGCACATGCACAGTGCCCTACACCTGAACGAGGACTCCTCCTCCTCCTCCTCCTCCTCGTTCACGTAATCACGAACTCCTCCTCCTCCTCCTTCTTCCCCACCTTTTTTATGCTTTGACAGATTCTTCTTCTTCTTCTTCTTCTTCTTCTTCCTGGGTGCAACAACTCCTCGAGGGATGCTGCCCTCATAACCCTGCGGCAGCTTGGAGCATATGTCGAACTCGTCGGGCGGCTGCGAGGACCGGCCGTCCCCGCAGGACTTGCTCCTCTGGAGGCTGACATCGACAGCAGCGGCATCACCGGGTACAAGGAGGAGGGAGGATGGCTGTCTCTGGAGGTGACGAGGGGCGGCGGCTGCCCTCTTGTTGAAGAAGCCCGATCGAGGCGTCACAGGCTCCGAGCACGGGAGGCTGATGCTGATGAACTGTGGCTTCGCCGGCTGGAGCGTCGGGAGCTTTCTCAGGCGTGACGAGGCGCTAGAAGATATGGAGATCTTCTTCCTGCCTCCGTAGTAATTGTAATTGGCCGGTCCCCTCTCCCCGTCGACGTAGTACACGCCGTTGTACTCGATGTATTCCTCTTCTTCTTCTTCTTCTTCTTCTTCTTCTTCTTCCTCCTCCTCCTCCTCCTCTTCTTCTTCTTGTACAGCTAATTGCTTGGAAGCCATGTTGGTGCCTGATGGAGATCTGATAGGATTCATAGCATGGAGGGGGTGGGGGTGGGCGGTACGTACGTATGGTATAGGAACAACAAAAGCCAATATTAGATCGATGGCGGTGCATGGTATATACTAGTGGGAGTGCTTCGCACGTTGGTGCTGGTGATGGGTTACATGTTTAATTTGTTTGTTTAATTAATAAATCAAGTGCTTTATATATATATATATATATATATATATATATATATATTAAGGGTTGACAAGGAGGTTCTATCTCTCATTTTCTTTTTGATATTTTCATGAAATCTTTCATTCGAGTTATCAAGGAGCTTGCTTTTTTTAGCAAAATTCAACACTACTCGGTGAAAAGAGGTGTCACCTCCTCCCCTGCCCTCCTCCTCTATGCAAATGATGTCATTATCTTTACGAATGGTAAGTTTTCCTCCATCTGCAATCTTGCTTCATTAGAGATTTTGAGTCTTCTATGGAACAATATGTAAGTCTCTCTAAAAGCTTTTGCTTTGTGTGTAGACACTTTCCTCCTTCCCGTAAAGACCGCATTCTCTCTATTTTGGACTTTAGATTGGGCTCCTTCCCTTTTACCTATCTCGGCTGTCCTATTTTTTTTGGTAGGGCCAAGATTTCTTATTTCGATTCCATTGTTGACAAGGTCAAATCCAAACTTGCTGGTTGGAAGGCCCACCTCCTTTCCTCAGCTGCAAGACTGCTTCTTATCAAGCATGTCTTAACCTCTACTACTATTCATACGCTCTCTGCCATTGAGGTTCCTAAATCTATTATTTGTAAACTCTATGCTCTTTTTGCTGATTTTTTCTAGGGTTGCTCTGATCATAAATCCCACCACCACTGGATTGCTTGGAGATCTATTATTCGTCCTAATTTTGGAGGTCTTGGCATCCTTAACTTAAACCTTTTTATTAAAGTCTTAAGATTGAAAAGAGCGTGGAATATCTTTTTTAGGGACTCCTCTCACCACTTTTTTATGTGGGATCTTTTGCTTGGCAATCCTAATTCCTCTCTCCCCCTTCGATCTCATTTGCTTCTTCAAGCTCTTAGGGGGATGAAAACTTTCATTCGCTGGGAGGTCCATGAAGGATCCATTGACTTTTGGTTTGATTTGTGGATTAGTGACTCTCCTCTCCACTCTCTCTTTCCTGAAGGTTCTACTCCCTCCTAGATCTTCATCCGTAGAGAGCTCCCTCTCCTCTCTAGTGCTCCCTTTTGCACCATCATTCCTCCTATTATGCTTGACAAGCTTTCTAACCTCCATTTAGACTCTCATAAGGACTTGCCGATTTGAACCCTTGCCCCCTCTGGAATCTTCTCTATCTCTTCTGCTTACCAGCTGATGTTCCGTACCTATCTCAAGGATCCCTCTGCCATGCCTCTTTGGAATCTCAAACTACCTCTTAGAATTTCTCTTTTTGTTTGGAAGCTTCTTAAGGGCAGTGTTCCCACTGATGATAACATCCTGAGATTAGGGATTTCATTGCCTCCAAACGTCTCTGTTGTCCTTCTAATCTTGCGCTTGAAACTCTTCACCTTTTCTCGGATAGTCACCTAGTTCGTGATATCTCCGTTTGGACTTCTAACCAAAATTACCTAAGCTTTAAGGACCCTTCCCTCCTCCTTGACATCATCTCGAATCCTTCCCATTCTCTTCAGCTCAAGGCTATTAAAGGTTTAATTTGCTTCATCTGGTATAATGTTTGGTGGGTCCACAACTCTACTAAACATGATGGTTTCAATCTTGCCAAGCCTCACCTTTTTCTTGAGAAACATTGGAGGAACCTTCAGATGGCTAGTTGGCTTAAGTCCTCTCATCCCTCTTGCCTCTCCCTTAGTTGGGTTCGCCCTTCTCAGGGCCTTAAAATCAATGCTGCTTCTTCTACTCTGGGGGGTCGCTGTGTTTCAGGCTAGATTGTTAGGAACTGCATGGGGAATTTCATTATGGCTGCTACTACTAGTCTTTCTGGTGTATCCTTTGAGGCTGCTTTTATTAGAGCCGTCATCCATGCTATCTTCTATTTTTCTAATGATTCTTTTAAGGTGGAAATGGATTCAATTTTACTTTATTATTGGTGATCTGGTAAGCTTCAAGTTGCTTGGCAGATTAAAAAGCGTTTTGGTTTTCTTCATGAGTGCTCCTCCAGGATCCACTCCTCTTATGTCCATCCGCTTGTTAATGAAGCTGCTTCCAGGATTACAGACCTCAGGGATGGCAACTGGTGATGTTTCTACCATTTGGATCAGCTCCCTCTCAAGATTGATGGCATTATCAAGTTGGACCGCATCCAAATGCCTTATATTGTTTCCTTGTAATCCCTCAACTTTCTTTTGCTTATTGTATAATGCCACTAGTCATGGTCACCTTTTTATGTATGGGGTAGGTTTTGATCTAATCCCCCTGCCCTCCCTCTTTTTGGTCTCCTAGGAGAAGGGGATAAATAAAATTGCACCTGTTTCTTTCACACACACACACACACACACACACATATATATATAAAGCCAGCGAATGGATTGAAATGTAGGGGGTAGGGGTGTATTGGATTTGATTTGCGCATACAGTTCATGGATTTATTTGTCGGCTGATCGCACGTCTCTCTCTCTCTCTCTCTCTCTATATATATATATATATATATAAAAGAAAAGGTTCCACTGAGCATAATGCTCATAAATGTAGATTCCCTACTAGGAGGGGGTGACGTAATAAATTACGGAAATATAATGTAAAACAATCTCACAAAATTCAATCACACAAGGTACATAATTATTTTTAGGTGGAAACCTAAACCTGGTGAAAACCATCACCTAACCCTCTCGAGTTAGGATTTTCCGATCAACCAAGTTGATCAAATCCACTAAACGAATCACTTAAACGAGGGTGCTTCAACCTCAATTACAACCACGCTACTTTATACGAGGGTAGCGTACCTCAACCCCTTCTCTTCACGAGAAGGATTTTGTCTCACGAAGGAGACGAAAATTCGCAAAGCGAATACCCAACCAAATAACAAAGTAAAATAACAAATATAGTCCTATAGAGCCAACAAAGATTTAAACCTAGCTTCTATAGGAATTAGGAAACTCCCCTTTGCAAGTAGTGCGTCGAATCGATGACGCGGGTGCGTGAGCCACGCGACGGTGCAATGTCGCTCTCGTGAACTAGGCGGGAGAGCGGGTGCGTAAAGGCTTGATGCTCTCAAGATGTAGAACTTGAGCTTGGAGAGCGAGAGCTTTTCTAGGACACAAAAGAGTAAAAAGTATGTTGCTTGAGTGTGTCTTGATGTATTTTGAGTGGCAAAGGCTCCCCTCTATTTACAGAGGCCTTAGGAAGGCTTTGGAAGGCTTAGGAAATCTCCCATAGCCGTTGGGTGCAAAGTCCAAGAGAATCAGGTCGAAATCAGGAACAATGATTACACCGACAGGGTTATCAAACGTCTGATCCTGGCATTAGACGTCTGGGAAACCAGTTTAGGTCGTCTGAAAATAAGGTCAGACGTCTGATTTTATGTGGGATTCTTCTCGACTTGAATCAGATCTAAACAAGGTTCTAGTGCAAGTCCATCAGACGACATATAGGACGTCTGGAAATCTACTTATTCATGGGAATGGATTTCCAAGAGTTCCAACGGCTAGAAAATCTCTGAGAAGAGATTTTGGGTCAGCCGAGGCAAAACGGTCATCTATCAGACGTCTGGAAAGGCTTAAGGACGTCTGATAAGGCTGTAACGGTCATATCCTTTAGTGTTTGCTAAGCCAACCAATGGTCCACTAATTGGACGTCTGGAAAAGTCATCAGACGTCTTCTAAGACGTCTGGACAAAGGTCTGGACGTCTGATTTCAGTAGACAGAGCTAACAAGTCCAGCCTAAATGTTATCAGACGTCTGAATCAACAGTTAGACATCTTAAAACACATTATCAGACGTCTGATTTTGGAATTAGACATTTGAAAAAGCTGTTTGAACCCTATATTGGTTTTCTAAGTTTTCTACAGAAAACCTAAGTATCCTATGGTTATGCCGGTGTTTCTAAGACTACTGTGAAGGTACTTTGAGGCTCTTTAACATGATGTTTTAAGGAACAAAAAGAGCAAGAAAATAAAGACAAAAGTACATGAAAGAAATAAACAGAATTCTATCCTATTCTTCTTGTCCTTCCATCTTCAATCTATCGTTCCTCGCGAATCTCCTCTGTTCTCTATCAAGCTCCTCCAATCCATCCTGGATGCGAGCACGAATTCCGTCTAATCACGTCTTCATTTGCAATTAACCTGAAATCTAAGACTTCAAGTGCAAATGTTAAATGACACGTGTTTTGTTATCATCAAAATAAATGATCGTGGTGCTCCAGCACCAATAATCTCCCCCTTTTTGATGATGACAAAATCATAAATAATAATGCAAAAAAAATCCTCCCCCTTTTTGTCATTATCAAAAGGGTTTGATTGATTTTAAATTTCCTATAACTCCCCCTTAAGACATGCTCTTCTATGAATTTCTTTTAACAAGAGTAATGTCTTCCCTCTTTTTGTAACAATAAGATAGCTATTATTTTTCTCCCCCTTACTAAAGGAAATTTAGCTAACTTGTATCTCCCCCTTAAAAATTGACAATTAGCTCATAATTTTTTAACTCCCCCTATCTAAATGCTTATGATAAAAAGATAGGGAAAATAATTTTTACCTCACCTACCATGGCTAATAAAATGGCCTAAATGGTGGTGGTGGATGCCACATCGGATGGGGCTCCCATCCATAGTTTGGAGGCCCAGGTATCGGCGTCGGTCTCCAGTCTGGTGGTCGACGTGCGGCGGGTCCATCATTTGTTCGCCGTCTAGTCGGTCTTCTTGTTCTCCTCCTTGGTCTACTCCTTGGTTCTCCCAACTCGAGTTGACCAGCCTTGAGCTTGTAAGTCCAGTCCTTCGTGTTGTAGTTATCACTGAAATCGACAAAACAAGATTCTAATTCTTTCTTCGGTATCCAAGTGAGCTTGGATCCGGATCTGTTAGCGGGTCTCCTTGACGGAGATCCTTTCTCAACCTTAGGGCTATAAAAATTATCTACTTTGTTGATTAATTTGTTAGAGTTTTCCCTAAGACATGCAATTTCTTTTTCTATAATATGCATCTTAATTTGTAAATCAGAAATTTCTAACTTTAAACTATCATTTTCTTCAATCAATTCAATATTTTCATTAATTAGGTTTTCATTTTCTAGAAATAAATTTTCATTTTCAGAAGTGTTAGAACTGGGGCTTATTTCTAGATCCTTAAGTTTATTTTCTAGCCTTTCATTTTCAGATTTAAGAAAATTAAGATTCTTTTTCATGCTTTTGTTTTCTGTTTTTAGTGATTTACTAAGCTCATACAACTCATTAAAAGCATCTTGTAAATCTGAGTTTACCTCATTGTCGCTGTCGTCGCTGTCGTTATCCGTGATGGCGATGAATCCAAGGCACGCGGTTTCCTTCTTCTCGAGATCTTCCTCCGAGCTCGTCTCCTCATGAGTGCCTTCCAACCTCCTCCATATCTCATGGGCGGTGGTGCACTCTTGGATTCGTTCGAATTCCTTCGGACTCAACGCGCAATATAGGGCATTCATTGCCTTTGCGTTAAGTGAAAGCTCTCGAATCTGCAGCTGCGAGTAGCCTCCTTGGGGTCGCTTCGGGATCTCGTATGGGTTTTCGCAACATCCCCATATCTCGAACTTAGTGGCTTGGAGCTACGTCTTCATCCTCAACTTCCAATATCCGAAGTCCCTCCCGTCGAAATAAGGTGGTCGGACGGTGGACTGCCCTTCGAAGATTCTGATTGCGGATATGCTCCTGTAACGACCCGATTCCCGAGTCCCTAGGAGACACGAGAACCGGACCGACTCGACTAATCCCAAGACCTGGTCGTCCAACGAGGAAGTAACCAAAAGTACAGTAAAATAAACCACATTCAGCATGAATATAACTAACAGTAAGAAAATACAGCAGTAAGGAAAGAAACCACTACAGTATGTACCACAACAACAGTAGAACAACATTTATAACATAATATGAAACTGCAGGTAAAGAAAAGTACAGCGGTAACAAGAACTACTCACTACAGTGGAACCAAAAAGAGGTACAAGAGAACAGTGGTAACTCTACTGGACCCTACTCGGCCCAGCATCCTCTGCAGCCGCTGATCCTGGCTGCTCAACACCTGGTCCTGAGAGGTAACGAGTGTAACACGTCAGCAAAACGCTGAGTAGAGTGGCAACTAAAACAAAAGAAACAGTAGAGTGTACAGTAGCTGTTATGTTCTGTTACTTTCTTTAATTACGTCTTTCTATTGTCTCACAATTTATATATTTCTCAGATCCTTCACTTGATCTCGAATGTTCCTCGTGGGAACGATCTTGATTGCAGTCTTTTCCGAACAGTAGAAGTAGCACGTGGTGCTCTCCTGGCCGGGAGAGTTCCCCGTGGTGATCCTACTCTCAGTCAACCACCCCAAGGTCACGGACAGGAATAACGGTGACTACGGCACGCGCGATAAACGCACAGGTAGCTAACCTGCACTGGCACGTGGTCAGTCGTTTCCGTTAACGGGTGCGCTCAAAGCACAGCACGGAACCAGTACAGGGTAGAGCCCTCTCAGTAACAGGGGTCCAACCCCTCCATAGTAACCAAACAGGGGCCTTTCTCCTCCACAGTCCGCGCACCCTCGCCTGACTACCCTCGTTTGCCCAGTGGGCCTAACAAGTCGGTGTTGGAGGCTAGCAGAACCTCGGGGCCCGTGGGGTAGCTAGTACCTCCCTACACTAGTAGCTCTCCTCGGTACTACGTACACGAGGGCCAGCAAGTCGGTACAAAGTGGCCAGTCCTAACCCCGGGTCCCTAGGGCGGCTGGCTCCGCTCTGCACTAAACAGGTACAGGTACTTCCCTTGGTACTACGTACCTAAGAGACAGCACACTACCACGTCTTTCTTTCTCAGTTCCATTCCTTTCTCTTTCCAGGAGTTCCACTCCTAATTCCCCGTAGGGTTCCAGCTCTTTTAACTCAGCACATTCAGGTTTCACCTTCCCAGTTTCACATTCATACATCCCATATTCCTAGACATGCTCATTTATTCATAACAGGCAGCTGTTAAACCAATTTATAGGTAGCTATTATTTCCTTTCCACATTTTCCAACACTGCAGTTATTCATACATTCCACTAGTTCTTCCCATCCTAGGATTCATGCCATACCCTAGGATCTATCATACAATCTAGTTTTCCAACCCTAGGATTCATGCAACACCCTAGGATCTTCCATTCATTCCAGTTTCTCATTCCTAGGATTCATGCAATGTCCTAGGTTCTATTTATGGTTTCATAATTAACAGATTATACTAATAAACTTAAAAGCCACTCTACCGGTTACAACAGGAGTACTAGGGGCGTGGTCGGGAATTCCGCGTGCCTCCGCAACCCCCGAGACTGCAACGGAACGGGGTCCTATCACAAGGATCAAACACAAGGAGTTTCTCAAAACAGTATACAACTACTGTAGACGGGTAGAGGATGTAATTTCGAAAAGCACGCAACTCGAAACACGGGAAACGGACTCCGAACGGGCCCTAAACGGGTCGAAAATGACGAAACAGTGCAAAATCAGACGTCTGGAACCTCTTCCAGACGTCTTAAAAAGTGGATTAGAGGTTACCTTTGCTCTGCGTGGTCTCTCTGACGTCCAGAAGCCTGCGGGGGCGTCTAGACTCGTTCCCAGACGTCCGATGGTCACCCCGGATGTCTGGAAGTCGTTCCCGTCGTCTGGCACTGCAGCCAGACGTCTGATTCGCGTTGGATGCAAATCTTAGAACCTGCGCGTACCCATTTCCTCTCTCTCTTAGTACGGTCAGTCGAAGAAGAGGAAGAAAGATGGAATAACTCTCCTTTCAGACGTCTGGACAGTCCTCCAGACGTCCTCCCCGCCGTCTGGTTGTTAGCCCAGACGTCTGATTCTGGAGAAAATTCCAGAATCAGGGCGTGACTCGCCCTCCGCTCGCGACGCTCGCCCGCGACGCGACTCGTCCGCCTGCTGCTCGAGCCGCAGCAGGCCTCCCGCGTCACCCCGCGTCCGCTGCCTCCCCCGTCGGCCGGCCCTAGCAGCCCCGGCGAGCTCGCCCTCACGGCCGAGCGCCTCTTCCCATGCGCAGCACCTCCTCCCTCGCTCACCGCGGCTGTCGCTGCCGCTGCTCACTCTCGCTCGCTCTCGCGCACCGGCTGGAAGGAGAAGAGGAAGGGCGGAGGTGACGGGAGTGAGGGGGAGGGCGTGGCCTTTTAAGGCCGCGCGAGGAGGAGAGAGAGAGCGGGACAGAGGGCGCAGGAGGGAGAGGGAAAAAGAGAGAGAGATGCTCGCAGGTCTGCGAGCTCAGGCGCGCAGACGAAACACGCGTGCCGAAAATAACCGAATCCCAGACGTCTGGAAGGGGTTCCAGACGTCTGGGACACCTCCCAGACGTCTTAAAAACATCTGAAGCCGCGCGTTCGTAACAGCTCCCCACCATGATCTTCTTGCCAGGTGTTACTCCGATCTCGTAAGAACCTGCCCTGATACCAATTGTAGATTCCCTACTAGGAGGTGATGACGTAATAAATTGCGGAAATATAATGTAAAATAATCTCACAAAATTCAATCAGACAAGGTAGACAATTATTTTTAGGTGGAAACCCAAACCGGGTGAAAACCACCACCTAACCCTCTCGAGTTAGGATTTTCCGATCAATCAAGTTGATCAAATACACTAAACGAATCACTTAAATGAGGGTGATTCAACCTCTATTACAACCACGCTACTTTATACGAGGGTAGCGTACCTCAACCCCTTCTCTTCACGAGAAGGATTTTGTCTTATGAAGGAGGCGGGAATTCGCAAAGCGAATACCCAACCAAATAACAAAGTAAAATAACAAATATAGTCCTATTGAGCCAACAAAGATTTAAACCTAGCTTTTATAGGAATTAGGAAACTCCCCTTTGCAAGGAGTGCGTCGAATCGATGGTGAGGGTGCGTGAGCCACGCGACGGCGCAACGTCGCTCTCGTGAACTACGGCGGGAGAGCGGGTGCGCAAAGGCTTGATGCTCTCAAGATGTAGAACTTGAGCTTGGAGAGGGAGAGCATTTTTAGGACACAAAAGAGTAGAAAGTATGTTGCTTGGGTGTGTCTTGGTGTATTTTGGGTGGCAAAGGCTCCCCTCTATTTATAGAGGCCTTAGGAAGGCTTTGGAAGGCTTAGGAAAGCTCCTATAGCCGTTGGGTGCAAAGCTCAAGAGAATCAGGTCGAAATCAAGAACAATGATTGCACTAACAGGGTTATTAGATATCTGATCCTGGCATCAGATGTCTGGGAAACCAGTTTAAGACCTTTGAAAATAAGGTCAGACGTCTAATTTTATGCGGGTTTCTTCCTGACTTGAATCAGATCTAAACAGGGTTGTAGTGCAAGTCAATCAGGCGACATATAGGACGTCTGGCACTATGTCTGGATGTCTGGAAAACTACTTTTTCGTGGGAATGGATTTCCAAGAGTTCCAATGGCTAGAAAATCTTTGAGAAGAGATTTTGGGTCAGCCGAGGCAAAACGGTCATCTATCAGACATCTGGAAAGGCTTAAGGATGTCTGATAAGGCTCTAACGGTCATATCCTTTAGTGTTTGTTAAGCCAACCAACGGTCCACTAATTGGACGTCTGGCAAAGTCATCAGACGTCTTCTCAGACGTCTGGACAGAGGTCTGGACGTCTGATTTCAGCATACAGAGCTAACAAGTCCAGCCTAAATGTTATCAGATGTCTGAATCAACAGTCAGACCTCTTAAAACACATTATCGGACGTCTGATTTTGGAATTAGACATCTGAAAAAGCTGTTTGAACCCTATATTGGTTTTCTAAGTTTTGTACAGAAAACCTAAGTATCCTACGGTTGTGCAGGTGTTCCTAGGACTACAGTTTGGGTACTTTGAGACTCTTTAATATGATGTTCTAAGGAACAAAAATAGCAAGAAAATAAAGACAAAAGTACATGAAAGAAATAAACAGAGTTCTATCCTATTCTTCTTGTCCTTCCATCTTCAATCTATCGCTCCTTGCGAATCTCCTCTGTTCTCTATCAAGCTCCTCCAATCCATCCTGGATGCGAGCTCGAACTCCGTCTAGTCACGTCTTCATTTGCAATTGACCTGAAATCTAAGACTTCAAGTGCAAATGTTAAATTACACGTGTTTTGTTATCATCAAAACAAATGATCGTGGTGCTCTAGCACCAACAATAAATTCAAAAAAAGCACATCTTCTTGGCCGCACGATCTTGACGTCACTTTTGATGAAATCACTTGTTATTGTTTTAGTGGTTTTTATTTTCTCTTTTTGTTGATTTTGAATTTTTAAAATCGATCATCATCCATCATCGACCACCACCACAATCACACATTATGATTTTGAATTTTTGTTTGATTCACTACAGCAAACAACCCATCACGTCATGACCACCATCGCCTCCACCTTCATCTTCTCCATCAAAAATCTCCACCCATCATTGCCAACCTCCATTACCGACCAGCCACCCTCAATCCGCTCGCCAAACTCACCTCCATCCTCATCTTCGTCGTATTCATCTCCTTCATCTTCTTCTTCACTTTGCCTTTCCACTTTTCATGTTGGAAAGAAGGTTGCTTTCTTATTGTATTACATTTCTCAAAACCTCTTGTTGCGTACATTTATTTATGTCCACACTTGTATTACAATTATTATACTTTGTATTATTTGTAACACACGTTAAATTCACTATACGATGAATAACACCTTATTAATTACATTAATTGCATTACAACATCATTTTACCTTTACATACATTTTTTGATTAACTACCGTTGTATTACAACTTCTTCTATTATGAAGTTGTTACAACTTGCTAATATTTTTTTTACAATAATCATTTGTTTGATTGTATTACAATATCATTTATCTTGGCAATGTTATAATTCGTACATGTATTCATTACAACTTACTCTTATTTTATTATATCGTTTAAGTTATTTGATTACAAAAAAACTAAGTCTATATTATAATAGTTCATCGAAGCTTTTACAATTTTTGTTGATGTTCTTTGCATACGTAATGTCATTTGTATATATTAAATCATTTTATTTAATTAGAACCCTCTTTGTGTACATTTTTTGATAAATTACAGTTGTATTACAATTTCGTCTATTATGAAGTTGTTACAACTTAATAATGTTTTTGTTACAATAACTGTTTGTTCTATTATAAATATAAAATTTATTTGTTACAACCATATGCATACCTTATTACAAATCTTATACTATGTCGTTACAATATTTTAGATTTTTTTTTACTTGTTATGTATGATTTTTATTATGCAAACAGTTCTATTCAAGTACTATTTTTAGTATTTATTTATACTAATTGATTTAATCAGTTGCAACTTTTTACGAATAATTTTTTTTCTTAGTTATGAATGACAGTTATTTCTTTGGTACCTTTCACTTTCTACACATTGTTACAATACCACCATTGGAAAAGTTGGTGGTATTTATTATATTCATTAGATCAAAATCCAATAGCTTACACTATGTGCTTTCTTTGCGATTTTTGAGCACATTACTCTCTAGATCGGTCTTATATATATATGTGTGTGTGTGTGTGTGCGCACCCGCACGCCTGTGCGCGCCAAAAAGTAGGGAAAAGTAGATAGTGACGTAAGAAGTAACTTGGGGAAATTTGTTGGTCATGTCTCGTGCTTAATATAGTGTTGTAAACGTGGGCCTACTTGATAATTGATATTTAATGTAAAGAAACAAAAGAATATAAGATTGTTATGTCGTAGGCCTTGCCACATTAAAAAAAACCATCACACCACTTTAGCCTAAAATGCACAGATGATAAATAACTTTACATTGATGATAAACTATTTTCTACAGGTGATAAATTATTATGGGTGATTTTACAAAGGTGTAAAATGATTTTGCACCGGTAATAAATTATTCTAAGGTGTCTTTACGTTGGTACAATCTAATTTTGCACCTGTGTAAAATTATTCCAAGGGTGGTTTCACCCATACAAATTGATTTTGCACCTGTGCTAAGTGATTTTGACCTATAAGTTTAAGACTTAGGATTTAGGATTTAGATTTATAGAAAATGATTTCACATATGAGAAGTGATTTTTCACTTGATATGTGATTTTTCACCTTATGGCTAAACACTAAAGACTAAATCCTAAATCTTAAGGTGAAAAATCATCTTTTAAGTGTAAAATCATTTGTTATAGGTGAAGAAATACTTAGAATTTAATTTTGTACCGGTGTAATCTTACTTTAAACTATTTTGTATAAAGTAAGATTACACCTGTGTAAAATGATTCCGAAGGTGATTTGAGTATTTTACATCCATATAAAAGTGATTTGTAGTTGATTTCAACAGTGATGGATCCCACTATATGTGAATATTTTTTTACATAAAAAAACATATATCAAATAAGGATTACATTCACACTAATATACATCAACTTTTATATTTTTGAATCCAATCGTATGTGTGTGCACGCGCTCGTGCGTGTGTGTTAGGGGTGATTATGGAAGGAGAGGAGTGTCATGGAATTCCTCATTGTATCTTTTCATGTTGAAAGGTTCACTTTATATATATATATATATAATGGTAGAAGAATTGATATTTTTAAATATATTTATATATGAAAAATCAAATTATGATCAATATATATACGTAATATTGCCATTTCGAAAATAAAGAAGAAGGATACAAAGAGTGAAAGGACCCATCACATATTGAACTATTATCGATCGACTGATTTGATTGGTGTCCATGATGGTAGTGTCAACTAAATAATCTCGACTGATTTGATTGGTGTCCAAGATGGTAGTGTCAACTAAATAATCTCCTTCAAGATTTCTTCTCTATCATCAATGTTTGGCGATCAAGTCGAAGACCGGAACAACAATATTCAGTTAATTCTAGAAGCGCCCAAGAAAGAACCCATAACTTTTAATCAAGCTCTAATAAAATAATTAAGTTTGAATACGTATGTTGAGTTTTATTCAAAATACGCAGATTGCCATAATTAAGAGGCTCGAAGGAGATATGCGAATTGATCTTAGCGATGCACTGAGAAATCTACCTCACAAACCAGGGCACTTAGGGTTGTAAAACTTAGCATTAATGCAAAGCATATTTTTCAAACAACATTCTCTTTGATCGACCAATTAAGAACCAAGTCATTTTCTCAAGCCAAAATGTAGGGAAATGCAGTGGAAAACATGTTTTGCAATGTAAGGTGATGTAAATGTAGTCCCCACTTAATAATTGATATTTAATGTAAAAAAATAAAAAAAATAAGATTTGTTATGTGGTGAGACCCACCACATTGAAAAAATCTTCACACCACTTTAAACTAAAACACATAGGTGACAAATAACTTTGCATCAGTGATAAATTACTTTACACATGTGATAAATTGTTTTAAGTAAATTTGTACTAGTGATAAATTATTCGGTAGTCTGGTGCAATTTCATTTTAACTCGGTGCAAACTTATTCCGAAAGTAATTTGGTGATTTTGTACCGGTGCAAATTGATTTTGTATCCGTGTAAAGGGATTTTGAGCTATAAGTTTTGGGTTTAAGATTTAGGATTTAAGGTTTAGGGTTTAAGGCTTAGGTTTAGGGTTTAAAGTTTAGGTTTATAGAAAATGATTTCACTCATAGGAAGTGATTGCAAAGGTGATTTAAATGATTTACACCTATACAAGGTAAGTTCGTTGTTGATTTTAACAATAGTTGATCCGATCACATGTGAGTATTTTTTTATATAAAAAAAAGATACATCAAATGAAAATTACATTTACAATTCTTTGCATTACTTTTAACATCATTTTTTATATTTCCAAGCTCGCTTCTTTTTGTTAATTTTCAAGTTAGTTTTCAGGCACTTCTTTGATCAACTAAAAATTATCTCAATTTTCCTTATTGTTTGATTGATCAAGCTATCCTTAAATGCTCTTTATTTCTGTACGTTCAGGACAAATTTTATTGATCCAATATTAGTTCCATCTTTGTGGTATATTCCAAACTGTGATCATGATTGCATCAAATTGTTCTTTAATTCTCTATTTGGTGAATCTGGATATATCTTTGGTCATCATTTTTTTTTTATCAAGCAACAATTAATGGTCTAATTCATCCTCTTCTACCGTAAATTTTAGGCATTTTATTTACTAGATTTGACTTAGGAGAGAGTCACTGAACCCAAGCTTTGGCATATAAATATAGCTATCTTATAAAGACTACTATGAATCAAGATATCGTATTTTAGGCCTGTATTAGTTTAAAATCCCTTCCTTCATATTCCTAAGCCTTGAATCTTGTGTCTTCTCACTATTGCACCACAATTCAACCACTCCTACGTGAGACTTTAAAAGAGACTTCTCTATTCCTTTGTAACTTTATTTACCTTCTTCTTGTTTTTCTTTTTTTTCTTTTTTGATAACCTAGAATCTCTTGAGGACAAATTGAGGAAATTATACTCCCTGCATTACATATCTCTCACATAATTGCAAGGTTAGGTTCAAGAAGGTGCCCTCTCCTGCCAAAGTAAGGGGAATATTCATCTTCTTCTTAAGGAGTCAATGTTGTTAGTTAATTTCATTTATTATGGGTAGATCTCATTTTTTCTCTTACCTCTAAATTTTATTATATATCATTGAGGTTCATAAGACATCATGATGCATCTCGTTTCAGTTTTTTGTTACACAAAGGGCTTTATTGTGATCATCTCTCTTCCCTCCCACACAGAGAAGCTAAATTGCTCTTTGATGAGGTCCAAATAGGTGTATGTACGTATTGAGGTTTGATAATGAACTCATAGAATTGATGGGGAATCCATATAATAATAATAATAAAAATCTATATTAGGGGAGACACAAAGCAACACTTTGAATTCACTTAAGAGTGGCTCCTTGAGTCCAAATGTCTTTAGGATTGGTGGGGGGTCACTCTCATGACCATTTCCATCCATCTATTGTTGAGTAGAATGAAAGCTTTATTTTAAATTTTTGATTTAAGGCTATGTGTATATTCCTATTGAGATCTATTTAGAGAATTAAGACAATTGATGGGGGTGAATAGGTTATTGCAAAATTAGTTTAAGGTATTGAAATGGTAATAAGGGGGGCTAGGAAAGAATAGAGAGGGATTGAAGTTAACCAGGAGATGAATGAAGTAACAAATAGGATAGTCAACATTCTTGGGAATCAACCCTACCCTAGGCCTAGTCGACTAAGGATATGGTCCAAGAATAAATAAGTCAAATAACTCTTGGTCAACAACCAAGACATGGTCTTAGCCGATCGAGGGTGCATCTATGATTATTAAGAAAAGGAGATTAGTATACTACGTCATTATAACATGGTACTAATAAATCAATCAAGTATCCACAATATAAGAAAGATGTTCCATGATATAGACAAACTTGGATTTTGAAGTGAGAATCTTCAAATGGCAGAAAGATGGTATGAGGCTAGAAATTATACAGTCACCTGGGTGAGAATGAGGAAAGTGATCCATAGGTTCTTGATTGATAAATTGTATGTACTAAGGAATGCAAATATTTTGCTGGAGCAAAAGTCTTAAATTACTTGGCTAAGCTACGACCCAAAAGTAGCATTTCATGTACGAGTTCTTCAATTTTTGAGGGTAATTGATGAGTCAGTTGGTGGTGGTTACCTGTGGCAAAGGTACTGATATATAGAGCTTAGGGGTTTCAAAGTCGAAGACTTATCATGAAGCAGTAAATTACCTGCTGGCACCAATGAGCTATTTCTTGAAAGATGCCTCGACATGATATATGACGAAATCATATGTCTGGATCGGAAATTTGATAAGCATGATCATTCCTGAGGCCATGCCCTATGCAAGTACTACTCTTTAATCGTACGCATTGACTGGTAGTTGGCTGACCAACCAACACATCTGTACTCCCTAGCTCTCGTGTATTATTATTGGCTTCCACTTCTATTTTTAAACTAATGAAGCAGCATAAGTTGATGTCAAATATTTTAATAATATTAAAAGAGGGTTGATACACATTACCCTTAAACTTTCGTGTTACGCATACATCCTTGAGTTATATTTATATTAGCATGCGTACGTTATCCTATAAGTTGATATCCCTAGCACAAATGCTCTAGTTTTATAAGAAATTTACTAGGGTTGTTCCTGAGTCGGATACTCGTCTCATTCCCACTTAATCTGACTCGACCCGATTTCAAGTGGGTTATGACTCGACCCAACCTATTCAGATGGAAATCCAATAGATATGGTATCCAATTGTGTTAAACTGATTCATGGATATCCGTTGGGTACCCGATTATCTAATTTAGCTAAAATATAAAAATGTAAAGATATGAAATGTAATTTAAAGGAAATTATAAAAATATATATGATAATATTTATTAAAATGGTAGAATACTTTTATAAATATATAAAAATATATTTAAAAATATTTAAAAATAACTTTATATAAAATATAAATTTAACAAGAAAAATGTTATTAAATAAAAGTAAATTTAAAATTTTTTAAAAATACTAAAAAAATAATAAAATAAAATAAAATAATAAGAATAAAAATAAAAATAAAAGTAGATTTCTTATCGATAAATCTTAACGACTACTATTAATAGTAGTGATCCTTTCTTTCTTTAAAAAAAAATGAAAACTTTAAGTATGTAACAATATCTTTAAGATAGAATTGGGGGAAAGGCACACGAGTACCAAGCACGTACACATTAGTTGCGATGGGAACAGCACATGGGTGTCGCACCTTGTCAAGAAGGCGTGTGCGATCGAGGACGACGAGGAGGGGTTTTGTCGTGTTAGAGGATCGAGGGAGGGATGGAAACATCGAAGCACTAAAGTGATTGTAGCGAGACCCTCTCCGGTGACCACGTCACCTTTCATGTCTTGGCCTACTCTTGGTCCAAGCTCCATGACCTCAAGTGTCTCCTCGCCTCCGAGCTCAACCACGTCCCCAACCTTGCAAGCTGGATCGAGTTCAAATCTACTTGCTCGAGGAGCCTTGACCTCGCCCCCATCGACGTTGACTGCAGCAAGACCTCCTCCTCCACCTCCTGACCCCCGCACCCCGCTAGCAGCCTCCTCCCTCCAATCTGCCTAATGGGGTAGGGGTTGTAATGGCTAATGTGTTGAGATTGAGCGATAAGCACAGTGAGGACTAAGGAGAGGGGGGTCACAAGTTGGCTTAGTTGGGTCATGAAATTGGCAATGTGGATGGAGTTAATTAATGGGCACTCGTGGATGTTTTAACGGGTACCCAAATGGAGACCTGACAAGTAACGGGTCATATTTAATGGATATCAAACCTATGTACATAAGATTAACAAATTTTTTACACACTCGTAAAATTTACTACCTTTTGATTCAACATGTTAAAAAATTAGAAACCTTTTACAACTTATATCATTTCATAGTCGTTCGTGTTTCCCTCTCCCTCACCGAGGGAGTGTTTGAATGATAGCTTCCTTGAGGGCCTCGATCAACCATCATCGGTCGATCAGGGCCCCCCACACTTTTGACCTTCCTCCCCTTCTCTGGACTACTCTTCATCGACGATCGGGTGCCAATGGTCGACATGCAGATGCTCGGAGTCGTTCGAAGTGGCGGATCATGGCTGTGACGTCATGGCTAATGGTCCTACTCCAGTCATGGTGATCATTGCGACCGTTCGTCAAGGCCGATCGTCGCAATCATTTGCACTATGGAAGTTGTCTTGGTGGTGGTCGTGGCGATTTCGCTACGTTCGGGGCGGTGGTCTTTGGCGTAGGGCGGTTGTGTTCCAAGGTTGGCTTGTCGGCCACCGGGTTGGAGGTAGCTGCAGTGGGGCTCTGACGCAGTTGTTTGATCGGCGGTGGCTGAGGACGATTTGCATGTTGATGCGGCGACCTGATTGTTGGGTTGTATAGTTTCCTTTTGTTTTGGGATTTTATTGGCTTGTTTTCCTTGTGGTCCAGGAGGTTGCTGCTCACAATCGTGCCTTGTTCGATGCTATATTGCTACTGGTTTTGATTGAACCATTTTGGTGTAGGTTTTAATTTATGTTGGTTTTGTTCTCCCCTTGGAGGATGTAGTTGTTCCCCTTGGGGGTTTGTTGGGGTCATGTGAGACATCGCGCGTCCTACGACCAAGAGATGTTCGGACTGGCTCTGGTGCTCGACCTAGTCAGATTTCTCGTTAGCGCTGAAGGGTAGGAATTCCTCCTAGTAGCGCTGTCATATTCATAAGCATGATGCGGTGGTTTTCTGATTGTTGCTTGAATTCCATGTTTGTGATGTTTCTTTTTCTTTAATTTTAGACTTGAGTCAAAATATTGTATCAGTTTATCCTTTCCTTAGGGAATGTCGATGTATTTCCTTTTTTATATTTCTTGCATCACTTATATGATCTCAACCTTTTTAATAAAGAGAAAAAAAGAGGAAAAGTTAAAAGACCTTTTCTCATCCTTCAAACACCAATATCTAAACTAGTGTCCATCCTTCTTATTATCGCCTAAACATTAAATCACCATAGCTCAGAGGCTGGTGACACCTAGATCTTTGAAGGTGATATTAAGCTTCTTTGATATCTTTCTTTTTCTTTAATTTGATTGAATCTTAGTCATTAATTAACCTAACCTTAGTTAGGTTAGTTCATGCATGATTAATTCCTAAATTTACACCGATGAAGGGGAATAAGTTACGAATCAACTTTTGGAGGCTATCTACATAAATATGACAATTGGTGTATATGAGTAAACGTAAGATGTTCGTACGAATCAGAAAAGGGAGGCTACATGCAAGTGTGGAGAGAGTTTTCCACCTGCAGGTTTATATAAAATCTTATTTTGAAATGAAAACTTTAGAGACGTAGATTATCTCAATGAACATGTTATGTATCACTTGCAAGTTAATCCGACACCTTTAGCCTTATATCAAAAGTGATTAATTTTTAACGAACGGTGGACAGACTTTGATGAAATTTGAAAAAGATGGAAATTTTCCTCATAGGAACACGTGTAATTAAAATACCTAAACAAAATTGGACTTCTAAGGGTGAACGCCATACTTCCATAAGCAGAAGTTGTGAATCTAAACCTACTTGATAAAATTGAGAAATCAAGGCTGACTTGGGGATCCAAATCGAGACATGCAACTCGTTCCACCCAACTATTACCGTAGGAAACAGGCGACGGCATCCAAATCCAAATCCAAATCCGTGGGAAAGTCGAGAACAATAGAGAAAAATAATATCCCCACCTCGGCGGGGTTTGGGTGGGGACTCGGTCAAAAACAAAGGGTAGGGAGCTAACCAGTGGGTGATGATCCTAACTAAGCACAATATCCAGCAAATAATCCGAACATGTTGATAAAAGTAGAAGTGGCGCAACCAATCACAGCACTCCCTCCCTCTATCCACTTCTTCCATCTCTTAAGTCTTCTCTGGTGAACCCCACAGCATCAATATTGTCATAATACTGTGGGCTACCGAACAGGGAAGTGAAACTTACATGCGTGCACACACAACATTCTGTTTTGGGTGGGATGAAGACTCTTGAATGCGATGCGGACCACTTTAATTGGTGGATTAAACGAGTAGATTCACTAATAATCCGACCGTTGACTTGGATCTACAGATAGATTCACAACTCTGGCAAATAATTCACCCGTGAAGTCTTAAGCTGCACCGACAAGAATGCGAGAATCAGAATATAACATGCATATATATGGTTGCAGTGTTGCCGATCATTTGGATCCGAAGCCAATGAGATTTGTATAACGTTTGGTTTTGCACCAATTAAACCAACCGAGCTTTATCACCTGCTTGCCAACCCCAACTGCCAAATCTCATGATGGCAGCAAAAGAAAGGAAGGAGGCAGTTTATTTTGCAATTTACCGCATCAAAGTAAAAATAATTTAGGCAAAAGAACGTAAATCGATATCCAAATAAAAACAAAAAAGAAAAATCATACCTCCTCTGGCACCGTACTTGGATTGGTTGCCCTTTTGAGTCGATTAGTACTGCATTTCTCCTTTTTCCAAATTTTCACAAAAATATCCTTTCAAAATTATTTATATTACATATAAATCACCAAAATTTTCATACTTACGTATACATCCCCTTCAAAGCTCATCTACAACCCTATGATTAAGTCACTCTCACAGAAAAAACCCGTCTATTTATTATAGGAAATGTCAATAATAAATATCTTGTTCTATCCTAAAACTCAAATCAACAACACTTGTGCCTTCCATCATCTCATTTATAAATTCATCGCACCTTCCAACATCTTGCAATGTCTAGATTTATGACGCAAGATCACCAATTTTCATCAACTTTACTTTTACTTTTACTTTTCTTGTCTTTTTCATGTGATACTCTGATTGGATATCAACCTTCACATGACGAGAGGTCAAACCAACCCCAACCTTCATAGAAATTGGCTTGTACGTGCTCGATCCCCAAGCTCATTCCCACAAAAAGGTCGACAAGCGTGTAAGCATACAAGGGCATCTGTGCAAATACAACAGTTACAGGAGCATAAATACAATATGACATATTTGTAGATCTATACAAGGAAAACATTTCAATTCTTCCGTAAATGTTAAATACCTTATTTAATACCTATAATATAAATAAATACCCATCAAACTACAGCTCTCCTCCACATAACAAATATCCGTTCTTCTTGTTCTTCTTCTTCTTCCCATTCTCACTCGCTACTCTCTCCCAAGTCCAAAGCTTTCGTCGGTAATAGTGATATGACAATGGCGTCGTCGTCCTCCACCACCATCCTCTCCTCCTCCTCCTCTTCCTCCTCCAATTGCACCACACACCTCCGCCTCCGCCTCCGCCGCCCCTCCTCCCTCCCCTTCCGCCTCCACCCTCTCCCCCTCCGTTCCTCCTCCTTGAGAACAGTGGTTAAAGTTAAGGCGCAGGCGGTCGTCATCGAGAAGGAGACGCCGGAGGAGTCCCGGCCGGAGACGTTCCTGCGCGATTCCGACGACTCCTCTTCCGTGCGCCTCCGCTTCGAGAAGATGATAAGGGCCGCACAGGACTCCGTCTGCGCCGCCCTCGAGGCCGCCGACGGAGCCGCCAGCTTCCGGGAGGACGTGTGGACGAGGCCCGGCGGCGGCGGCGGCATCAGCCGCGTGCTCCAGGACGGCGCCGTCTTCGAGAAGGCCGGCGTCAACGTCTCCGTCGTCTACGGCGTCATGCCACCCGAGGCCTACCGGGCCGCCCGCGCCGATTCCTCCGACCCCTCCCACAAGCCCGGCCCGGTTCCCTTCTTTGCCGCCGGCATCAGCTCGGTATGTTTTGCTTACGTAGAAAAAAAAAAAAAAAGATGAGGTTTTGATGGTTAATTGGGACCGGCTAATTGATTGGACTTGTAGTTGGCTTCCTAATTGCTTGTACAAGCTAAAAAGATGAGAATTTGATGGGTAATTGGTTTACCACCCATCTCATGATTTTTTGAGACGAGCCATACTTTGCAAGTAGAATGCTTGGATCGTTTAATAGTTGTGCCGTTCTTGATGGATTCTGGGCCAATGGGAATAACCCATGACGCTTAAGCTGGGGATTGAAGAGATCAGTAACTTGTATGACTCGATTGGTATAATTCACATAAATTATAGAATTTTACCTCACCATGGCCGGGTTAGATGGTTTATTGGAATTGGGCAATTGATTAGAACTGCAGTTTCCTTTCTATCTACTTGTGCAAGCAAAAAGGATGAGAATTTGATGGATAGCTGGCAACCCATTTCGTGGTGGAGACGATCTAGACTCGCAAGTAGAATGCATGAATTGATCAGCAATTGTGCCTTGATGGATTTTGGCCCAATGGGGTTAGCCCATGATGGTTAAGTTGGGTATCGAGGGGATCACTAGCTTCGATGATTCATTGGGTATCGAAGTTTTGTGTGTAACGTTTTTGTTGGATTGGTGTTAGTCGAAGAGTGAGTGAGTGAGAGAGAGACCAATGTCATGGAATGGGAAAGCAACCAACTGGGGAAGTTGTGAACTTGAATTGCCAGTCCAATGTTCGTATTGAAATGTTGCATGCATGGTTGGAAAACTCACCCTAGTGATCCTAGTTGTCCCTTGGCTAATCTAAGTACCTATACTCAGGTCATTACTTGGCTGGTCGAGTAGTTGGCCTGTTACTCAGTCTATTCGCTCAAGCAATTGACTGATTATAGCATATGCTTTGTTACTTATTCACCTTGTCTTGAACATCAAAAGGGCTTATTTTATGTGATGGGGAATACCTTCTTTAAGTCTTAGTTATATCTATAACTTAGCAATAAATTGTGCAGTTAATACATCTTAGTATATAATATACATTTTAATATTTAAATATGACCAAATAATCTCCTATTACTCTCCGGTGTACCCATTCTCCTTAGTCAGTGACCTTCCCAATTGAATATTGAGTGTTGAATTTCACAAACTTGGTTGCATGATTGTCGGCTCGGATGATTGATGGTAAATCTCAAAGGCAAGCATGTTTCATTCTCATCTATTTTCATTGCAATTTCTGATAGAGGGAGGATCGGTAACCCATGCTGACAAGTGGTAATCTTATAACGATAGATTTGTGCAATTCGACCACATGACTAAAACCAAGAGTTGTGAAGTTGATCCAACTTTTTCTTTGATCTACCCTCATGCTTGACAATTCAAGTTGGTCTAGAGGAAAGAATAACGAATAAATTTTGAAGAGAGCTTGATATGATAATTTAAGGAATCCTACAGAGAAATAATTTTCTTGGATGGAGATTTAAATAGGTATGTGAGAAAAGATGCTTTAGAATATGTAGAAGTGTATGGAAATCATAGTTTTGGTGTTAGGAATGAAAAATGGAAGACTTTCCTTGATTTTGCAATGGCTTATGATCTTTTCAGAGTAAATACCTTCAAAAAAACGAGGAGCATTTGATCACCTATAAAAGTGGCTTAACAAGAATGCAGATTGATTACTTTGTTTTGAGAAAAAGAGATCGTTTATCTTGTAAAGATTGCAAGATTATTCCTAGGGAGAGTTTAACTGTTCAACATCGTCTTTTGGTATTGGATGTTCATTTGAAGAAGGTAAAGAAGAGAAAATTAGTGTTTAAGAATTTGATAATTAAATAGTGGAATCTTAAGAAAGAGCAAGTAAGATTTAAAGAGAAGATGATGCAATAGAAGACTTGGGATCTTGATGGTAGTACTAATGAAATATGGTTAAATATGGCAAACTGTATTAGGAAAGTGGCAAAGGAGGTGTTAGGCGTGTCTAAAGGAGGTATTCCAGGATAAAAGGAGGCTTAGTGGTGGAGTGAAGTGGTGCAGGAGAAGTTTAAAATTAAAAGAGCCTACTTTAAAGCCTTATATCGAGATAAGACCGATGAAAATATGGAAAACTATAAAAGAGTAAGGAAAGAAGCAAAGAAAATAGTTAGTGAAGTAAAAGCAAAAGCTCATAAATATTTTTATAAGAAACTTGATTTTAAAGAAGGTGAAAAAGATATCTTCAAGTTAGCTAAAGCAAGAGAGCGGAAAGCAAAGGACCTTATACATGTAAGATGCATCAAGGATGAAGAAGGAAGGGTGCTTATAGTTAGTGAGGATATAAAGACAAGATGGAAAAGATGTTTTCATAAGCTTTTTAATGAAAAACAAAAGAATGATATTATCTTAGGGGAGTTAGCCAACGCAGAAGATTATGTGAATCAGGTAAGTTATCGAAGGATACAAAAGAAAGAAATAGAGGAGGCATTGAAGATGATAAAAAGTGGGAGGATTGTTGGACCTGATGATATTCCTATAGACATTTGGAGAATGATGGGAGAACGTGGTATAACTTGACTTACAAATTTATTTAATACTGTTTGGAGAGGCAAGAAGATACCAGAGGAATGAAGGAAAAGTTTTGTGGTACCTTTATACATGAACAATGGTGACATATAAGATTGTTCCAACTATGTAGGTATGAAGATGAGTCATTACGATGAAACTTTGGGAGAGAATAATTGAAAGAAGGGTGAGGCAAGTCTCTGTGGTAACTGAAAATCAGTTTGGCTTTATGCCAGGCCGGTCTACTATTAAGGTAATACAACTCTTGAGACATATGATGGAGACATACAAAGTCAAGAAGAATAATTTACATATTATTTTTATTGATTTGGAGAAGGCCTATGGTTCTGTCCCAAGAGATATCTTGTGAAGAATTTTGGAGAAGAGACAAGTACCAGTTTTATATATCAACCTCATAAAGGATATGTACTATGGAGCAGCAGCTTGTGTAAAGACCAAGGATGATTTGACGTACCAGTTTAATATCACCATTAATCTGCATCAAGGATCGACTTTAAGCCCTTATCTTTCTGCCTTGGTCATGGATGAGTTGATGAAGCATATCTAAGCTGAGGTGCCATGGTGTATGCTTTTTGCTGATGACATTGTGTTGGTTGATGAGATAAGAGATTGAGTGAATAGAAAACTTAAGCTCTGAAGAGAAGCCTTGGAAGATAAAGGATTACGCATGAGTAGGGCGAAGACTGAATATATGGAATGCAAGTTTAGTAGTAGAGGGAACAATGAAGGGATTGATGTAAAAATTGAAGAAGAGTACATTCCAATGAAAGATGTTTTTAAGTACTTGGGATCCATTTTCCAACAAAATGGTGGAATTGATGTAGATGTTACACATAGAATTAATGCAGGGTGGTTGAAATGTAGGGGTGCATATGGTGTTCTCTTTGATAAAAAGGTTCCTTTGAAAGTCAAAGGAAAATACTATCGAGCTGCGGTAAGACCAACCATGTTGTACGATTTTGAATGCTGGGCTATCAATTATAGGCATGCACAAAAGATGTTTGTTGCAGAAATGAAGATGTTAAGATAGATGTGTGGTCATACAAGAAAAAACTGTATTTCAAATGAGATTATTAGAAAAAAGGTTAGGGTGGCATCGATAGAAGATAAAATGAGAGAGGCACGTCTAAGGTAATTTGGATATTTACAAAGAAGGCCACTAGATACACCAGTTAGGAGATGCGAGAAGTTGGAGGCTGAACCTGCTAAGAGAGGGTGAGGAAGACCAAATAAGTGTTGAAAAGAAATTATTAAGTATGACCTCAATTACTTTAATTTAAGTTTTGAAATGATTAAAATCGATCTGTGTGGAGGTAAAGAATTCATATAACCGACCCCACTTAGTATGGAAAAAGGCTTGATTATTGTTGTTATTGTTGTACCCTCATGCCTGACAATGTAGGATTAAACCTTCATGGTTGGAACAACGATGAACTGCGTATGTTGGCATGCATTTTATTTTGCAGTTGGTCGTGTTTGAAAATGACAGTTATTTGGCATGCATTTGTGCAGGTTTTGCACCCAAAGAATCCTTTTGCGCCCACATTGCATTTCAATTACCGATATTTTGAGACTGATGCTCCTAAAGGTACCTTAATATATGAATATTATTTTGCAACATTCATACATTGATATGGCTTTCAACTTCAAGGCCTCTGCACTTGAACTAAATGCATATGGTGCATTTTGTGAGCAGAAGCAGCAACAGTTTGTCATACTTATATGAAAACTGTTCTGATGGAAGAACTATGCCTTTTCTTGGTTCCTGCAAAATAAACTTGTTCCCACATGTGCTTTAAAGGCTACAAATTATGTTAGTTACATGAAATATTTGAATTACAAGCTTTTTTTTTTTTGCTAGTCAATAGAGCAAAGTATGTTTAGAAATTTCTTGCGTTTTCCTCCATTTGTTCTGGTTAACATTTATTGAAACTATTCCTGCAGATGTTCCTGGGGCACCTAGGCAATGGTGGTTTGGTGGTGGTACAGATTTGACACCTTCCTATATCTTTGAGGAGGATGTAAAGCATTTTCATATGGTAAGTTGAGAGAAATTATGTATCTAATTTGGTTTTCAGGTTCTGCCTGCATGAATCTATGATTAGGAATTTTCATTTTAACCTCCTCCAGGTGAATCCTTTTGGAAATGTTTGCCTGCAGTCAGATATTCAGGAATTTAACAAAGTAAAGTTTTCTGAATTATGGTTTTATATACTAATATAATCTCCTAATTTGAGAAAAATCATCAATAAGTCCATCTTTAAAGTGATAACTAATTATCATTTTATATTGCCTAAAAATTGATATTTATTATTTCTTTGAACAAAGGATGTCTGAAATACCGAAGCACTTGGAATCAATCTGTTTACTGCGTTTATCTGGACACTCTTAGTAAATCTTGGGCTGTGACTTATGGAAATACATAAGAACCTGATTTGCACTATTTTCTTTGTCTTTAGAATAGACAACATGGTAATACATCTATCATTGACATCTACAGAAATTCCGTTTCTTGTTTGAAATTTAATTGGAATTATGGTATTATTTATTTCCTGCAGACACAGAAGCAAGCCTGTGATAAATTTGATCCTGCTTTCTACCCTCGCTTCAAGAAATGGTGTGATGATTATTTCTGTATAAAGGTACAACTCATGACTATCTAATCTTGGAGTGGAATCACTATCCTGCTAGATGTAGAAATGATAAAAGTCATTCTCATTCTCAATCAGCTAAGACAATGACTTGTATTGAATGATACCGATATTTGCAGCACCGAGGTGAAAGGCGTGGTCTCGGAGGAATATTTTTTGATGACCTCAACGACTATGACCAGGAAATGCTTCTGGCCTTTTCTACTGGTATGTCTGTTATTTACAGTGGGCCAACAGAAATCACATACACATTGTGAATTGGCAACCAATTTACCACCCCTCACATACTTCTATGTACAAGCCTTTGTGTGGATCTACTTACAAAGAAAGATCTTAGTAGTGAGTGAGTTCATATGAAAAACATGACTCCCTGATTAGGTGGACGAGATTTTTGTTCTTATCCAGTTCATGAGAGAATTCTTTCATGGATTAAACACATTTGCCGGTGAGTGATGAGAATTTTTTTTTTTTTTTGAAAAGGGAAAGGGTGATTATCCTAAAGATACCACCCAGAAAATGTATTAATTAATCACTGAAAGTACATCGCTCACATTATAAGCAAGAATTCCACCCTGAGATGAAAGACAAAACGGATGCAACAAAATTTTCCACATATAGGCGTTACCCCCTAAAGACAACAACATTCCTGCCCAACCAGATAGCCCAGACGACTGCCAAAGGGCGAGTCCTCTCTTTCTTCGATCAAAATACATTGCGCCCAATGTCAGCTCTGCCACATCTGAATGACCTCCAGAAGCTGAGAAATGAGTCATGGGCCCACCACTGGTCCTTAATTCGATCCCAGACCTGCGTGACCACTGGGCAGGCAAAGAACAAGTGGTTCACGTCTTCCTCCACTTGACCACAGAGCGGACAAGACCTCTTTGCATCCTGGTCCCACCATGCCCTCCACATCCTAGTCATCAATCGGCCTTTTTTGAGAAGCCAAGCAAATTTCTTTACCTTCAGGGGGCAAGAAGCTTCCCAGAGTTGTCTGCAGTCTCTAATGAAACATGCCAAGTGACAAGTCGATGACCAGTATTCCCTCAACATTTTAGAAAGAGTCCCTGGCCCGAATTAGCAGGAAATTAGGGTGAAGGTTCTTTCTTGTTCTATGAGAATTAGGACTTCCTGCATATAATTATCTCGAAATGAGGGTTCCAATGACTCTTCAGCTGGAAATCAACTGCTCAAGAATGCAAGTTCCAAAAATTCATTCAATGCACTGTTGTTGTTGTAATTTCTGTATCTGTTAATGGTCAAGAAACTATTTAGCCATAGTGCCCCCATTATGCATATCAAATCAATGTTGCTACCTTAAATTAACATTTTGCATCTGGACTTGGCTGCGACCTTCAGTAGCTAAATGTTGGTATTGGATTTTGTCCAATCGGATGAGCTTATCTGTCATGCATACATGATAATCATTTCTTGCCTTGTAATTTCCTACTATGCTTGACACGTTACTCTTCCTGCAGAGTGTGCAAACTCAGTTATTCCAGCATACATACCATTGATTGAGCGCCGAAAGGACATGCCATTCTCGGAGCATCACAAGCAATGGCAGCAACTAAGAAGAGGGCGTTATGTTGAATTTAACTTGGTACTACTGCCTGAAGCTGTATTCCTTGCTCTAAGATTGTGCTCGCATGGTTGCACTAAAGTAGTTTTATTCCTCCTACCTCATAGGTGTATGACCGTGGTACAACATTTGGATTGAAGACTGGTGGTCGCATTGAGAGCATTCTTGTTTCTCTTCCTTTGACTGCACGATGGGAATATAACCAGGTATGTATATTTATTTCCTTCATTTTTTTATGGGCTAACTAGGATTAGTATACCTATTTACCAACAACACTTAATTCCACGAATATGATCTGTTTCCATATTGGATTCCTTCTACCTGTTCTCACATTAAAATCTCTCAGATTTTTGAAAGTAGTTGACTTATTTGGAAACTCTTTTTTTAAGCAAATCAAAAGGTTCTTAAACCTGGACCTCGGTGCGGCATCCATCTCCATTAGTCTATATCTTGTCCCCTTTATATGTAATCTCAACTATTGATGTATTAATTTTGTCATTTTCATTTCTCTTTTGTGGTTTCAGACTCCAGAGGAAGGAACTGAGGAATGGAAGCTGTTGGATGCATGCATAAATCCAAAAGAGTGGGTTTAATCTTTGATAGGAATTTGTTTACTGTACCATTTTTGATTATTTATGAGGTTAGATTGTAGGATTTCTCCTTTTATGAGGTACCTTAAGTTTGCATGTTCGGCATGTTATAGTTTCGGCTTCTCCTTTTATTGTAATGAGATGCAATTGGCATAAGTTTTCCTCTAATGCAAATACTTTACTGGTCTTTCCTCTTTATCTTGGTCTTTTGAATGTTGAGTTTATCACCATGTTTTGGAGCCATTGTTCAGACCCTTTTCCTCGTTGAAAGACAACGATCTTGAATCTTTTTTTTTCCGGCTTTTAAAGAGAGATTGTCTAATAAGAAGATGATCCTAAAGATGGGTCTCTACCAAATGAGTATTTTGAATGCACTCTGGCTATGATCCCAGGCATTTGATGACTGACATTTCTGGTTGGTTTAACTCATCTTCCAGTAACGTTAGCATGAAGAGATAGGAAAAATGCATCGAGGACAAAACATAAAACTCACGCTCTGTATCCGACTTCTGTGGAGAGGTGTTGGAAAGTAACGTTTTATGGTATCATTGGCAATAATATGGTACATTCTCCCATCCCCATATAATCAAATAGCCTGAAGCCTTTTCTTCCAGCTAAAAGATATTCTTCTTCATTTGGCTCCTTCTCAAGGCAAAATTACTGACACAAGGTGATCTTAAAAACCGGGGCTTCTGTTTGACAAATAGATGTCCCCTTTGTCATATGAAGAAGAATCGTTCACTTCTGTCTCCCTGTGGAAAACTAGACATCGAAAAAAACTCCAACCTACCTACCTTAGACCGGTTCAAGAAATATTGAAATGTCACACTCCCTTTCCACGGGATAAAATCCTACTACCCAACTGCTAGTCTCAAGTTCTTATATAATAAAAAATGTTGTATAAGAATATTTGAAAATGAGAAGAATAATCAAGCAACCACTTTATCTCTTACAAAAAAAAAAAAGCTTCCTCTGTGATTATTACCAAGCAAATATCTTTTTTTTTTTGTTATGGAAAAAAAAAAAATGGCACGGCTTTTACACTTCTTCTCTTCCCCTCAATTTCTCAGAACTCTCCAGAAAAAATGGAGCCCTCTCACATTCAAAGGCTAACAATTGATCCACCAGCTTTGCAATGAAACTTGAAGTTGTTTGATGTCTCCTATATTTTATTTCTTTATCTTGATTGAGGTTGTTTCCCTTCATTTCTTTATTTTTTCATATCACCTGATCAACCAAGTAGCCCTTCAGGGTCCCTTTCTCCTCCTCCCACCTTTTTTATCAAGCTAAAAGAGAAGAAATATGGTAGACGAGTTGCTTCCTCCTCCTTTGGGTTTGCACTGGGAATGGATCCTTCCCTCTACTTAATTTGGATCAATGGTCAAGACGAAAAAAGATCAGGACCACGGCGGTTTCTTCTCGGTCTTAAAGTTGAGCAGACGTAGCAAAATGTCTGGTGGCATTCAGTTCAATGGATGGCTGAAATTGGCGGAGATATAGATTTCTACTTCTAGTGAGATGTAGGAGATTATGATGATGACTGTGATCCGAATGACGGTTTTCATCCATGGCGGAGAGTAGAGGAAATTAAGTTTACAAAGACAATATACATGAACAGATTACCATATACTCAAAAGAACAAAATGATGTCTTCAAATCAATGTAGGGAGTTGAGTGAGCAATTACGGATTGGATCTCAGAGACATATGCTGGATGACCTCTAAATCATACAAATATAAACATCGACCTACTTAATGCATGTCAAGCCAAGTGAACATTGCAGCGCTCTAGCTAATAGACACTCCTTGCACTCCATCTTGGCAATCAAGGGGTTGCCTTCTCGACAATCCTCCACAAATGCAAGAACAGTTCACTTCCCTATGACAATTCTACATCTTCTGAGGCTTCTAAAAGTCAAAACGTCTTCCCAACCTACGAACCATATCAACGACCATAGTCAACAAGAAACCATAACTTCCAATCAATGGTTCTTGGCACCTCAATAACTATAGCTGAGAGAGTAAAAAAAATTCTTAGAGTTGGAGGCAAAATAAACATATAATCCAGTACATCAAACCTAGTTACACATAACCGTAAGGAGGACACTTTCTAGGTTATTGTAGTACCATGGCCCAACTCAAAACCACCAACCACCCATGAAATGGACATTTCTATCATTAATATTCATCTCTACTTATGGTACAACATTTCAACACTATTTTCGATGAATGGGAACGGCTACCAACTAACATGCCATCGCTTCCAAACCAAAAAAGAAAGCCTAAGCACCCTACCAAGATGCTTGTGCTTAATGGTGCTTTAAAATGGATTGCAACATGGCTAAAATGGTATCTGTTTAAGAATAAGAGCAATAGAAGGCAACATGGATGGCTCGCTTGTTTCACAATCAGCTTCTCTCGCGATAGAACATTGATTAGGATTCTACTTCAGGGATACACCAGCTTGATGGTACTTAAGTACCTCCTATGCCAAGTGTAAATGGTGAGGTAGACGTATTTCACTCAATTTATGTTAATGTGGGAGCTTAACCAATTGGCAATTGATATAGTCCAGGATGAAGGTTCATGGTCCTAAGATGCACCTTCCAAGAAGCTTTGGTAACAAGGCCTTAGCATTTTCAAAGATTTCTCTCTCTTCTTAAATCATTGTCAAGGAAGTTAGGGACCCATTGTTTCATCTGACAGCTTAATGCTGTTCTGATACATATAACGTATACGCAGAGGGAAATAGTGTATGATATGGAGTAGTATATACCTTTGTTTTAATGTATATGCAGGTCATTTAGTAAATATTTACTATTACCACCAATAGAGATATTCCATCTCCAATAAATAAGATGGCTTCACTCTGTCTGATCAAGAAGAGAGAGATCTTCATCTCCCGCTAGAGGAATTGAAATGAGAGTATAAAACTCATCACTCAACCGAAAAAGAACATAACCAAAGGTTACCTAATTCGTTAGTAGGAAGCAGGAAGATATCACCATTCAAGGTAATATGCACAAACAAAAAGGAAAACCAATCCAGCCCTGTGTTCTTTGCTTCACCATAGACATCCAATCCTCTACTACCAATAATCTTCTATACCAGAAATATACAGGGAGAAACAGAGCACGGGAGATCAAAATGAGCTAGAAATGTCACAAGTCACATGGTAAAACTGGTATAAAAGTGCTTGTTGGTAATTACAATCTCTCCGTGGTGCTTGAGATCTCAGCTGGTGGGATAAAACAATCCATGGAGAGTCCTGGGACATTGAACACGACATCGTCAACATACCATTCTTCCTCCATCCTTGTCCTGCTTTGTTGCGACGCTCCCTCACTGAAACGGAAGACTGTGGCGATCGACCGGCCACCATGTGCAATGAGGACCCCATCAACCTCCTGGTAGTCCTCAATGCTGCTGCCAATGGTTGTTTCCCAGTACACAGCTTCAGATGCAGGGGCTTGAACCCGGGTTAGGTGTGAGTCCTCCACGTAGATGAGGAGACCGGTCTTCTGGGAGAAATAGCCGTAGAGGACATGCCTTATGACCTCAGCTGGGCCCTCACTTCTTTCAGCAATATTGGCATGATCCGCCGACGCTTTTAATACGAAGCAATCCTCATCTCCAATCCGCTTCTCACCAAGACACTGTGCTTGAGAAAACATGCTGGCAGTCATTCTCGGATCCAATCCCTGTAGTAAAAGATGACGGAATCAGTCACACAGGAGCAAATGGAATCAAAGAACCAATCAATAATGCTTCTGACACGATTTGATTTTCATGATTTCATGTACTCCTTTCAGCAGTCAGTCATTACAATTAAAACATCTTTCTGAAATTTGCAATCTATATTTGGTAGGTTGTTGATGTTCGTGACACTTGCATAAGATCTGCATTAGCTAAACTGAGAATGTGAAAAATCTAGTATAAATCGGATCGGTGGCAGGGATCTATTATAATTGATCCTCTGTAGTATCTGCAAGAGTCCTTGAGTTGAGATCCTTGGGCTATCAGAGAGCAATTGAATTCCATGGCAATGTTAAAGCAAAACCACCCGAAAATACATGGAGAAAAAATTTTAAACAATTCAGAGGAAACAAGCAGTGGCAGAGCAAAGAATAGCAATTAAATGATACATGTTAAAGCCGGCTTACTGGTGATATGAAGGAGAATAATTTCATATTTAATGAGTAAAGCAGAAGCAATATTTTATAATTTGGTTAGAGATGTATGGAAATACAACTGATTGAAATTGACATCCTTGTCTTGGAAGGCTCATGGAGGAGTGCTAGGAGCGTGCAACAGAACTCAGCTGGTGCAAATAAAACTATTGTTCACATGGTAGTTGTTGGTGTAGACCAGCTACAGACTCAAATCTCTTTTCAATTGGACAGCTTTCCAGTTCATTTGTAGGAGAATCTCCACTACCTTGCATTAAGGTACCCACCAATTCCAGACAAGCAGTACTTACGACAACTCTTAAAATATGATGTACATTTCTCAGTAACACCTGTAAGCTTGTAGAAGCTATAATAGATACAACGTTGTTACCTTTTTCTTTTTTCTCTCTTTTTTTTCCCTAAACTGTGAAGTTTAAATGTTGCCATTGTAGACATATATCTGGGACCTCCTAGTTTCCATGCCACTCTTATCTTATTTCATTTCTACATATGATTTTAATTGCCCTTAAACATTCACCCCGATCTCCTAAAAAAGGTCCAACAGCATCAACTAAAGCAGTTTCAGGAATGTAGTCGAGAGCTGTGCATGCCGAGTCCACAAATACTAGTACAGCCACATAAAACAATCACCTTCCCACTGAAAAAGTGCATCTTGGAAAGGGCAATAATTTCCCCTCTATTGAATATTAGAACTGCCCTCATATGTTTCAAATTGGAATATCCGTTTCAAAGGGAATGGGCTATATTCGAAGAAAGGAACTCTTTCTTTCTTTAACCCTCACGGGAGGAAACTACGCGGGGAACATAAGGCTCTTATTTTACCTATTTGAACAACTAAATTTTTACAGTTCAAGGTGTTCAACTAAAGACAGAGATGCTATAACTACCATCACAAACTGGGGTATTAGAGTGGTCAATCCCAAGAAGCAGCACATGTAATAAGAAAAATAAAATCACCTGAATGATGCGCCGGAGTGGCCGCTGTGGTCCCTTTGCAGCATGCAACCCAAGCCAAGGCATGTGCCTCCACACAACCTTCCCGTTGCTTCCAGCGATGATCTTGCAGCCAGCAACCGCTAACTCCATCGACCACATTCCTGGTGACATCTGCCAAAGAAGGAATCGGCCACTCTCAACTGCTCCCTTTGCACCCGAGCTCACTCTCCCACCCATCTCTGTTCCACAGCATGTCACCCTCACGGTGCCTGTTGTGTACATATTTCTAACACAAATCTGTGGCTTCAAGCATCCTGTGGCTGCCAAATATTGCTGTATAATGTAGTGTGCAGAGGATTTCTCCTACACATTTCATATGCAGATTTACACATGAGCCACATGAAAGCTTCTGAATACTCTCTGGGAAGTGTAAAAAACTATTCTTTCTTTCTCTTCGCAGTTTTGGGTTTAGGCAAGATTCTTCAAACATATCCTCAAACAGAAAAAACAAAAACTTTCCAACACGACCATCAATTTAACAATGCAAAAAGTTATTGCAAGTTCAACATCTCTAGCAGGATAATTTAGAATAACTTCAGATATGACTTGTCTCCTACTCTAGAAATCTCACCTCTGAACTTTGGATTCCAAGCAAGTGAAGTCCACATATTATTACTACAGCATTCAAAAACAGAACAGCCCAAAACCACCCATAGTGTCAAAAAAAAAAAAAAAAAACTTCGAAAACAAACGGAGGAATTTACATTTCCAAAGGCCCCCACCCCAATATTGGGAAATTCCTACCAAGTTCGAAACTTTCACGGAGACCCAGGACAAAACCAAAAAAAGAAAAGGTAATGTGAGAAAAGAAGAGAGCAAAGGGAAAAGAAAGGACAGTAAAGAAAGAGCAAGGGAGAGGGAGAGAGGCTTACAATGGGGGCATCCTTGAGAGAGAGACGTTGGAGGGAGTCGACGAGGGAGGTGGTGGAGATGGGGGCAAGTGGGCAGCCCAAGATCCCAAGCGCCAGCCTCAGCTCCGACCTCCTCCCTTTGACATCCATGGAGAAGTGGCCGTCCTCCCTCGCCCTCCTCACCCACGACCTTATCACCTCCCAAGAGCTCTCCTTTCTCGGCCCTTCCCCAACCCCCTCCGCCTCCGGTCCCTCCACCAGCGGCGTCAGGGGCTGCACCTTCCACCTGTAGCTCCCTTGGTGGCAGCTCTTCCCCTTCCCACTCTGCGGCATTTCGTCGAACACCTTCAAGGCAAGAACGACGCGACCCACCAACAACGAGGAATCAAGAACAACAACAGTAGAAGAGGAGAGTGTGGGTATCAGCAACAGCAGCAGCAGCAGCAGCAAGCAGAAGACGAAGAAGAAGAAGCAGCTGCAGCAATAGTATTAGTGCAGCAGTAGAGCGGTGGTGGTGCATTGGATCCGGTGCCCTCTGTGGGTAAGTGTGTGCGGTGTGGGTGCATCGTACAATACCACTGGACGGACTGTAGGTGTGCCTGCGTGTGTGTGAGCGAGAAAGAGAAGGGATTATTTGAAGGGAAGGATTTAGAGAGAGAGAGAGAGAGCGAGAGTGTGTGTGTGTGTGTGTGTGTGTGTGTGTTTGTGAAAGAAAGAAAGAAAGATGTCTCTTTAGTGGAACAGACAAAAGCGACAGCACATCTGTCCCTTCCCTCCACAGTGTGCACTTCACATTTCTTTCTGTATTTAATCTCTTTCTCCTTTGCGTTTGCTCTACATATATTTAGATCTCAAAAAGAGAGATTTCTTCAAATTTATCTCTCCACAACCAAGAGGGGTTTACCCCCGACAACAGGAGATAAACCCCACCTGAACTTATTCCACCAAAAAAAAAAAAGTGAAAAGAGGGTTTCGATCTCGCTTCACGTGAACGCATAGAAAATGAGATGGATTTCCGTTTTCTTCTTTCAATATCATCACCTACGACCAATTAAATAATGAATAAGTTCTTCGACTTTGCATTCAGATGGTACCTCGATCTTCCCCGTGGGATTTGTTTAGGTTTGCCCGGTGACTCTATCTCTATCTCTCTCTCACTTACATACATCTACATACACATTTTTGGTGTTTTCTTTAGATTTGCTTTATACCTCAACTTAAAATCCACCACCAGTGGCATTGTCTTTTCTCCCCCTTCCTGTGCCTGTGGGGATATGGCTTTTCTACCTCTATGTTATGTTACTCTGTGTGTGTGTGTTTGTGTGTGGGCTCTCACCTCTCCATGTGAATTTTTGGGCTTTTTCAAGAAAACACGCACAAACATTCTCTCTCTCTCTCTCTCTCTCTCTCTCTCCATATGTATACATATCGATGTGCAACCATATGGATACAGAGATGACCCAAAGATAGATGATAGATACCTTGACCAGAATCAGCAGCACAGCATGATACAGAGAAAGAGGACAGGCAGAAGGAGGAGGAGGAAGACCGGAGAGAACAATGGAGGGTTTCCTCTTTCGTGCTATTTTCCTCTTCTTTTTTTATTCGAGGTATTATGGAGGTTTTGAAGAAGATAGAAGATCTCGCAAAGAGGGGACCGCATCCGTTTCGGATCCTGAGTGAATGTTTTGTTACCGGTTCGGCATGTTATTATTAAAAAAAAAGCAAAACCGAAAAAAAAAAAAAAAATTAGAAAAGAAACAATCAGGTCTTGCTGTAATTTCCGTATTCACAGCTCAAAACATGGCCATTGGCAGCCGGTCGCTCCAATTAATTAATTTTCTTCCTCCATCTTACCATTAAGTTCTCTGCCGACAGCTTTCTCCATCTTACCATTGTAATCCAAGGCAACTTTACATGAACAATGTCCGGGTTAAGTAGTTGACGTTAAAAATGATGAAAGTAACGTAAACTCTAGTTATTTTAGTTTACTTTTGAAGTGACGTTAAATTATGATATTAATTTTTATAATATTTATTAAATTGCTGTCAACAATAATTTTTCAAGAGTAAAGTTTAGATATACGATGATTACAAAGTTAATATATATTTTGTTAATATCTTTTAAAATTGATGTTACGAATATAAGTGTTAATCCTTAAAAATAAATATTAAAATTATGTAAGTTAACTTTTTAGCTAAATGAAAATTAACCCTTCACTGAAGAAGTTAATTTTTCAAGTAAAGTAATTCTTAGGCATTACAATGTCACCGGGAGATTGACTCTGCGCTGTAGTTTCTCACAGATATTCTAAGGCATCGTGAAATCAAATCTCATGTTCGTCGTAATTTTTTTTTTAAAAAAAAAATAGTCATTACAAATTCTCCACCGATAAAAATAAATGAAAGTGATAGATCGATAAATACTTTTCCCCGTGAATGTTGGTAAAGGGGCATCATTATATCGGAAATTTTTTTTACGAGAGCATCTTTGTCAAATCGACATCTGATGAGGGGGTCATGAGTGAGGTGACAAGGTTCCTTTTTTTTTTTTTCTTTTTTTTTGCCCTCCCCCTTTTCTTCCTTTCTTTCTTGATGTCTAGGGATGGGAATAGAAGTTAATTCTTTTCCATTGTTTATAGATGCTTTCCGTCCCTCTCCCTCCCTCCCTTTAATTCTTTTATGATGATATGGAGCTTAGTGAAAGAATGTTTCGGCGATCCCAACCCTTCCTTACGTTGGGATGTGAGTTCTACACACACCCCCACCCCAAGATCAGATCCATGCACGCATTGGTATTAAACTATGATACATGCCATTGATCTGGGGGCTTTACTCAAATAAATTAAAAACAAAAAAAATAAAGGAACGAAGGGGGCAAAAATCTAGGAATCAAAGGGAGTTAGATTGACGAAATCTAACAATGCCCATCCCCGATATAAAAAGAAGAACATATAGCCAAAAATTAAGAGGGCCAATGAGAAAAGATCCAAGAACGGGGAGAGGGTGTGAGTTGTGGGAGTTGCTTTTGCAATAGAGAGCAGCACCTCATCCTATGGCTTTGAGCATGGAAGTTTGATTCGAATTTGAATTGGGGTAAATTAGTACACATGTGCCTTAAGATTTAATATATATAGCACTTGGCAAGCTAGCTCCTAATTTTTGTTACCTCTATGCCCACATGCTCACTTCACTGACATTGAGGAAGAGGCATAAAAGAGGAGGTAAAGTGAAGTCGAAGGACATATAACGCTGAAATATGCATGTACCTCCCTAGGAAGTGTCAGCTTAGTTAGAGGCAATGTTGTGGGTGTGGGTCTCATGTTCTTGGGTGATGAAGTTTTTTCTTTCTTTTTTAGTGTCGTATTCGACCTTTAGGTCATTGTATTTTGACCTCTCGTTGACATTTGCAGTATCTACGAGTCTGGAGTGGTCCTATCCTTATTCTGAGGCATTTTGTTTTCTTTTTTTTTATTTCTCACTTGTTGGTTTCCTTGATTTTTATCTTCCTCCGCTTCTACACAAATTAACCTTTCTCTCTTAAGGGTGATTAGGATTTTCTCTTCTCTCTTTCTTTTGAGGTGTGTTCTTTGTAACAGATAATTTTCTTCTTTTATCAATGAAATATGTTTTTAAAAGAAATAAAAAAAAAAGCTAGAGGGCATATTATAAGAAGAAAACATGGAATGAATGGTAAGGAGGAAGAGGAGACTCGAACGAACGAGGACGAGTAGAAGGTAATCAAAAGACGTGCATAAGAGTTAAATCATTGATCGATGTACAACGGTAGTGATTCAGATTAATGGCGCCATGTATGATATGGATGTTAGCATTGCGACATGAAATAGTACCAATGTCATGGTAACTATTCCCGAATTGCACCGACAAAAGATACTAACATTGGCACATGCGAGACACTGCAATGCACATGTCTATGTGAGTGTGGAGGAATGGATATTGATATGTTGTGATGAGCAAAGGGACACAAGTGTCCACATGTCGTCCTGGAGGAATTAATTAAGATTGATTGATACGTGAGATGCGAAAGTCATGAATTAATACAGGGGCCTTTTTTTTTTTTAATTTAATTAACTTCTTATCTTTAGAAGATATGGTTATTCCTTAATTAATTACCTTCGATCCGATGGTATGTATATATATATATACCGAGAGAATATTATGTTTAAAAAATATAAATTAGTACAAGAATTTAATCATATGATTATAATCTAATTATGAAAATAAAAATCATCATATAAATCCACCCCAAATTCTTAATAAAGTGAATTATAAGAAAATTATTAAAATAAAAACATTCAAGATGACAAAAAAATGAAAATAAATCCTACAAAATCTTAAATACTATAATTAGAATGTGATCACGTGTCGCTAGAGTTTAAAATAATCAAGAAATAAGCATTAAATTAACAAAGTCATTGTAGAGTTTAGTCATCGCGATGCAATGATGATTAAATATATTTGTAACGAATATACAATACAATTGTAACAAAATATATGAAGGTTATAACACACATATATGTGTTGTAACATCTTGTCTTCATTCTATATATAGAAAGTATTGTACTACAATACGATAAACATTAAAAATTTTAATACAAACAAAAAGAAATTAAAAAAATCTAGAGTGTCATGTCAAATAATTACTACTACGAGGATGTCAAAACATTAGGTTTAATGAATAATTATTGTAATACAATAACTCTGTTCAACATATAAAAAAATGTCTTCGTAGATTATAACACTGTAATACACTTTTGACCTGTTCCCATCAACCATTGAAATAACTTGTATTACACAGTTTACTTATATACACGTGCATATTCTTGTGACTTACAAACTATGTAATACACATTTCATTTCACGTAAGGATGGTATTAACAACCCCTTTGCATCTCATGATGGCAGTTAATGGGAAGCGAAACGACGTATTCAAAAATGAAACACAAGTTCGTGGCATATAACATTCGCTAATCAATTATAATTATCTCTTGTAAATTGTAACAATGTATTACAGCTTCCATCAGTTGCAACAAATCACTGGAAATATTGTAATATACACAATTTGCCATCAATTGATAAAAATATCCACTAAAATGTTCAAATACAAACACTTCACATGGGATATAAATACAAGATCTCATAAATTGTAACCCTGTATTATACCATTCATCAGTTGCAACAGATCACTGGAAATATTGTAATACACAACTGGATGTTACAACCCGATTTCGGCTCTCTACAGAACACGAGACTAGCTCGCATCGACTAGATCCCAAGACCCAATCATCCAACGAGAAATAACTAAAAGTAGAAAATACTCCACAATCACACATGTAATGTAACTAAGCAGAAATAATTAAGAGACAGTAAAAGAAACATAACGAAATGTCTCATTATATTACATGCCATCACAATTACAATAGTGGAAAGTAGAACAGAAATGTAACAGAGTAGTAATACATTTATCAAAGTACTTACTACAACAACAAAAGCTCAGAAACGAAAAGGGAAGCTAAGGCTGGGCTCAACTGGGCTCAGCTCCTTCTACAGCAGGTGGCGCTGACTGCTCAACTCTTTAACCTGAACAAGGTTATAAAATTCGTGATTAGCTAATGCTAAGTAGAGTGGCGGTTAACCCGTCTACATACAATTTACATAAGGACAAGCAACTATTTAACCATTTATTTCTATTTATCTCAACTAGTGTTTCTGATTCGTTTATTCTACTAAGTATCCATACATTTCTTGATCTTGCCTGTTCCTCAAGAGAACGATCTTGATTGCAGTTTTCCCGTAATGTAGGATGTACACATGGTGCTCTCCTGGTCGAGAGAGTCCCCCGTGATAGTCCTACACCTGGTCTACCACCCCGAGATCATGGTTGTGACGTAGCAGTGATTATGGCATGCGCGATAAGCACATGGGTAGTAACCCCTCATTGGCACGCGGTCAGTTGTTTTCGCTAGTGGGTACGCCCAAAAGTACAGCATGAAACAACACAGGGTCTTGCCCTCTTAGAACAGGGGTCAAGACCCTCAGAACAGGGGTCTCATCCCTCCACAGTCCGCGTACCCTCATCCGACTATCCCGATTTGCCTAGTGTGCCTAACAAGAGTTGGTTTAGGGTGGCTAGTCCTAACCCCGAGTCCCGTGGGGCTGCTAACTCCCTCCCTACAATAAGTAACTCAGCTCAGTACCACGTATACGGGGGTCAAATAGGAGTCGGTGTAAAGTGACTAGTCCTAATCCCAGGTCTCAACCTAAGGGGCGGCTACCTCCCCTCTATACTAAAGTGACAGTTGTTTTCCTTGGTACCGTGTACACAAGGGCCAGCTCACTTCCCGTCTACGTACGAGATTCTTTCCGTATACAGGAGTTCTTCTCCTAATTCCCCGTAGGGTTCATGCTCATATTCATTTCATTTCATTTTTCAACATGCATATCTTGTTGTTCACATTCCGATTCTCATTCATAGAACAGGCAGCTCGTGTTTTAATAACTGAAGAAGCATCATATCATGTATCTGTACACTTGCTAGCAATTAGGGTTTTAACATATTTCTCAAAGTTAATAGTGTAGCTCAAGCATTGTTTATTCATTTCTGCCTTAGGGTTCATTTCACAGCCTAGGGTTCAATCAAGTTATTTTAGGCATGCATTTTACTTAATTAAAGCTTAATATGAAGGTAAACCACTATACCAGAAAATACGGGAGGAATGGGGGCTAGAACTGCAGATCATGTCGTTTCCGTGGACCCTGAACACGCTACAGGCTGGAAACCTATACCGGTGACTAAATCACATCACATGAGTTCAGAATAGTATATAACTATTACTAACATGTAGAAAAATACTAACGGAAAACAACGATACTTCGTTTACGTAAAACTGACTCCATTTGGGCCCCAAACTGGCCAGAAATGTGCACACAGACCAAAATCAAATGTCTAGGAATAGGCCCAGACATCTTAAATGACGTCAGCAACTCACCTTATGTTTCTGCGTTGTTGGCGGATGTCTGGAACCCCTCACCATCGTCCTGGGGTCTTTCCAGATTTCTGTGAGTGCGTCCGGACGTCTGATCTAATGTCTGTAGAGTCATCCGAACATCTTAAAGTACCTCTAAGAGCGTGCTTACGTGCCTTTCCAAGGCCTGTACCTACGTATGCAGTCATAAGTTTAAAACGACGACAGCGCAGCGCTAACGTACTTCACGTACGCGCATGCATGAGCATACAGAGCTCATACCTTGGCACTTTGCATATTTTCAGATGTCCGGCTTTAGTTTCGGACATCCCGCTGCTACTCCAAACGTCTGATACTGGAAAATCCAGTATGTAGAATTCCTTCACGACGTTCGTCTTCTTGCAAGCTTCGCCCGCAGCGATTGTGCCAGCAGCTGCAGGAGGTTGCAGGACCTCCTCCTGCAGCCTCGTCTCCTTCCGCACGAGCTCCTCCGGTCTCCCGCAGCTCCCGCGGCTCCTCCGACAGTGGCTCCTCCCCTCGCAACTCCGAGCGCTCACTGCTGCACCCGCAACAAGGGCGCTCCTTGTGCGCAACTCTCCCGGCCGTGCACTCTCGAACTCCCCCGAGCCCTCTCCTTCACTCCCATGCCCTCCCTCTTCCTTGCTCACACTCTTTCCCTCCCTCCTTCGCTCGCGAGCTCCTCTCCTCCAGGCGTGGCTACAGGTGGAGACGGGAAGGCTGTGGGTGCTCATCAGCAACAAGGTGAGGGTAGGGGACGAAGGTGGAGGTGGTGGTGGTGATGATGGAGAGGGTGGCATGGAGTTTAAATAGAAAAGGGTTAGGGTTTTTGGCGGGGATAGGGAAGTGCGTGAGTGTGTGCGTAGGTGAGTGTGGGGTGGGAGGAGAGAGAGGGAGAAAATTACAGAAACTCCCCCGCTAACCTCTCTTGTTCCTGCAAGGCCCACACACCCGAACTCAAGGAGTCAAAAATTGCGTTCACGCCCCTAACTTTCCGAAAAAACTTCTAACGGTCCTTGAAATGGGTCATTTCAATATAACAAACTTAAAGGAAGTTTCGTCCCCGAAATTTGAGCTAACTAGTGTGCGTAAATAACGTAAAAGCGCATAACCAACTTAAAGAAGACCAAAGCAGGTTAGAACAGACGTACCCTCAAAAAGCCCCGGGTACTGCTCTCGCATCGCTCCCTCGGGCTCCTAACCTGCCACCTCGTACCGCTGGCCTCTCTATAAGACCTTCACCAGTGGTACCTGCTTCCGTTTCAAACTCCGGACGACTCTGTCTAGTATCTGCACTAACCTCTCGGGATAGGTTAGGTCGTCTCCCACCTTGATGCTCTCGTGGCTCAGAACATGGCTGGAATCGGCGACGTACTTCTTAAGGTTGGACAGATGGAATACGTCGTGCAGTCCAGAGAGCTAGGGAGGAAGGGCAAGCCGGTAAGCAGCTGGTCCTACCCGCTCTAAGACCTCAAAGGGCCCCACAAACCTCGGGGCAAGCTTCCCTTTCACCCTAACACACTGTAAGCTCTTCATGGGCAAAACACGGAGGAAGACATGATCCCCAACCTCGAACTTCACCTCCGTGAGATTTCTATTGGCATAGCTCTTCTGCCTACTCCTGACAGTACGAAGTCGTCTATGAATCTGCTCTATCACCTCCTGACTCTAACGAATCGGCCTAAGACCAACCTCCCACTTGGTCCCTACCTTGACCCAACTCAAGGGTGTAGTACACTTCCTCCCGTATAGAGCCTCAAAGGTGCCATGCCGTTATTGTATGCAAACTCTGCCAGGGGCAAATGCTCCTCCCAGGAGCCTCTCCAGTCTAATACACAAGTGCATAAGAGGTCCTCGAGTGTCTGTATGGTACACTCTGACTGCCCGTCGGTCTAGGGGTAATAGGCGGTACTGAACCTCAGACGTGTCCCCAAGGCCTGCTAGAACTCTACCCAGAACTGTGAAGTGAAACGAGTATCCCTATCGGATACGATCTTGCGAGGGACTCCATGCTGATGCACCACATCTCTGATGTATCACTCTGTGAGCTGTGTTGGCCCAAAGGTGACTCGGATCGGCAGGAAACGCGCCGTCTTCGTGAACCTGTCTACTATCACCCAAACTACGTCATGTCCTCGCTGTGTAATCGGTAGCCCCACTACCAGGTCCATGGTGATACTTTCCCACTTCCACTCTGGCACAGGAAGTGGCTGTAACAGCCCTGCAGGCCTCTTGTGCTCAGCCTTTACCTGCTAGCATACCAACCACTACTGAACAAACTCACCAACATCCTGCTTCATCCCTTTCCACCGGAAGTCACGTCGCAGATCGTGGTACATCTTTGTGTTTTAGGGATGTACGGTGAACCTGGACCCATGCACCTTAGTCAGAAGCTCTCTCAATAGCTCCATGTCTCTAGGAGTGCACAAATGTCCCCTCATGCGCAATATCTCATCCGAGAAGGAAAAGTCTCCTGGGTCCCCTGTTAACACTCTATCTCACAGTGTCTGTAAGTATGAGTCGGTCATCTGTTCTGTAATGATGCAGTCTATCAGCTTTGGACGTGCCTGCTCCGTCACTATCACTGCTTCGCAGTACTCCCGTGACTCCCAAGGTCGCCAATTGCCCACCTCCTCCATGAGTGTCCAACCCTGTGCCTGCAAGCTGGCCAAGTGGGCGGGCACCTTTTGACTCAAAGCGTCAGCCACCACATTGGCCTTCCCTAGGTGGTATGAGATTGATGTAAACATGTTTATACCACATAAACCGTCTATTTTTGCGTGTTCTTAGGCATAGAGTTGCATCATACATTATAAATATTGCATAACGTGCATCATCTTGCATTTAGGTTAGATTGTATAAAATTTAGGTTAATTGTCTCCTTTTATGGTTAGGTAACAAGGCGACATTTTATTGAAGCCTTAGATGGAAGATCCAACCGTACGAATCTGACCAGGGCGATAATCAGAGTTCAACGACTTCAAGATTGCCCCGATCGGACTTCCATAGTATCAGATATTGTTCGAGGAAAATCATAGGTCAAAGGCCAAGATGGTGTAAATGCATACTTCAGATGACAAATCCGATCGCATGGATTAGTTTGGATTGACTATTACAGCCCAACAGCGTGAAAATCGATCCATTCCGACATCCATGGCACCATCTACAAGTCACAGAAGATAGATGGCTAGGATGGCGCCATGTAGCACCATCCCAGTTGCCCAATACTGGCCATGAACTCCTGGTGCTCTCTTTCTCCACAAACGATCGCCAAATCTGGACTGTTGGATCTTGATCCAACGACCACAAGCATGTGTGTTTTGGATGGAAAACGTGACCAACTCTTGGCCTTGGCGCAATGGTCATGCATCTGTAGGTGAGATAGAGGTCACGAGTTCGGGCCTCTTCGAGCACCTCAATTCAGCATGAATGCGGGCGCAGTTGATTTCATCCATTGGATGCATGGCAAACGGCTGGATGGAGCGACATGTGGTGCACCCGAAGCAAGCATGTGCTATCCGATGTGCGATCGTACACGCAATCTGACGTGGGCGTGTGATGAGAGATGCTGGAGTCGTATTTCTTCAGGAGCTCTAACCAATGTCTCTGTCTCATGTTGAGCTCCTTCTGGTCAAACAGGCACCTGAGGCTCTTGTGATCCGTGAAGATCTCGAATGTCTAACTATACAGGTAGTGCCTCCGTATCTTCAGCACGAAGACAACTGTTGCTAGCTCTAAGTCATGGGTGGAATAACTATGCTCATGGGGATTCAGTTATCGCGAAGCGTAAGTGACAATGTGACCTCGCTGCATGAGCACACCACCCAACCCCCGCATCGAGGCATCGGTGTAAACCACAAATCCACCACTACTGTCTGAGATGGCGAGTACAGGAGCTGAAGTCAGCCTCTCCTTGAACTCTTGAAAGCATGCCTCGCACTCATCTATCCAGGCAAAGGGCACGTCCTTCCAGGTTAGCTGGGTCATAGGACGCGCGATCTGAGAGAACCCTCTGATAAATCGCTGGTAGTAGCTTGCTAGTCCCAGAAAGCTGCGTATCTCTATCATTGTGCGTGGTGTCTCCCACCTGAGTATGGCCTTGACCTTGGCTGGATCCATAGCCAATCCATCTCTGGAAGTCACGTAGCCCAAGAAGGTCACCCGCCTCATGGTATCCAGGACCATACGTAGGTGCTATCCATGCTGTGCCTGATCCCGAGAGTAGACTAGGACGTCGTCAATGAATACTAACACAAACTGGTCTAAGTATGGTCTGAAAATACGATTCATCATGTCCATGAAAGCAGCGGGGGCATTGGTCAGCCCAAACAGCATGACCAAGAAGTCGTAGCACCCGTACCGAGTACGGAAAGCTATCTTGGAGATGCCAGTCTCCTTGATCCTCAACTGATGGTAACCTGACCTCATATCTATCTTAAAGAACACCGTGGCGTCTCTCAACTGGTTGAAGAGGTCATCAATACGAGGTAGCGAGTACTTGTTTTTGACGGTGACCCGATTCAGCTGTTTGTAGTCAACACAAAGCTGTAGGGTACCATCCTTCTTCTTTACAAACAACATAGGGGCTCCGCATGGAGACGCACTGGACCTCACAAAGTCCTCCAACAGGTCCTGTGGCGACGATTTTTGTGTAAAACCGCATCGGTTTGATTTTATTTTATTACTCAAATACAAAAATTCTCCGAGGTAGAACTCAGGGAGCAAACTTGATTCTAGAAGTGTAGAAAATCATAATTTACAATATACTATTTTACAAAAAGATTAAAGAGGGGAAATAAAAATTTCTCTTCTCTTTTCTTCTCTCGTCCTCCTTTTTCTCTGTTTTCAGACGTCTGACTCCAAGGATTAGATGCCTTAATTGGCCACTTGCTACAGTGCTTGTGCTCTCCTTCTTCTTTTCTTCTGTTGTTGCTGCTGTTGCTTCTTCTTCTTCTTGGCTTCTTCTTTTTCTCTTCTTTCAGCTGCCCGGCCTTCCTCTTTGCAGCAGCTCCCTTTTCTTCTTTTCCCTTTTTTGCTCTATCTCTACCTTCTCCTCTAACTTCTTCCTCTTTCTTCTCTGCTGCGCCTTTGCTTTCTCTCTTCCTTCTCTTCTGTATCTTCCTGCGGCTATGTCTCAGCTGCTCCTCCTCCTTCCTTTTCTTCTCTACACCTCCAAGCCCTTCTTCTTTTCTCTCTGGCCGCAACTGCTTTCGTGGCTAAGTTCTCAGCCGCTTGATGAGAGCCTCATCACAAATCCTAACTGGCACAATTTAATCTAAATAAGTGTGAAGAAGCTCCCACAAAACCTAAAGAGAGGCTTAACTCAGAGAATTCTGAGTTAAAGAATAAGACAAATCATAAGGGGTAAAACTGTAATTTCTCCAATGCAGTGTGCAAACAGGGTAATTAAGGGTCTAAACAAAGGTCAAATGAGCTTAATAAGGAGGGAAGTTGCATGATCTGATCTGAAAAGGGTTATAGCAACTTCTAGGAATTAAATGGCATTCTATAACCCTAAAACAAATCAACTTTAATTCACGAGGTTCGAGGTAAGGTAAAAATCAAATAAACCCTCTAAAATTCATGGAAAAATATTCCCTATGGTTTATAACCTTCAATTTGGCCTTTGCGACCTATTTTGACCTAAAATGAGAACCATGCCTAATTTATGACCTAATTTGGGTTTTTGTGCAAATTGACCGGTCAAACATGGTCCAACCTAAGATAAAATTTCACCATTAATATCCTTAGGTTCAAATTAGGCTGGTATAAAAATTTGGGCCTAAGAAAAGACCATCTTGACCGACTTTACAAATTGGTCCTCTGAATTACTTTTTGACCCTTATCTTTTGAGACCCTTGCAATTGGCCCCTATCTTTCTCATTTTTATTTGCAGAACGATCCTCCCTGCCATTTCTGAGTAGCGCCATACCTCCGGCGACCTTGCACGGAGGTTGGCACCGCGCAGGGCATGGCGCCCGCTCTCACGAACGAGCGAGAGGAACCCTGCGTCGTCCTCTGTCGTAGGGACCCTCCCTTGACCCCTGCAACCGGCCATGCCACTCGTGCGAACGCATGAAAGGCATGGGTCTCCTTCTCCGGCCATCTCCGGTGTGCACTGCACGGCTTTCCCTCGGGCTGCTCTCCTCGCTAGCGCCTTTATAAGGAGCGGCAGGGGTGTCCGACCAAAGCAAGCTACTTCTGGCGGAGAAAAACCCTCGATTTCGTCTCTCCCCTCTTCGGTCAGAGTGCCCTAGCTTCCGGCGATCTTTCCTCCTCCTCCTCGTCACTCTGCTGCCAAACCTGCAGTAGAGCCTACTCTGCCCCATCTTCCCACGCCAGGCCACACCAGCTGGCGTCTCCGGATCTCCTCCTCGTCACCGTTACTCCTCGTCCTCTGGGCACCTTCGTCCCCAGCACCGGCAGGCACGAGCCGGACGTCTTCCTCTCCCTCTTCGTCGACTAAGTAGGTAGGAATCTTCCCCTTACTCTCCTCTCACTTTTCCCTTATTCAATTAGCATTTCAGACCCTTCGACTGTCACTACCACCCCCATCTGCTTCACCTCCGGTGAGGTCGCTCCACCTCCACAGGCCATTTCACCCCTCGCCGACAAGCCCATAAGCTCCCCCTCACTCCACTCAAGCGCTTCCCCTACTGCATTCACCGCCCTTCACCTCCAGATCACCTCCCGAACACACCCATTTCCGCGCACACAGTCTTCCCTAGGTACACAGCCATAAGCGCTCTCGCGCCTCGCGGACCCTCTTCTCACCTTTGCCACACTCCAGAGAAGCGCCCTATGTTGTCTGACGTGACCGGGAGGTCGTTTTCGTGAATTCAGGGTTCAACCTCCTCGCCGCCATTGACGAGCTGCTGAAGCTTCTTCGCAGGCAGCTCCAGGACTCCTCCAGCCCAGGCATGAACTCCAGGCAACGCGGGGTGCTTCCGCGAGTGCGCCCAGGCTCCCAATTGGGATCATAAGCCTTCGTTGCTGCCCCAATTGCCAGCGCTTTCTTGCCTGCAGGCACGCGGAGCAGAGGTGGAACTTTAGTCCCACCTCGGAAGTGTGTGGATGCACGCCTACACATAAATTAAAAAAGTGACATTAGCTATTCGCCTTCGATACGCAGGGGTCAGGTTCCTCACCCACGCACACAGCACGCCACGCGCTCGCACTCACCCTCGCCTGTGCTCACGCCTCGCGGGCCTGGGCCGAACCCGATTACCCGACCAAGCACTCCTCGCCCACCACCGCACGCTAGTGGGCCTGGTCCCGGGCGCGCAACCCGACCCAATTACCCAGCTCTGGGAGAGTTTTCCAAAGAGAGATCCAGAGAGAGAGAGACGCGGGGAAGGGGTAGGTTTTGCACTGATCTGTGTATGTGTGTGCAGGATAGAAGGAAGAAGCAGGCGAAGAAGAAGAAAGGAAGGAAAGGAGCCGAAGGGAGAAAAGAGGAGCCGCACTGTAGCAAACGCACAGTTAAGCCGTCTGAGCGCCGAGTCAGACGTCGGAGGGTCAGCAGCCAGAGCAAAGAAAAACTGCAGCTACTGAAGAAGAAGAAAGAAGATGCAGAGAAGAAGAAGAAGATAGGAGAGAAAGAAAGAAAGAAGAGGAACGGCCAGAGAAGAAGAAAAGAAGAAAGAAGAAAACCAGAGATGAAGAAAGGAGGAAGACTTAGCAGCTGAAGGAAATCAGAGAGAAGGCAGAATCCTCTGCAGCCGCAAGGAAGAAGAAGAGAAGAAAATCAGAGAGGAAGAAAGGAGAAAGAGAAAGAGGAACCACAGAAGCAGAGAAGAAGAAAGAAATAAAAGAAGTCAGGAAAAAGCAAAGAAGAAGACAGAAAGAGAAGAAGAAAAAGCCAATTCTTTCTCTCTCTCTTAATTTTTGTAAAACCTTATATTGAGAATGTATAGGCTTCTAGAATTATAGTTGCTCCCTGAGTTCGACCTCGGGAAACTTGTCATTTCGAGTAATAAATTATATTAAACTGGTAACTGTTTTGTCATATACTACAACGACTATAATAACTATACACCGCTCCTCCTCCTTCTTTGCGTCCTCTTCTACTCCCTACATAGGCATACAATTAGGCAAAACCTAACCCCTACCCTCCCCGCATCTCTTTCTCTCTATTTCGCACTTAGGACAGCTCTCCCGGAGCCTTCTCGGGTTATCGGGTCGGGTATGCGTGCTCGGGACCAGGCGCATCGACGTGGGCGGTGCGCGAGGAGTGCACAGGTAGTCGGATTGGATACCAAGTCTGCGTAGGTGTGCGCCGCGGATGAGGCGTGGTGGGCGAGGGGACCTCACCCCATGTCATGAGGCGCTAAGCCCCTGACACTTTTGCAATTTATGCCGCTTTGCCCTCTCCTAATCTTCCGAGTTGGGACTAAATGCCCCACCTTCCTCGCAGGCGCTTCCGCAGTAGGTGGTTGATCAATTGCGGCAGATGCAGGGGACTTGGACTCTAATTGCTAGGCTGGAAATGTGCGCGAGGGAGGTCCACGTGTCTGAGACCTGAAGCCTGATGCCTGGCGCCTGGGATGAAGCTTGCGAGCTTCTTCGAGCTTGCTCCAATGGTGGCCGAGACCTGTACCCTGTCCAAAAGCAAAACGGCCTTACGTCCTCGTCAAAACACACAGGGAGCTTCACCTTGGCACGACGAAGGTGTCACGGTGGTCGGCGTGGTGCGGGGTGGCCTGGGCGTGCGTGCCTAGGTCACCCTGTGGCTGTGAAGATGGGTGTGTTTGGGGGAAGTGTTGGGAGCGTGTGGCAGTGAATGGGAAGAGGGGTTATGATCAGTGAGCCATGGCGGAGCTTGTGAGGTAGTTGGCGAGGTGGGTGGATGCGTGGAATGGTGGATACACCTCGCCGGTGGTCTGCCGGAGGTGGAGAAGATGGTGGTGGTGTGTGAGTGGTGAGGCGAAATAACAGAAATAAATGAGGGAAAAATAAAGAGAAGAGAGAGAGTACTTATCTAAGAGTCTCTGGACGAAAGGTGGGGAGTCGGAGATGGCGAGCGGCTGTGCTGCCGTCGCCGGAGACGAAGGCTCCCTGGGGAGAGACGGCTACGAGGAAGAGGGACTGAAGGGCGCTTACTGGTGCAGCGAGGCACGGCGGAAGACGACAAAGATGACTTGGCCACTGGTATGGTGGCTGAGTGACGAGAGGAGGAAGAGGAAGTCTCCGGAGCTTGTGTGCAGACGGCCGGAGATAAGGAAGTCGAAATTATGGGGGATTCTCTGACCAGAACAAGCTTGAAGGATGCGGCAGAGGGTGCCACTCCTTAAATAGGTGTCGGCACAGAGAGAATCTCAAGGAGGAGGTGGGAATACCTTGCCGAAGGTATGACCGAAGTGAGGCCCATTCCTCTTGAGCATTCGCACGAGAAGTATGGTGGCCGACAAGGCATGGGAGCCGACCCATTCGGCAGGGGACAACATAGGGAGTCTCCCTTTCAAATCTGGGACCGGCTCCCCACGCATGCGCGGCGCCATCCTCCGTGCAAAGTCACTAGAGGTATGGCCTGCGCAGGTGGGTGGCAGATGGACCCGATTGAAGAAAATGACGGGAAAGATAGGGGGTTGTTGCAAGGTTTCAAAAAGCTAAGAGTCGAAAAGTAATTGTTGAGGATCATTTTTGTAAAGTGCGTCAAGGCGACCTCCCCTTAGGTCCAAATTTTGGTATAAATCTAATTTGGACCTAAGGAATCCAATGGTGAAGTTGGATTTTAGGTTTGACTATGTTTGACTAGACATTTTGCACAAAAATCCTAATTAGGTCAAAAATTGGGTATGGTTCTCAATCTTGTTCGAGATAGGTTCCAACGGCCAAATTGAAGGTTCTAAACCCTAGGGGATATTTTTTTATGAATTTTATAGGGTTTAATTGATTTTTATCTTTCCTGAAACTTTGTAAATTAAAGTGGGTTTGTTTTAGGGTTAAAGAATGTCATTTAATTAACAGATTTTGTCATAACCCTTTTCTGACCAAATCATCCCACTTTTTATTTTATTAGGTCCACTTCACCTTTGTCTAGACCCTTAAAAATCCCATTCATGTACTGCAATGGTAGAATTACAGTTTTACCCCTTATGTAATGTTTTATTCTCTGCTCAACGATTTCCTGATTTAGGCCTTCCCTTAGGTTATGTAGGAGCTTTTTGTTCAATTTCTTATGTCAAATTGTGCTAGTTAGGGTTCATGATGAGGTTCTCATCATCCTGCAACTGAGACTTGAGCTCTCGCAGCTCAAGTGGGGCCATCCTGTACGGTGCAGCAGAAATGGGGCTGGTCCCTTATACTTGCGAGATCTCAAATTCGATCTCACGCTCAGGTGGTAATTCTGGCAGCTCCTCTGGGAAGACGTCGAGGTACTCGCAAACCACCGGAATACTCTGTAAGTCGGCCACGGGGCTAGGCTCTGTTACCACACAAGCAAAGAAGCCCTTACAGGCTCAAGAGCTTCGCTGCCCGAAGCGCGGAGATGCACCTGAAACCTCCATCCACTGGATGGCGGTGAAACTCAAAGGGAGGCAACTCCGATATGGAGAAGACAATCTTCCTCCCAAAATAGTCCACTAGGACGTGATAGGTAGACAACCAGTCCATCCCTATGATCACGCCAAAGTCCCCCATCAAGATCATTATCAGGTCGGCGGAAAGACTGTGTCCCCCTGTATTGACCTTGCAATATGTAAAGACCACCTCTGCGATAAACAACTGTCCACTTGGCCCTCTAATCAGGAACGAAACCTCTAACAGTACATTGCACCGCCCCAAACTGACAACAAAACTCGAGGAGACAAAAGAGTGTGTGGCACCAAAATCAAAAAGAATGTAGACTAATCTGCCAAAAACGGTAACGATACCTTCCACCACAGAACCTGAAGCCCTGGCATCTCTGGGAGTTAAGGTGTTGATACTAATCGACTTTCTGCGACATGTTAATTAATCACTTCACAATAAAACGCTGTTGTCGGATTTTTGTCCCTGACAACAATGCCAAAAATAATATGAAGCGATCAATCATGGTTCGTATAAAAAAATCATCGTCATCGTTGTTGTAGTATATGTCACAAATACAAACCGTTATCGCATCAATTTTATTTAATTACATAATTTTTGCTAGTTTATTCTAGGTCATTCACTGGGAGGTTGTTATTGATATACATCACTCTCTAAGTCCACCATTTTTCTTTAATCCTAAAAAGATTAATTTTATGTACAATCATAAATTAATGAATTAATAAATAATCAATTAGTGAAATAATAACTTAATTATGTACAAAAAAAATCAACTAAAATACTTGTAAACACCTAATTACAAACAAGCATCAAACACTATACATATGTACTATATACTATTTATTTATAACCTATAATACTAATACCTACATATATATATATATACAATAATAAGTAATAATATATACTATACTATCTTAACTTGACATATTAATATATACAGTAACATATATAATATCTACAGCGACAAATATAAACGTCGCTAAACCCCATAAAACCTATGTACAGAATCTAAGGTAGAAACTAGCGTTTATAGTGACACTTATTCTATCTACAATGATGGTTTATTCTGTCAGTACAACTATATGGTTATTTATGTACATATATAGCTCAAACACTTCTATACTACGTATACTTACTATACATATCCCTAATATTTATGATATACCTATATATATATATATATACACACACACACATACATTTTCTTCTTCATTCTTCTCCTACACCTAGTTCTTCTTTGTTCTCTCCTCTTTCAGGCTTTACTCTTATGTTCTCTCTTCTGCTACACCCCTACACACTCTTAAGTAATTCTTATGGCCTTCAACACTACGCAAATTCCTCTTTTCTCTTCTTTAACCGCCCTTATTAGGCCTTTACTTAGTTTAAAAATTGTTTTAAGGTTAGCGGGCAGCTCTTTTCGAGGGATACACAGCACACGAGGCAGGTGGAATCAGACCTCTACTAAGAGCCACCCTAATTCTTTAATTAGGCCTCTTAATCGTGTTTCACGCTCAGTAATGGGCTTAATCAAGCCCTCGCACAGTGTCGGGCCCCTGGCCCACACCATCACATCACAGAACCATGCCATACATGCTTAGGGGAAAGGGTATAAGGTTTTCTCGTGCCCAGCGCTTGAGGACTAAATAACCATAAACACAAAAAACATTTAAGTGCCTCAGAGCACTAGTGTGCGACTCAGCACTGGAATTCTAGCACAGCTGTGATGATTTTGGGATTTTGGCCCTTAATTTGAGGGTCATAAATTATTAAAATTAAAAATTAAATTATATGATAATAAAGTATTTACATAGTAATATATAATTGTATAATTAATTTATAAAATTAATTATATTTTCTATATAAATAAATTGGACAAAGTTCCCAGTTTATACATATTGTATTTTAGGTTTTATTTCTAAATTAAGTATAAATTAGTTAATGTACAGTCTAATTGACCTTATACAGTGTTAATATACATATTAAGGTATTTAATAAAGATTTTATTGCATTTTACCGATTTTATTTCGATTTTATTTACATTTAAATAGCTTATTTTGGACTGTTTTATATATAAACTAAATTTAAATAGTATAATACATTATAAATATAGTTAAATTAACTTAATTTACCTAAAATACATGAATACAAAGGTACAATATAAATTAGTTCAGTTTTAACTTAATTTACTAATTTATTTTAATTTAATCTAATAACTTAAGTAGTAACTTAATAAATTAATTATTTATTCTGTATATATAATTAAATTATGGTATGGGGTTCCTAATGTACATAATATGCATATAAATATGTATGTACAGAATCAGTACTAAATATGTTTATTTACATGGTTTTATTAATTTATATAGCTTATAGTACATATAAATTAGTATAATTGATAAATAGTTATATAAATAGGTTATATACAGTTTAAGCTAACTTAAATACGTAAGCTACATTATATAATATATACATAAGTTTTATATACCCTATATACATTTATTTTACAATATTTACAAATATAACTTAGTATATACCTTATATTTACAAGTATTTACACAGTATATAATGGATTTTTAGGTATGTTTAGGGTTTTTCGGATTTTTATGGGTTTTTTTTTGTGGAGTTAGGAAGTGGGAGAGAAAGAAATAGATGGGAAAGAGGGAGTGTTTTGATGTTTTTATAGTTAATTTCTTTTATTAAGTTCCATGGTATATTGAACCATCGGTTAATATATTCTACTAAGTTGGGGATTCAGAATACCATGAAACTTGGTATGAACTTAAAAGTATACTTGATCTTCACCAAAACATGTTTATTTTATTTTTGTATATTTTTTATAATATTTTTATTTATTTACAAAGTTAACACATTCTAGGCCTTTAAGAGTATTTTCAAGTATGTCCTCAGGCCTAAATGAGCATTTGAAGGCTGGAATAAACAATAGAAGGGCTCAGTTATGCTCAACATGTGATATTGAAAAAGTGCAAATAGTTAAGCATGAAATTCAACTTGGATTTCCATTAATTTTGATTTTGGACTGTTAAGCATGCAAGCTAATTAATAAAGGAGTTAAAATTCAAATCACAAGCCATCCAAATGTAATTAAAATTCCATTTTAGATACATGAACGTTTGTACAGGTAAACTACAACATTTCATACATGTCAGCTATTCTAATTAATTAAACCTAAACCTATTGCCCAACTTCAAACCATCCAGTAGAAACAGATGCAGTAGTGTTGCTATTGGAATTCAACAGAACAGCAGCAACAGCTCCATACATCCAATGTAAAGCCCAGACGTCCTAAGAAAAATTCCATGAGTTGCTGCAAGGAATCCAAACATTAGAGAAGACAATCTGTAGCAGGTCTGGACATCCAATTCAGCAACCTATTCCTTGATTCAGTCATTTATATCTCAGATCAGACTTGAAAAAGTCTGAGCAGGAACATAAAATGTTCTTATCAGGGAACAAGCTGCTAGAATTCAGTTAGAATGTAGTTGCTCTTGCAGCAATTTAATATGATGGGATTCAAAACACACAACAAAAAGCATAGAGCAATCTGATCAGACTGATAAATCACCTTGAAATCAGTTGGGATGTTAAACTCTATCAGAAAATTCTCGGCAATAGTTTCTTTTCAAATCTGAAACAAAACTACTGATCTAACACCTTCCTAATGCCATAGATAGCAAGAAGGAAGGTCATAGATCAGTCCATTAAATCAAAACTGAATCCCAATTTCTTAAATCTTAAGGAATATTGACAATTCCTTAGGTAAACATTCAAAATCGACAAAATTAAACCTTCACATAAATACAAAGGAGAGAGCCTCAAATCAACAAGGTTGGTTTTCCTTGGCTTTCTACACATTGAAAATCAAAACATCCCAATTCAAATCAAATTCGTGTACACACTCGTCCATAAATCAAAGCCACACTCAAGGGCATTAGACTCCTTGCATATACCCGATCAAAACCATTAAAATACTCAAACAACTCAATTAAATCCGATAAAGCTCAAAATTGAATTCGAATCTCTGATTTGATCAATAAAACCATTTGCAAGCAAAATCAAGTCATCCGAGTTTTTGAACAAGATCGAGGGGTCTTGTGAACTTGCAAGATGAATGAGAGACCCCCCAAGGTGGATTATGACGCTAATTTCAGATCTGAGGTTAAGAAACTTCAAATCTGAAATTAGATCTCATGAAGGGGTGATCTATGAATTTAATTGCGAAACACAAAAACAAAAATGGAAATGTGTAGGGGGAGAAAACAATGATCAGTGAATGGGGGAATTCGTCTCCTCTAATCTGAAGTGATCAGAGGAAGTGAAAATGTGGGATCTAGGCTAAATCTACTTCTAACTTACTCTAACAGTCACACACAGATCAGAACTAATCTAAATCTAATTTCTACTGTTAACTGCTCTAAGTAATACTACAGCTAATCTAGAAAGCATTAAGCCTAATTTAAATGGAAGAATGGGACCTGTTCAGAAGATCTATAGCTGGGGGCAGTAGCGATGGAGGGAGGATCTCCAGCGGGTTGAAAAGCTCTCTAGTGAAGCTTCAAGTCACCCTCAGGTGCTATGTGGTCCTTAGCGGTGAAGAGAGTCGGAGAAGATGAAGAATTCATAGCCGGTGGCCATGAAAATGGGGAAATGTGGGGAGAAGAAACTGGACAGGACGAAAGCACCGGCCTCAAGGAAGTAGGAGAGGAGGTCGATCCCTCGCACGTGCAGCTGTGAAGCTGCTTAAGTAGGAAGAGCAGTGGATCCAAGCACCGCGTGGGTGAAGTTAGGCATTAAGGTCGTGGGCGGTCTCAATTTGAGGAGAGGAGCGCGTGTGAGCTAAATCAGAAAGCAACCGTTGGATGGGATCTGGGTGAATAGGTGACCACACGCGTTGAATTACGTGAAGGTTCCAATCAAGGAGAGCCATAAATCAAGCGATCAAGAGAATGGACGGTGGGGATTGTGCGTGTTCCTCGCATGAACAGTGTTCGCGTGCGAGTTGCGGGCGACTAAGAGTCTTTTTGCAAATTTGCAGGGTACACCCCTTTGCGAAGGGGTAGAAACATTGCAGGGAAGCACATAAGTGGTTAGAAAGCATAACAGAATAGTCCTTTAGGGCTTACAAAAAGGTCTTTACAGTCTACAAATAGGTCCTAGGAGGTTTTCTAATGAATGAAATGTAATGCACTAAGGACCTAAATGTAAATCTTTAATTTTAAGGTTTTAATGATGTCCAAATACATCTAAGTTTTTATCTAAACTTAATTGAACATTTAAAAAGTTAATTATACTTTTGATTTAAACTTTGGAGCTCATTTATGTATTCAATTTGCAATTAATCATCATTTTACATTTATTAATAGAATATCTCATTTAATGACCAAATTATGCATTTTTAACACAAAAGTAATGTTTTAGGTCTTTTTCTCTGATTTCCACACTTAACCCTTTTTATGTGTTAATTTGATATTGTTTAACCTAGTTTCTAGCTTAACTTAGGCTATTTAGTTATGATGAGTCGCAACTCATCATACCCCCATGCACAGGTTTTGCTAATCCCTTAGCAAACAACTCATTAAAGTGCATAGCAATTTAAGTATCAGCAAGGTAAGTGTGATGAGATATCTTTACTTCTTTCTTTTTAAGTGTTTCGAGATGATCTTTAAGCTGAAAGATTTTCTGATAAACCAATTGTGTTTATGTCTGGACATTGTGAGAACCTTTTTGCTTAGGATGACTAACCAGAACTCAAGTCTGATATGACATAGACCATCTCTCAACTAACAAGGACTCTTGATATTTAAACCTTTCAGTCGAATTCCAGGACTCAGGGGGTATTATAGAGACTCAGAATGCTAAGAGGTTATGGTTGTGCTTTCTGATAAGTCAGGACTAACCAGGTGAATTTTAAAACTCAATCCCAGGGTTTCACTTCTTTCTAAGTCCAGGTTGGTCTCAGCTTCAGCTCATGTTTTCGGATCGACTCTCAAGAAACGAGGAACATTCAAGTCCAGCTTTTATTACGTTAGTGGCTCAAAGAATATTTGGTGGAACAAGGTATTTATACTGAACCCTGAAAATATTTTTGGTGAAATTTTTGTATTTACAGAACTTGGAGAACATACTTGATGATGAGAACCTCATCATGAACCCTAACTAGCACAATCTAATTCAAATATGTGAGAAAAAGCTCCTACAAAACCTAAAGAGAGGCTTAACTCAGAGAATTCTGAGTTAAAGAATAAAACAAATCATCAGGGGTAAAACTACAATTTCACCAATGCAGTATGCAAACATGGTAATCAAGGATCCAAACACAAGTTAAACAAGCTTAACAAGGAGGGAAGTGGGATGATCTGATCTGAAAAGGGTTATAGCAACTTCTAGGAATTAAATGACATTCTATAACCCTAAAACAAACTCACTTTAATTCATGAGGTTCGAGGCAGGATAAAAATCAAATAAACCCTCTAAAATTCATGGAAAAATATTCCTTAGGATTTAGAACCTTCAATTTGGCCTTTACAACCTATTTTGGCCTAAAATGAGAACATGCCCAATTTATGACTTAATTTAGATTTTTACGCAAATTGACTGGTCAAACATGGTCCAACATCAAATAAAATTATACCATTAAAATCCTTAGGTTCAAATTAGTCTGGTATAAAAATTTGGACCTAAGAAAAGACCATCTTGACCTACTTTACTAATTGGTCCTCTTAATTTACTTTCTGACCCTTATCTTTTGAAACTCTTACAATTTTCCCCCTATCTTTTCATCATTCTTTGCAGAACGATCCCTCCTGCCATTTCTACACATCACCATAACTTCGGCGACCTTGCGCGGAGGATGGCGCCACGCAAGGCAAGCGGCCGTTCTCAGGAACAGACGGGAGGTTCCCTACGTCGTCCTCTATCGCAAGGACCCTCCCCTGACCTTTGCAACCGGCCATGCCTCTCGTACGAACGCACGAATTGCATGGGTGTCCCTTGCTGGCCATCTCCAACGAGGTAGGCACGTCGCCTCCTCGGTCCCCTCTCCTCGCCAAGGCCTTTATAAGGAGCGGCAGGGTCTACCGTCTCCTTCAAGCTTCTTCTGGCAGAGAAACACCCTATGTTTTGTCTCTTCCCTCTCCAGTCAGAACGCCCGAGCTTCCGATGATCTTCTCCTCCTCCTCGTCTCTCTGCTGCCCTACCTGCAGCAGAGTCCACTCTACCCTGTCGTCCCGGGCCAGGCCGTACCAGCTGGCGCCCTCAGACCTCCTCTTCGTCGCCGATAACCTCCTCCTTGGCATCTTCATCCTCAGCTCCGGCAGGCACGAGCCGGACGCCTCCCTCTCCCCCTTCGTCGATTAAGTAGGTAGGAATCTTCCTCTCTCTCTCCCTTACATTTTCCCCTTCCTGTTTTGCTCTTTTAATCCACCGACCGCCACTTCCACCTCCATCTGTTCCATCTCCGATCACCATCTCCAGCGAGGTCACTCCACCTCCACAGACCACCTCACCCCTCGCCGACAAGCCCAGAAGCTCCCCCTCACTCCACTCAACCGTTTCCCCCACTGCCATTCACCGCCCGACAACCCCCCGAACAGACCCATTTCTGCGCACACAATCCAACCTAGGCGCACCTCCACAGGTGCTCTCGCACCTCACCGGCCCCCGCACTGCCTTCGCCACACTCCGACGAAGCTTCCTACGTTATCTGATGCAGCCGCGAGGCTGTCCTTGTGTTTTCAGGTCAGCGCCCCCTCGCCGCCATTGAAGAGCTACTGAAGCTCCTTCGCAAGCAGCTCCAGGCCATCTCCAGCCCAGGCGTGAGCCCCAGGCAGTGCAGACCACTTCTACGAGTGCGCCCAGGCTTGCAATTCAGGACGCAAGCCTCGCAGCTGCCCCAATTGGCAATGACTTCCTCGACTGGGGGCGTGCAGTCTGGAGGTGGGACTTTAGTCCCACCTCGTAAGTGTGTGGCCTCCCGCCCACACTTAAATTGAAAAAGTGTATCAGGCTGTTTGCCTTCGATACACAGGGGCCAGGTCCCTTACCTACACGCAGCGCGCGACGCACTCTCCTGCCCACGCTCGCGCTCACACCCTGCGGGTCTGGGCCTAATCCAACTACCCGACCAAGTACTCCTCGCCTACCACCACACGCCGGCGGGCCTAGTCCCGGGCGCACAACCCGAACTCGATTACCCCGCTCTGGGAGAGCATTCCTAAGAGAGATTCAGAGAGAAAGAGAGACACGGGGAAGGGGTTGGGGTAGGTTTTGCACTAATGGGTGTGTATGCTCGCAGGGAAGAAGGAAAAAGAAGGAAGAGGCAGGCGAAGGAAGGAAAGGAACTGTAGCAAACATGCAGTTAAGCCGTCTAAGCACCGCGTCAGACGACGGAAGGTCAGCGACCAGAGCAAAAAGAAGAAAGAAAGGCTAAAGAAGAAAGAAGACACAGCCGCAAGGAAGAAAAGAAGAAGAAGCAGAGAAGAAGAGAAAGAAAAGAAGAAGAAGAAGAAAGAAAGAAGAAAGAAGAAGGCAGGCTGAGAAGAAAGGAAGAGGAAGCAGAGCAGAAAAAGAAGAAAAGAAGAAGGTAGGCCAGAGTAGAAAGAAGAAAAAGAAGAAGAAGATCACCACAGCTGCAGGCTAAAGAAGAAAGAAGAAGGCAGGAAGAAAAGAAGAAAGAAGAAGAAGAAGAGGAACGTCCAAAGCAGAAGAAGAAGCCAACAAAAAAAAAGAGGACTTTAGCTCTTTCTCTCTCTCTCTCTTGCTTATTATTTTTGTAACATAATTGTGAACATTTATGCTTCTAGAATCATAGTTGCTCCCTGAGTTTGACCTCGGGAAAACTTGTTATTCCGAGTAAAAAAATTTTGTATTAATCTGGTAATTATTTTGTCATATACCACAACGACCATAATAGTCTTAAAGATGAAACACGAGAACCAGCACTACTTGACTTATTCTAAAGAACTTTCTTTTTGAAATTTTTTTTTTTTACTATGTCAATATGTCTCCGCCAACTTTATTTGGTAGGGCGCACCTTATTTGAAATAGTCTACCTGCACACGCAGGTAAGGACTCCACCTTCCCTAATGAACACTAGGGTTGAATTTCAAATTCACAAGGTCTTTCCCGACACTGTGTCATGTAAACCAAGGTTACTTAGACTCCTAAGTCAAAGCAAACCAGCAAATCCTGTACTGGTGACTCAGGTACAAGAATACGTCCTAAGTTAGGAGAGATTGTGGTCTATCTTGTTAAAACTTGAAGTGTATTAAACCAAAACCTGAACGAATCAAGCTATAGTGGCTTGGAATGTCAAACAAGCAAAGTTTGAATATCCATAAATACTTATTCTATTTTTGTTTTGAACTAGAACATCATAGTTAAACACTTATATTTCTTCTTTTTAAAACTTTTTCTCTCCTTAAAATGGAGTTCTCCCTCAACAATAGAGTTTAGGTCCCTTATTGTATTTTTGGAATTTTTGTGTTTTGTCATTTTTTTGTATTTTGGCTTTGTAAAAAAAATTTTTTCAAAATTTTTCAAAAATTTTTCGAAATTTTTTTGGTATTTTTGATAATACAATACTATATATACTATAGGTGTGTCTATAATTGCATTTTAGTAAATGGTTCACCATTTACCCCCACATGCTTAAATGATGCAATGTCCTCATTGAATGAATAAGGTGGATGCAAATGCATGCTCTGCTTTTCACTATCCTAGACTGGGTGACGGAAGAAAGTCGGAATGAGGATATAAAAATCTCTGTGCGGACGATTTCAAGTTTGATACAAGATCAGAGTGGAAAGTCTGGTGAAGAAGTGAAATGCATGACATATGTGACAATGAAATGAATGCTTAAAATACAAGGGTAGACACCTAATGCAAGAAAGGTGAAAATAAGAAAGAGGAAAACAAAAATGTACAAGGATAGGTTTGCTAAGTTTAATGCCTTCAGCTAGGTGTAAACCCAATAGGTAATTCAAAATGTAGGAGCAAAACGATGGGTGAGAATTGACAAGTCAATGAAGCTCAATGAAAGGTTCAGATCATGACGTAGAAGTAATGTAGGTTGTCAATCCCAAGGGTGAAAAGAATGGCTCCTTAGTCAATATGAATCAGAATCAAATACTTGGTACAAGGCCCAAGTAGAAAGTGGGTATCAAATCAGAGATACTTGGCTCGAGGTCTAAGTAGACAACATAATCAACTCAGAATTACTTGGCTCAAGGTCCAAGTAAACAGAAACAGAGTATATCCATAAGGAATCAACAGCTTCCACCTCTTCAATTAATGAATGCAGAGTCAAGATGAAGAGGATGAATTTGGGTTGGGTAGAAGAAGTGGTTGCTGATCTAAGTGAGGTGTGAATGGATCGGAATCATGCAAGGCTTGGGATGTGTCATGTGCTTGGCCTTGCGCTGAAGGTCTAGGTTGAACATACCTCTGAGCAGGTATGTTCCTCGGATTGGGTTGTGCTTGAGATGGGAGTGCATGTGGTTGACGGGATTCTGTCAAGTGCGATAGTTGGGCTCTCATCTCAGCTAGTGCCACATCCTGTCTCTACTGCATAGAAATGTTTTGTTGTTGCATATCAGCAAGAGCTTTCATGATAGACCCCAACTGGTCATCTCGTGTAGGCCAAGGTTGAGAGTATTGGGTGGGCCTAGGTTGGGGTTGCTGGTAGGCACGCGGTGGATACCCGTGTAATTGTGGAGGTGGTGCTCGGATTGGGTTGTGCTGTTGTGGTGCAGAAGGTTATTGATATGGAGGTCTTTGTGAATTTCCCTACCACGAGAAATTTGGATGATTATGCCATCCAGGGTTATAGGTTTATGTAAAAGGATCATTGTCAATGGCATGGAGCTCCTCCGAAGCTCCAGAAGGTGCAGGGAAGTCAGTATAGGGAGGAACAAAGGTTTCTCCAACCGGTGTAGGATAAGGAAATGAATAGTTCGGTAGTGCAAGTTGTGTCATAGAAAGGTTATTCGCAGTTTCCCTCCCTGTGGGAAACTGAGAAGAAGTGTGTTGTGTAGGTGACTGAGAAGGAGATAATTATGATGAGAACCTCATCATGAACCCTAACTAGCACAATCTAACCTAGATATGCGAGGAAAAAAGCTCCTACATAACTCATAGAAAGGCTTGACTCAAAGAATTCTGAGTTTGTGAAGAAAACAGGTCATAAGGGGTAAAAATGTAATTTCACCAACACAATCAGTAAATAGAGTAACTTAGGATCCAAACATAGGTCAAACTAACCTAATAAGAGGGAAAGTGGGATGATTTGATCCAACAAGGGCTACAGCAACTCCAAGGAATTAAATGACATTCTGTAACCCTAAAACAAATCCACTCCAATTCACGAGATTCGAGGCAAAGTAAAAATCGACTAAACCCTCTAAAATTCATAGAAAAATAATCTATAGGGTTTAGAACCTTCAATTTGGCCTTGGAAACCCATTTTGACCTACATTGAGAACCATGCCTAATTAATGATTTAATTTGGATTTTTACGTAAATTGGCCAGTCAAACAAGGTCTGATCTAGAAATAAAATTCACCATTAGAATCCTTAGGTCCCATTTAGTCATGCATAAAAACTTGAGCCTAAGAAAAAACCTTCTTGACCGACTTTGCATTTTGGTCCTCATCTATTACTTTTTGAAACTCAACTTTCGAAACCCTCACATTTTGGCCCCTAGGTTCTTCGTCGTTCTTTGCACTTAGGTCCCCCTGCAAATCTTTGAGCAGCGCCATGCTCCGGCGACTTTGCGCGGAGCATGGCGCCGTGCAGGGTGAGGGAGGCCCTCTGCCAGTTGAACCGGGTGTTCCCTGCGACGTCTGCTGTCGCAGGGACACCGCCATGACCTCTGCCATCGCCCACACCTTCCATGCGAATGCACGGAAGGTATGGGTTGCAACTCCGACCATTCTCCGGCGAGGGAGGCACGTCGCCTCCCTACGCCCACGCCTCCGCCTTCGCTTTTATAAGGACTGCCATCGCTAGCCAACGGGAGCATCTCGGTCCTGACGGAGAAACCCCCATTTCTCCTCTCTTCCCACTCCAGCAGAAACCCACCAGCTCCGGCGGCTCCTCCTCCTCCGTCTCGTCGCTCTGCTGCAATACCAGCAGCAAAGCCACCTTCGCCCGCTCTTCCCACGTCGCGCCGTACCCAGCACGCACCCTCCCGCTCCCTTCCTCGCCGCCGCCCTCTCTCTCTGGGTATCTTCTTCTCCAGCGACAGTTGGTACGACTGCCACCCTGCTCCAGCCCCTTCGTCCCTGTAACTAGGTTAGAACTATTCCGCATCTCCCCCTCTTTCTTTTCCTCACTGTCTTTCATTCGATTAAACCCTCGACCTCTCCTGTCCACCGTCACCTTCTTCGTCTCCGGCCACCCTCCGGCGAGACGCTCCCATCGCTTCGCCGCCCCTCGCATAACCTCCGCCTCGTTATGCTGAACAACCTCCGCCCACCCACTGCCGCTCTACACCCACTCATCGCTCCCCCGAACACACCCACACTTCCGGTCACAGGGCGACCTAGGCACGCACGCCTAGGCCACCCCACGACCTGCTGAACCTCGCACCACCTTCGCTGTGCCACGGCCCTTTTCGTGTCTGGCAGTTTTCGACGCCCGACCGCCATTGACACTGCATTGAAGCAGCTCCACGCATGCTCCAGGCTTCAGAACTCCAGGGCTCCAGGTGCTGCGAGGTCGGGAGGGTAGTGCGAAGGCAGCTAACCCAGCAATTGATGCGAAAAGAGCCTGCAGCTGAGGAAGCGAAGCTGCGGTCTGCTGCGGGTGCACGAAGGAGAACAGTGGGTTTTAGTCCCACATCGGTAAGCAACGAAGTAGACACACGGTTTATATTGTTTTTGTGAATTCTGCTTAACGCCTCCGAAAGTACTGGGGTGAGGTCCTGCACCCACTCACCCGCCCGGTCTGCGAGCTCACCACGCGGATCCGGCGGACCCGACCCGACCCAATTTGAGCATACCTCGCGCATCACCCACACACCGGTGCGCCTGGTCACGGGCACGAAACCTGACCCGATTACCCGCGGCTTTGGGAGAGCATCCTATGAGTGATTTGCAGAGAGAGAGGGAGACGTGCGGGTAGAGGGACAGGGTAGGTTTTGCTCTTTGTGCAGGGATAGGGTGCGGAAGAAGAAGAAGAAGGAGAAGGAGAAAGCCAAAGAAGAAGAAGAAGAAGGTCACACTTGGCTGTAGGAAGATGACAAAGCAAAGAAGAAGAAGGAAGAAGAAGATCGCAGGAAGAAGAAGGAGAAGCACAAAGGAAGCACTGTAGCAGACACCACTTAAGCCGTCTGACTGAGAAATCCGACGACGGATGGAGCTCTGTAGACAAAGCAAAGAAGAAGAAAAAGAAAAGAAAAGGTGCCGCAGCTGAAAGAAAAGAGAACAAGGAAGAAGGAAGAAGAAAGAAAGAAGACAAAGAAGAGAAGAAGAAGAACTGAAGAAGATCAAGAACTGTGAAGAAGAAATAAAGAAGAAAAAGAAGAGAAGAAGAAGGCATGCAAAGAGAGAAAGAAGAGAAGAAGAAAAAGCCAAGAAACAAAATCTATCTCTCTCTCTCTCTTATTTTTGTAATAAAAGCATTGTACTTCTATAATTCTAGTATGTAACGACCCGATTCCCGAGCTCCTACGAGACACGAGAACCGGACCAACTCAACTAATCCCAAGACCTAGTCGTCCAACGAGGAAGTAACCAAAAGAGCAGTAAAATAAATCACATTCAACATGAATATAACTAACAGTAAGAAAATACAGCAGCAAGGAAAGAAACTACTACAGTATATACCACCACAACAGTAGAACAACATTCATAACTAAATATGAACTGCAGGTAAAGAAAAGTACACCGGAAACAAGAACTACTCACTATAACGGAACAAAAGGAGGTACAAGAAACAGTGGTAACTCTACTGGACCCTACTCGGCCCAGCGTCCTCTGCAGCCGCTGACCCTGGCTGCTCAACACCTGGTCCTGAAAGGTAACGAGTGTAACACGTCAGCAAAACGCTGAGTAGTGTGGCAACTAAAACTAAAGAAACAGTAGAGTGTACAGTAGCTGTTAAGTTCTGTTACTTTCTTTATTTAAGTCTTTCAATTATCTCACGATTTATCTATTTCTCAGATCTTTCACTTGATCTCGAATGTTCCTCGTGGGAACGATCTTGATTGCAGTCTTTTCCGAATAGTAGAAGTAGCACGTGGTGCTCTCCTGGCCGGGAGAGTCCCCCGTGGTGATCCTACTCTCAGTCAACCACCCCAAGGTCATTGACAGACGTAACGGTGACTACGGCACGTGCGGTAAACGCACGGGTAGCTAACCCGCACTGGCACGCGGTCAGTCGTTTCCGTTAACGGGTGCGCCCAAAGCACAGCACGGAACCAGTATAGGGCAGAGCCCTCTCAGTAACAGGGGTCCAACCCCTCCACAGTAACCAAACAGGGGCCTTGCCCCTCCACAGTAACCAAACAGGGTCCTTGCCCCTCCACAGTCCGCGCACCCTTGCCTGACTACCCTGGTTTGCCCCAGCGGGCCTAACAAGTCGGTGTGGGAGGCTAGCAGAACCCCGGGGCTCGTGGGGTAGCTAGTACCTCCCTACACTAGTAGCTCTCCTCGGTATTACGTACGCGAGGGCTAGCAAGTCGGTACAGAGTGGCCAGCCCTAACCCCGGGTCCCTGGGGAGGCTGGCTCCGCTCTGCACTAAACAGGAGGACAGTCGCTCTCCTTGGTACTCCGTACTCAAGGGCCAGCTCACTTCCCCAATACTATTCCATTCACTTTCCAGGAGTTCTACTCCTACTTCCCCGTAGGGTTCCAGCTCAGAACGTCTAAGTTTCACCTTCTAGTTTCACGTTATCACAATCCATGTTCTCAAACACGTTTATTTATTCAACAGGCAGCTGTTAATTCGATTACAGGCAGCTATTTGTTCCTTTCAATTTTTCCAATACTGCAGTATTCATCTGTTCCACTAGTTTTCCCATCCTAGGATTCATGCCGTATCCTAGGATCTATCATACAATCTAGTTTTTCAGCCCTAGGATTCATGCAACACCTAGGATCTAACATTCAATCTGTTTTTCATTCCTAGGATTCATGCAATGTCCTAGGTTCTATTTATGATTCCACAATTTAACAGGTTATACTTAAAAGCCACTCTACCAGGTACGACGGGAGTAATGGGGGCGTGATCGGGAATCCCGCGTGCCTCCGCGACCCCCAAGACTTCAACGGAACGAGGTCCTATCACAAGGATCAAACACAAGGAGTGTCTCAAAACAGTGCATAGCTACTGTAGACGGGTAGAGGATTTAATTCCGGAAAGAACACAACTCGAAACGTGGAAAACGGAACCCAAACGGGCCCTCAACGGGTCGAAAACGATGACACTATGCAAAATCAGACGTCTGGAACTTCTTCCAGATGTCTTAAAAAGTGGATCAGAGAATTACCTTGTTCTGCGTGGTTTCTCAGACGTCCAGAAGCCTGCGGGGACGTTTGGAGGTCACTCCCGCCGTCTGCTATTACAGCCAGACGTCTGATTCGCGTTGGATGGCGAATCACCGAGCCTGCGCACACCCATCTCCCTCCCTTAGTACGGTCAGTCGACAAGAAGGAAGAAGATGGAAAACTCACCTTTCAGACGTCTGGATAGTCTTCCAGACGTCGACCTCGCCGTCTGGCTATCAGCACAGACGTCTGATTCTGGAAATTTTTCCAGAACCAGGGCGCTACTCGCCCTCCGCTCGAGGCGCCACCCGCGTCGCACCTCGTGCGCCTGCTGCTCGAGCCGCAGCAGGCCTCCCGCGTCGTTCTGTGCCCGCTGCGCTCCTCGCCGGCCGGCCCTGGCAGCCCCGGCGAGCTCGTCCTCACGGTTGAGCGCCGCTCTCGCACGCAGCACCCCCTCTGCGCTCACTGCGGCCGTCGCCGTCGCAGCAACCCCCCGCCCGCCCTCGCGCTCGCTCTCGCGCACTGGAAGGAGAAGAGGAAAGGGGTGGAGGTGACGGGAGAGAGCACGTGGCCTTTTAAGGCCGCGCGAGGAGGAGAGAGAGAGACTGCAGCGGCGAGAATCTGTAGCTGCAGGAGCGAATATGCGGTCTGCGCGCTCAGGCGCGCAGACGACCCGCGCGTGTCGAAAATAACCGATTTCCAGACGTCTGGAAACGATCCCAGATGTCTGGTCAGATGCCTGGAAGTGACCCCAGACGTCTGGTTCGACGTCTGGGCCACCTCCCAGACGTCTTAAAAGACGTCTGGGGCGTGCGTTCGTTACATAGTAGCTCCCTAAGTTCGACCTCGGGAAAAATATTTCTGAGTAAAATTGTAATGGTGGCAATGACGACAAACCGTAGCTATTTTATCTGTACCACAACGACATTACTGTAATAGACACTAAAACAAACAAAAGACCTAGCTTTGGTTCCACTAACCACTATTAATGGTTTAGAGAGAAATTTCCATACTTCATCTACTTTCTTCTCAATTAAGCCCACCTTATCCAGCTGACTAGCCATTCTCTCTAAGTCTCTGCTGCTGGATGGGGCTTCGTGTACCCTCAAATGTGAGTGGGAATGTGAAGACTTTCTCTTAAACATACTCATCGAAGCATTGTTAATAGAATTCTCTACCATGCCTTCGAAGAGCTCAAGGGCTAAGTCCTCATCCCGACACAAAATTCCTTATGTCATCATGGAGCCCATGATAGAAGATCTGGACCCATTGCCAGCATGGGACACTATGGTAGGCACACCTTCTCAGAAGCTTATGGAATCTCTCCCTAGCCTTGTGCATTTGTTCTCCTGTGTTTTGGGTAAATGTAGTGATAGCACGCCTTAGAGCGTTGGTGCGATCTACAGGGAAGTACTTCCTTAGGAACTCATGTTCCAAAGAAGTCCACGTGTCTATTGGTGTAGTCCGTGCAAGAGTTCTGAACCAAAAGGTGGCTTTATCTTTTAATGAAAAAGAGAACATTTTCACCAAAAGTGTGTGCTGATCATAGCCTTGTGGACCCAAAGTTTGAGCAAGATTTTTCAGCTCCTCTAAATGCTAAAAAGGGTCTTCAGAAGCAAGTCCATGGAAGTGAGGAATAAGTGCTATGATGTTTAGCTTCAGTTCAGCAACACGACCCTCATTGGGATAACATACCACAGGCATAGGTTGGGCAACTACGTGATTATAGTAATCCCGTAGTTGACGTCTACGAGGTTGAGGTGGTGCTTGAGGGTTTCTAAGTTGAGGTTGTGGCTGGGGGTTTGCTAAAAGATTAACAGCCTGTGTAAGTTGTTGCACCTATTGGGTAAGGGTGTTCATTTGAAGTTGTGTTTCAAACAGGTGTTGAAGATGAGGCATAGGTCCTCTCTCCAGTGGGGGATTAAGGAAATTAGGATATGGTGGAGGTTGGAACCATGGGTTGGTGGTCGTAGTGGTGGAGGATGTGCAATAAGATGTGGAGGAAGTTCTTCGAAATCCTCGAACTGTGCAGAATCACGATCATCCTCATGATGTGTGGAGTAGTGAATAGGAGTTTAAGGTTCAGGAGGTATAGGATTGGATGTGGAAGGCAAAGAAGTAGAAGTGGTGGCTTGGGCATCAGCACCCAAGGGGAGTGGTAACCACGTGTAGCATCTTGTTATGTTTTTATGTTTATTATAGTTTAGTTACAGTCGTTATAGTATATGACAAAACAGCTACCAGATTACTATTTAAAATTTTTTTCTCAGAACATAGTTTTCCCGAGGTCGAACTCAGGGAGCAACTATGTTTCTAGAAGTATAAATAAGGTCTCTATTATGTTACAAAAATAAGAGAGAGAGAGAGTGTGTGTGTGTGTTTTGTTGGCTTCTTCTTCTTCTCTCTTCTTTTTCTTTCTTTTCTTCTTCTCTTTGCTTTCCTTGCTCTTCTTCAGTCTTGCCTTCTCTTTTCTCTTTTTCTTCTCTACGGCAGTGGTAATCTTCCTCTTCTTTTCTTCCTTCTTCTTCTTCTTTCTTTCTTTCTTCTTTCTTCTTTCTTCTTTCTTCTTTCTTCTTTCTTCTTTCTTCTCTTCCTTCCTTGCTTGCGGCTGTGCCTTCTTTCTTTCTCTTTTCTTCTTCTTCTTCTTGCCTTCTTCTTTTGTTCTTTCTTTCTTTCTTCTTTTCCTTCCTGCCTTCTTCTTCTATTCTTCTTTTCTTTCTTTCTTTCCTCTTTTTGCTTCTTGCCTTCTTCTTTCTTTCTTTTCCTTCCTTCCTTCTTCTTCTTCCTGGCGGCTGTAAAGGCTTCTTTCTTCTTCTGCGGCTGTAGTGATTCCGACGTCTGATGCAATGCTCAGACAACCTATCTGTGGCTTTGCTACAGTGCCTTCCTTCTTCTTTCTTCTTCTGTTTCTCTCCTTCCTTCTTCAGCTGCCCCGAGCAGCTAAGGCTTCGCCCTCTTCTCTTCTTCTTTTCCCTCCTGCCTTCTTCTTCTTCTTTTCTTCCTGCACACTCACACAAAGGTCAGAGCAAAACCTACCCCTACCCCTTCCCCGCGTCTCTTTCTTTCTCAGAATTCTCTCTTAGGATCGCTCTCCCAGAGCCGGGTAATCGGGTGCGGGTATCGCACCCGGGACTAGGCCCACCGGCGTGCGGTGGTGGGCGAGGAGTGCGTGGTTCGGGTAGTCGGATCCTGCCCAGACCCGCGGGGCGTGAGCCCGGGCGCGGGCGAGTGAGCGCGTAGCGCGCTGCGTGCGGGAGAGGGACCTGACCCCTGTGTTCAAAGGCAGTAAGCCCTATGCACATTTTCAATTTAAGTGCAGGTGCTCAGCCACGCACTTACGAGGTGGGACTAAAGTCCCACCTCCAGATTTGACGCCCGCAGGCGAGCAATCCGCGGCCAATTGAGGCAGCCCGCAAGGCCTGCGACCCAGTTGCAGGCCTGGGTGCCTTCGCGAATACTGCCCGCACAGCCTAGGACGTGCGCCTGGGCTGGAGGATGCCTATAGTTGCAGGTGAAGTTGCTGCAGCTCATCGACAATGGCGGCGAGAAGGCGCGAACCTGAAATCACAGTGACGGCCTCTCGGCCAAGTCAGAAGACGTGGAAAGCTTCGCCGGAGTGTGGCGAAGCTCGTGCGATGGTCGGCGAGGCACGGGAGTGCGTGCAGAGGCTGACCTAGGTCAGACTGTGGGCGGAAAGATGGGTTTGTTCGGGGGGTGGTTGGGTGGCCCTTGGCAGTGAATGGAGAGGGGGAATCGATGGGGTGGAGTGTGAGGGAGCTTCTGGGCTGGTCGGCGAGGTGCGAAGGGGTCTGTGGACGTGGGATGGACTCGCCGGAGAGGGTGATCGGAGGTGGAGAGGATGGGTTTGGACAGTGGCAATCGGGTGGTCGAAATGGCAGTTTAAAATGGCGAAAATACAAGGGAAAGAGAGAGGAAGCTAATTACCTAATTACTCGATGAAGGGGGAGGGAGGAGCAGCTGGCTTGTACCTGCCGGAGCTGGAGACGAAGACACCCTGGAGGAGGGTTTCGGCAACGAGGAAGCAGTCGGAGGGCACCGGCGGGTATAGCCTAGCACGAACGACAGAGCAGGGCAAACCCTGCTGCAGGTGGGGCAGCAAAGCGACGAGGAGGAGGAGAAGGTCGCCGGAAGCTTCGGGCTCTCTGACCGGAGGAGAAAGGGATGAAGACGGGGTGTTTTCTCCGTCAAAGGAAGCTTGAAGGAGTCGACAAGGTCTGCCGCTCCTCATAAAGGGCTTGGCGCGCAGAGAGAGGAGAGGTGGCATCGTGCCAGCCTCGCTGGAGTATGGCCGGAAGGGACACCCATACCTTCCGCGCGTTCGCTCGGAAGGTATGGTGGTCGGTAGAGGTCGTGGGCGGGTCCCTGCGATAGAGGATGTCACGAGGAACCTCCCTTTTGTTCTAGAGGACGGTAGCCTTGCCTTGTGTGGCGCCATCCTCCGCGCAAGGTCGCCGGAGGCATGGCACTGCGTAGAAGTGGCAAGGAGGACCGTTCTGGAAAGAATGAAGAGAAGTTGGGGGCCTAAATGCAAGGATTTCAAAAGATAAGGGTCAAAAAGTAAATAAACATGACCAAATTGTAAAGTGGGTATAGGAGGTCTTTGCTTAGGCTCAAGTTTTTATACCAGACTAAATTGAACCTAAGGATTTTAATGGTGAATTTTAATTCTAGGTTAGACCATGTTTGACCAACCAATTTGCGTAAAAACCCAAATTAAGTTATTAATTGGGCATGGTTCTCATTTTAGGTCAAAATAGGTTTCAAAGGCCAAATTGAAGGTTCTAAACCCTATGGAATATTTTTATATGAATTTTAGAGGGTTTATTTGATTTTTATCCTACCTCGAACCCCGTGAATTGAAGTGGATTTGTTTTAGGGTTACAGAATGTCATTTAATTCCTACAAGTTGCTATAACCCTTTTTAGATCAGATCATCCCACTTCCCTTCTTGTTGAGCTTGTTTGACCTATGTTTAGACCCTTGATTTCCCTATTTGCAAACTGCATTGGTGAAATTACAGTTTTACCCCTTATGATTTGTTTTATTCTTAAACTCAGAATTCTCTGAGTTAAGCCTTTCTTAGGGTCTTGTAGGAGCTTTTTCTCACATATCTGGATTAGATTGTGCTAGTTAGTGTTCATGATGAGGTTCTTATCAGGGGGTACTAGCTCAGGGTTTTGGAATCTCTACCTTCCATTGAGTCGATTTTTGAAAATGAGTTTTAAAAACAGTCACAACTCAATAGAAAGTATAAATCTCAATCTCAATCTCACAAAAATAAAAAATCCTAATTAATCTCAATCACAACAAGACCAATCATCAAGCAAGCGAGAAGAAATCGAATTTTCCTAGATGTTGCTACGGAAAATAATAGTACGTAAACAAATGTTTCAAATAAATGTACATGTCCTAGATAAGTCTAGCGAAGTGCAGACCTCCATAATCTACTGGAAGTCTAGATAGGTCTGGCGTGCGAATCCAGATCCTGTGGGTGCTAAAGGAGATGAGGTAGAAACCCGTGTAAGCGAATCTTATGTGATTGTGCTGTGTGCACGATAGCAATCAACATAATGGCGATGAAAAACCTTAGTCAGGGTTTCAATCAAGTTTTTATATCTCCTTTTGAATTTGATTCAAGTATTTAGAAGGTATTTTCTATGCTGCTTGTCTCACTTTTTTAGTCTTTTCAAATAAGAGATGATCTTTTTAATTTTAAGTCAAATGCAAGAATGGCAGGAGTTGAGGAAAGATAGGGAATGTGTACCTGACTCTAGCAATTCTACCAGTATGCAATTTGACTTGAAAATTAAATCTAGCAGGAAAGAATGCAACCTACGAATGGATGCCTAGTGATATGCTGTTGTTAGATAAGGGATGAGATCTTTTTTTGAGTTTTTGATTTTTTATTTTTTTTGAAATTTTGAATAATGCAACAAATAAAAACAAAAGAAAAAGAAATCGATAAGGAAAAAATGCAAATGGAAAAATCGCGTCGATGAGAGATGAGTAGAGAGATAAAAGAGAGTCCACAATTATTACAAACTGTGTGAGAAGGAGAATTTCCCACTTTTTATCGCTTCTTTTTATCACTTTCTAGAATAGAATTTTTCACTTTCTACCTGCAATCATTTCCCGCTTTCTAGCTGTAGTCATTTCCCACTTTCTAGTTGTAAAAATAGTATTCATATATCATTTGATTGTTCTCTCTTTCTTTCTTAGTTTAATATAGATTTCATTGTAATTATCCCACTTTTAAACAAAAATACCAAAAAAAAATTATAATTGCGGATTTTAGATCAACATAACCTCCCTGTGTCCGACCCGTAATTTCTTCACGAATTGTAGTTAAATTTTATCTATTGACGGATTGCTTCGCAAATTAAACTACAACAACGGGTTTTCAAATCCAACTCCAATTGCGTAGTTTTCCGCAATCAACATTTTGGCATCGTTGCGGGGAGGCAACGATTCTCGATTTTCTTTCTGCATATTGCGCACTTTATTGTTCTCTAACTTGCTTTATTTCTCGTCTATTTTTTTTGCAGTTACCTCAACCGGGAATCTTCAAGAGATAGATCGGAGTAAAGTGCAGTTAAAGACAACTATAAGTGCTCTCCATCCTTCCCCCTCCATAGATTTCATTTCACAACACTAATTCAAACCCCAATTAACCTAGGTGTTTGCATAAATCCTAGGGTTAGTTTGGTTGCTTGGATTTCCACTCACATTCATCTTACCCTCGTAAATAAAATTAACAAAAAGATACTTCTTGTGGGATAAATCAAACATACACACTACATACACCCACATTCTAGGCACATAACCTAATTGATTTTTATCTATTCAACCAGGATTCTGATATGTGAAATCGGTACATGCAAAACAACATATAAAAAAGTAGAAATCAGCCTAGGTTAATCATCTTGTGTGCTTAACTCAGTGGTGCAATTTTGGCTAATTGTTTGAGTTATTTGGGTCGCACCACTTAACCTAAAATCAACTCATCAAATAGCTTCCCTATAAGGTTTACAATTTAGGTCAATACCAGGCACTCCACTTTACTTTTTGATTTCAAAAGGAAAAGATCGTCACCCATGCTTGAAAATCTTGATTGCCTCGAAACTTGATTGAATTAACCTAATTCCAAACCTTAAAAGCTACTTAAGCAAGATTTGAACCTTAAAATCCACTCATCACAAATAATCTTGTTTGAAAACCCTGGTTGTACATGCACTCACACATACTCAATTGATCATTAAAGGCACAACCCATCATAAGGGCCCACCACATTCCACAAGCACTACAATCCCAGGACTAAATAAAATCAAGTAAACGTTGGTCTTAAGGACTGATTCACTCTTTTGGGCCCAGTCTGAGATTATTTACGATTAACCTGCTTGTACCAATCAATTTGATGTCTCGCTAGGGGAGTAACATCAAACGATCCCGCTGGGGGGTACACTAGGAACCTGAGGTGCAAGCCAGAGGAAGAACCTTCTCCCCAGTCCCTCCCTCTAGCTGGTTGAATTGACCAGAAAGAAGTAGATCAAATCGATTCTTTATCTCAAGATGGGTTCTGAGAGTCTGTAGGTTTTTAAGCTAGCCCACTTAAGGATAGGTTTGTTTGTTTGTATTAGAGGATACCTTTCTTCCTCCCATCCTGTCATGGATCCGTCCACATCTTATTCACACTTCCACTCCTACCTTCCTACCACTACTTATTCCCAAATAGATTATTATTTCAACCCGACTTATTCTCATCCATCTTTTAGTTGGGATAATCCTGATTGGGGATACAGTTCCAGACCTCCGTGTTCAGGGTCTAACCTGAATACACTACCTTTAGGTCATCACCACCTTATGAACAACCTGAAATGACCTATTATCAGGGAGGGTATCAGGAACCTCAATTTTTTAACTCCCTTGCACTGAACCTAAACCCACCCAACCTTGGACTAAACCATTTGGTTCAAATTAGCCAGGCCTAAGAGAAGGTGTTGGCTAACTTGATGGATACTATACAATCTTTAGAAGGTCAGCAACACCTTGCACTGAAGAATTGGAACCCCTGATTGAAATGATTGATGATCAGAACTAGTATTTGTTGGATTGGCTCCAGGATGTTAAGGATAAGGGCCTAGGTGAGTTTTTATTTGGGAAATTATCGAAATTGAGGATGAAATTTGTGGTTGCTTTAGTTCAATCTTGGGATGATTCCCAGGATGAACCCCATTCAGGAGAGCCAATGTCAGAACCCGCTCAAGTACCTGTTGGGGGGACACGTGTTACGAGATCGAAATTGACCAGATTGGTCTAGAGCAACCAATTAAAGATGAACTGATTTCTTCACCCGAGATCCCTAATGAGAACCTCATCATAAACCCTAAACTAGCACCATCTAGCCCAGATTTGCAAGAAAAAGCTCCTACATAACTATAGAAAGGATTGACTCAGAGAGATTTTGAGTTTGTGAAGAAAACAAGAACTAAGGGGTAAAAATGTAATTTCACCAACTCAATCTGAAAACAGGGTAACTCAGGATCCAAACTTAGGTCAAACCAACCTAATAAGAAGAAAAGTAGGATGAATTCATCCAATAAGGGCTACAGCAACTTCAAGGAATTAAATGACATCCTATAACCCTAAGAACAAACCCACTTCAATTGACGAGGTTCGAGGCAAAGAAAAAATTGACCAAATCCTCTAAAATTCATAGAAAATTAATATCTAGGGTTTAGAACCTTCAATTTGGCCTTAGGAACCCATTTTGACCTACATTGAGAACCAGGCCCAATTAATGACTTAATTTGGGTTTTCACGTAAATTGACCAGTCAAACAAGGTCTAATCTAGAAATAAAATTCACCATTAGAATCCTTAGGTCCTATGTAGTCATGTATAAAAACTTGAGCCTAGGAAGAGACCTTCTTGACCAACTTTACATTTTGGTCCACATCCATTACTTTTCGACCCTCAACTTTTGAAACCCTCACATTTTGACCCCTAAGTCTTCTTCGTTCTTTGCATTTGGGTCCTCCCTGCAAAACCCTGAGCAGCGCCATGCTCCGGCGACTTTGCGCGGAGCATGGCGCCGCGCAGGGTGAGGGAGACCCTTTGCCAAGACAACCGAGGGTTCCCTGCGACGTCTGCTGTCACAGGGACACCTCCATGGTCTCTGCGGCTGCCCATACCTCCCGTGCGAACGCACGGAAGGTATGGGTCTCCATCTCCGACGTCTTCCGGCGAGGGAGGCACGTCGCCTCCCTCCGCCCTCCTCTCTGATCTCACCTCTATAAAAGCCGCCTCCGTCTGCCGCCCTCAGCAGCTCGGTTCTGACGGAGAAACACCCCCCTCCTTCCTCTCTTCCCACTCCAGCAGAAGCCCTCTAGCTCCGGCGGTTCTTCCTCCTCCTCCTCGTCGCTCTGCCGCAATACCAGCAGCAGAGCCGCCTTCGCCCGCTCTTCCCGCGTCGCGCCGTACCCAGCGCACGCTCTCCTGCTCTCTCCTCGCCGCCGCCCCCTCTCTCTGGGCACCTTCTTCTCCGGCGACAGTCGAAACGACTGCCGCCCTTCTCCGTCCCCCTCTCGTCCCTCCAAGTAGGTACAGTTTTTTCCTTTCCTTCCCTCTTTCTTTTCCCTACTTCAATTTGCTCAACCACCCTTCGACCGCGCCTGATCACCCTCACCTTCTGCATCTCCGGCCAACCTCCGGGGACTTGCTCCCATCATTCCACCACCCCACACGACTCGCCGACTGACCCAAAACCTCCGCCTCATCACGCTGAACCATTTCCGCCCTTCATTTCCTGCCATTCGCCACCTGAAGACCCCCCGAACAAACCCATTCCCCGAGCCACAGTCCGACCTAGGGCAGCCCCTGCACGTCGCCCCACAACCTGCCAGACCCCGCACCACTTTCGCCGTGCCACGGTGAAGGTCCCCCGCTTGTCTGATTAGGCCGAAGGGCCGTATTTCTGTGAACAGGTCACCCGTCCTCCGCCGCCATTGCTGAACAGGTGGAGCTTCTTCCGCCTGCAGCTGCAGTGTTGCTTCGCCCAGGCTTGCGCTCCAGGACGCGCGCCTCGCCCTCACACGCCTGCCCAGGTCTGCAGCTGGGGTGAAAGCCCCGCACTCAGCTGCAGGCGCCAAATTGGGGTGGGACATTTAGTCCCACCTCGGTGGATTCTGAAGCAGCGCACCTACATAAATTGTAAAAGTGCTATCGGCTTATCGCCTCAGCACACGGGGTGAGGTCCCTCTCACCTGCTTACCCAGCCTCATCCGCTACCACCCCCCGCGGACCTGACCCGACCCGCTTACCTGACCTACAGTCCTCGCCCACCACCGCACGCCGATGGGCCTGGACCCGGGCGCGACCCGTACTCGAATACCCGGCAGCTCTGGGAGAGCTATCCTACGAGCGAAATCTGAGAGAGAGAGACGCGGGGGAGGGTAGGATTAGGTTTTGCCCTCTGACCAATTTGTGAGTGTGCAGGCAAAAGCAGAGAAGAAGAAGAGAAAGAAGAAGAAAGACACAGAAGAAAGAAGGAAGGAGGACGCACTGTAGCAGAGGCTACTTAAGTCGTCTGATTGAAATATCAGACGACGCTCTGCAGAGAAGAAAAAGAAGAAGGAAAGAAGAGGAGGCACCGTAAAGAAGAAAGAAAGAAAAAGAACAGAAGGAAGAAGACAAAGAGCTGAAGGAAAAAGAAGAGAGAAGCAGAACACGAAGAAAAAAGAAATGCTTGGAAGCAAAAGAAAGGCAAGGAAGAAAAAGAACAGAAGAGAAACAAGAAGAAGAAAGAAGACAAAGACAAGAAGAGAAGAAGAAAAAGCCAACAAGACAAATCTCTCTCTCTCTCTCTCTTGCTCTCATTATTTTTTTAGAAACTTTGTACTTCTAGAATACAGTTTGCTCCCTGAGTTTGACCTCGGAAAAACTCTTATTTCCGAGTAACAAATTATATTAAACTGGTAACCGCTCCTCTACACTATACTACGACGAAATATTAGAAATATTAGAACTGTAGACGAGAGTAGCAGCCAATCCCTGAGCCGGGGTATGAAGAAATGTATGTCTCCATGGATCAGAAAGTGATTGATAATTTTGAGACATATACTAATGTGAATTCAGATTTCTTTGATTATGAAGGTGAAGAATCATTATGCATAGTCTTACATGAGTTTACAGAACACAATTTATGTAAGACGACTAGGCCTAAGGAATTTGATGAATCATATGATGGCCCAATAACTGAGGAATTTCATCCTATTGGGGCTCACATGGTGGATTCAGATCCTTACTTTCTGAAGGATTCAATTCATAGCCCCGATCCTCAATTACACCCCTTTGAGTATATTGATGATTTTGATTTTGAGATCATTAGACCTAAGTCAATTCTGATTCAGTCACATCTTTTAGACTTGGAAATTTCAGATGGGGTGATTAATATGCAGGAGGGCTCGGAATTTGAAATCCTGATTGAGGAAGATAGGAGTTGGGAAATATTTATATGGGAAGTTAATTTTGGAGGAAGCAAAAGATCGAGTCTAAGGGTTCCAATTTGTCTAAAACTCCCAACATTCTACAAGGACCCTTATGACATCTTTTCAGAGGATGTCCAACCCAAGCGCACATTCTTTGATTATCCTTTTGAGATTGATCTTTCTGTAACCTGACTTTTTGGTCTTTGGTTGCATGCTCACAAATTGCAGGCCCAACCTTGCTTGCATACTGATCTCAGGTTTTGGATAATTTTTATCCAAAACCTTAGATATACTCGACCATGGGATATGGGTTTGCATCACAATCTGGTCCACATTTGTGGACATCTGCTGGCAGGTCCTGAGGTGAATCTTTTTATTCTGATTCTGACCTACACCTGTGAATTATTTATTTCTTCTTCTGTGTATAGTGTGCCTAGCTGAAGGCAATAATTCAACACGTATACAGTTCATTTCATCTCGGAGCAAGCCCATTTTTCATGCAATTCAGGTGCTTTCTACTTTACTCCACTCTGTTTCGTATCTTTTTAATACAATGAGGACATTGCATTAGATAAGAATGTGGGGGTGGATATTCATCACTGAATTATTTTGTCAGCTCCGTAGATTCTTTTTATTTATTTATTTAAAAAAAATGAAAAAAAAATTGAATTAGGAAAGAATAATTGGGCATTAGGATTTTGCAACCTTAGGGAATAATACAGTAGGATCTTAACACTTAGATCCTTTAGGCCTTCATGCTTAATCAGCCCGGGTGTCCACTAAAATGTGGATTTTCTTATCAAGTCCTCGCCATTCTGAATTTACTTCAATTTGGTTTAATAAGTTGGGGTGATAAGCACAAGACTTATCAACTTGCCCTCTGATTTGAGGGAACTTTAAGTCTAAGCATCTACACACTATTCGCACTGACTTGTTGTTTGATGGTTTTAATGGAAATTGGGTAGCTAATGAACCTTCTAGGGTGGTATGGCTGACAAGTTATCATGGGTAATAGCCCATTGGTAGGTTGTTGATGACGGTCTGGCATTTGCTGTCCAGTTTTGCGTTTGTTATATGTCAAGTTATAGTCGTTATAGTAATAAGACAGCTACCAGGTTATCATTACAAAATTTTTTACTCGGAAATGGTTTTCCCAAGGTCGAACTCAGGGAGCTACTAGAATTATAGAAATACAAAGGTTCTCTATTAGATTACAAAAATAAGAGAGAGAGAGAGAGAGAGTGAGAAAGTCTGCCTTGGCTTCTTCTTCCCTTCTCCTTCTCTTTTTTTCTTCTTTCAGCTGCTCTCCTTTTCTTCTTCTTTCTCTTCTTCTCTGCTCATGGCTGTGTCTTCTCTCTTCTTTTCTTTTGCAGAGTTCTTCTTCTTCTTCTTCTTCTTCTTCTTTTCTTCTGTTCTTCTTTTTCTTCTCTTTCTTCAGCCTTCTTCTTTCTTTCTTTTCATGCTTTCTCTCCTCTGACCGCTGCTCAATCGTCATCTGATGCAATGGTCAGATGACTTAACTGTAGGTCTGCTACAGTGCTTCTCTTCTTCTTCTGTTTCTTCTCTACTTCTTCTTCCTCTCTACCCTGAGCGGCTAAGGCTTCAGCCGCCTTCCTTCCTTCTCCTTCTTTCCTTCTTTTGCTCCTGCACGCTCACACAAGGATTAGAAAGAAAAACCTACCCCTACCCTTCCCCATGTCTCTCTCTATCTCAGATTTCTCTCATAGGATCGCTCTCCCAGAGCCGGGTATTCAAGTACGGGTATCGCGCCTGGGACCAGGCCCACCGGCGTGCGGTGGTGGGCGAGGAGTGCGCGGGTTTGGGTAATCGGATCCGGCCCGGACCCGCGAGGCGTGAGCACGGGCAAGGGCGAGCGCATGGTGCGCGATGTGCGTGAGGGACCTGACCCCTGTGTTCGAAGGCGATTAGCCTACAACACTTTTTCCCTTTATTTGGCTGCGGCGCTTCCAGAACTTCCGAGGTGGGACTAAATGTCCCACCCAAATTGGTGCCCGCAGCTGAGGAAGCTGCAGGTAATTGTAGCAGCATGCGAGGCCTTCGCCCCAACTGTAGGCCTGGAATGCTTCGCGGAGGCAAGCCGCGCATTCTGGGGCGTGAGCCTGGGCGAGAGAGCACCTGCAACTGCAGGTGAAGGAGCTTCAGAAGCTCGATAATGGTGGTGAAGGGGCGTTGACCTGAAACAAGAATACAGCCTCCTGACCCAATCAGAGGATGCAGGGAGTTTCCCCGGAGTGTGGCGAAGTCAGTGTGGGTGGTGGCGAGGCGTGAGGCGGCGTATGGTGGTAGCCCTAGGTCGGACTGTGGCCAGAGAGATGGGTTTGTTTGGGGGGTCGTCGGGTGGCATTTGGCAGTGGATGGGAAGGGGGGATTTGTTGAGTGGAGTGAGGGGAAGCTTTTAGGGTAGTCGGCGAGGGGTGAGAAGGTCTGTGGAGGTGGGATGAGCTCGCCGGAGAGGGTGGTCAGAGACGAAGCAGGCGAAGGTGGAAGTCGTGTGTGGTGAGGCAAAAAGACAAATTGAGAGAGGGAAAATGTAAGGGAGGAGGAGAGGAAGCTATTTACCTAGGTTTTGGACGAAGGGGGAGGGCAGAGTTGCCGGCTCGTACCTACCGGAGTTGGGGAAGAAAGGGCTCTGGAGGAGGAGTGCGGCGACGAGGAAGCAGGCGGAGGGTGCCGGCGGGTACAGCACGGCACATACGAGAGGGTTAGGAGAACCCTGCTGCAGGTAAGGCGGCAGAGCGACGAGGAGGAAGAGGAGGGAGTCGCCGGAAGCTGCGGGCCGTCTGAAGGAGGAGGAGGGGATGAAGTGGGGGGGTGTTCTCCGTCAAAGAGAGCTTGAAGGAACCGGCAGGGGGTGCCGGTCCTTATAAAGGGGTTGGCGCAGAGGGAGGTGCGGGCTGGCGACGTGCCAGCTTCGCCGGAGCATGGTCGGAAAGGGGACCCATACCTTCCACGCGTTCGCACGGAAGGTATGGGGGCCGGCAGAGAGCATGACCGGGTCCCTGCAGTAGAGGACGTCGCAGGGAACCCCGCGTTTGCTTTGCAGGGCGGTCACCCCTCTCTGCGTGGCGCCATGCTCCGCACAAAGTCGTCGGAGCATGGTGCTACGTAGAGTTTTGCAGGAGGGACTGTTCTGCAAAGAGCGATGAAAAAATTGGGGGCCAAAACGTAATGGTTTCGAAAGATAAGGGTCAAAAAGTAAATGAAGAGGACCAAAGTGCAAAGTCGGTCAAGGAGGTCTCCTCCTAGGCTCAAGTTTTTATACAAGACTAATTTGAACCTAGGGATTTTAATGGTGAATTTTATTTCTATGTTGGACCATGTTTGACAGGCCAATTTATGTAGATACCCAGATTAAGTCATTAATTGGGTAAGGTTCTCTTTGTAGGTCAAAATGGGTTTCTAAGGATAAATTGAATATTCTAAACCTTAGAGATTATTTTTCTATGAATTTTAGAGGGTTTAGTTGATTTTTATCCTACCTCAAACCTCGTGAATTGAAATGGGTTTGTTTTAGGGTTACAGAATGCCATTTAATTTCTTGAAGTTGCTATAACCCTTTTTAGATCAGACCATCCCACTTTCCTTCTTATTAGGCTTGTTTGACTTGTGTTTGGACCCTTAATTGCCCTGTTTGCAAACTGCGTTGGTGAAATTGCAGTTTTACCTCTTATGATTTATTTTCTTCTTAAACTCAGAATTCTCTGAGTTAAGCCTTTCTTTGGGTTATGTAGGAGCTTTTTCTTACATATCTGGGTTAGATTGTGCTAGTTAGGGTTCAAGATGAGGTTCTCATCAGTTGTCCAAGGCTTAGACACAGGACCATTCTTTTACTATTGCCTTTAGGTAAATCTTAGACCAAGGAAGCCACCTACTTAAAGAAAGAAAAAGAAAGTCCAAAAAGAAAAGAAAAAGAAGAAGAAAAGGAGAAAAGAAAAGAAAAAATAAACAAAAGAAATAAGCCACACTTCATCGCACAAGTATGGCTGACAAGTTATCGTGGATAACATCCCATTGGTAGGTTGTCCAGATCTCAGCTTAAGAAATGCACGTTTAATTCCAAAAACACTTGGGAAGAAGCGGAGAATTAGAATAAGTCGGGGAGATATACACTGGATTTACCCTTGTGTTGACCCCATAATAAGAAAAGTAGGGAGAAAGCTACTGGTCGTATAGATACACCTTTTGGTACAATTCTTTTTAAGGTCACCTAAGGTTATAGAAACCTGAAGTCCATTCTGATTACCGATTAACGAGTCTATCACATTCACAAAAAGATGCTTAGAACTTAGGGATCTCATCGAGTCCTGGGTGGGTTGAGTGGTCGTAGAAAGCCGCTCTGAAACCTTAAACTCAAAAATCCAAAAAAAAATTAGAAAAGAAGGAAAAGAGATCCTTTTTTGAATAAGGCGAGGCTTGAGGCAGTCTGCATTTTTGTCAGATACCCGGGTGCTATTGTGTCTTTGAAGTTCAGGTCCTAAGTAAAAATTTCTTAATGTTGAAAATGACTTTTGCCTAAGTGATCCAATCCTAATTCTTTTATAAATAGCAGGTAGTTTTTGCTTGGGACTACCAAAAGATAGGCATGGGGGTGTGATGTGCATACATCTAAATAGCTAAAAATGTCTATTAATGCGTGTTAATATCATATTAGCATCATGCTTTGTAAATATTACACAACATGCATAATCATGCTTTTAGCTCAAATTATACAAATCATATAGTAATTGTCTCCTTTTATGGCCAGGGATAGGACGACTTTTAATCAGGGCCTCGGATTGACGATCCAACCGCACGGATGTGATCAGGGCAACAACAGGAGTTCAACGACTCTGGGATCGCCTCGATCGGACATCCGTAGTACCAAATATAGTCTTAGGAAGCTCAGAGATCAAGGGCCAAGATGGTGTCAATCCACACTTCAGACGATAAATCCGACTGCACGGATGGGTTTGGAGCGACGATCGTAGCCTAACGGCGTGAAAATCGATTCAATTCGACATTCGTAGCACCATCTACAACACAAAGAAGATGGATGGTCAGGATGGTGCCACATGGCACCATCCCAACCATCTGCAACCGGCCGCACCTCTCTGCTCAACTCTTGAAGGCTCGTGTGACGTGAGATCTCAGCCATTGGATGAAGATCCAACGGCCAAGATTGGCTGAGCGCAAAAGCTGCGTTGTGCCTCAAACCGCTGCGTAGCGTAGTGGTTAAGGCGTTGCCTGTGCGAGGAGCACGGGTTCGAGCCGCCCGCGATGCGCTTCTCCTCTCATGGATGTGCACAATCTTGATTGAGCGATCAGCTGCAAACGGCCCAATTTGTCCAGTCGGGCACGCGCGATTGGACGCCCAGTTTCACGCCTGATCTCACATGTGGGTGCGAGAAGCTGAAGCGGGCGAGGAGCGATCTAAGCTGTCCGATCTGGCGATTGGACGGCTAAGACTGCTTGGACGTGCACGTGCGTTAGATGCACGGGAGAGGAGGCGGTAGGCACGCGTGAAGCTGCGGCGACGTGGGGTCTTTATTGATGCTTAATTCCATCGCTAAAGACCCCCTCATTTAATGTTTTGAATATGTAATGACCAAATTGTCCCCAATACTTGCAACTATAAAAAAAGATCCCTACCCTACGAAATTCTCATCCCTTCACCTCTCTCCCTCTCTAAAGCTTTAGGGAAGCTTGTCCCACACCCAAGATGCTCCTTTAGAGTCAAATCCAAAGTTTTCTCGCCTTCATTTCGGAAGTTAATCCTGTGACGACGACGACGTTTTGCCTCATTCCCGCTTCTTCCTGCTTCATCCTCCTTCTTCCCACCCCGTCCTCCGTCTTCCAGGCGTCACTCCATCCAACTCATCCTCCAAGCAATCATCGAGGAGGATAACATCTCTCTCTCTTCTTTTTATCGCTTTCTAGAATAGAATTTCTCACTTTCTAGTTGTAATCATTCCCCACTTCCAAGCTGTAATCATTTCCTACTTTTTAGTTGTAAAAATAGTATTCATATATCAAGTGATTGTTCTCTCTCTCTCTCTTAGTGTTAATATCAATTCCATTGTAATTATCTCGCTTTAAGCAAAAATATCAAAAAAAATATAATTGCGGATTTTATATCAACATAGGCTCCTTGTGTTCGACCCGAAATTTTTTTATGAATTTTGATTAAATTTTATCTGTTGACGGATTGCTTCACAAATCGAACTACAACAATATGTTTTCAAATCCAACTCTAATCGCGTAGTTTTCCGCAATCAACATTCCCTCCCTACACTAAGTAGCTCACCCCAAGGGGCGGAATAGAGCAGTCACAGGAGCCAAACAGGAGCCAAGCAGGAGCATCGTGTAGAGGGTAGCTCACCTACCACGTACACGGGAGCCAAACAGGAGGCAGTATAGAGTGACTAGTCCTAACCCCGGGTCTCAACCCAAGGGGCGGTTAGCTCCCCTCTACACTAAAGGGACAGTTGCTCTCCTTGGTACCGTGTACACAAGGGATAGCTCACTTCTTGTCTACATACGAGATTCTTTCCATATACAGGAGTTCTTCTCCTAGTTTCTCATAGGGTTCATGCCCATATTCATTTCATTTCATTTTTCAACATGCATATCTTGTTGTTCACATTCCGATTCTCGTTCATAGAATAGGAAACTCGTGTTTTAATAACTGAAGAAGCATCACATCATGTATCTATACACTTGCTAGCAATTAAGGTTTTAACATGCATCCCAAAGTAAATAGTGTAGCTCAAGTATTGTTCATTCGTTTCTGTCGTAAGGTTCATTTCACATCCTAGGGTTCAATCAAGTTATTCTAGGCATGCATTTTACTTAATTAAAGCTTAATATGAAGGTAAACCACTCTACTGGAAAACATGAGAGGAATGGGGGCTAGAATTGCAGATCCTGTCGTCTTCACGGTCCCCGAACACGTAACAGGATGGAGACCTATACCAGTGACTAAATCACATCAGATGAGTTCAGAACAGTATATAACTGTTACTAACATATAGAAAAACTTGAATAAAAAACAATGGTATTTCGTTTACGTAAAACTGACTCCGTTTGGGCCCCGAATGGGCCAGAAACGTGCACACATACCAAAATCAGACGTCTGGGAATAGGCCCAGACGTCTTAAACGACATCAGTAACTCACCTTGTGTTCCTGGATTGCTGGCGGACGTCTGGAACCCCTCACCGTCGCCCTAAGGTCTTTCCAGATGTCTGTGAGTGCTTCCGGACGTCTAATCCGATGTCTGTACAGTCATCCAGACATCCTAAAGTACCTTAAAGAGTGTGCTTACGTGCCTTTCCAAGGCTTGTACCTGCGCATGCGTTCGTAAGTTTAAAACGACAACGCAGCACTAACGTACTTCACGTATGCACATGTATGAGCGTACAGAACTCATGCCTCAGCACTCTGCGTATTTTCAGATGTCTGGCTTCAGTTCCGGATGTCCTGCTGCTGCTCCAGACGTGTGGTAGATGCTCCAAACGTCTGATACTGGAAAATCCGGTACGCAGAATTCCTTCTCAGCGTTCGTCTTCTCTTGAGCTCTGCCTGCAGAGCCCGCAGCAGTTACGTTAGCAGGTGCAAGAGGTTGCGAGACCTCCTCCTGCAGCCTCGTCTCCCCCCGCATGACCTCCTTCGAGCTCCCGCAGCTCCCACGACTCCTCCGACTGCAGCTCCTCCCCTCGCAACTCCGAGCGCTCGCTGCTGCACCCGCAGCAAGGGCGCTCCTCATGCGTGAGCTCTCCCAACCGTGCACTCTCGAACTCCCCCGAGCCCTCTCCTTCTCTCCCACGCCCTCCCTCTTCCTCGCTCGCACTCTTTCCCTCCCTCCTCCTCCGCTCGCGAGCTGCTCTCCTCCACGCGTGGCTGCAGGTGGAGACGGGAAGGCTGTGGGCGCTCGCCAGCAGCAAGGTGAGGGTGGGGGACGAAGGTGGAGGTGGTGATGATGGAGCGGGTGGCGTGAAGTTTAAATAGAAAAGGGTTATGGGTTTTGGTGGGGAGAGGGAAGTGTGTGTGTGTGCGCGCGCACATAGGTGAGTGTGAGGTGGGAGTAGAGAGAGGGAGAAAATTGTGGAAACTCTCCCACTAACCTCTCTTGTTCTTGCAAGGCTCACACACCTAAACTCAAGGGGTCAAAAATTATGTTCACATCCCTAACTTTTCAAAAAAACCCTTAACGATCTTTGGAAAATGTCATTTCACTGGAGAACTTCACACGTATAAACTAATATATTCCATAAAGATGCTTACATCTGTTTGAGAAGGACGATGATGCCGCGGACGAGAGAAAATATATGAATACGAAGTCTGCAACATAAACAGTAAAAAATATATATAAAAATAAAAAAATCAATGATATTGAAATCATGTTACAAATATTACATAAATTACACAATAAACTTTCGATGTTATCCACGTAAAATCAAAAAATATTATTTTTAAATTTACAAATTAAGATAAATTATTTAAGACCAAAAAATAGATTGTAAAATCCCTATAACATATTATAATAATTGTCATCAAAGATGCAGTACATATCATCACCTAATTAAATTGACGTATTCATTTAAATGTTTTAAATATTTATTTGGGTATGCTCGAAATTAAAGCAAGCAACGTACGTACTGGTCATCCTCACATGTGTGTACTCGGTGATTAATATATATTTGAGGCAAAATTAATGCACCCAACTGCTAACAATACTCTCGTCCGGAGGCATCTATACATATATCCACATACTCGATGCATATTTTTTGAATTACTGCACACGGCCGGGTAGACAAGTACACATACTTGACTTCGATCCAGCAACATGTCCAATTGGCACATGCAGGCATGGAACGATTTTGGATCTGTTCTAATCTTTGTCTTCACGTTCACCAGGAATTGATAGAAACACAAGGAAAGAGAATATTATTGTATGCACATATATATATATATATATATATATATATATATATATATATATAGAGAGAGAGAGAGAGAGAGAGAGAGAGAGAGATATGCTTTGCACATGTATTTCCACGTAAGCTTTTGTTTGCATCGGCACAAGTGAAGTTCGTGGATATATACGTGACGTACATAAGAAGAACGCTAAACAAATTCCCCTCGTGAAATTTTTACCGTGGAGTTGGCTGCCATTACTTCTCTCTCTGAACGTCCTTTGGCCACCCGTAAACTATATACACATATTTCTCTTTAATTATGAAAGATCCGATGCCCTTCCATTACATAAACGCTCTTATGATCTCCCAAAAAAGAAAAGTAACATGGTATATTTATTGTGCGAAAGGGTCAAGAAGAAAAAAAAAGAAGAAGCACCTTCTCCCTCATATCCTAATTCAAGTCAATGTCATGGTGAATCTACCATTGTTTCAAACTCTTGCTACGTCTAGATTCAGGTGATGGGATTAATTTTTAATATTTTGATGTATAATCTTTACATGAATAATACTATATAAATATCTTAGTGTACATCCACACACACACACACACACATGCACACCTACACGCACACACATATGTATATATACTTAATTTCTAAATTCATTTGATGTAGGTAAATAAATATGAAAGCAGCTTTATAAGGATATTTGTGCATGCAACCATTAAATACACGAGCATGCATGTAGTAGTTACAAGTTTAATTAGCGAGGTATCTTTGTAAAATGCCCCCAAGCATGTACGGATTTTCCATTTAGATCCATGAAAAGGAGCAACGTATATATGATCTTTACAACGAACCAGAATGCACATATTCCATTCACCAGAAGAATTTAAGGGTGAGATAACACTGTTGGACGGATGTACGTAAACAGTACTAAGTGAACCACTAGGAAGGTGTGTAGGTGGAAGGGCCCTTAATTGTAATATGTATATGAACGTGGCCACATGCAGTAGAGAGAGAGAGGAATGGAGGAGGATACCCAAAGGAAAGGTCCCCTGTATACCTTGCGCAATGTGGGTCTTAGGCACGTCCTAATGGGTGGTACGTGCTAACTACTGTTGGTGGGCTATATGGCGACCAAGGACGGTGGAGGGTCGGTGTTCGTATCCATGCACATATATATATATATATATAGACACACATACGTACCCATCAATTTGGACTATATGTGCAAGATAATTATTATATTTAGCAAGTAGGACGATGATAGTGAGGACGGCGCTAAACTAGTTAGTTGAAGAGTTCATGCCAATCCAACAAATTATAAATAAAGGAATATGATACGAGCTATAGGGGCGTTAGAACATTATTTCAAGGGATTCCTTTCAGCCGTCAACTTGACATGCATGGACAAGGGATTTTCTACGTCTCTTCATCGATATGGTTTTGTGTGTGTATAGCTAAAATGGAGATAATTGGTGGGGGGGGGGGGGGGGGGGGGGGTTGGTGGTCAAGTGACTGCTCGGGTGCTTTCGGATGTGGTTTTGAATGAATATGACTAATATTTTTCTACCGTACTCTTGGGACTTTGTACGAATTTATTTCAACTTAGTTTATAGAACAGTACTCTTATATACCCTTTCTATCAAAATTATTGAATTTTGAATGATCTAGATATTGCAATAAAGGTCAAACTCTTTTTGAAGGGATAGGAGTCATGAAATTCGAAATACTTCTTTCTTTTAAAATTAATTGATCTTAAATTTCAAACTTTTGTGATAATATAAAAGTAATTAATTAGTTTATAGTCTCATACGACGTACTGCCCCTTCGCGGGAGGTACTATATATTTTACCTACAAGATAAAAAGGAATGTGGAGCTTAGCCCTTCTCTCGTCCACAACTCTTTTTACCACTCTTTGCTAATTATATATATAATTCTTTTGATGGAGCGCCTCATGTGATCGAATCTTAAGCCTCCATCAAGAATAAGCATTTACCTTTGATCAGAAACATATATATGTGGCATAACCACCAAAACACAAACCACATCCTGGGGTTTTTAGATAATTATCACACCTTGTAAGATAAATTGATTATATTAACCTAAATATGACAAATTCTAGGAAGAATATTTGATCTTTTTGGCTTTGTTTATTCGAGTAATTGATTTGGTTGTTGGGCAAGTGGCATTGATGTATTGCTACTACTCCAAGAACTCATAAGTTTTCTTTCCTCCAAGGATAATTAAACTTGGAGGAATCTATGCTCAATTGCGGGCGAATGAAGGTACCCAAAGGCTAATGCCTAATATTGATCTCGAAAGGCCACGGGAATGGAACTTTACGGTGCAAGTAATAATTATTACGCAAGAACACACTTAATTATGTGGCAGCAAATTGGCTTCTACGTACGTGTCGAGGTGCAGGAGCAGAGAAACGGAAACTTAGCTATTTTTGGGACCATCCTTGTATTGTTAATTACATATATACAAATGCATGCGTGTCTTAACTTAGTCCCTGTTGGTAATAACTAGTCTTGTATTATTATTATGTATGGTAAATGAGTGTCTTACGTAGGAGGGACATCACTCAGTTGTCTTGTGACCATCATTATAAGTACTGCATTGAGCTCTTTGCAATCTCTGCCATAGATTTTTTGAAACCCTGAGAATTCAACGTCCACCTGAATTTTTCTTGGATTGTTTAAAATCATGTACATTTTGCTCTAATACACACACACACGTATACTTATTTCACTATAAAATTGATTAGCTTTACAAACAATGTTATTGGGATTAAGTTCCATTAACATGCATGAACTACTATTTTTAATTAAAAATATCAAAAAAATGATAATCTTTGGTATACATTAAGTTCAAAAAATATAGTTGCTTCCCTTTCTCCACCCTCATTTCCTTTCTGCACTCTCTTATTTTGTCACCTGCCTCATAGTTGTTCCCTTCCACTTCACACTATAGGATCACTATAGAAAAAAATATCCTTGTAGATTTTTATTTTTTTAAATGTTTAAATAACAATAATATTATTTGGATGTTTAATCAAACTAAATGTTAAGTAAGATGTATCGTGTCATATTTTTTCTGGATATTTTGTTCAAACCTATTGCAACATATCCTTTAAAATTGTTTGAACCAAACATCTCAAAAGGACAATGGCATGATAAATCTTATTTGGTGTTTACTTTGATTAAGTGTCTAGATAACATTATAGATCTCCCGTTTGGTTGCCATTTGACCTCTCCAAAATATGATTTTCCTAAGGTATAGTGATAATCAGCACATACATCTTAGTTTAATAGGGTGTCGGACTATACACAATGATAGCATGTTTTCCACATGCATAAATCCTTCATTTGGTTGTCACTTGCTTCTCTCTATAATATGATTTTCCAATAACGGTACTTTTCTCTTAATATATAAGTAGGTTACTCAATCAATATGAATAATTTAGACATTGTCCCTATTATAGAAGAGGTATTTAATAAAGAGATTGGTTAGATGAGCAAAAAGCGATAATGCAACATTTATAACTTAGTTTCATTAGTGTAAAGCTATTCAAATAGGCTAAATTAGTATGTTATTATCTTAGACCTGATTTTCCTGAGAGCAAATCCATGCCTGTGACACATGAAATCCATGTTTTTACTCCCTTTAGTATGATACATTTTAAGCTATCATTTCAAGAACTGAAAATCCATTCATAGTAGGATTTTAGGATTGATTTTAGATTGCAAAGATGGAAACGAAACTCATTCTAGACTTTGCTTCATAGCCTTTAAACTATCATTTCAAGAACTAAAAATCCAATCATAGTAAGATTTTAGGATTGATTTTTTTACTGCAAAGATGGAAATGAAACTCATTCTACTTTGCTTCATAGCCACTAATCTTCCATTCCTCTATGAAAAGCTAAATTTTGTATCTCATTCCCATTCGCAACCTTTAACCTGTTGTCACTCATCCTAGGACTACCCTCATTAATTACTTAGTTCCTCCCATAAAACAAGCATCTATTAAAAACAACTTACTATATGTTTTTACATTTTTCATGTTTGGTTCTTAGTCAAATGCCTTCAACTCAACTTCCCAATTTATGTTTTAACCTTTAGATCATCAATCAATAACATATGGATGAATTCTAGCTAGCTGCAAAAATGGACTTTGACATGCCTTATGAGTTTCAAAGGATGTCCAAATTGATCTCGTCTTTGCTTAAGTGTTTGTATGAACACAACTCCAATTGATCAAGGCAAATTGTCCCCCATCAAACCATTATTGATTGAGTCAGTTTGCATTTGTCGCGACCCACTCCCGGTTCCCTACAAGACCTGGGAACGGCTCACCTCGACGAACCCTAAGACCCAGTCGTTCACCGAGAAAGAATTAAATACCATAATCATTCCACAACCACACGAGTAATGTAACCAAGCAAATAAATATACAATTGAAAATAAAGGAAGGAAAAATAGCAAACCACTAGTGTCTCACAGTATACAGCAAAAAGTATAAAACATAGCCATCACAACTGGTAGAAAATTACAACGGAATACAACTATGAGCTATAGATACTCACTACCAACAAAAACTCTATAAAAGAAACAGCAGGAAACTATAGCTAAGCGCGACTGGGCCCAGCACCCTCAGCAGCCGGTGGCTCTGCTTGCTCAAATATCTGACCTAAACAAGGTTATAAAATTCTGTAGTCAGCTAACGCTGAGTAAAGTGGTGGTTAAATCATATAATTTAAATAGGCAGCTAACATGCATTAAACAATTCATTCATTATTGTCCGTTCCCAATTATCGTCTTTCTGATTCGAGTATTCTAAATAGGTTCCATAATGTTTCTTAATCTTCTTATTCCCTAAGGGAATGATCTTGCTTACAGTTTTTCCATGACGCAAGATGTATACGTTGCACACTTTTGGCTGGAAGAGTCTCCCGTAGTAATCCTACACCTAGTCTACTACCCCAAGGTCACGGTTGCAATGTAGCGGTGACTATGGCACGCGTGATAAACGCACGGGTAGCTACACCGCACTGGCATGCGGTCAGCCCTTTTCGCTAACGGGTACGCCCAAACGTACAATATGGAATAGTATAGGGCCTTGCCCTCTCAGAATCGGGGTCTCAACCTTCAAAAACAGTGGTTTCGCCCCTCACAATCCGCATATCCTCATCCGACTATCCCGGTTTACCCAACCAGCTAACAAGAGTCGGTGTATGTAGGGTGGCCATACCTAACCCCGGGTCTCCTAGGGTAGTTAGTTCTCCCCTACACTAAGTAGCTCACCTTGGTACTACGTACACGAGGGTAAAACAGGAGCCTATATAGAGTGGCCAAACTCACCCCGAGTCTCAACCCAAGGGGCGGTAAGCTCCCCTCTACTTAAAAAGGATAGTTGCTCTCCTAGGTACTACGTACATGAGGGCCAGCTCACTTCCCTTAACCAAGTCCGAACAGCCACCATAGGCGACATATTCCCAAAACCTGCAGGTTTTCTATACTACTGTATTACTGGTTTCTTTCTAAATTCTCTGTAGGGTTCGTGCATGGACTTTCTTATTCCCATATCTGGTTCATTGTATGAAAAACAGGCAACTCAAATTCCATTATCATTCATTTAGTACAAGTATGTATTTTCATTTATGACGTATTTCATTTCAGGCAGCTCATGATTTTATCATGGTGATCCAAGCATTTATTCATTACGCATGCTTTTCTTCCTACCCTAGTGTTCATGTCACAACCTAGGGTTCGATCGACTATATTGTATGGCAGCATGCATTTATCTCTTCTTAGGGTTCATCTCACATCCTATGTTCAATTTAATTCTATGCATGCAACTTATTAATTCCAAGATTTTGGTGAGAACCACTCTACCAGGATAATCGGGAGATGTGGGGGCACAGTCGATGGAGTTTGCAATCCCCATGGGTTCCGTTCACACCACGAACGGATGACCTAACACATTGACCCATATGTCAGAATGAACTCAGAACGGCAAGGACAAGGTATCATTACGTAAAGAAACTCAAACGGAAATCAAAGACGTTTCGTTTGTTGAAAATCGACACCGTTTGGACCCTGAATGGGCCCAAAAACACAACTCTGACCAAAATCAGACGTCTGGGAAAAGTCTTAGACGTCTTAAACAAAACCTCAGGCACACCTTACTTGGGGCGCCTTTCTTTGGTCGTCTGGAACTCTGTGCGGACGTCTGAGGGTGGCTTCAAATGTCTGGAGGCACTTCCGAACGTCTGGAATTGCCTCAGTCCTCGCATCAGCGCGCTTCCCCACCCAGTGACACACGTATGCTCATGGTTAGAAATCTGGCAGGAAAAATAAACAAAATCATGCGCTATCAGACATCTGAGATTTAACTTTGGACGTCCGACCCGACGACAGGAGGTCACTTCAGACGTCTGATTCTGCGGAAAAAAAATGATTCTGCAGAATCGATTTTGACCCTTTTCTCTCCACAGCTCTCCCTCACCTTCTCTTCTCACTCAGCTGCAGGATCTTACAGCGGCTCCACCCATTTGGATCCTCCAGCTGCTGCTCCCGCTCTCCTTCGCCACCCCTTTTGGCTGTGGTGTGGGGAGAATGACGGAGGAGGAGGGGGTATTTAAGGAGCTCGGGGAGGATGGGAAGCGGCATGAAGGGGAGTGAGGGGAATGTCATCAAGGGGAATGGTTGCCGCAGGGGGAGAGGTGAGTGATGAGTTGCAACTCATCATAGTTAAATAGCCGAAGTTAAGCTGAAAACTAGGTTAAACAATATCAAATTAACATATAAAAATGGTTAAGTGTGGGAATTAGAGAAAAAGACCTAAAATATTAATTCTGTGCTAAAAATTCATAATTAAGTTATTAAATGAGATATTCTTCTATTAATAAATGTAAAATGGTGATCCAAGTGCAAATTGAACACACAAATGAGCTTAAAATTTCAAATCAAAAGTGTAATTAACTTTTTAAATGTTCAATTAAGCTTCTATAAAAACTTGGATGCGTTTGGACATCATCAAGGCCTTGAAATTAAATATTTACATTTTGGTTTTTAGTGCATTAAATTTCATTCATTAGAAAACCTCCTATGACCTATTTATGGACTGTAGAGACCTCTCTACAAGCCTAAAAGGACTGTTCTGTTATGCTTTTTAACCACTTATGGCCTGCCTGCAATCTTTCTACCCCTTCACAGAGGGGTGCGCCCTGCAAATTCACCAAAAGAGCCAGCTGCCTGCAGCTCCCGCGCAAACACCGTTTACGCGAAGAACTCGCGTGATCATGGTCGTCTATCATCTGCACGCAATCCAATCTATGGCTTAGCTTGATTAAAAGCTTCGCGCAACTCCATGCCTGCGATCACCACCTCTCCCAGATCCCATCCTACGACCCATTTTTATTTTAGCTCATGGGCAGTCCTCTCGTCAAATCGAGACCACCCATGAACTAAGTGCCTAATTTCACCTGCGAGGTGACTCGATTCACTCTCTCACTCTACTTAAGCACCTCCACTAATCGCATGCGCGCCGTCGACTCCCTCCCCATGAGCCGATCCCTTCATCCACACCTGCAGCTCTCCTCAACCTAATTTCCTTCGCCAGTTGTGACAGAGTTGGTGTTTCCCTCCCCAATTTCACTCGCTACCAGCCGACCGGGTGCCAGACCTTAGACATCTTCGTCAGCAACTAGTCTACTCTCCCCATTCATCATCATCAACCGACCAGTGGGTAACCTGAGACATCTTCCTCCATTTAGATAGATTTACTGCTTTCTAGATTAGCTGTAGTGTTAGTTAGATAGTTAGCAGTATAATTTAGCTGTAGATTAGAATTGATCTGTGATGCGTGATTGTAGTTTAGCTAGGAGTAGTTGTAGCAAAGATTTGCCCAATTTCTCCTCCTTTGATCACTTCAGATCAAAGGAGTCAAATTCACCCACACACTGATCATGTTTTTCTCCCACTACATGTGTTTATTTTCGCTTCTGATTTCCCCATTCATTTGGAGTCAAATCCCCATCTCTTTGCTTTCAAGCTTTGAGATGAGGATTTGCGCTCAAATCCATTTTAGGGGCTTCTCACTCACTTCATTTTATTTACAAAGGCCCTTGATCTGAGCTAAAAGTGGAATCGGTTTGCTTGATTTACTTTGAATTTGGATTTAACACAAGATCACAAGATTTTGAGTCAATTGAGTTTTGAACGGTTTTGATCGAGCAAACTAAGGCATTTTTGTGTAATTCACTAAATGGCTGTGAATCAGAGAGGATTCTGATGTCAGAATTCATCTCAGATGAGCCATGATCAGATCTGCTCTCTATGAGGTTTTTAATGTTTTGAATGCTTTGTAGAGCTAAGGAAGATCAACTATGTTGATTGGAGGCTTTATTAAGGATTTCAACCATGAATTTATTTTCTGAGATTTTGATTTTTCACCTAAGGGATTTTCAATATCCCTTAAGGTTTTCAACACTTTGGGATTCAAATTGAACTTATTGGGCTGATTCCAACACTTTCTACATGTTGTCTATAGCATTAAAAGGTGTTAGACCAGGTGTTTTTCTGATCTGATTTGAAATGAGAATGTTGACAAGGGTTTTTGATTGAAAGTTTAACATCTGAGAGAGGTTTCTACGTGATTTTTAGTACTTGTCAAAATTTTAAGAGATTTTCTATGTGTTTTGAATCCCAAGTCATCATAATAAATTGCTGCATGATGCAACTACATTCTAACTAAAATCCAGCAATGTATTTCTCGATTCAGTTATTTTGTATCCCTGACCAGGCTTTCTCAGGTCAGATTTGAGATATAAATGATTGAATCAGGAGATAAGTGCTGATTTGGAGTTCCAGACTTGCTGCAGATCTGTTTTCTTTGATTTTTGTTCACTGCAGCAAGGATCTGAGATGAGTTAAGACATCTGTTGCGCATGACGGGCGTCTGGAACTGTCCTTGAATTGCTACTGCAGTTGCTGTCTGTAGATGGTGGCTGCTGCTGCAGCTGATTACTTCTTGTTGCAGCTGGTTGGATGGTTTAAATTCTATAGAACAGAAGAGGCTAGGATTAGATTTTGAATAGCTGACATGCTTTATATGTTGTATATATTTTGTACAAGCTTTCTTGTAGTTAAAATGATCTTTAAATCTCATTTAGATTGCTTGTATCTTGTTTTAATCATTCATTATCAGCTATTTTTGTGCCTAACTATCTTCATTGGGAATTTAAAGGATAAATTAAATGAAATTCATGTTTAATGGCTGGAACATATTTCTTAGATTCTATAGAGCATATATGGATGTTTTTACTGCATTTCCAACCTTTAGATTAGGATTCAAGGCCTTAGGTTCACTTAGAAAATCCTCTTTAGGCCTAGAATGTGCTTCACTTGCACATAAATAAAAATGTTATAAAAAATCCAAAAAAATAAAATAAACCTATCTTGGTAAAGATCAGGTATACTTTTAAGTTCATACCAAATTTCATAATATTCTGAACCCTCGACTTGGTAGAACATACCAGCCGAGGGTTCAGTATACCATGGAATTTAATAAAAGAACTCAACTATGAAAACATCAAAAACTTCTCCATTTTTCTCATCTATTTCTTTCTTTCTCATCCCCTATCTCCATAAAATATACAAAACCCATAACAAGTGAAAAAACCTTAAAAATACCTAAAAACTTGTTGTATACTATGTAAATACTTGTAGATATAAGGTATATAGTAAGCTATATGTGTAAATATTGTAAAATAGATATATATAGGGTATAAATAACTTAATAATATACTATCTAATGTAAATTAATTATTTAAGTTAACTTAAACTATACATAGCTTATTTATATAGCTATTTATTAATTATACTAATTTATATGTACTATAAGCTATATAAATTAATAAACCCTATAAATAAACATATTTAGTATTGATATTGTACATACATATTTATATGTATATTATGTACATTAGGAATCCTGTACCATAATTTAAATATATATATACAGAATAAATAATTAATTTATTAATTTAATAGTTAAGTTATTAGATTAAATTAAAATAAATTAATAATTTAAGTTAAAGCTTAACTAACCTATACTGTATATTTGTACTAATGTATTTTAAGTAAATTAAGCTAATTTAACTATATTTATAATGTATTATATTAGTTATATATAATTTATTTATAAAACAACCCAAAATAAGTTATTTAATTGAAAATAAATTTAAGTAAAACCTGTAAAATACAATAAAAATATTTATTAAATACTTTAATATATATATTACTACTGTAATAGGTCAATTAGACCATACATTCACTAATTTGTATGTAATTAATAAATAAAACCCAAAATATAATATGTATAAACTGGGAACTTTGCCTAATTTTTTTATACAGTAAATATAATTAATTTTATAAATTAATTATACAATTATATAGTAATATTTAAATACTTTATTATCATATAATTTAATTTTTAATTTTAATAATTTATGACCCTCAAATCAAGGGCCAAAATCCCAAAATCAGCACGGGTGCGCTGAATTGCAGCGCTCAGACCTGGCGAACATAGTGCCTCATCATGTGGCGAAGAGCATTGTGAACACTATAAATTGTTTTTCTTCCCCTCTCCATTTAGTCGTCATGCGCTCGGCGCACAACATTACCTTATCCCTTGAGCATTGATCTGGCATGGTTCTGTGATGATTTGTGAAATGTGTGCAGTGTGGGTTAGGGGCCCGACACTATGCGAGGGCTTGATGAAGCCCATTACTAAGCTTAAATCGAGATTAAATGGGTAATTAAACGAACTAGGGTGGCCCTAGTTAAGGTCTAGTCCCACCCGTTAAGTGTGCTGCGTATCCCTCGAAAAGATCGCCCACCAACTGTAAAACCTATTTTTGAACTAAGTAAGGCTTAAATGAGGGGTTTAGGGAAGAAAAGGAAGGAAGAGAGAGGGGAGAGCGAACACAAAATATGGCTAAGTGTTGAGAACAAACAGAGAATGAAAGTTGTAAAGGGATAATAAAACTAAGTGTTAGAGACAGAAGAAGAAGAGAAGAAATGGTTAAGTGTAAAAATCGAAGAAGAAAAAAGCGAAAGGAAAGAAGTATGTGCATGTATACATATATGTGTATAGTGTATATAAATGTATACTGTAAATAAGAAGTATATGTATATTAAGTATATGTAGTATAGGTAATGTTTGAGTTATATATGTATATAAATAACAGTATAGCTTTACTGGCATAATAATCCGCCACTGTAGATAGAATAAGTGTCACTATAAATGTCAATATAGACCTTAGTTTTTGCCACAAGTTTTGTACATAGTGTTCCTAAGGTTTAGTGAAGTTTATATTTGTCGTTGTACATAATATATATGTTACTGTATATGTTAGCATACTAAGTTAAGTTAGTATACTATATATTATTACTTATTATCGTATATATATGTAAGTATTAGTATAATAAGTTATAAGTAGATAGTATATAATATTTAATTATAGTGTTTGATGCTTGTTTGTAATTAAGTGTTTGCAAGCATTTTAGTTAATTCTTTGGTACATAATTAAGCTATTATTTCATTAATTGATTATTCATTAATTCATTCATTTATGATTGTATATAAAATTGATCTTTTTGGAATTAAAGAATAATGTTGGACTTAGAGAGTGATGTATATCAATAACTGCCTCTCAGAGAACGACTTGGACTAAACCCGTAAAAATTATGTAATTAAATAAAATTGACGCGATAACGGTTTGTATTTGTGACATATACTACAACAACGACGATTTTTTATACGAACCGTGGTCGATCGCATCACATTACCAGGGACAAAAACCCGACAATAGTGTTTTTTATGATTGTTGACATCTTGTTGCTCATATTTTTGGCGTCGTTGCTGGGGATAAAAACCCGACAATAGTACTTTCTGACGATCGATCGCTTCGGTGAGGCACGTGCGGTGAGGGGGGGAAAGGAGAGGGTGTGCGTACGGTGAGGAGAGATGATGGGGAAATTGTGGGGACATCCCTGCAATTTCCCTCTCCCCCCTCACAAACCCCCAAAATGAAAGATAAGCAGTTTAAAATTGCAGAAAAACCCCCCACAGGTTCTGGAAATGCCAAACGACCTCAGGAAAGGTCATTTCATCATTTCATTGTGACCTTAAAGCAATAATTGAATCTCATAGTCAACAATATAAAATCAATCAAAGAATGGCTAGACTGATGAGGCTATGAATAGAGGTATGAAACTCCAACACACAAAAAGAAGAAAAGAGGTAAGAGGCTTTGAAGAGAGGGGGAAGTGAAAGCTATTTGTCGATTTCCAAGTCTCCCTTTAAAAGTGAAATTACTAGATCTAATATAAATCCTTTTATAAATACCTTCTATATCCTGACAAAAACCACCCCATAGCTACCATACTTACTTTCTACTAGAGTCTACCTCCTTTTTTGTAATGCTAAATCCATGCATACAAAGATTTTCACAATCAAAGATTTTTGAAAATTTACTAAAGAGTCCTGAACCCATAGGGAGTATCCACTTTCCAAGACTTCTTAGTAAGTTAAAAGTTTGAAGTAGCATACAATTTTTAGGTGACTTGCCCCTATCTTAATGCTTAATTTATTGGTCATAATTGTTTGTTTATTTCCAATTCTTGAATTGAATTACTACTAGTGTGCAAATATGAATGAGTATTAAGTATGTGGTAAATGGTGGAATATATAAGTATGTTTACATTTGCAGTGAATGTATACGAATCTCAGAAAAAATTAATGGTTTTTGATAGCATCACCAACATCCTTTGTATCTAGCTCAATGTTACTAAATTCCAAAGCTAAATTCACCTGATTAATGCATAAAAAGGTATAATTCAATCAAGGTTAAATTAAGACAAGTTGCATTAAATTGGGTTACTTCTTCCTTTCCTTCGACCATCCGTTCTGAGCACGAGGATGTGTACGGGCAGGTTCTGAGATTCGCATCCAACGCAAATCAGACGTCTGGCAGTGGTGCCAGACAACGGGAGCGACTTCCAGATGTACGGGGTGACCATCGGATGTCTGGGAACTAGGTCAGACGCCCCCGCTGTCTTCTGGACGTCTGAGAGACCACGCAGAGCAAAGGTAACCTCTGATCCACTTTTCAAGACGTCTGGAAGAGGTTCCAGACGTCTGATTTTGCACTGTTTCGTCGTTTTCGACCCGTTTAGGGCCCGTTCGGAGTCCGTTTTCCGCGTTTCGAGTTACGTGCTTTTTGGAATTAAATCCTCTACCCGTCTACAATAGTTGTATACTATTTTGAGAAACTCATTGTGTTTGATCCTTGTGATAGGACCCCGTTCCGTTACAATCTCGGGGGTTGCGTAGGTACGCGGGATTCCCGACCGCGCCCCCAGTACGCCTGTTGTAATCGGTAGAGTGGCTTTTAAGTTTACTATTATAATATTGATGGTCGTGGCGTTAACTAGGTTTTGTTATAGAAATAGCATTATAGTACAGCTAGTTATTGTCATCATTACATATATTTTTTTTACTCGGAAAATAAAGTTCTCCCGAGGTCGAACTCAGGGAGCAAGTCGTATTCTAGGGTACAAAGTTTTTATTACAAAAATAAAGAGAGAGAGAGAGAGATAGAGATGGAAATTTGGTGGCTTCTTCTTCTTCTCTTCTTTCTTCCTCTTTGTCTCTTCTTTCTTCTCTTCCTGTTCTTCTTGTCTTCTCTCTTCTTGGCTCTTGAATCTTTCTTTCTTTTGCTTGCTTCCTTCAGATCTTCTTCTCGTGTTCTTCTTCTTCTTTTCTTGCTTCTTCTCTTCTTTCTTTTTCTTCAGAGCTTCTTCTTCTCTTTCTCCTCGTGTTTTGCTTTTGTTCTTTGTCTTCTTCTTTTCTGTTCTTCTTTTCTTCTTTTTCTTCTTCGTTGCGGTCCTGCTCGTCTTTTCTTCTCCTTCTTCTTCGTCCTCAGAGCGTCGTCTGATTGTTCAATCAGACGACTTAAGTAACCTGCTGCTACAGTGCGTCCTCCTTCCTTCTTCCTTCTCCTGTGCCTGCAAGCTCAAGGGTTCAGAGTCAGAGGGCAAAACCTACTCTACCCTCCCCCCCCCCCCCGCGTCTCTCTCTCTGAATTCGCTCTTAGGAAAGCTCTCCCAGAGCAACCGGTTAATCGTGTACGCAGGTCGCGCCCGGGTCCAGGCCCACCGGCGTGCGGTGGTGCGCGAGGAGTGCAGGTCGGGCTAATCGGGTCGGGGCCAGGTCCGCGGGGCGTGAGCGCGGATGAGACCGGGTAATCGGGCGGGTGAAGGGGACCTCACCCCGTGATCTGAGGCAAACAGCTTAAGGCACTTTTTGCCTTTAAGCGCTTGCTTGCCTCGGTGAGTTTCCGAGGTGGGACTAAATGTCCCACCTCAATTGGACGCCCGCGCGGAGGAGGCAGCGCCCAATCGAGGCTCCACGCGATGGCTTTGCCCCAACTGCAGCCTGGGACTTCTTTGCGGAGATGCCCCGCGCAGCCTGGGAGCCTGACCTGGGCGTGGCGCGCCTGGAGGAGCAGGTTGAGGAAGCTACTTCACTCGGCAATGGCGGCGGCGAGCGAAGTACCTACTCACAGGGAAACGGCCTCTCGGCCTAATTAGATACGTGGAGGACCTTCGCCGTAGCACGGCGAAGGTGATCGGGGGGTCTGCAGGTGGCGGGGCGGAGCCTAAGGGCCACCCTAGGTCAAACTGCAGGTGGCGAGATGGGTTTGGTCGGTGGGTCTGTAGAGGGCGATTGGTGGGAAGTGGAAGGGCGGAGGTTGATCAGGGTGAGGAGGCGGAGGTTCTGTGAGGGTCGGCGAGCCGTGTAGGGTGGTGGAATGACGAGAGCGAGTCGCCGGAGTTTGGCCGGAGATGGGGAAGGTGAGAGTGTTTGGGCGAGGTCGAGGGCAACAGTAAAGATTTACAGTGAGAAAAAGAAAGAGGGGAGGAAGAGGAGAGCTTATACCTACTTAGCGGGACGAGGGGGGGATGGAGCAGGCGACAGCCGTATCGACTGTCGCCGGAGAAGAAACTGCCCAGAGGAAGGGGCAACGGCGAGGAGAGGGCCGAAGAAGCACGCGCTGGGTGCGGCGCAGCGCGAGAAGAGCGAGGGAAGGCAACCCTGCTGCTGGTAGTGCGGTAGGGCGACGAGGAGGAGGAGAAGCCACCGGAGCAAGCGGGCGTCTGTCGGAGTGGGAAGAGAGGAAGTGAGGGGGTATCTCCGTCAGATTCGAGCTAGGAAGAACGGCGGAGTGACGGGGGTATTTATAGGGGCAGAACCAGAGAGGAGGGCGGAGGGAGCAACGTGTCTCCCTCGCCGAAGGAAGGAGACCCATACCATCCATGCATTCGCATGGCCGGTATGGGTGGTTGCAGCGCTCATGGGGGTGCTCCTGCGACGGCTGACGACGCAGGGCACCCCCGTTTGACCTGGCAGGCTCCCTCCCTTACCCTGCGCGGCGCCATGCTCCGCGCAAGGTCGCCGGAGCATGGTGCTGCTCAGGTTTTGCAGGAGGGACCTAAATGCAAAGAACGAAGGAGAGATAGGGGCCAAAATGTGAGGGTTCAAAAGTTGAGGGCCAAAAAGTGAATATATGAGGACCAAAGTGTAAAGTTGGTCAAGAAGGTTTCTTCTTAGGCTCAAGTTTTTATACATGACTAATTAGGACCTAAGGATTCTGATGGTGAATTTTATTTCTAGGTTAAACCTTGTTGACCGGTAAATTTACGCAAAAATCCAAATTAAGTTGTTAATTGGGCATGGTTCTCAATGTAGGTCAAAATAGGTTTCTAAGGCCAAATTGAAGGTTCTAAACCCTAGATATTATTTCTATATGAATTTTAGAAGGTTTAGTTGATTTTTTCTCTACCTCGAACCTCGTGTATTTAAGTGGATTTATTTTTAGGGTTACAGGATGTCATTTAATTCTTCGGAGTTGCTGTAGCCCTTGTTGAGTCATTTCATCCCACTTTTCTTCTTATTAGGTTGTTTTAACCTATGTTTCGATCCTGAGTTACCCTATTTTCAGATTGGATTGGTGAAATTACATTTTTACCCCTTAGTTTATGTTTTCTTTGCAAACTCAGAATCTCTCTGAGCCAACCCTTTCTAAGGTTATGTAGGAGCTTTTTCTTGCAAATCAGGGTTAAATGGTGCTAGTTTAGGGTTTGTGACGAGGTTCTCATCACACCCCCATGCCCAGCTTTTGCTAGTCCCTTAGCAAAAACTTAAGGTTTTAACCTTTGGTCTAGACCATGATATTCATAACCATTTCAAATAAGTTCCTTTTCATTTGAACCTAGATTAGGTTAGAATGCTGACCATAGGCTTAAAAGGTACTTCTAGTACCAACCAAGATCCAGATCTGTCTAGCCTTAGCCTCAGTCTTTGGCAAAGGTTTTTAAGACCCACAAGAACTAACCTAAGGTTTATTGGACTTTGTGGTTGAAGCACCCCGTGCTTGAAATGATTTTTGCCTTGGTTCAGTTCGCAGTGCGTTTTGCAAGAGAGAGAGAAGTAGAAAGTATTTTTGTTTGGAGAGTTTTTCTCTCTCTTTTTCTTTTTAGTTCTAGCCTAGGATTGGCTTTTCAACACGGTCTGTATCAGATTCATTGCTCCCATCATCAATCCTCAAGGGTTCTTGGCGATCGATGCTTTGGGATAGCACCGCCCATGGCAACCCCCAGAACCCTGGCTATTGAGATTTCGAGATAATCCCATCCATGGTGTTCCATAGCCGAATTCAGACCCTGACAGTTGACATTTCGTGATAATGCCATCCATGGAATCTGAACCAGCAGGGTGCTTACATGCCCCCAGTAGGATATGTGAATATCCTAAGAGACAAGCACCGAGGAGATGATATTTTGTTACGCATCTTCGAGGGGATTTCTCGCCTCTCCGCGCTGGGAACTCGTCCAAATCAACTTGTGTTGATCGGCCGCTCCTATTCTAGGTGTATTTTTCAGAGTTTTTGCGACGCTTCTGCGTGGTTTTGAATTTTTATGCTTACTGAACCAGGCTGTGTGTGGGGTTGGGGTGCTTAGGTTACCGAGTCCCGTAAACCAGAGGCTAGTTAGTGAGGTCAAATACTCCCTCAGCTTTGGACCTAGTACTTAAGCTTTTCATTTTCCTCAACCTCTTGAGGATTGTCTAGATCTTAATGGGCACTAAGAGTCTATCAAGAATGCCTAAGGTTTGCGCTCTTACTAATCTTATCATGCACTTTTCATTTCTTTTCTTGAAAAATGGTCTAGAGCTTAGGTTAATTCCTTAGCTTCTTACTAATGACTATTACTCTTTTCTTTCATCTTTTTGTGCTCCTTTTCCTTTTGTTTCTTTTCCTTCTCCACAAAATTTCCTTTCTCCTCTTATTCTTCTTTTGAAAAAAATTTTACTTTTTATGGTGTTTTTGACATATGTGAATTTTTTTGTTTTAAAACCTTTTCTTACAAGTTTTGCACTTTTATACCCCCCCATGCCTAAGGTTTGCAATGTCCTCATTGTGATTTTAGGGATTTTTATTTCCTTAGTTCATTCCTTAAGACAGTTGTTTTTGTGAGTGAATGGGTCGAGATGAATTTTGCGGACGATTTCTAATCTCAGATGCAAGCATCTGAGGTGGAGTCGGCTGTCTTGAAGGGTGAACCTTAAGTGCACCAAGGTGTCAGAAAAAAGGTTTTAGATTTTCAGAGGGAATGACGGGCTGCCTCCCGTTAAGCGCTGAGTTTTACGCCATCGGCTGGGCGCAGTAAGCTCACGGAGAATGGAGGATGAGAGATGACTCAGCCAAATCAGTAGAAGTCACATCAATGAACGGTTTTAGTCTTTGACCGTTCACGATGAAAGGTTCGGAATCGTGGCTGAGTGGACTGATTTCAATTGCTCCATTTCCAAAAACCTGTCGGACTAAATATGGTCCGACCCACTTGGATCGCAGTTTTCCCGGGAAAAGTTTAAGTCGGGCATCAAAGAGTAGGACCTTTTGACCAGGATGAAAGATCTTCCTTGTGATATGCTTGTCATGGAAGGCTTTAACCCGCTCCTTGTAGATTCGCGAGTTCTCATACGCGTCTCGGCGTAATTCATCGATCTCGCTGATTTGGAGTTTTCTGTGGGTTCTAGCCTTGGAAAGATCGAGATTGCAGTTCCGTACTGCCCAATAGGCTTTATGCTCCAGTTCTACGGGAAGGTGACACGCCTTTCCGTACACCATTCTAAAGGGAGACATGCCTAATTGGGTCTTGTGGGTGGTCCTATAGGCCCACAATGCTTCCGGAAGTCAGGACGACCAGTCCTTCCTGTCAGGCCGAACAGTGACTTGCAGGATTTTCTTGATCTCCCGATTTGACAGCTCAGCTAGACCATTTGTTTGGGTGTGGTAAGGAGTAGAGATTCGGTGGGATACCCTAAATTTGGCCATCAGTGATCTAAACTGAGTATTTGTAAAATGGGTCCCCCCATCAGAGATTATAGCACGGGGAATCCCGAACCTTGAGAAAATGTTTTGATGAATAAACTTAAGAACAATCTTGTGATCAGAGGTTCAGGTTGGTATGGCTTCGATCCATTTGGACACGTAGTCCACAGCAAGCAAAATGTACTCGAAACCATCCGAAACAGGAAAGGGGCCCATAAAATCAATCCCCCAAACATCAAAGATTTCGCATACGAGAATTGGCTGCAAAGGCATCATGTCGCGACGGTTCATGTTGCCCAAAGTCTGGCAATGACTGCATGCCTTGCAGTGACTGTATGCGTCTTTGAAAAGTGTAGGCCAGTAGAAGCCACACTGGAGGACTTTTGATGCGGTTTTATGCCCTGAGAAATGGCCACCGCATGCCTGGTCATGGCGGAAAGAGAGGATATTGCAGACCTCCTCTTCCGGGACACATCTCCGAATAATTTGATCAGCACCTATGCGGAAAAGGTACGGATCTTCCCAAATGTAATACTTGGTATCAGAACGCAATTTGTCTTTCTTGGCCTTCGGCCAATCAGACGGGGTCTGATGAGATGCCAAGTAGTTCGCTATATCAGCAAACCATGGAAGTCTAGTACCAACAGTAAGCAGGTGCTTATCAAGAAAGTGTTCCGTGATGGGTCTGGAAGGGTCGATGATCTCAGAAGGAAGACGGGACAGATGGTCAGCTACCACATTCTGCCTTCCCACCTTGTCGCGAATCTCAAGATCGAATTCTTGCAACAGCAAGATCCAACTGATTAGTCGGGGCTTCACGTCCTTCTTGGCAAGGAGATGCCTTACAGCCGTGTGATCCGAGTAAATGATGACATGGGAACCCAGAAGATATGATCGAAATTTTTCAAGGGCAAATACTACGGCTAGCAGCTCTTTCTCCGTAACCATATAGTTACGCTGAGCCTCGTCAAGTGTCTTGCTAGCGTAGTATATAACCACGTGTTTCCCGTCAGCTTTCTGCCCCAGGACCGCTCCTACAGTGAAATCAGATGCATCGCACATGATCTCAAAGGGTTGAGACCAATCAAGGGATTGTAGGATAGGTGCCTGGGTGACTCGGTCACGCAAGTTTTCAAAGGCTAGCGTGCATTCCTTGGAGATTTCAAAGGGTACATCCTTAGAGAGAAGAGAAGTCAAGGGGTGCACGATTTTCGAGAAATCTGGAATGAAACGGCGGTAAAAACTGACGTGCCCTAAAAAAGAACGGATGTCCCTGATCGAGCCAGGCATAGGAAGGCGAGATATCAGATCCACATTAGCTCGATCCACCTAGATGCCTTTTTCTGAAATTAGATGTCCCAGGACAATTCCCTCAGGCACCATGAAATGGCTCTTTTCCCAGGAAAGAACCAAGTTCACCTCAATGCATCGCCTGAGTATCTGGACCAAGTGTTGGAGGAAATCATCAAAAGATTCTCCAAAGACTGAAAAGTCATCCATGAAGACTTCCAGGAAATCACCTACCATATCTGAGAATATGGCAAGCATGCACCGCTGAAAGGTAGCAGGTGCATTGCAAAGACCGAAAGGCATCCTTCAGAAAGCGTACGTTCCGAAGGGGCAGGTGAACGTGGTCTTTTCTTGGTCCTCAGGATGGATTGCCACCTGGTTATAACCGGAGTACCCGTCAAGAATGCAGAAGAACCTATTTCCCGCTAGTTTCTCGAGAATTTGATCAACGAAGGGTAGTGGGAAATGATCCTTCTTTGTGGAGGAATTGAGTTGGCGGTAATCTATACAGACTCTCCACGCATTGGCTAATCGGGTAGGAATGATTCTCCGGTTTCAGTCGTTATGGTGGTGAGTCCTGCCTACTTAGGCACAACCTGAATTGGGCTCACCCAACGACTATCGGAGATCAGGTAGATGATCCCGGCATCTAACCACTTGATGATCTCCTTTTTCATGACCTCCTGCAGATTAGGGTTTAAACGTCTCTGTATTTCATGAGAAGGTCGTGCGCCCAGACATCGAAGATTTCGCATACGAGAATCAGCTGTAAAGGCATTATGTCGCGACGGTTCATGTTGCCCAAAGTCTGGCAACGACTGCATGCCTTACAGTGGCTGTATGCGTCCTTGAATAGTGTAGGCCAGTAGAAGCCACACTGGAGGACTTTGGATGCGGTTTTATGGCCTGAGAAATGGCCACCGCATGCCTGGTCATGGCAGAAGGATAGGATATTGCTGATTTCCTCTTCCGGGACACATCTCTGAATGATCTGATCAGCACCTATGCGGAAGAGGTACGGGTCTTCCCAAATGTAATACTTAGCATCGGAGAGTAATTTGTCCTTCTTGGCCTTCAGCCAATCGGACGGGATCTGATGAGATGCCAAGTAATTTACTACATTAGCAAACCATGGAAGGCTAGTACCAATAGTCAGCAGGTGCTCATCGGGAAAATGCTCAGTGATGGGTCCGGAAGGGCTAATGATCTCAGAAGGAAGACGGGACAGATGGTCGGCTACTACATTCTGCCTTCCCGCCTTGTCGCGTATCTCAAGATCGAATTCTTGCAACAGCAAGATCCATCGGATTAATCGAGGTTTCGCGTCCTTCTTTGCAAGGAGATGCCTCACAGCTGTGTGATCCGAGTAGATGATGACATGGGAACCCAGAAGATACGATCGGAATTTTTCAAGGGCAAATACTACAGCTAGCAGCTCTTTCTCCGTAACCGTATAGTTACGCTGAGCCTCGTCAAGTGTCTTGCTAGCGTAGTAGATGACCACGGGTTTCCCGTCAGCTTTCTGCCCCAAAACCGCTCCTACAGCGAAGTCGGATGCATCGCACATGATCTCAAAGGGTTGAGACCAATCAGGGGACTATAGGATCGGGGCTTGGGTGACTCGGTCACGCAGGATCTCAAATGCTTGAGTGCATTCCTTGGAAATTTCGAAAGGCACATCCTTGGAGAGAAGAGAAGTCAAGGGGCGCGCGATTTTCGAGAAATCTGGAATGAAGCGGCAGTAAAAACCGACGTGCCCTAAAAAGGAACGGATGTCCCTGATCGAGCTAGGCATAGGAAGGTGAGAAATCAGATCAACCTTAGCTCGGTCCACTTGGATGCCTTTTTCCGAAATTGAGTGTCCCAGGACAATTCCCTCAGGCACCATGAAATGGCTCTTTTCCCAGGAAAGAACCAAATTCACATCGATGCACCGCCTGAGTATCTGGACCAAGTGTTGGAGGCAATCGTCGAATGATGCTCCGAAAACTGAAAAGTCATCCATGAAGACTTCCAGATAATCACTTACCATATCTGAGAATATGGCAAGCATGCATCGCTGAAAAGTAGCGGGTGCATTGCAAAGACCGAAAGGCATCCTTCGGAAAGAGTATGTTCCGAAGGGGCAGGTGAACGTGGTCTTTTCATGGTCCTCAGGATGGATTGCCACCTGGTTTTAATCGGAGTACCCGTCAAGAAAGCAGAAGAACCTATTTCCCGCAAGTTTTTCGAGAATTTGATCAATGAAGGGTAGTGGGAAATGATCCTTCTTCGTAGAGGAATTGAGTCGGCGGTAATCTATACAGACTCTCCACGAGTTGGCTAGTCGGGTAGGAATGATTTCTCCGGTCTCAGTCGTTATAGTGGTGAGTCCTGCCTTCTTGGGCACGACCTGAATGGGGCTCACCCAACGACTATCGGAGATCGGGTAGATAATTCCGGCATCTAACCACTTGATGATCTCCCTTTTCACGACCTCCTGCAGATTGGGGTTTAAGCGTCTCTGCATTTCACGAGAAGGTCGTGTGCCCTCTTCTGAATAGATATGATGAGTACAATAGGAGGGACTTATTCCAGTCAAATCATCGAGAGTCCACCCGATGGCTCTGCGATGTTGCTGGAGAACAGTAATCAGACGGGATTCCTGTTCGGGATTGAGGTTGGAATTGATAATCACAGGAAGGGTCTGATCGGAACCCAAAAAGATGTATTTCAAGTGAGCAGGAAGAGGCTTTAACTCGAGGACAGGGTTTTCAGCAGCAGCGGGTGGTTCAATGTAGATGTGAGGTTCAAGGGTGGGAGTTACTGGGTTGTGTATGTCTGGATTCGACTCCTCTGTTTGCGGGTCAAGATCCTTCTATGGTTGATGAGGCATAATCGAGTCATTCTGGAAGTGTGATTCGTCAACCAAAGTCCTGACGTCACAAATTTGTTCGATGACACCGCAATTAATTCCTTGTTAGGCCTTAAATATATCAATTTTCAGTGTTTGATCTCCAAACTTAAGCTCTATTTGGCCCTCCTCACAGCTGATGTTGGCTCTAGCAGTAGCCAAGAAAGGTCTCCTTAGAATGATTGGTGTATCCCTAGGGTTCTCAGGTGCGTCCATATCTAAGACTATAAAGTCCACTGGGAAATAGAAATCCCGCACTCTTACGATAACATCCTCGAGAATCCCTTTTGGTGACTTTATAGATCGATCTGCTAATTGTAATGTCACCTCGGTTGGTTTTAGCTCAGATTCTTCTAGATGGTCAAGTAAGGATGTGGGTATCAGGTTTATGGATGCACCCAAGTCTAGCAATGCTCTATCAAATTGGGTACCACCTATCTTGCAGGAAATCAGGGGAGTACCAGGATCTTTTGCCTTGGGTGGGAGTCTACTGAGGATTACAGAGTTGACTTGCTCTGACAGAACAATTAGGCTCCCTCCCTTGGTTCGCGGCTTACGCTGGGGTGTACATAAATTCTTTAGAAATCGTGCGTAAGCTGGTACGTGGCGGATTGCATCCATCAAGGGGATGTTTATGTGGACCTGTTCAAAGAGCTTGACTAGGTCCTCCTCAGGGGCCACGGGTTTGGTAGTCTTCTTTCCCTTGGTCAAGGCCTCGGGAAATGGGACCTTAGGTGGTTCTTCTAGGATAGGTCCAGGTAGTGGATCCGGGACAGGGGTGGGGACGTCCTGGATTACTGTCCTAGGCTTGGGATTAATACACGGCTTGGAGTGGTTCGGATGAGGTGGGTCTTGGGTTTCCTTACCACTACGGGTTGTTACGGAATTAAGTCCTGCCTGGTTTTGGTTGGGATTGGGTAAGATAGCTTGCTGCTGGTAACCTGCAAAAGAAATGGAGGCCTCTATCCCGTCAGGTGAAGGAACAGAGGGGGCCTGATAAATCATATGGGCATGGCCTGGGTTTGGGTTCATAACGCGCCGTTGGGTTGGCACGTTATTAGGATTAGGCAGAGGTTGGGAGGGAAGAGTACCTGGCTGGCGAGAGTTTGCCAACTGGGTCAATTGGTTACGAACCTCTGTAAGTTCGCCCTTGTGTTGTTTTTGGATAGCCGCATTCGTTCTTTGAATGTCAGCCAGGGTCTGAAGGATAAGGGACATTTGATCCTGATTCGGCCCAGATGGGTAAGTAGGGTTGGGCCGAGGCTGAGGCGGCTGGTGAGGACGAGGGTGTGGGCTGGGCTGGAAGGATGATCTTTGGATTTGGGAATTTCCTACCCACTGAAAATTGGGATGGTTTCGCCATCCAGGGTTGTAGGTGTTGGAGAATGGGTCGTTCTGGATAGCGTGGAGGTCCTCGCAGGTCTGAGGAACCTCCAGAGAGTCTGAGAAAGAGGGAATGGAATTCCCCTAGTAGGTGTAGAAGGAATCGGAAGGACCACCGGGCGAAGATTCGGATGATGGGTCCATCCTAGGAAAAGATCGATGGAGAATGTTTTGCACAGTTTCCCTTGTGGAAGGAGGCTGTGCGAAAGGGTTATGCGCAGAGGTGGCTCGCTGCAAATGCTGAGTCAGCTCGTCCACCTTCTTTTCGATAATTGAGACCTTGTCCAATCGACTGGCCATTAATTCCAGGTCGACTGATGCGGACAGGCCCTGCGTCTCATGTGCTCCCCTAAGATTCGTCGATGCGCGGGTATTCGTCCTGTTGAATAATCCCATGGAGTCATTGTTGATGGAGTTCTCGCACATGTTTTCGGGAATCTCCCACACGGTGTCTTCATGTTGACCCATGATATTTCCTCCACAGGTTGCATTGACGAAAAGACGGATGTCCTCACGGAGTCCCTGGTAAAAAGACTGGACTTGTTCCCATTTAGGAACTCCGTGATGGGGGCACTTTCTCATGAGATCCTGGAAACGATCCCATGCCTCATGGAGAGGTTCTCCTGATTGTTGAGTGAAGTGCATAATCTGATGGCGCAAGACGTTGGTCCGACCAACGGGAAAAAACTTCTTCAAAAACTCGGATTGAAGTTCTTCCCAAGTGTTGATCGGCCGGGTCTGAGTTTGATACCAATGGGCGGCCTTGTCCATAAGAGAAAAGGAGAACATCTTCATGAGAAGAATATCCCGATTTTGCGCCTCTGACCCAAAAGTTTGGGCCAGATGCTTTAGCTGTTTGATGTACTGGAAGGGATCTTCGGAATTAAGCCCATGGAATTTAGGTATAGCATGAATCATGTTGGGCTTCAATTCGGAATCAGGTCCTCCAGTCGGGATTCTGACCCGAGGCTCAATAGCCATCGCAGCAGGATTGTAGTGGTCCCGCATCATAGGACGCTGTGGTGGGTGCACGAAGTTTTGGAAGAGGTCGTTGAGTCGCTGGAGCTGGTGCTCCAGATTGTTTTCTTCCTCAACTGGCTGAGCCATGATGGGGGAAGAAGAAGAACTTGGTTCTGAATCAGAAGAGAGAATAATGTGAGGGGGTTGCTGCACAAACACAGGCGTCGAGGCTTGGCCTTGACGAGAGTGAATTTCTAAAGGAGGTCTTAAGGGTGGTCTTAAGGACCTCCTACCATACATGCACTGTTGGAAGAGATGAGTTTAGAAGGTGCTGGACCCAATCAAGACACCCAAAAATGTGTTGGGTGACTATAGAGGTGCGGGGCAGATGGACCCCTTGATCAGAAAGATCGTCCACCTGAGAATTACCTGGGCAGCCAGAGAGGGAGAGTCCCGCAAAGACCCCTACACGGTAGAGCGTCCCCACGAGTTACAGGGTTTCCCCCACCCGACCTCTCTTGTCACTGCGGTTCTAGGTAGACCAGAATGGGGATCTTGACCTCTTAAGTCTACCAATTTTTAGGTTAAGATTAGGGTGCTTAAAGTTACACTTGAACTTTAGTTCTTTGAGTGCAAAGAGTGACCTAATTTAAGGTTGGTTGACCCAAGGGGGCAACTTTACCTCTTGTTTCTGTTGAGAGTTTTTTTTTTTTGGGTCTTGTCTTTTAGGGTTCAAGTGTTTAGAGAGCCAATTGTTTTGGGTTTTTCTTTGAATAGGTATTTTCAGACAAGGGCTTGGGCACACTTCATTTGGTTTTCTCAAATCTTGCTTAAGAAGTGTGTCTCTAAATCCCTAGTGTTGGATCCTAGGTTGGCTCTACTTGGTCCAGTTAGCTCTTTGTTGGGTAATTAGGGCTCAAGCAAGAATGTGTTAGCCCTTAAATACCCTTAATAGTGTGCAGTAATAATGGGTTGAAAACATGCAACTTTTGATGGTTTACTGAGTATAGAAGACAGGTTAGACCTATATTGCTTGTTCTTTTCTTTTCTTCCTCTTTAGAGCTTAGGGATTGAGAGGATAGAATTTTACCTGTCCTTGGAGTGGTTGTTGTGCGGTTGCTTGTCTTCTCGATTTTCTTGTATTTTCCTGCACAACAAAGGGGAGATCGTTAGTAATGTAAAAACAGGAATTTGATTATCTCTAGAATAGCCGTTGCTCCCCGGCAACGGCGCCAAAAACTGGTGACGACCTTCCTCTATAGTTTTATTATTTCGTCGTAGTATAGTATAGAGAAGTGATTACCAGTTTAATATAATTTGTTACTCGGAAATAAAAGAGTTCCCGAGGTCGAACTCAGGGAGTAAGTTGTATTCTAGAGATACAAATTCAAAAAAATATTACAAAAATAAAGAGAGAGAGAGAGAGAGGGAGAGATAAAAATTTGATTTCTTCTTTCTTCCTCTTTGTTTTCTCTTCTCTTTGGATTTTGGTTTTTCTTCTTTGTTTATCTCCTGGTGGTCTTCTTCTTTTGCCTTCTGTTCTTCTTATTTCTTCTTTCTTCTTTCTGCCTCAGCTGTAAAGCTTTTCTTCTTGCGGTCCCTTGCTCAGCGGCACGGCTTCTTCATTCTCCTTCTTTCTCTGCAGTCCTTTTTCTGCAGGGCGTCGTCTCTCCTTCTTTCTTCTTTTTCTTTCTGTCTTCTTTATCTGCAGCAGTGGGTTGATGTTCTTCTTCTTCTTTCAGCTCTTGTTTCTGCTTGTCTCTTTCTTTTTCTTTTCCCTTGCGGTCCTGTTCTTCTTCCTCTTTTCTGCCTTCAGAGCGTCGTCTGATTTTCCAATCAGATGACTTAAACCACCGCTGCTACAGTGCTCCTCCTTCCTTCAGCTTTCGTCGTCCTTCTTCTCTGCCTCGCTCGTCTTCTTCTTCTTCGCCTGTGCCTGCACACTTCAAAGCTCTCGTTAGCGGGCAAAAACCTACTCTACCCCCCCCCCCGCGTTTCTCTCTCACAGAATCCGCTCTTAGGAAAGCTCTCCCAGAGCTGCCGGGTAGTCGGGTACGGGTCGCGCCCGGGTCCAGGCCCACCGGCGTGCGTGGTGGGCGAGGAGTGCAGGTCGGGCTAAGTCGGGTCGGGCCAGGTCCGCGAGGCGTGCGTGCGGACGAGGCCGGGTAGTCGGGCGGGTGAAGGGGACCTCACCCCGTGTGCTGAGGCGATAAGCCTCCAGCACTTTTTCACTTTATACCGCTGCGCTCCTTCAGGGCCTTCCGAGGTGGGACTAAATGTCCCACCCCAATTTGACGCCTGCGCAGAGGAGGCAGCGGCGGTCGAGGCTTCGCACGAGGGCTTCGCGCAAGGGCTTCGCCTCAACTGCAGCCTGACGCTTTGCGAAGACGCCTCGCGCAGCCTGGGAGCGTGACCTGGGCGTGGCGCACCTGGGGCAGCAGGTGAAGAAGCTGCTTCGCTTCAACAATGGTGGCGGCGAGCGCAGGTACCTGCCCACAGAGAAACGGCCTCTCGGCCCAATCAGAAACGCGGAGGACCTTCGCCGTGGCACGGCGAAGGTGGTCAGGGGGTGTGCAGGCGGTGGGGCGGAGCCTAAGGGCCGCCCTAGGTCAAACTGCAGGTTAGGAGGTGGGTTTGTTCGGTGGAGTTGCAGAGGGTGATTTGGGGGAAGTGGGTGGGCGGAGGTTGATCAGGGTGAGGAGGCGGAGGTTCTGCGGTGGTCGGCGAGCCGTGTGGGTTGCTGTAGTGATGGGAGCGGGTCGCCGGAGCAGGGGCCGGAGGTGGAGAAGGTGAGGGCGATTGGTCGGATCGGGGTAACAGTAAAGATGTAAAGTGAGGAAAAGGAAGAGGGGAGGAAGAGGAGGAGTTCTACCTACTTAGCAGGACGAGGAGGGGACGGAGCAGGCGACAGTCGTATCGACTGTCGCCGGAGAAGAAGCTGCCCAGGGGAAGGGGCGGCGGCGAGGAGAGGGCCGGAGAGGCGCCAGCTGGGTGCGGCGTGGCGCGGGAAGAGCGAGGGAGAGCAACCCTGCAACTGGTAGTGCGGCAGAGCGACGAGGTGGAAGAGGGGAGGCTACCGGAGCTGGAGGGCTTCCTGTCGGAGTGGGAAGAGAGGAAGTAGGGGTCTTTCTCCGTCAGGACCCAGCTCCCCCGAACGGTGGAGCGACGGGGGATACTTATAGGGTAGAATCAGAGAGGAGGGCGGAGGGAGACGACGTGTCTCCCTCGCCGGAGGACGTCGGAGATGGAGACCCATCCCGTCCGTGCATTCGCACGGCCGGCATGGTGGGTTGCAGCGACCAGGGGGTGTCCCTGCGACGGCTGACGACGCAGGGCACCCCCGGTTTACTTGCCAGACCCTCCCCCTTACCCTGCGCGGCGCCATGCTCCACGCAAGGTCGCCGGAGCATGGTGTCGGTCAGGTTTTGGCAGGAGGGACCTGAATGCAAAGAACGAAGGAGAGTTAGGGGTAGAAATGTGAGGGTTCAAAAGTTGAGGGTCAAAAAGTAAATAAATGAGGACCAAAGTGTAAAGTTGGTCGAGAAGGTTTCCTCCTAGGCTGAAGTTTTTATACATGACTAATTGGGGCCTAAGGATTATGATGGTGAATTTTATTTCCAGATTAAACCTTGTTTGATCGGTCAATTTATGTAAAAACCCAAATTAAGTTGTTAATTGGGCATGGTTCTCAATGTAGGTCAAAATGGGTTCCTAAGGCCAAATTGAAGGTTCTAAACCCTAGAGGTTATTTTTCTATGAATTTTAGAGGGTTTAGTTGATTTTTTACTTTGCCTCGAACCTCGTGAATTGAAGTGGGTTTGTTTTAAGGTTACAGATTATCATTTGGTTCCTTGGAATTGCTGTAGCCTTTGTCAGATCATCCCACTTTCCTTCTTATTTGGTTTGTTTGACCTATGTTTGGATCCTAAATTACCCTGTATGCAGATTATACTGGTAAAATTGCATTTTCACCCCTTATGACTTATTTTCTCCTTAAACTCAGAATTCTCTGAGTTAAGCCTTTCCTTGAGTTATGTAGGAGCTTTTATGCTTTGTATTAGGTCAAAATGAGCTAGTTATGGCTCATGATGAGGTTCTCATCAGAAGGGGACCTCACCCCGTGATCTGAGGCAAACAGCTTAAGGCACTTTTTGCCTTTAAGCGCTTGCTTGCCTCGGTGAGTTTTTGAGGTGGGACTAAATGTCCCACCTCAATTGGACGCCCGCACGGAGGAGGCAGCGCCCAATCGAGGCTCCACGCGATGGCTTTGCCCCAACTGCAGCCTGGGACTTCTTTGCGGAGATGCCCCGCGCAGCCTGGGAGCCTGACCTGGGCATGGCGCGCCTGGAGGAGCAGGTTGAGGAAGCTGCTTCACTCGACAATGGCGCGGCGAGCGAAGTACCTGCTCACAAGGAAACGGCCTCTCGGCCTAATCAGATACGCGGAGGACCTTCGCCGTAGCACGACGAAGGTTATCGGGGGGTCTGCAGGTGGCGGGGCGGAGCCTAAGGGCCCCCCTAGGTCAAACTGCAGGTGGCGAGATGGGTTTGGTCGGTGTGTCTGCAGAGGGCGATTGGTGGGAAGTGGAAGGGCAGAGGTTGATCAGGGTGAGGAGGCAGAGGTTCTGTGAGGGTCGGTGAGCCGTGTGGGGTGGTGGAATGACGGGAGCGAGTCGCCGGAGTTTGGCCGAAGATGGAGAAGGTGAGAGTGTTTGGGCGAGGTCGAGGGCAACAGTAAAGATTTACAGTGAGAAAAAGAAAGAGGGGAGGAAGAGGAGAGCTTATACCTACTTAGCGGGACGAGGGGGGGCTGGAGTAGGAGACAGCCGTATCGACTGTCGCCGGAGAAGAAACTGCCCAGAGGAAGGGGCGACGGCGAGGAGAGGGTCGGAGAAGCGCGTGCTGGGTGTGGCGCGGCGCGGGAAGAGCGAGGGAAGGCAACCCTGCTGCTGGTAGTGCGGTAGGGCGACGAGGAGGAGGAGGAGAAGCCGCCGGAGCAAGGGGGCGTCTGTCGGAGTGGGAAGAGAGGAAGTGAGGGGGTATCTCCGTCAGATCCGAGCTGGGAGGAACGGCGGAGCGACGGGGGTATTTATAGGGGCAGAACCAGAGAAGAGGGCGGAGGGAGACGACGTGTCTCCCTCGTCGGAAGAAGGAGACCCATACTATCCGTGCGTTCACATGGACGGTATGGGTGGTTGCAGCGCTCATGGGGGTGCTCCTGGGACGGCTGACGACGCAGGGCACCCCCGTTTGACCTGGCAGACTCCCTCCCTTACCCTACGCGGCGCCATGCTCCGAGCAAGGTCACCGGAGCATGGTGCTGCTCAGGTTTTGCAAGAGGGACCTAAACGCAAAGAACGAAGGAGAGTTAGGGGCCAAAATGTGAGGGTTCAAAAGTTGAGGACCAAAACATAAATATATGAGGACCAAAGTGTAAAGTTGGTTAAGAAGGTTTCTTCTTAGGCTCAAGTTTTTATACATGACTAATTAGAACATAAGGATTCTGATGGTGAATTTTATTTCTAGGTTAAACCTTGTTTGACTGGTCAATTTACGCAAAAAGCCAAATTAAGTTGTTAATTGGGCATGGTTCTCAATGTAGGTCAAAATAGGTTTCTAAGGCCAAATTGAAGGTTCTAAACCCTAGATATTATTTCTATATGAATTTTAGAAGGTTTAGTTAATTTTTTCTCTACCTCGAACCTCGTGTATTTAAGTGGGTTTGTTTTTAGGGTTATAGGATGTCATTTAATTCTTCGGAGTTGCTGTAGCCCTTGTTGAGTCATTTCATCCCACTTTTCTTCTTATTAGGTTGTTTTGACCTATTTTTGGACCCTGAGTTATCCTGTTTTCAGATTGGATTGGTGAAATTACATTTTTACCCCTCAGTTTATGTTTTCTTTGCAAACTCGGAATCTCTCTGAGCCAAGCCTTTCAAAGGTTATGTAGGAGCTTTTTCTTGCAAATCAGGGTTAAATGGTGCTAGTTTTGGGTTTGTGACGAGGTTCTCATCAAATATGTTAAATTATGGAACCATAAATTGAACCTAGGACATTGCATGAATCCTAGGAATGAGAAAACTAGATTGTATGATAGATCCTAGGATATGGCATGAATCCTAGGATGGGAGAACTAGTGGAATGTATGAATACTACAGTCTTGGAAAAAAATGGAATGGAACAAATAGCTGCCTGTAAATTGAATTAACAGCTACCTGATATGAATAAATAAACGTGAACATGGATTGTAAGAACGTGAAACTGGAAAGTGAGACCTAGCTGATCTGAGTTAAAAGAGCTGGAACCCTATGGGGAATTAGGAGTGGAACTCCTGGAAAGAGAAAGGAATGGAACTGAGAAAGAAAGACGTGGTAGTGTGCTGTCTCTTGGGTACGTAGTACCAAGGGAAGTACCTGTACCTGTTTAGTACAGAGCGGAGCCAGCCGCCCCAGGGACCCGGGGTTAGGACTGGCCACTTTGTACCGACTTGCTGGCCCTCGTGTATGTAGTACCGAGGAGAGCTACTAGTGTAGGGAGGTACTAGCTACCCCACGGGCCCCGGGGTTCTACTAGCCTCCTACACCGACTTGTTAGGCTCACTAGGCAAACCAGGGTAGTCAGGCGTGGGTGCGCGGACTGTGGAGGGGCAAGGCCCCTATTTGGTTACTGTGGAGGGGTTCAACCCCTATTACTGAGAGGGCTCTGCCCTGTACTGGTTCCGTGCTGTGCTTTGGGCGCACCCGTTAGCGGAAACGACTGACCGTGTGCCAGTGTGGGTTAGCTACCTGTGCGTTTATCGCGCGTGTCGTAGTCACCGTTACGCCTGTCCATGACCTTGGGGTGGTTGACTGAGAGTAGGATCACCATGGGAGACTCTCCCGACCAGGAGAGCACCACGTGCTACTTCTACTTTTTGGAAAAGACTGCAATCAAGATCGTTCCCACGAGGAACATTCGAGATCAAGTGAAGGATCTGAGAAATAGATAAATTTTGAAACAATAGAAAGACGTAAGTAAAGGAAGAAAGAAAATTAAAACAGCTACTGTACACTTTACTATTTCTTTAGTTTAGCTGCCACTTTGCTCAGCGTTTTGCTGACGTGTTACACTCGTTACGTTTCAGGACCAGGTGTTGAGCAGCCAGGGTCAGCGGCTGCAGAGGACGCTGGGCCGAGTAGGGTCCAGTAGAGTACCACTGTTCACTTGTACCTCTTTTTGGTTCCACTGTAGTGAGTAGTTCTTGTTACCGCTGTACTTTTCTTTACCTGCAGTTCATATTTTGTTTTGAATGTTGTTCTACTGTTGTGGTGGTATATACTGTAGTGGGTTCTTTCCTTACTGCTGTATTTTCTTACTGTTAGTTATATTCATGCTGAATGTGGTTTATTTTACTGCTCTTTTGGTTACTTCCTCGTTGGACGACCAGGTCTTGGGATTAGTCGAGTTAGTCCGGTTCTCGTGTCTCGTAGGGACTCGGGAATCGGGTCGTTACACACATTGATTGGCGACGATTTGAGCCCTTGAGACCACTTCTCGAGCTTGGAATTTGCGATCAAAGGTTGTGGTTTCGACACCGGTGACCGAGCTTCTTCTTTGCAACATCTCACTCATCCCACGCTGCAAGTGCTCTATAAACGAGCACCATCCTCCGCCGTTCCAAGGTGTGCAGAAAAAGGTCATGAATCTCCTCCTCTTCTTCCTCATGTGCCATTGACGTGCACCATGGAGCTTCTTCCTCCCCTTCTTCTGCCGCTCCTCCGACAAAATTGGTTGAGGCCTTCCCTTCCTCGTCACTCCACGAAGCTTCACATGAAGCTTCGGCCTCCAACTACACTTCCTTCGCTCCAATTTCTCCTCACATTTTCACGTCGACCACCCACATCCAACAAGTGTCCCTTCTCCCCTTTTCATCAAATTAGGTTAGGGTTCTTGTTTCTCTAGGTTCCAATTAGATTTCTAGAGCTCACAAGCTCAATCTGACCACCGCATCACCCTTATTGTTGAGTTGCGACTCATCATAGCTAAATCGTCTAAGTTAAGCTAGAAACGATGTTAAATACCATCAAATTAACACATAAAATTGGTTAAGTGTGGGAAATGGAGAAAAAAAACCTAAAACATCAATTTTGTGCTAAAAAAGCATAATTAAGTCATTAAATGAGATATTCTTTTAAATAAGGTTAACTAGTGATCCAAGTGCAAATTGAACATACAAATAAGCTCAAAATTCCAAATCAAAAGTGTAATTAACTTCCTAAATGTTCAATTAAGCTTCTATGAAAACTTGAGTGTATTTGGACATCATTAGAACCTTACAATAAAGGATTTACATTTAGGTTCTCAGTACATCACATTTCATCCTTAGAAAACTAACCAAGGACCTATTCATAGGATGCAGGAACCTTTTTGCAAGCCTTTAAGGATCTCTCTGTAACCATTCACAACCACTTATGGGCTTGCTTGCACTTTTTCTACCCCTTCGCTGAGGGTGTTCCTACAATCACCAAAAGAAACCCAGCGCACCTGCAGCCTGCGTGTGCACTGTAGCACGCGAAGAACACGGGTCATCATGGATGTCGATCTCCCTTTGCCTCTTGATTTGTGGCTCTATTTGATTCGGAGTTTCACGCGAATCGGCGCGTGTGGTCACCACTACCCCCAGATCCCATCCAACGACCACTTTTTGATTTGAAATGGCGCAGGCTCCTCTCCTCAAATCCTCACCACCCAAACCCCTTGCGCCTAATCTCACCATTGTGGTGAGTTTAATCACTCTTGAGTCTACTTAAGGAGCTCCCCTGATCGCATGCGTTTTGCAACGCTTTATCGTATTTTAAATCAATTTCGTTGCAGTATAGTCAAAAAAGCATATGAACAAATAACAATTTTATTACTCGAAAAGTCAAACTATCCGAGGTCGAACTCAGGGAGCAAATTAGTATTTTAAAAACTAAAATTACAACTTTGAAATTACTCAAAAGATATTCAATAGCGCAATTCAATGTTTATGAATCTAAAAAGAGAATATGCAAAAAGAGGAGCGATTGAATGCTCTCTTTTCTTCTTCCCTGATGTCTTCTTCTTTTGTGGATCAAACGTCTGATTCAGAATTAGACGTCTTAAACTCGTGTTGCTACAGTACTTGACCTTTCTCTTTCTAATTTTTGCCTTCTCCTTCTTTCTTCTCTCTCTGCTGCGGCTGTGCTTCTCTTTGGCTTCTTCTTCTGTTCTTTATTGCCTTCCCTTGTCTTCTTCCTCTGCTATCTTTCTCTGTTGCGTCTCCTCCTTCTTCTTCCTTGGCCTCTGCAGTCTTCTTCAGCCATACCTCCTTCTTTTTCTTCTCTTTCCTTGAACTCTCAAGCCTTTCTTCTTCTCTTCCTCTGCCGCTCCTCTGCCTTGAGTTCTCCTTCCTTCTCTTTTCTTGCACTCTCAAGCCTTTCTTCTTCTCCTCCTCTGCCGCTCCTCCGCCTTGAGTTCTCCTTCCTTCTCTTTTCTTCTTCAGCCGCACCTTCTCCTTCCTTCTTCTTCTGTTCTTTATTGTCTTCCCCTGTCTTCTTCCTCTACTGTCTTTCTCTACTGTGCCTCCTCCTTCTTCTTCCTTGGCCTCTGCAGTCTTCTTCAGCTGTACCTCCTTTTTCTTCTCTTTCCTTGCACTCTCAAGCCTTTCTTCTTCTCTTCCTCTGCCGCTCCTCTGCCTTGAGTTCTCCTTCCTTCTCTTTTCTTGCACTCTCAAGCCTTTCTTCTTCTCCTCCTCTGCCTCTCCTCTGCCTTGAGTTCTCCTTCCTTCTCTTTTCTCCTTCAGCCGCACCTTCTCCTTCCTTCTTCTTTTGCCTTAGCTTCTCTACGGCTGCAGTGCTATCTTCCTTCTCCTGCTTAGCTTCTCCTTTCTCTTCCTTCACCTTCTTAGCTTTCTTCTTTTCCCTGCACACACGAGAGAGTGCAAAACCTATCCCCTACCCTCCCCCGCATCTCTCTGTCTCTCTCTCTCTATTTTACTCTTAGGATTGCTCTTCCAGAGCTAGGTAATCCAGTCGGGTCAAGCGCACCTGGGTCCAAGCGCACCCGGGTCCAGGCGCACCAGCATGGGTGGTGCGTGAGGAGTGCAGTGTAAACAGGTTAGCCAGGTCCGCATAGGGGTGACCGTGAATGAGGCAGGTGAGGGCGAGGGGACCTCACCCCATGACTTGAGGCACTAAGCCTATGAGACTTTTTCAACTTATATCACTGCTTCCGCTCTTAATCTTCTGAGGTGGGACTAAATGTCCCACCTTCTTCGCAAGCGCCCCCGCAGCAGAAGTCTTCACGATGTGTGGGACTTGGACTCCAATAGCTGGGCTGATAGTGTGCACGAAAGAAATCCGCATTGTCTGGGACCTGGAGCCTGGACCCTAGGGTCTTGGATGAAGCTCTCGAGCTTCTTCGTGCCTGCTTCAGTGGCAACGGAAACCTAAACCCTATCCACAAGCAAACGGCCTTGTGGCCTTGTCAAAATACACAGGAAGCTTCGCCTTGACACGGCGAAGGTGGGACAGTGGTTGGTGTGGTGCGGGGTGGCCTGAGAGTGCTTGCCTTGGTCATCCTGTGTGTGTAGATGTGGGTGTGTTCGAGGGACGTGGTGGGGGCATGTGGCGATGAATGGAGAGAGGGGTTATGGTCAGTGAGATGTGGCGGAGCTTGTGAGGTGGTTGGCGAGGTGGGTGGATGAGTGGAGTAGCGAGAGTGCCTCGCCGGTGGCTGGCCGGAGATGGGAATAATGGTGGTGTTCTGCGGTGTCGAGGGGATAAAAACAGTAATAGAGATAGGGGAAATAAAATGGAGGGGGAGAGGAACTTATCTGTGGTGATTGGAGTGAAGGGGAGGCAGAAGGGCGGACGACACGTATCTGCCGTCGTCGAAGATGAAAGCTCTGAGATCGAGAGGCGACGACGACGAGTAGGCCAGAGAGACTAGTGCGGGTACGGCGCGATGTGGAGGAGCGAGGTGGAGAAGACTCTACCACTGGTATGGTGGTAGAGTGACAAGAGGAGGGAGGAGATGTTGTCGGATTAGGCCTTTCTCTTGGTTAGTGATCCCTTGAATTAGGCCTTTCTCTTGGTTATGTAGAAGCTTTTGTTCTAATTTTTTTGGTCAAAAAGAGATAGTTAGGGCTTATGATGAGGTTCTGATCAATGCACGCCCATCGCTCCTCCACCCTGAGCGATCCCTTCTTCCATACCTGCAGCTCTTCTCATCCCAAGTTCGTCCGCCTGTTGTGACAGGGCAAGCTTACTTCCTCCTTTCAATCGCCACCAGCCAACCGGGTGGCGGACCTAAGACATCTTCGTCAGCTGCTGGTCTCCCTTCCCCGTTCGTCGTCATCAGCCGACTGGCGGGTGACCTTAGACATCTTCCTCCAGTTAGATGGATTTACTGCTTTCCTAGTGTAGTTTACTTGCTTTCTAGGAGTAGGAGTAATTAGAGATTTGTGTGACAATTGTTAGTGTAGTTTAGGAGTAGATAAAGTAGATCCCGTGATGGATAAACGATTCGTATAAAAAAATGTCGTTGTTGTAGTATGTGTTACAAATACAAACCGTTATCGCGTCAATTTTATTTAATTACATAATTTTTACTGGTTTATTCCAGGTTGTTCACTGGGAGGCAGTTATTGATATACATCACTCTCTAAATCCAAGATTATTCTTTAATTTAAAAAATGATTAATTTTATATACAATCAATAATGAATGAATGAATGAATCCATAAAGAATGAATTAAAGGTTTCATTATGTACAAAAAGAGTCAATGAAAATGCTTGCAAAAATCTTCTTACAAACAAGCATCAAACAATACTTAGATATACTCTATACTGTCTATTTATAAGTTATATTACTAATACTTACATAAATATACATTCCTAACTAATATTACATATCATACTAACTTAACTTAATATACTAACATATACAGTAACAGATATAGAAGCTACAATGACAGATACAAACATCGCTGGACCCCAGAAAAACTATATACAAACTCTAAAGTAGAAACTAGGGTCTATAGCGACAGTTATTTTACTTTTAGTGATAGTTTATTCTATTAGTGAAAATATGAAGTTACTTATATACATATATATAGCTATATTACTTACCTATACATACTATACAACTTATTTATTTTACTTATACATATTATTTACATATACCATACATACAGATATACGTTATACATATATACTTCTCTTCTTCTATTACTTCTTAAGTTCTCTACATTCTTCTTCTTCCTTATCCAAACATTTAGCTGTTTACTCTTCTGTGCTTAATGAGTCATTAGGGCCTTCTAACTTAGCAAAAATTTGTTAATTGGCGGGCACACCTTTCGAGGGATATACAGCATCCGAGGCAAGTGGGACCAGACCTCTATTAAGCGTGTCCTAATTTCTTAATTAGGTCGCTTAATTACGTTTTCAGCTCAGATTTGGGCTTAATCAAGCCCTCGCACAGTAATCGACCCTCAGCCACACACACATGCTCAGAATATGCTCAGGTAAGTATGCTCAAATGTTCGATTGTTTCGAGCACCCCGTGCCCGTGACGATTGGACTATGCATTGCAGAAAAAAAACTTAAAGCGCTAAGAGTGCTTGCACGCCCACAATGTGGGACTAATCCGACGCCTGCGCAGCGCTAGAATCAGGCGACTACTGCTAATTTTACGATTTTGGCCCTCAATTCGAGGGTCATACTTTATTAGATATTAAAAATAAATTATGTGAAAATAAAGTATTTACATAGTACTATACAATTGTACAATTAATTTGAAATTTTAATTATATTTACTATATAAATAAATTAGTTAAAGTATACAGTTTATACATAACAGATTTTAGATTTTATTCTTTAATTACGTATAAATTAGCTATTATATGATCTAATTGACCTTATACAGAGTTAGTAAATATGTTAAGGTATTTAATAGATATTTTTATTGTATTTTACAAGCTTTATTTCTATTTATTTAAATTTAATTAGTATAATTTTAGACTATTTTAGTTGTAAATTAAGTTTAAATAGTATAGACAATATAAATATACTTAAATTAGCTTAAATTACTTAAAATACATTAGTACAAATATACAGTATAGGTTAGTTGAATTATAACTTCAATTACTAATTTATTTTAATCTAATCTATTAACTTAACTACTAACTTAATAAATTAATTATTTATTTTGTATATATAATTAAATTAAGGTATAGGGTTTAATATGTTTATAATATACATATAAATATATATATACAGGATTATAAATTAATATGGTTATTTATAGAGGGTATTAAATTACTTAGCTGTTAGTACATATATATTAGTTTAATTAATAATTAGTTATATAATTAAGATATATACAGTATAATCTAACTTAGGTATTTAATTTACATTATACAATATATACATAAGTTATTTATATTATAAATAAGTATAATTTTCATTATAGATAAATAGGCTTACAAAGTAGCTTATATATACATTTATATACATAGTATACAAGGGACTTTTTTAGTTATTTTTAAAATTTTAGCTTTTTATGGATTTTATATCTGTTATGGAGATAGGTCATGAGAGGGAAAGAAATAGATGAGGAGAAAGAGATGTTTTTGGTATTTTTGAGTGTAGTTTCTTTTATTAAGTTCCATGGTATACATAATAGTCGACTGGTAAATTCTACTAAGTCGAGGGTTCGGAATACCATGAAACTTGGTATGAACTTAGGAAAATACCTAATCTTCAATTAGACAGGTTTATTTTATTTTTTGAGATTTTTTACATGATTTTTATTTAATTCCAAAGTTCACTCATTCTAGGCCTTTCAAAGGATTTTCTAAGGTGTCCTAAGGCTATAAAATGAGACCTAAGAGTTTAAGAGGCAGTAAACTGCCTCAACTGTCTCAACACAATATATAGGAAAGGATACAAGCATTTAAGCACACAAATCAATGTGGACTTCATTTAATTCTACTTGTTGGACAGTTAGGCCTTAAGTATAGCTGACAAAAGAGATTTAAACAAATGACAAGCATTCAAATGACGTTAAAAATGCATTGAAAATATATGATAGCTTGTACAAAATTCCTACACACCATTAAGCACAAGTCAGCTATCTAAAAGTTTAAAATCTACACCTACTGTCCACCGAGCTATCCAGACAAGAATAAGGCAACAAGAACAACAACAGCAAGAATAAAGCAACAAGAACAACAACATCAAAGTAGCTGTTGGAAACTTAGAACTGCAACTAACACTCACACTCTCAGAATACTACTGCAAACAGCAGTAGGAGCTGCTCAACAAACAATACAGCATGTAGGCCAGACTTAATTCCAGACGGCTTAACTGCTGCTGCAGTTAATCTATTTGAAGAAACCTAAGTCCACAACATGGAAGAAAGCTAAATTCAAAAACTTAACAACTTAAATCAACCAATTAAATCCCAGATCAGACTCAAGACAGCCTGATCAGGGATTCAAAATGATTGTTTCAGGCTATTACTTAGCTGGGATTTGGGGGAATGTAGCTACAGTGGTAGCAATTTACTCTGATTATGGGATTAAAAAACACAAAACAAAAATCACTAAATCAAATTCTGACAAGGGTTTAAATTCACATAAAAATCATTCTCAGATGTTCAACATCTTAAATCCAAGTTCCTTGTCACAAATATCACAACCATTCAGTCCATAAAAACTATTGATCTAACTCTTTCTAATGCTATAGACAGCATGCAGAAAGGGTTAGAATCAACACAAGAAATCCAGCTGAATCCCGGGATGTTACACATCTTAAGGGATATTGAGAATCCCTTAAGTGAAAATTAGATTCTCAGAAAAACAATTCAAATTAGAATCCCTAATAAAGCCTCAATCAACATGGTTGATCTTCCTTGGCTCTACAATGCATTCAACACAGTGAAATCCTCAAAAATAACATATCAGATTATGGCTCTTCTGAGATGAATTCTGACATCAGAATCATCTCAAATTCCCAGCCCATCAGTGAATCAAAATCAAAATTCTTCAGTTTGCAAGATCAAAACATTCAAAGCCCAAATGAATGAAAATCTTTGAAATCTAAATTCATAGAAAATCTGGCAAACTAATTCACTTTTTAACTCAGATCAGGGGCTTTTGTAATAAACATGGGATGAATGGGAAGCCCCTAATGTGATTTTCAACGCTAATTTCAGATCTGAGGTTAGAAACCAATCAGATCTGAAATTAGGTCTTATGAGTGGGTGGATTGCAAAATACAAATCAAGGGAATCAGAAATGAGGTGAAAACATGTAGAGGAAGAACAAAATGAACAATGATTGCGTGAATTTCTTCCCCTCTGATCTGGGATGATCAGAGGATGTGAAGGGGGAAATTTCTATGCTAAATCTACTCCTAATGCTACACTACAGGCACACATAGATCAACACTACTTCTAATTCTAATTCTACTGCTAATCTACCTATTTAATGCTACAGCTAATCTATAAGCATTAAAACTACTCTCACAGGAAGAATGGGACCAGTGGGTCATTAGCCGGCGGCTAAGGAGGAAGAATGGAGGGGGAAGAGCTCCAACAAAGTGAAAAGCCTGCTAGTGAGGCTTCTGAGTCATCCTCAAGTGCTACGTGATCCTTAGCGACGAGGAGAGTCGGAAAGAAGTCAGAGATTACATAGCCGGTGGCTGTGAAATCAGGGAATTGGTGAGGAGGAGAGACTGGAGTGGAAGAACGATTGCTAAGAAGGTAGGAGAGAGCGATCCCTTGTGCGTGCGACCACTAAGGTGCTTAAGTAGCAATCTCAGTGACTCAGATCACCGCGCGGGTGAAAATAGTCGTGAATGGTAAGGGCGGCGAGGAGGAGAGGAGAGAAGCACGCGGGCCTCCAAGTTGAAAACTGACCGTAGGATGGGATCTAGGGGTTGCGGTGAGCACACCACCGCTTTACGCAAAGCTTCGACTAAGATCGAGCAACAGATCAGGATCAAGAGAGAACGGACGGTCGAGATGCTTTGTGTTCTACACACACAGTGTGCATGCAGAGGCTCCAGGTGTCGGGTTTCTATTGGGTAATTTGCAGGGTCAGCCCCTTCTACGAAGGGGTAGAACATTTATAGGCAGGCCAATAAGTGATAGAGAATAGCAACTGAATGGTCCTTAAGGGCTTTCAAAGAGGTCCCTGCAGGTTACAAATAGGTCCGAGAAGGTTTTCCAACGAAGGAAATATGATGCATAAAGGACTTAAATGTAAATTCTAAGTTTCAAGGCCTTAATGATGTCCAAATGCCTTGAAGTTTTTATATGTGCTTAATTGAAATTTTAAGAAGTTAATTATACTTTTGATTTGGACTTTTAAACTTGTTTGTGTGTTTAATTTACACTTGGATCATCATTTGACCTTTTTCTCAAGGATATCTCAATTTATGACCTAATTATTCAATCTTAACACAGAATTTATGTTTTAGGTATTTGATGAGAACCTCATCATCAACCCTAACTAGCACATTTTGACCTAATAAATTGAACAAAAGCTCCTACATAACCTAAGAGAAGGCCTAAATCAGGAATTGTTAATTAGAGAATAAAACATTATATAAGGGGTAAAACTACAATTTTATCGTTGCAGTGCATGAACGAGATTTTTAAGGGTCTAGACATAGGTCAAGTGAATCTAATAAAGGAAAAAGTGGGATGGTTTAGTCAGAAAAGGGTTATGACAAAATTTGGGAATTAAATGACATTCTATAACTCTGAAACAAACCCACTTTAATTCATAAGGTTCCAGGTAAGATAAAAATCAACTAAACCCTCTAAAATTCATGGAAAAATATCATCTAGGGATTAGAACCTTTAATTTTACCTTTGGAACCTATTTTGACCTAGATTGAGACCACACCCAATCTTTGACCTAATCTGGATTTTTGTGCAAAATGTCTAGTCAAACGTGGTCAAACCTAAAATACAACTTCACCATTGGATTCCTTAGGTCCAAATTATTTTGATACCAAAATTTGGACCTATGGAAAGGTTGTCTTGACCCACTTTGCAATTTAACCCTCAAAATTACTTTCAGACCCTCAACTTTTTGAAACTCTTACAAATGCCCCCTAGCTTTCCCGTCGTTTTCTTCAATCAAATCCTTCTGCCACCTGCTGCGTAGGCCATACCTCAAGCGAGTTTGCATGGAGGATGGCGCCGTGCATGCATGGGGAGCCGGCCCCAGATTATACCGCATGGGCCGGCTCCCATGCCCTGTCGACCGCCACACCTCTCGTGCGAACGCGCGAGAGGTATGGGTCCCCAGCTACCACAACTCCGGTGAGGTTTTTCCTGCCGCTTTCGGGCACCTCGCGGCCGACCCTCGCCTATTTAAGGAGCGACACACCTCGCCGCATCCTTCAAGCTCCATTTGGCCTGAGCTACCCCTCCATTTCATCTCCTCCCAACTCCGGCCATTCGCCTAGAGCTTCTGATGACTCTCCTCTTCCTCTCTCGTCGCTCTGCCACAATACCAGTGGCAGAGCCACCTCCGCCGTCTTCCGCCATGTCACGTTGTACCTGCGGGCGTCCTCTAACCCTCTTCCTCGTCGTCGTCTCTCCCCCGTGGGCGCCTTCATCTCCGGCGACGGCAGTGCCAGCCGCTCGCCACCTCCACCTCCTCCGTTCACTCCTAACCTGCCAGCTAAGTTCCTCTCACCCTCCTCTTTATTTCCCCTCTGCCAATTTGTTATTTTGACCCTCGACAATCGCAGACCACCACCACCTTCTCCACCTCCGGCAAACCACCGGCGAGGTGTCTCCGTCACCTCCCCACACCCATCCACCTCGCCAGACCCCTTAGAAGCGTCACCTCCACCCACTGATCATCTTGTGACCCTCCACTGACCGCGCTACTCACTGACTCCTCCCCCCGAACAAACCCATTCACACAGACTCATATCGACCTAGGCATGCACACCTAGGCCATTTTGAGCCACGCCAACCCCCGCAGTACACTCGTCGTGCTTCGGCGGAGCCTCTTGGGCATTCTGACGTGGCCACGAGGTCGTTTGCATGATTTCAGGTTCGAAGGCTCGCCACCATTGACGCCAAGCTTGGAGAAAGCTTGCAAGCAGCTCCAGGTTTCCGCATCCCCAGGACACAGGCCCAGGTTGCACGGATTGCCTCCGTGCACAACTCTAGGTCTTCAGTTGGCATCGAAGACGTCAACTGGCGCTGAAATTGCTCACGCCTTCAGCTACGGGCTCACAGGCAGAAGGGTGGGACGTTTAGTCCCACCTCATGAGTTTTAAATCGCCTTGCGGTGCGTAAATTGAAAAAGTGACTAAGGCTTATCACCTCAGTCACACGGGGTGAGGTCCCAATCACCCGCTCACCCGGCCTCGTCCGCGACCACCCCTCGCGGACCTGGCCCGACCGGTTTGCCTAAGCCTAGCACACCTCGCCCACCACCGAATGCCGATGGGCCTAGTCCCGAGCGCATATACCCGACCCATATATCCAAGTAGGCTCTGGGAGAGCGAACCTATGAGAGAAATGGAGAGAAAAAGAAACGCGGGAAGGGTAGGGGTAGGTTTTGTTTAACCGGGTACCTATGCAGGGAAGAGGAAGAAGAAGAAAGAAGAGGACGCCGAAGAAAAGAAGAGCAGCAGAAGAAGAGAAGAGGAAGAAGCAACTGAGGACTTAATCGCTCCAAGGAGCTGAAGTAGAAGAAGAGGAAGAGGAGAAGCAAACTGAAGAAGGAGACGGAGAAAAAAAGAGAACAAGAAGAAGCCAAGAAGACCAAGTAGGAAAAGCTGAAGAAGAAGAAGAAGAAAGGAAAGGAAGAAAAAGAAGAAAGAGCAGGAGCTGAAGAACAAGAAGAGAATTATGGGGCGCTGCGGTGGGTTCATGAAATTCTGGAAGAGGTCATTAAGACGTTGAAGCTGGTGCTCGAGATTATTTTCTTCTTCAACACAGGTTGTGTCATGATGGAAGAAGAAGGAGAACTAGGTTCAGAATCGGAAGAGTTCTATGTTTAAGGGTTGTTGCACAAACAAGGGTGCCAAGGCTTGGCCTCGAGGAGAGTGGATTTCTAGAGGAGGTTTCAAGGACCTCCTACCAAACATACACTGAAATATTGGATGAGGTTAGAACGTGTTGGACCCAATCAAGACACCCAAAATATGTTGGGTGATTATTGAGGTTCGGGGCGGATGATATCCCTGGATCAGAAGGTCGTCCACCTGAGTATTACCTGGGTAGCCAGAGAGGGTGAGTCCCGCGAAGACCCCTACACGGTAGAGCGCCCCACAGGTTACAGGGTTTCCCCCACCCGACCTCTATTGTTACTGAGATTCCAGGTAGACCAGAATGGGAACCTTGACCTCTTAAGTCTACCACTTTCAGTTAAGATCAAGGTACTTAGGGTTCCACTTGAACTTTAAGCCTTTTGTGTGTAAAAGTGACCTAATTTAAAGGTTGGTTGACCCAAAGGATCAACTTCACCTCTTTGTTCCTTTGAGAGCTTTTTAGGTCCTTTCTTTTATTGTTCAAGTAGATTAAGAGCCTGATTTGCTTGGGGTTTCTCTTGGTTAGGCTTTTTTTTCTAACAATGGCTTAGGCACACCTCTTTTTGAAATTTTTTAATTCTTTGTTTAGAGGAAGGCATGTCTCTAAAACCCTTGCTTGGAATTCTAGGTTAGCTCTAATTGGTCCAATTTAGTTGCCTCAGAAATGGGTAACTAGGGCTCAAGCAAGAAGGTTTTAGCCCTAGCTACCTTAAGTGTATATGCAGTTAAGATGTGTTGAAAATAAAAATCAGGCAACTTTGTGAATTACTAAGTATGGAAGGCAAGTAACCCTATATTGATTTTTCTTTTGTTTTTCCTCTTTAGATTGTGAGGGGCTTAAAAGAGAGGGTTGATGGTTACCTGTTCCCTTGTTGCTATGCAGCTGCTTGTCTTTTCTTGAGTTCCTTTCCTGCAACAAACACAACAAAAGAGAGATTAAGTCAGTATAAAATCAAAAATTGTGATTTAAAGCTTCTAAAGTGCCCGTTGCTCCCCGGCAATGGCGCCAAGAAATTGATGGTCGATTTTCGCAGCGTTTTAAAAAGATACATTGTAGTATGTTGCGAAAAATGATTATCAATTTAATTTATTTATTACTCAAAATTTGAAAACATTCCGAGGTCGAACTCAGGGAGCAAATTCGATTTTAGAAGCAGAAAAATCACAATTCTCACTAAAGTAATGTTTTACAAAAATTTAGAGAATAAAAGGAAATAGAATTTTTCTTTTCTTTTTCTTCTTTTCTCTCCTTCTTTGCTCTCTCATTTCTTTTTTCTGTCTTCGGGTATCTAATTTTATGAATAAGACGCCTTAAGTAGCGTTTGCTACAGTGCACGCCTTCTTCTTCCTTTCTTCTCTTTGGCTACTGCGGCTCTAACTTTGGCTACTTCTTCTCCTTGACTTCTCCTTCTCTTCCTTTCCTTTCTGCTTGGCTTTCCTCTTTGCAGCAGCTCCCTCCATACTTTTTCTTCTCTTCCTCTTTGGCTTCTTTTTCTTCTTCAGCTACTTCCTCTTCCGTCCTTTTTCTTCCTTTCCTTCTGCACTGTGCTCCTTCCTCTACCACCTTCTTCTCCGGCTCCTGCTCCTTCCTTGGTGTGGCTATGTCCTCAGCTTCTTCTTCTTCCTCTGTTGGCCTCTTCTTCTTCTTCCATGCAGCTGCTTCCTCTTCTTCCTTCTCCCCTGCATAGGCACTGAGAAGCAAAACCTACCCCTACCCTCCCTGCGTCTCTCACTCTCTGTATCTCTCTTCACTCTCTCAGAGCCAGCCGGGTAATCGGGTCGGGTTAGCGTGCCCAGGACCAGGCCCACCGGCGTGCGGTGGTGGGCGAGGAGTGCGTGGGTAGTTGGGTCAGGCCAGGTCCTCAGGGGCGCGGGTCGCGAACTAGGCCGGGTGGTGGGCGAGGGACCTCACCCCTGTGTTCTGAGGCGACCTAAAGGAAACACAAAATCAATAAAAGGCGCTCACCTGCGCTGAGCGTTTCCGAGGTAGGACTAAAGTCCCACCTGCTTCTGCTTACGCACCCACAGGAGGACTCCGCCCAATCGCCGCTACTGCAATCGCTTGCTAAGCCTGCTCTCTAGCTGGACGCGTGCGTGAGACCCTTGCGGGTCACCTGGGAGCCTTAAGCCTGGAGCACGAGTCCTGGAGCGAAGTTTGCGAGCTCCATGCTTCTGTGTCAATGGCGGAAGGGGCCACGACCCTGAAATCACAAGAATGGCCTTGCGGCCATGTCAAATCATATGAAAACCTTCGCCGTATCACGGCGAAGGTGGGGCGGGGGTTGGCAGGCCATGGAGCAGCCTAGACATGCATGCCCAGGTCGCACTGTGGCCGTGAAGGTGGGTTAGGTCAGTGGATGTTTAAGGAGGTGATGGTGGTTAATGGAAAGGCGAAAGGTGATCAGTGGGAGCTGGTGGCGCTCATGGACCAGACGGCGAGGGGTGGAACGGCCTGTGGAGGTGGAGCGACCTCGCCGAAGTTGGTGGCTGGAGGTAGAGAGGGTAATGGTGGGCTGTGAAGTCGAAGGGTCGAGAGTACAAATTATCAGAGGGGAAATGAGGAGGGGAGTGAGGGAAACTTATCTAACGAGTCCGGAGCGAAGGGGGAAGGCGGATGGCGAGCGGCTGGTGCCTGCCGTCGCTAGAGACGAAGGTGCCTAGGGGAAGATACAGCGACGACGAAGGGGGTCGGAGGGCGCGCGCTGGTACGGCGCGATGCGACGGAGGACGGCGGAGGAGGCTCTGCCACTGGTACGATGGCAGAGTGACGAGAGAGGGAGGAGGTGTCGCCGGAAGCTCTGGGTAGTCGGCCGGAGTTGGGAGGAGATGAATTGGAGGGAGATTTCAGTCCAAATTCAGCTTGGAGGAAGCGGCATGGTCTGCCCTTAAATAGGCAAAGGCAAGGTGGGAAGCGTGTGAGGGAGATGGAGAGGCCATGCCGGAGGTGAGGCTGGTCGGACACCCATACCTCTCGCACGTTCGCACAAGAGGTATGGTGGGTTTCAGGGCATGGGGAGCAGCCCATGCGGTAGGCGGCTCCGCAGGGAGCTCCCTTTTCAAATCTGGGGGCGGCTCCCCATGCAGGTGAGGCGCAAACCTCCGCACGAAGTCGCCGGAAGTATGGCCCCAGCTGCGAATGGAAAAGGGACCAAAATGAAGAAAACGATGAGGAAGCTAAGGGGGTAATAGGGTTTAGGGTTTAGGGTTTCAAAAAGTTGAGGATCATAAAGTAATTTTGATGACCAAATTGCAAAGTGGGTAAAGACGACCTTCCCTTAGGTCCAAATTTTGGTATAAACCTAATTTGGACCTAAGGAATCTAATGGTGAAGTTTGATTTTAGGTTTGACGATGTTTTACTAGATATTTTGCATAAAAACCCAAATTAGGTCAAAAATTGAGTATGGACCCCAATATAGGTCAAAACAGGTTCCAAAGGTCAAATTGAAGGTTCTAAATCCTAGGGGATATTTCTCCATAAATTTTAGAGGGTTTAGTTGCTTTTTATCTTTCCTGAAACTTTATGAATTAAAGTAGGTTTGTTTTAGGGTTATAAAATGTCATTTAATTCCTAGATTTCGTCATAACCCTTTTCTGACCAAATCATCCCACTTTTTCTCTTATTAAGTCCACTTGACCTATGTCTAGACTCTTAGAAATCCCGTTGATGTACTGCAATGGTAAAATTACAGTTTTTCACCTTGTTTCATGTTTTCTTATCACATTAGTAATTCCCTGAATTAGGCCTTCTTTTAGGTTATGTAGAAGCTTTTGTTCATTTTGTTAGACCAAAGTAAGCTAGTTAGGGTTCGTGATGAGGTTCTCATCAATGGTTCTTCCCTTGCATTCCATTTTATCGCGTTCTTTTTCCCTCTATTTTAAATTCACCGATCACCCTTTCATCATGGTCTAATCTCATATTTGAGGATCTTGGTTCTTAGATCTGAAATTAGCACCATAAAGCACTTTGGGAGGTCAACCACTCATTTCGCAAATTCACAAAGACCCCTCAATCTTGTTCATAAACTCAATCGGCTCGATTTTGCTTGAAAATGGTTTTAGTTGTTCAAATCAATGATTTGAAATCAATTTTGAGCTTCATTGGATTTAATCAAGTTGTTTGAGGATTTATGAGCTTGATGAGGTGTTTTGCAAGGATTCCAATGATTTTTGAGCTTTGGATTTGAATTTTGATATGTGGTGAGCATACACCTGAATCAAGCTCTATGTTGGAGAGTTCTATTAAGGAGAATCAGTCTCCCTGATTTGAGATAGAATAAGGACCCAACGGGTCATGATCAAGGAATGCGTACGTTCCGATGTCGCAGGTGCATTGCAGAGACCAAATGGCATCCTTCGGAATGCGCACGTTCCGAAGGGGTAGGTGAACGTGGTCTTCTCTTGGTCCTCAGGATGAATAGCTACTTTGTTATAACCGGAGTACCCGTCAAGGAAGCAGGGGAATCAATTTCCCACTAATTTCTCGAGAATCTGATCAATGAAAAGTAGTGGGAAATGATCCTTCTTCGTGGAGGAATTGAGTCGTCGGTAATCTATGCAGACTCTCCACGAGTTGGCTAATCGGGTAGGTATAACTTCTCCGGTTTCAGTCGTTATGGTGGTGAGCCCTGCCTTTTTAGGCACAACCTGGATTGGGCTCACCCAACGACTATCGGAGATCGGGTAGATGATTCATGCATCTAACCACTTGATGATCTCCTTTTTCACGACCTCCTGCAGATTGGGGTTCAAACGTCTCTGCATTTCACGAGAAGGTCGTGTGCCCTCTTCTGAGTAAATATGGTGTGTGCAATAAGAGGGACTTATTCCAATCAAATCATCGACAGTCCATCTAATGGCTCTGCGATGTTGTTGGAGAACAACAATCAAACGAGATTCCTGTTCAGGATTAAGCTTGGAATTAATAATCATAGGAAGGGTCTGATTAGAACCCAGAAAGATGTATTTTAAATGATCGGGAAGGGGTTTCAGTTCAAGGATGGGGTTATCAGCAGTAGCGGATGGTTCAGGGTGAATGTGAGGTACAAGGGTTGGAGTTATGGGTCTGTCTAAATCTGGTTTTGACTCCTCTGATTGCGGTTCAAAATCTTTTTGTGGTTGATGAGGTATAATCAGGTCATTCTCAAAATGCATTTCATCAACCAAAGTCCTGATATCACAAATCTGTTCGATGACACCGCAATTGATTCCTTTTGGGCCTTAAAAATATCAATTTTTAGGGTTTGATTTCCAAATTTGAGCTCTATTTGGCCCTCCTCACAGCTGATGTTGGCTCTAATAGTAGCCAAGAAAGGTCTCCCTAGAATGATCGGTGTATCCCTAGGGTTTTCAGGTGCGTCCATTTCTAAGACTATAAAGTCTACAGGAAAGTAGAAATCCCGCACTCTTACAATAACATTCTCGAGAATCTCTTTTGGTGACTTTATAGATCGATCTGCTAATTGCAATGTCACCTCAGTTGGTTTTAGCTCAGATTCCTCTAGGTGGTTAAGTAAAGATGTGGTATCAGATTTATGGAAGCACCCAAGTCTAGCAATGCTCTGTCGAATTGGGTATCACCTATCTTGCAGGAAATCAGGGGAGTACCAGGATCTTTAGCCTTGGGTGGGAGTCTACTTAGGATTATAGAGCTGGCTTGCTCTGACAGTACAATTGGACTCCCACTCTTGGTTCGCGGATTACACTGGGGTGTACACACATTCTTTAGGAATCGTGCGTAAGCCGATACGTGGCAAATCGCATCCATCAAAGGGATGTTTATTTGGACCTGCTCAAAGAGCTTGACCAGGTCCTCCTCAGATGCCACAGGCTTGGTGGTCTTCTTTCCCTTGGTCAAGGCCTCGGGAAACAGAACCTTAGTTGGTTCTTCTAGGATAGGTCCAGGTCTTTGATTTGGGACAGGGATAAGAACGTCCTGGATTACTGTCCTAGGGTTGGGATTACTACCAGGCTTGGAGTGGTTTGGATAGGGTGGATCTTGGGTTTCCTTACCACTACGGGTTGTTACAGAATTTAGCCCTGCCTGGTTTTGGTTGGGGTTGGGTAAGATGGGTTGCTGCTAATAGCCCGCATAGGAAGTGGAAGCCTCCATCCCATCGGGTGAAGGAACAGAGGGGGACTGATAAATCATGTGTGCTTGGCCTAGGTTTGGGTTCATAACGCGCTGCTGGGTCGACACGTTATTCGGGTTAGGAAGAGGTTGGGAAGGAAGTGTGCCTGGCTGGCGAGAATTTGCCAACTGGGCCAGTTCGAGCCTCTGTAAGTTTGTACTTGTGTTGCTTTTGAATAGCCGCATTCGTTCTTTGAATGTCAGCTAGAGTTTGAAGGATGAGAGACATTTGGTCCTGATTTGGTCCTGATGGATAGGTAGGGTTGGGCCGAGGCTGAGGCGGCTGGTAAGGACGAGATGGTTGTGAATGAGGCTGAAAGGGTAGTCTCTGAGTTTGGGAATTTCCCACCCACTGGAAGTTGGGATGGTTTCGCCATCCAGGGTTATAGGTGTTGGAGAATGGGTCATTCTGGATGGTGTTGAGGTCCTCGCAGGTCTGAGGAACCTCCAAAGAATCAGAGAAAGGGGGAATGGAATTCCCTGGACTGGTATAGAAAGGATCGGATGATCCTCCGATCCGAGAATCAGATGAGGGTGGATATGGATCCATCCCAGGAGAAGATCGGTTGAGAATGTTTTGCAAAGTTTCCCGTCTGGAAGGAGGCTGTGCAAAGGAGCTATGCGCAGAGGTGGCTCGCTGCAAGTGCTGAGTCAGCTCGTCCACCTTCTTCTCAATGATGGAGACCTTGTCCAATCGACTGGCCATTAGTTCCAGGTCAACTGATGTGGACAGGCCCTGCGTCTCGTGTGCTCCCCCAAGGTTCGTCGATGCGGGGGTATTCGTCCTGTCGAATAAGCCCATGGAGTCATTGTTGATGGAGTTCTCGCACATGTTTTCGAGAATCTCCCACACGGTGTTCTCATGTTAACCCATGATATTCCCTCCGCAAGTTGCATTGACGAAAAGCCTGATATCCTCACGGAGTCCCTGGTAAAAAGACTGGACCTGTTCCCATTTAGGAACTCCATGATGGGGGCACTTTCTCATGAAATCCTGAAAGCGATTCATGCCTCATGGAGAGGTTCTCCCGTTTGCTGAGTGAAGTGAGTAATCTGATGGCGCAAGGCATTGGTCCGACCAACGGGAAAGAACTTCTTCAAAAATTCAGACTGAAGTTCTTCCCAATTGTTGATCGCCCGGGTCTAAGTCTGGTACCAATGAGCGGCCTTGTCCATAAGGGAGAAGGAGAATATCTTCATGAGGAGAATGTCCCGATTTTGTTCATCTGACCCAAAAGTTTGGGCCAGATGCTTCAGCTGTTTGATGTGCTGGAAGGGGTCTTCAGAATTAAGCCTATGGAATTTAGGTATAGCATGAATCATATTGGGTTTTCATTCAAAATCAGGTCCTCCAGTCGGGATTCTGACTCGAGGCTCAATAGCCACTGTAGCAGGATTATAATGGTCCCGCATCATAGGACGCTGCGGTGGGTGCACAAAGTTCTTGAAGAGTCATTGAGTCGCTAGAGCTGGTGCTCCAGATTATTTTCTTCCTCAACTGGCTGAGCCATTGTGGAAGAAGAAGGTGAGTTGGGTTCGAAGTCGGAGGAGAGGTCGATGTGTGGTGTTGTTTTCTCAAACAAGGTCACTGAGGCTCAGCCTCGAGGAGAGTGAAGTTCTAAAGGAGGTTTTAAGGACCTCCTACCAAACATACACTGTTGGAAGAGATGAGTTTAGCAGGTGCTGGACCCAATCAAGGCACCCAAAATGTTGGGTGACTATAGAGGTGCGGGGTAGATGGACCCCTTGATCAAAAGATCGGCCACCTGAGAATTACCTGGGCAGCAAGAGAGGGTGAGTCCCGCGAAGACCCCTACACGGTAGAGCGTCCCCACGGGTTACAGGGTTTCCCCCACCTGACCTCTCTTGTCACTGAGATTCCAGGTAGACCAGAATGGGGATCTTAACCTCTTAAGTCTACCAATTTTAGTTTAAGATCAGGGTGCTTAAGTTTTCACTTGAACTTTTAGCTTTTTGAGTGCGAAGAGTGACCTAAGTTGAAGGTTGGTTGACCCTAAGGGGTCAACTTCACCTATTGATTCCTTTGAGGACTTATTAGGTCTTGGCTTTTAGGGTTCAAGTGTTTTTAAAGAACCAATTGCTTAGGATTTTTCTGAATAGGTATATTCAATCAATAGCTTAGGCACACTTCTTTTGGGATTTCTCAATTCTTGATTAAGAAGTGTGTCTCTAAAACACTAGTGTTAATTCCTATGTTGGCTCTACTTGGTCCAGTTAACTCCTTGTTGGGTAATTAGGGCTTCAGGCAAGAAGATGTTAGCCCTTAATTACCCTTAATACTGTGTGCAGGAATAGTGGTTTTGAAAACATGCAGCTGTTACTAAGTATGTAAGACAGGTTATACCCATATTATTTTTTTCCTTTTTCTTCCTCTTTAGAATTTAGGGGTTAATAGTGGGAAGATAGAAGTTACCTATCCTTGGACTGGTTGTTGTGTGACTGCTTCTTAATTTTTCCTGTACCTACACACAAAAGAGAAGAGATTATTAGAAAACTCCAAAATAGAGAATTTATAGCTTCTAGGTGCCAAGAAATGATGACCGTCGTGGGTTTTGCTGTCCGGTTAGCTTGTTTGCGTTTGTTATATGTCAAGTTACATTCGTTGTAGTAATAAGACAGCTACTAGGTTATCATTACAAAAATTTTTACTCAAAAATGATTTTCCTGAGGTCGAACTCAGGGAGCTACTGGAATTCTAGAAATACAAAGGTTCTCTATTAGATTACAAAAATAAGGGAGAGAGAGAGAGAAAGAGAGAGTGAGGGAGCTTGTCTTGGCTTCTTCTTCTTCTCTTCTCCTTTTCCTTCTCCTTCTTTCAGCTGCTCTTCTTTTCTTCTTCTTTCTCTTCTTCTCTGCTCACAGCTGTGTCTTCTCTCTTCTTTGCTTCCGCAGAGTTCTTCTTCTTCTTCTGTTCTTTCTTTGTTCTTCTCTTCTTCTGCGGCTATGACAATCTTCTTCTTCTGACTTCTTTTGCTTTATCTCCTCTGGCCGCTGCTCAACCGTCGTCTGATGTAGCGGTCAGACAACTTAACTATAAGTTTGCTATAGTGCTTCTCTTCTTCTGTTTCTTCTCTCTTGCTTCTTCTTCTTCTTCTTCTTTGCTTCTTCTTCTTCCTCTCTGCCCTGAGCGGCTAAGGCTTCGGCTGCCTTCCTTCCTTCTCCTTCTTCTCCTGCACGCTCACACAAGGATCAGAAAGCAAAACCTACCCCTACCCTTCCCCACGTCTCCCTCTTTCTCAGATTTCTCTCATAGGATCGCTCTCCCAGAGCCAAGTATTCGGGTACGGGTATCGCGCCCAGGACCAGGCCCACCAGCATGCGATGGTGGGAGAGGAGTGCGCGGGTTAGGGTAATCGGATCCGGCCCAGACCCGCGAGGCGTGAGCGCGGGCGAGGGCGAGCGCGTGGCATGTGGCGTGCGTGAGGGACCTGACCCCTGTGTTCGAAGGCGATAAGTCTACAACACGTTTTCCATTTATTTGGCTGCGGCGCTTCCAGAACTGCCGAGGTGGGACTAAATGTCCCACCCAAATTGGCGCCTGCAGCTGAGGAAGCTGCAGGCAATCGTAGCAGCACGCGAGACCTTCGCCCCAGCTGCAGGCCTGGGATGCTTCGCAGAGGCAAGCCGCGTGTCTTGGGGCGTGATGGGCGAGAGAGCACCTGCAGCTGCAGGTGAAGGAGCTTCAGAAGCTCGGTAATGGCGGTGAAGGGTCATCGACCTGAAAACAAGAATACGGCCTCTCGGCCCAATCAGAGGATGCAGGGAGCTTCGCCGGAGTGCGGTGAAGGCAGTGCGGGTGGTGGCGAGGCGTGAGGTGGTGTATGGTGGTAGCCCTAGGTCGGACTGTGGCCGGAGAGATGGGTCTGTTCGGGGGGTCGTCAGGTGGCGTCTGGCAGTGGATGGGAAGGGGGGATTTGTTGAGTGGAGTGAGTGGAAGCTTTTAGGGTAGTCGGCGAGGGGTGAGAAGGTCTGTGGAGGTGGGATGAGCTCGCCGGAGAGGGTGGTCGGAGACGGAGCAGGCGGAGGTGGAAGTCGTGTGCGGTGAGGCAAAAAGATAAATTGAGAGAGGGAAAATGTAAGGGAGGAGGAGAGGAAGCTAATTACCTAGGTTTTGGACGAAGGGGGAGGGTGAAGCCACCGGCTCGTACCTGCTGGAGCTGGGGAAGAAAGGGCCCTGGAGGAGAAGTGCAGCGACAAGGAAACAGACGGAGGGTGCCGACGGGTGCAGCACGGCACATATGAGAGGGCTAGGAGAACCCTGCTGTAGGTAAGGCGGCGGAGCGACGAGGAGGAAGAGGAGGGAGTCGCCGAAAGCTGCGAGCCGTCTGACGGAGGAGGAGGGGATGAAGTAGGGGGTTGTTCTCCGTCAAAGAGAGCTTCCAGGAACCGACAGGGGGTGCCGGTCCTTCTAAAGGGGCTGGCATAGAGGGAGGCGCGAGCTGGCGACGTGCCAGCCTCGCCAGAGCGTGGCTAGAGAGGGGACCCATGCCTTCCATGCATTCGCACGGAAGGTATGGGGGTCGGCAGAGAGCATGGCCGGGTCCCTGCGATAGAGGACGTCGCAGGGAACCCCGCGTTTGCTTTGCAGGGCAGTCATCCCTCTCTGCGCGGTGCCATGCTTTGCACAAAGTCGTCGGAGCATGGTGCTGCGCAGAGTTTTGCAAGAGGGACCGCTCTGCAAAGAATGATGAAAAAGATGGGGGCCAAAACGCAAGGTTTCGAAAGATAAGGGTCAAAAAGTAAATGAAGATGACCAAATTGCAAAGTTGGTCAAGGTGGTCTCCTTTTAGGCTCTAGATTTTACACAAGACTAATTTGAACCTAAGGATTTTAATGGTGAATTTTATTTCGAGGTTGGACCATGTTTGACCGGCCAATTTACGTAGAAACTAAGATTAAGTCATTAATTGGGCAAGGTTCTCTTTGTAGGTCAAAATGGGTTTCTAAGGCCAAATTGAAGGTTCTAAACCCTAGAGATCATTTTTCTATGAATTTTAGAGGGTTTAGTTGATTTTTATCCTACCTCGAAACTCGTGAATTGAAGTGGATTTGTTTTAGAGTTACAGAATATCATTTAATTTCCTAAAGTTGCTATAACGCTTTTTAGATCCGACCATCCCACTTTCCTTCTTATTAACCTTGTTTGACCTGTGTTTGGACCCTTAATTACCCTGTTTGCAAACTGCGTTGGTGAAATTACAGTTTTACCCCTTATGATTTGTTTTCTTTTTAAACTCAGAATTCTCTAAGTTAAGCCTTTCTTTGAGTTATGTAGGAGCTTTTTCTTACATATCTAGGTTAAATTATGCTAGTTAAGGTTCATGATAAGGTTCTCATTAGTCATCCGAACCCTCGACTTGGTAGAATGTACCAGCCGATGGTTTGGTATACCTCTTAACTCAATAAAAGACCCTATACTAAAAATGACAAAAAGAAGACACACTGTCTCTCATCTCTTTCTTTCTCTCTCATCTCCTACCTCTACAAAATATGTAAAACCCATAAAAAGAAGAAAAACCCCAAAAATACACAGAAACACTATGTATATCATGTTTATACTTGTATATATAAGGTTTATATTAAGCTATATATGTAAATAGTGTAAAATATGTCTATAAACTATATAAATAACTTATGTATATATTCTATACTGTAACTTAAGTATTTAAGATAACTTATTATGTATATAACTTATCTATATAATTATTTATTAATTATATTAACTTATATGCACTAAAAGCTACATAATTATAGAAATCCTAATAAATTAACTTATTAACAAGTAATATTGTATAGACGTATTTACATGTGTATTATGTACATAATGAACCCTGTAACATAATTTAATTGTGTATATATAATAAATAATTTATTTATTAAGTTACTAGCTAAGTTATTAGAATAAATTAAAATAAATTAGTAATTTAAGTTATAATCGAACTAACTTATATTGTATATTTCTATGATTATATTTTAAGTAAATTAAACTAATTTAATTATATTTATAATGTATTATATTGTCTATGCTTAATTTACATGAATAACTCCCTGAAATCACCTATTTAAATGTAAATAAATTAAATAAACTTGTAAAATACAATAAAAATGTGTATTAAATACTTTCATATATGTATTTACTCTGTACTAAGTCAATTATAAGATTAATTAACTAATTTATCCTTTAATTAAAATTTGAATATGAAAAATAGTGTGAATAAACCTCTTACTTTGACAATTTAATTATATAATAAATGTAATTCATTTGAAGATAAATTGTATAATCTTGTAGCCCTATGTAAATACTTTATTATCATATAATTTAATTTTAAATTATATTAATTTATGGCCCTCAAATTGAGGGTCAAAATCACAGAATCAGGACGACCGCACTGGAGATGTAGCTCCTGTGAGGGTGCTATTTAGCGTCACATCGTGTGAGGCAAAGCACCTGCAGGTGCTTAAATTGTTTTTCTTCCTCTCCTTCTTCAGTCATCAGGCACCGGGCGCCTTTATAACCTATGGCATTGGTTTGAATGAGGCATGTGTACGGTGCAGGCTGGCAGCCTGGCACTATGCGTGGGCCTTTGTGGGCCCAGTATTGAGTCTAAAATGAGATTAAGAAGCCTACTTAACGAATTAGGGTGGTTCTTAGTAGAGGTCGGATCCCACCCTTTGAGGGTGCTGTGTATCCCTCGAAAGGGTCACCCACCAACTTAAAATCCTAATTTTTGGATGAAGTGAACAGTAATTATACCTTAATCACCGAAGGGAAGGGAAGAAAGAACCTAAGTGTGAGAGAGAGGCCTTGCGCCTCTGTGCGGCTAAGTGAAGAACAGAAGAGAAAGAAGAAGACCGACCGTATATATGTATATGTAGTATAAATATATATACTGTATATAAGAATAGACGTATATATGTATACTGTAAATAAATAATAGGTATATGTATAGTGTTTGAGCTCTTATATGTATATAAATAAGATAATAGCTTTAGTGACGAATACATATGTCACTGTATATATATATCTGTTAGTATGAGTAGTGAATGCCTTATGTATTGTAAACATGTTACTAAGGTTACACCGACATTTGTATATGTCACTATATATAGAATAAATGTCAGTATAGATCCTATTTTTACCTTAGCTTATGTATACACTGTTTTCCTAAGGTTTAGTGATGTTTATAGAAGTCGTTGTACATACTTATATGTTACTATAGATGTTAATATATTAAGTTAAGTTAGTATAGTATATATTATTACTTATTATTGTATATACATGTAAGTATTGCTATTATAAGTATAAATAGATAGTATATAGTACCTAATTATAGTATTGATGCTTGTTTGTATATATTTGCTTGCAATCATTTTAATTCATTCTTTTGTACATGAATTTTTTCATTTTTTCAATTATTAATTAGTTCATTCATAATTATACATTAAACCAATCTTTTTGGAATTAAAGAATAATATTAGACTTAGAGAGTGATGTATATCAATAATTGCCTCCCAATAAATGACCTGAAATAAACCAGTAAAAATTAAGTAATTAAATAAAATTGACGCAATAACGGTTTATATTTGTGGCATATAGTATAACAACGACAATTTTTTATACGAACCGTAATCGATCGCATCACTTACCAACACCACCGTTGCGACCCATCTTCTCCACGTCCGGTAAAGACGTTGGCAACCACTAATAACCACACACACTCTACCTCGACGACCACCAACCACCCCAGAAGCTTCGCCACCTCTACACGACCAAAAGCCCCTAATTTATTGGGGGTTTCAATGCTCTAACACGCCTACTGGATGTTGCCACCGTTAGCCACCTTGCGCGAGATCAGCTGGCCTCCTCCGGCCTCGAAGCAACAAATCAACACCACCATCGCCTTTGGTGACTCACACTGGAGCTCCTCGACCCAACGATTAAGGGTTTTTGACACGATTTGACACTCGGAGAAGCTCGCCGACGACCTCAACCATCCACGCCCTCGTCTACCGCATGCCCCTCCTCCAACCACCATTTGACTACCGCCAGTACACTCGTGACCTTCCGATGACCTTGCACCGCCAATCACCGATGTCGTCCAAACACCGGATCAAAAATTCAACCAATCTCTAGCAAACCTCGTCGAAGATAAAGGGGAGGGAGGTGATCTGCCCACATGGGCCAATTTGGTATGAAATATAATTTATAGGGACCTCCTTGCAAGAGATCAGGGACTAAATCGCAACATTATTTACATTGATTTACAATTTGTCTCTAAAGTGATTTTTATTGCTATAAATTACACCAACATTATTGTTGATAATTATTTGGTATTTAATCTCATTCACACTTGATTAATTGATGTTTAAATAATTATTACATGTGACATTGGATTTCATATCAAGTATAAAATTTAAGTTTGTTTGATTTTTAAAAGTCAACCTCAGTCATTCATTTCAATTGTAAACCACGAAATAGTGATACCCACATAATTTAATTGTTCCTTTTGAATAATCTTGAATTTTTATTTGAGTTTATAAATTTTAAATATTGATTATGCTTTGTCACTTATACTCTGACGTAAATTTTTCAAATTTGACTGAAGTGACTTAACAGTTTTGTGGTTTAGGAATGTGAAAAAAAATTATATGAATATGTTTGCATGTATGATGTATGTATGAGGTAGGTTAATTGGATTTTTTTGAAATATATAAAAAATAAATATATTTTTTTTGTGAAAAAGTATTTTGCTCACGGTTTGAAAACCCTTACCAAAACTCTTTAGTCGAAGTTTGATCGAGATTTAAAAATCGTGACCAAACACTCTTGTACTTAGTCAAAGTAGGAGGCTTTTGTAATCGTGACCAAAAATTTTTATTACTAATTCTAATTGGTGACGATTTTTAAACTTGTGGGCAAAGCTTTCAACAATAAACAAAATATTTTGTCTTTGCTGTACTTGGTTTCGTCTCACGGGAGCTGAAAGAATAGAAAAATAAGAGAAGAAGCTCTCCTTGTAACCCCAAAGTTGCTTGAAAGTTAGTGCAAAGGGAAGATGTGCCCGAGGAAGGAGAGAAGAAGAACGAAAAAGGCATTCCATTTTATCCTCTCCACTTTGCCTATTGCCTACATTTGCACCTTCCCAGGAAATCACTCTTCCTGCAAATTAAGAAAGCTACGACCTTGACCTAACCCTATATCGTGCAATCAAGCATCTTCATGAGCTTTATTCTTCGACGAGGGGGATCCAAGTTAGTACTACAAGTACTGGTGAGATAGAAGAGTTCATTATCCTATTTAAAAAGAAATTAGGGAAGATGTCACTCCATAGGTTTTTAACCAAAATGATGAAATCAACAACACATCTTGTTTTAATGATCATGCCTTTGATCTACCGGAAAAGAATGAAAATTAGAAATTAAGTGATGAATAGTAAGATTATCAGTATATTAATTAGTTTCTCAGGATGAGATAGGATGAAAATATTCTTTCAACAAGTGTTCTTAATTTAATCAACACATTGATTCTAAAACAGTATGAGGATCCATATAATAATTGCATACAAGAGTGGATCATTTTATTTTAGGAAAAGTTTAATTAGCTATGCCCTAGTATGCATTGAAGATCAGGAACACATATAATTGATTGTACTTTCCATGCATGAGAGACAGCAACGTGGAGCATCATATTTTATTGGGTTTTTATGTAAACAGCATAAAAAATTTTCAAAACTACTTTTGTTTTTTTTTTTTTCTATATAAAAACTTTCAAAATTACTTAATTACCATAGTAAAAGCTATATTTACATCAATGCCACAAAAAAAAAAAAATAACTCTATTTACATAAATATCAATTTTCATGAGAATTTTTTTACCAATCAAGATGAAATTTATATCATTCAATTATGCTTCCAGGTTCACACTTAACTTGGCTAAGTTAAGGTCCAAATAAAAGAACTTTTAAAATTACTTAATCACCATAATAAAATTTATATTTATATAAATACCATAAAAAAGTTAACTCTATTCACATAAATGTCATTTTTCATGCAAACTCTTGTGTCAATCAAAAGACAAAACGTATACCATTCAATTATGCTTTGAGATTGACGCTTAACTCAACTAAGGTAACGTCTAAATTTCATCTTGGTTACTGTGTCCGTGGTTCGGCACAAGAACCATCATTTAGGTAAATGGAATTAACTTTTTCATAGCATTTGTAAAAGTATGCATTTTTTCATGACATTCAAGTAATGCGCGCTGTCAGCTCTTGATGACCTTTAGGTTAAAACCCCTCTTTTATATATTTTATCTTACTTTTTCCCGTTACCGAATCAACTGTAATCATTCTTGGCAATGATGAAAAAGCAACTATTAACTTTTTAGGTCAATTCAAATTTCGTAGGTAATTCTTCATATAGGACGCCCATCTTCGCTGCCTTGAGATTGAATCTTTAAACTCCAAAGAAATTTAAGTAGAACAATGGCGACAAAGTTACTACTACAAGTAGGTGCACCTTCAATAATGGATTGCCGTGTATGTTAACCTATCGACCACAGTGACAACATAACTGCATGCCTCCGTGAAGCAAGAAAAACGCTTAACAATCACCAGTTAAACGCGTTCAATATATGTATACGCATCTATCTGCGACGAACATACCCTTCTAAAACAAATAATTACTAATTCCCTTCACTGAAAACGTCAGAATTAGTTGTTAATTACCTTCTCCTTCACGATCATGATTTGGTGGATGGATCCTAATACTTAGGTACATGAGACCAACCAATCGATTGATTTGTGGTTGCATGTAATTAATTCAAAATATTGTCAACATCGATCGTTCACTAAATACTTAATTATCCAACACGATCGTATCTGGTTGGTCCAGGAACTTACGAATCAATTAATTAATTGAGCTCTACGTAATTAACATTAACTAACGAAATAGCTGTTAAATTAGCAACGAATCCATTTATTGGTGAGGTATGGAAGTTTGGCAACACGTCCCACTCGGTGAAAGGGACGTCAGAGTTAAGGCATAGGAAACCACCAATCGCATGAAGCCAAACTAAGGGGGCATACCGAAGGAACCGGTACAGCTGTTCGGATTGAAATCAATTGGATGCATGGAGGAGGGTGCATCTATACATAATTATGACTCGCTTAGCTTGTAACAGGGAACGGTAGAAGGGATATATATATATATATATATATATATATATATATATATATATATATATATATATATATATATATATATATATATATCATGTGTTTATGAATGTGAAAATATAACACCTCTCATGGTCGGTTTGATATGTTGTTGATGCAGTTTAATCCTATTTTAAAACTCATGTTGTTGTGTACCGTAGGTAATCAAGGTAAAGTTAATATTTAAATTTATAATTTTTAAAATAAAAATATTCTAAATTTATTTGTAAGAAGCAACAAAATTTATGACTTATCACTATCCAAAATTCATATCAAGGGAGTAGATGTGATCAATAAAATTTTTTTTAATATAAATATAGTTCAAAAATTAGAACAAATTCTCAATAAATAGGGAAAAATTACAAATCAATCCTTAAAAATCTAATTTTCTTACGCTTAGATCCCTGGATGCTTGCAGATGGGTCCCTGAAAATCTTTTTTTCTTGCGAATCAACCCCTAGAGCACTCCAGCTCTTCTTCTTCTTCAAGTCCGGTAGTGTCACGACCCGATCCCAAATTTTTACAGGACTTAGGATCGGCTCACCTCGACTAATCCCAAGACCCAGTTGTCCAACAAGAAATAACCAAATAACGTTCAACAAACCACAATCACACAAGTACAATACCTAAGCAGAAAGAAATTAACAACAGGGGGAAAGGAACAGTAATATTACATGTCATAATACAGCCATCACAACAAAAACGAGTACATATAATAGAAACAAGGCTATAAAACTCACTACATCAAACAGTAGAACTAAAGCTAGGCTCGACTAGGCCCAATGTCCTCAACAGCCGGTAGCCCAGGCTGCACAAATCTCTGACCTGTAGAAAATTATTTAACTAGAGTTAGCTAAGGCTGAGTAGAGTGGTAACTAAACATAAACAAATACACTTATTAGGTAATTTAACATATTATTTTCCAATCCAATTTATCCCATAACAGTTTTCTGTGTAGAGATCTCTAATCATGGCTCATCTCATTTCTTAATCTTCTTGTTCCCTAAAGGAACTATTTTACTTGCAGCTTCCCGTGATATAGGATGCACACGTGACACTCTCCTGGTTGGGAGAGTCCCTCTGTGATAGTACTACATCCGGTCGATCACCTTGAGGTCACGGTCATGACGTAGCAGTGACTACGGCACACGTGGTAAGCGTGCGGGTAGCTACCCCACATTAGCACGCGGTCAGTCATTTCCGCTAGCATGTACGTCTCAACGTACAACGCGGAACAGTATAGGACCTTGCCCTCTCAGAACAGTATAGAACAGGGGTCTCGCCTCTCCTCAGTCAGCGTACCCTCGTCCGACTATCCCAATTTACCCAACGGGCTAACAAGAGTCGATGTAAGGTGGCCATACCTATCCCCGAGCCCCCTAGGGTGGCTAGCTTCCCCTACACTAAGTAGCTCACCTCGATACCACATACACGAGGGCCAGCTAGAGTCGACGTAGAGTGGCCAAACCCACCCCGGGTCTCAACCCAAGGGCGGCAAGCTCCCCTCTACACTACAAGGGATAGTTGCTCTCTTCGGTACCATGTACACGAAGGTCAGCTTACTTTCCTTAACAGCTGCCCATGGGCGGCAATTTCCAGAACCATCCGATTCTCCGTATTATGGTATTCTTGTCTACATTCCCCGTAGGGTTCGTACATGAGTTTTTCCACATCTAGGTTGAAATGTACGGAACAAGCAGTTCAATTTCTACTTTTATCACAGTATGGGTCCATTTTAGATAATATAGTCAGCTTTTGATTACTCAATCATTCACGTGTATTTTCCTCTAGCCCTAGTGTTCATGCCATAACCTAGGGTTCAAGAATATATTCTAGAGCTTTACTTCTTCCTAGGGTTCATCTCAAGTCCTAGGATTAATTACTTATATGTATTAATTTAGAGATTTATGGTTATAACCACTCTACCTGCGTAACCGGGTGAAATGGGGACTCGTACAGTAGCTCCCGACATCTCTGCAGGTCCCGTACACCCGACGGACTAGAGACCTAAAACATAGATCGATAGGCCAAAAGGTTCAGAATGATACAAGCAAGGTATCATTACATAGAGAAACTCGTATGGAAAACAGAGACATTTTGTTTGCGGAAAACTAATAACATTAGGGCCTTGCACAGGCCCAAAAACACACGGTCAGACAGAAATCAGACGTCTGGGAAAGGTCCCAGACGTCTTAAAACAGTTCTCAGGGATACCTCTCTCGGTGTTCCTCAATCAGACGTCTGGAACTCAGTGCCGACATCCAAGGGTTCTGTCAGACGTCTGGAGGTGCTCCCAGACATCTGAAACTGCCTTGGTCCGCCTTCCAACTTTTAACACATATACATACACTGTCAGGACTTTGGCAAAGAGAAAATATGGAAAGTAGATCTCTACCAGATGTCTCGCTCTACCTTCGGACATCCAGTAAGACGTTTGGGTGTCGCTCCGGACGTCTGATTCCGCGGAAAAATGACTTCCGCGAAACCGCTTTGCCTTCCCTCGCCTGCAGGCACTGCAGCAGAACGGTGCAGCACCCTCCGCTCTCCGCTCGCTCTCGCTCTGGCTTCTTGCTCTCTCTTCCTCTCTCTCGACTCCCTACTCTCTCTTCCTACTACGGGGTGTGCGACGAAGAGGAGGAGAGGTTATAAAGGGAAAGGAAGTGAGGGGGACGAAGTGGCGAGGGATGGTGCGGAGTGGCATTGCAAGGGAAGGTACGGTGAGGCACGGGTGAGGGAGAAGGCATGGCGTACGTACGGTACGCATTGAAGAGAAAAAGTATTTTCAGAGGTCCGTTGATCTTTCCAAACGTCTGGTGAACTTCTCAGACGTCTTAAATGAAAAAAGGGTGATGAGTCGTTTTAGGCAGGGAACGTCAGAGTTCCGCTGAACTTGAGATCCACTGGTCGATGAAGTCTAGTCCAAGACAGAGCAACATCATCGGATGATGGGCGATGTAGTGGCGGTGATGGATCAAAGATTGGTGGCACGGAGGAGGCCGATCAACAATGTGGATGATGGCGTCATCGGTGGTGGTCGTTCAAGTGCCTCGACGGGCAATTGACCTAATAAACTTGGGACTTTTGCTCGCCAAGGTGCCTAGAAGCTTCTGAGGTAGTCGATGGTGAGTAAGGAGGTGCAGCACGATGGTTGTCGTTCACTAGAGTTGTGGCCAACGACTGCATGTGTGGTGGAGGAGATTGTGACAATGAATGGAGCCATGAAGCTCCAAAATCCTAGTTCGAGTGGAGAAGAGACAAAGCCCTATACTAATTTGACAAAAGAGTGAGCGAGTCTACCTGGTGGGGGAGTCGGTCGACGAGGAAGATAGAGGAGGAATTGGAGCGGAGGAAGTGTCAGAGGTCGAAGCTTCGCATGAACCTTCGCGGAGAGACGGGGAAGGGAAGCCCTCAACCAATTTCATCAGAGGAGCAGCAGATGAAGGGGGCTGAGGAGGCTCCAAGGTGTGTCAATGGTGGCTGCTCGAGGAAGGAAAAAGAGGAGGAAGCGCGACCGAATTAAGCATGAAGAGGAAGTGTGAAACTCGATGAAGCCTTATAAAGCACTTGCAGCGCAAAATGAGCTTGATCTTACAGGAAACAGCTCAATTGAAGGTGAGGAAAACATAGTACCTTTGACCATGAATTCTGAACTCAAGAAGGGGTCTTAGGAGCTCCAATCTTTGCCAAGAAGCTCGGGGTTAGTTGCTAACTCTCTCCAGGAGGATTTCATGGAGTTTCGTCGAGCGGATTAACGGTGATTCTTCCCTGAAATCTTTCAAGGAGATGCAGCAGCTTGTGCTGTAGTCGGGGCTAGAGGAAGGGCATGACGTCAGCCAAGGGCCATGTTGAAAAAATTTTGGACCAAATTATAAGAAATCAAAAGTTAAGGGTCAATTTGCAAAATGGGTGAAGATAAAGTACAAATGAGAGTAAATTTTTATGGTAACCTAATTTAGACCTAAAAAATTTAATGGAGACTTTATTTTTGGATTTTGACAAAGTTTGATCGATCAATTTACGTTTTAACCCAAAATATATCAAATACCTGCCTAAGTCTCTGTTTAAGGTCAAAATAGGTTCCTTTTGTTAAATTGATTACTTTAAACCTTATGTAATATTTTAAAATAACTTTTAGAAGATTTAGATTATATTTAGTTCCATCAGAATCATTTTAATTGAAGTGGAGCTGAAATTATGATTTTTAATTAAGAATTAACATTAAATTTGAGTGCAAATCCTAAATTGCTCAATATCAACCAACTTCTTGAAAATTTAAACTTATTTGACCTAATTCATCATAGGTTTATCCTTTAGTCACTTTGTACTTGAATTTGTCTATTAAAATAATAGAATTAAACTAATTCAACACATATCCTCTTGATTTAACTTTGACTAAATTATAACATTTTATATATTAACTACGTGAATTTAACTTTAAAATTTAACTAAATTGAGTTAGATATAAAAGATGATTGTGATGCCATCATACATAGTGTGGGCAATATATATATATATACACATCCCTGATCATTAAACTAAAGTAACCATTTCAACAACCTCCAACTGCATAACAAGGATCAAAATCATATTCACACATTAATTACATGACAAAATTAGAAAAGGAAGCTTTCTTTCGTATGACTTATATATATAGTAGGTAGGTAACCTCCCTAGCTACAATCTTGCCTATATTTTTCAAATGCCCCCTTATAGTCTCCAGCTCCTGAAGAATTAGGAGCACATTTGATTGCTGAAATATAATTGTTTACGTTTTTGAGGATCCACTTGTACGTAAAGCAAAATTCCCCAAGTTTATCTCGTCATAACATAAATCTCACCTCAAGTCCACCAAACTAGCAAGTGAAAAATAATTAATTGTGAACTTTTCCCCCTTCCCAGCTAGAATTATTTTCATTAATTTGATGAGCTGGAAGCAGCGTACGATGGCCAAGTAATATATGTGCAAGAGAACAACATTCCTCTGGTTGGGCTTTAATTCTCGTTTGATATCACTTACTCTATCTACGTAACATTAAGGGAGATTTAACTGGAGGTTAAGTCATTCTATTTCTTTTATAGAGTAAGTTTAATTCTTTGAATCATCTTCACTTATTCCACCTCTCCATTCTACACGAATTTCTGCTGTCATGGAGATGTGGGGATCGGTGCACGACGACACATATGAGCCCCCACCCTTGGAGTGAGAGAGAGAGAGAGTGAGCGTCTGTTTGTTTCTGAAGGAGCCCTTCTGGTGGTAAACTTTGACCCCCACTTAAGATAAGTTGCGATCATATATGTACACATGAACATCGGGATCACATCCCCCACGGTGACAGGACACTGCTCTGCCACATGGGAAAGAATTAAATCTGATTATGTCATATATGTATGTGTTTGTGTGTGTGCGTGTTCCTCCCTTGAAAGCTATGTAGATTCACGTCAAAATTTCAGATATGTTTTACTCGAAAACACGTATTGAGTGGGGGAGTTGAACGCGAAGGATATTATGATTATCGCTGGGAGCTATATGTAACACTTTGGACGGTGATATATATATATATATATATATATATATATATATATATATATATATATATATATATGTTGACAGTGCACGTAAGTTACATATAAATATTATAATATTTTTCATCATGATTAATATTTTAAGTTAAAAATTTATAGATTAAAATCATTATGTATAAATATATTATGTATCAAATTTAAAGTTAATCCAACATTCTTACCACATATATCAAAGAAGGTTTAATTTTTACGACCTGGATATCACGAAATTTGACTCTATTAGATATATGTGTTAGGAGTGTCGGATTGATTTCAAATTTTGTACATAACATATTTATATGAGATGATCTCAATCCTCAAATTCTCAATTCAAAATATTACTCGTGATGGAAGATATTACCGTACCTATACGTAACTTACATGTAAATCACCTACATGCTCCCTTCTCTCTCTCTCTCTCTCTCTCTCTATATATATATATATATATATATATATGAAGGTTGAGAGCGTGCAAGTATGGTAATATCTCCCACTTTGAGTATTGTTTTGAATTGAAAATCTGAGGATTAAGATCACTCCAAAAGAACATGTTATACATCAAATTTGAAGTCAATCCGACACTTCTAGCATATACATCAAAGGAGGCTCATTTTTCACGACCTAAGTATCACGAAATTTGATCTTGTTGGATGCATATATTAGGAGTGTCAGATTGACTTCAAATTTGATGCATAACATGTTCATATGAAATAATTTCAATCCTCAAATTTTCAATCCAAAATATTATTCATAATAAAAGATATTATCATCCTTACATATGACTTACATGCTCCCTTTTTCATATATATATATATATATATATAAAGACCGTGATATATGATTGTTAAAGGAAGTAAAAAGGCCAATATCGCTTGGCTCCCCCATTTCAGATGAAAACACGGATGTGGTATTTGTTTCCTTTTTGGCATGGGGTTGATGGAAATTAAATATAAGTAAACACCCTCGAAATCGTTCCGGCAGAATCGCTTTATAAATTAAGATTTGTCCTGCATCCAACTAGTCTTGACTTTGTTATTGGGACATGTTGCCCGGCGTGGTTTTTCTCCCCATGATCAAGGGTGTGATGTACGTGTCATGGCCTACATGAAATTTTTCCCACGAAGTTTTGCTCCTTCGATCCATTGTTTGAGTTGCTTTGTCTAATTAACAGCATTGTCGATGTCTGTTGCTGGGTTATTCTTATATATACCTCTATATATCCTGTGTATAATCATCATCAACTCAAATGTCTCCATGTAAAAAAAGAAAACGGTAGGAAAATAAAAGAATAAAAAATCGCTTGCTTTTGAATGACGTCCTATAGGTAAAAATAAATTCCCTGTAATATTTAACGAAAATTCGACGCGTGTTTGTTAGCATACGGTTTTCAGCAGCGTGGAGGAAATAGAGTTCAAACTTCAAAGCAACATAAAAGGACCCAACTACGTCTGGATCTTTAGATGGGCCGTGGAATGGGCCTAAGTCTCGAAATTCCCATCCTGAAGCTCTGGCCTTTGCAAACGCCTCTCGCATATCTTCTTGGGGTGAGGTTGTACTTAATTAATTATGTATTTTAATGACGGAGTGTGTCCAAGTTACAGCCCAATTGACATGAGTTAGTGCACATTTCATACATTTGCGTTCTATTTTTTTCATGCTGATCGCATACCAAATCCAAACAGAAAAAAAAAAACCCTCGATTTATCATGAATATCCTTATATCAAGGAAGGGGTTCGTTTGTTGGATTATCATTGGAAATCTATTTCTTTCATGCCAACACTACATACTTATGCCACCTTCTTAACCCTACCTAAATAGGCTAGTTGTCGAATAGGTGGACTATTATCTAAAAAAAAGGGTTTCAAATCTTATCTTGTTCAAAATATTTTAAAAAATCTCAAAATGCTTGGGTAAAAATCTTTTACAAATTGTACTATGAATCGTCATAAAAAAAATATCACTCTACCCACCAAACGCTTGGTCGAAAGACGAGGATTTTTTACTGACTTAGATTTAAATGTTTATCCCTTCGAGATTAGTGCATTGGAGATGACTAATTTCCACCATTTTATCCATATGGAGTTCTAGATCATTAAAAAATATCATCGTTGTATCTAGAATGAAAACTTCCTAAACACCATTGCTCAGTAACTATTCACGTTAGTTGCAATGAACTATTCAATATCTTTGGCATCATCTTAGATCACTATACTTGTATATCATATCTCTTACATTAAAGAAACATCCTTATAACCATTAGGATAACTCTACAAACGATGTCATCGTCTTCGAGAGCTTGACCCCAACTTTCTATGATTCAAGCCAATACGCATCTTTTTTGGCGTGAAAAGCTCTATCTCAAAGAAAGGAACCATTCAAGTCAATTGGCATCTTTTGGGTGTCAAAAATTAGTTTCTCTCAAGGAAGGAAATGCAACATTGCCTCATCTAACAACTCCTAATTGTAATTATTAAAAAAGTTAATGATGTAATACTTTAGTTTTAGGTAACAACATTGCCTCATCTAACAACTCCTAATTGTAATTATTAAAAAAGTTAATGATGTAATACTTTAGTTTTAGGTAACACCAATTCCAATACGCATCTTTTTTGGCATGAAAAGCTCTGTCTCAAAGAAAGGAACCATTCAAGTCAATAGGCATCTTTTGGGTGTCAAAAATTAGTCTCTCAAGGAAGGAAATGCAACATTGCCTCATCTAACAACTCCTAATTGTAATTATTAAAAAATTCAATGATGTAATACTTTAGTTTTAGGTAACACCAATTTCTTATTTAGCACCACAATTAATCTTAGAAGACAACATCATTGATATGATACATTTGCAAGCTTTAGTTGGTTGACAGATACCTCTACAACATGTAACTAGAGTAGTCACATTATCTTCTACAACATGCACAAAATCCTTGCTATAGGCATATACCTCAAATAAATTGTACAACTCTTCGTATATAACATATCAATCTTTAGCCCAACAACATAAGAATTTAAAGGAACATGAACTATAACATCACCTTCAACCTCATGAAAGAAAAGGACAATGTAGAGGAATTGTGCAATGAAACAATCACCAAGCACAACCTCAAGGCTCATTAATTTACCTAGAAACCCCTCCAAACTAGAGGAAAATCGCAAGCATAGAGAGAGATTCCACTAGACAAAAAAAAAAAAAAGTACGACCCACGGCTTAAGTACTAAGATTGGGGGAGAGGGGAGAGAGAACACCTCAAGAAACTCTAACACATATACACATATATGATACATGTATAATCAGATGTAAAAGTCCATTTAATTGGGCCACCAAGATCCATTTAAAGTGTGTGTCGAATGATAATAGGTCAAGGATGCTCAATGCATAATCAACGATAACAAAACACAAATAACGAAAACTATTACAAAAAATGAAGATTTTGGAATAAATTCAAAAAAAAAAGGCCACCAAAAGTCGAAGTAGAATCATTTGATGTGTTCATGGTATGTAATCCTATTTGCAACTTATGATATGTGCTATTGGCACCTTGCAATTAATAACTATATATATCATTTTTATATTATGTCATCACTTCTTTCTCATAGAAGAAGATACCATGTTAAGACAAGGGATTACTGTTACGACCTGATTCCCGACTCCCTACGAGACACGAGAATCGGATCGGCTCAACTGATTCCAAGACCCAGTCATCCAACGAGAAAGTAACCAAAAGAACAGTAAAATAAACCACATTCATCATGCATGTAACTAACAGTAACAAAAGTACAACAGTAAAGAAAAGAACTACTACAGTACACACCACCACAACAGTAGAGAATTTAAACAGGTACATAAATATGATGCTTACAATAAGAGAGTACAAATGTAACAGGATATACTCACAACAACAGAAAAATGATACAGTAGGTACAACACAAGTAGAGCTACTGGACTCTACTAGGCCCAGCACCCTCCGAAGCAGCAGGCTCTAGCTGCTCAACACCTGATCCTGAAAAGGTGACACGTCAGCGAAATGCTGAGTAGAGTAGCAACCAGCTAGCTAAGAAAAACAGTAAAGGTGGATAAGTAGCTGTTATTTTTAATTTCTTTATTCCTTTATTTACTCGTTCTCGAATTATTTCTCAAATCTTTCTCTTGATCTCGAATGTTCCTCATGAGAACAATCTTGATTGCAGTCTTTTCCGAAAAGTAGAAGTAACACGTGGTGCTCTCCTGGCCGGGAGAGTCCCCCGTGGTGGTCCTACCCTCAGTCAACCACCTCAAGGTCGCTGACAGGTGTAACAGTGACTACGGCACATGAGATAAACGCACGGGTAGTTACCCTGCACTGGCACGCGGTCAGTCGTTTCTGTTAACGGGTGTGCCCAAAGCACAGCACGGAACCAGTTTAGGGTAGAGCCCTCTCAGTAACAGGGGTCTAGCCCCTTCACAGTAATCAAACAGGAGTCTTACCCCTCCACAGTCCGCGCACCCTCGCCTGACTACCCAAGTTTGCCCAGTGGGCCTAACAAGTTGGTGTAGGACAGCTAGCAGAACCCCGGGGCCCATGAGGTGACTAGCGCTCTCCCTACACTAGTAGCTCTCCCCGGTACTGTGTACGTGAGAGACAAAAGTCAGTACAAAGTGACCAGACCTAACCCTGGGTCCCTGGGGCGGCTAGCTCCACTCTGCACTAAACAGGGGGACAGTCGCTCTCCTTAATACTCCGTACTCAAGGGCCAGCTCACTTCTCCAATTTCATTCCATTTACCTCTCAGGAGCTCTACTCCTAATTCCCCGTAGGGTTCATGCTCATATTTCTTTAACCAAGACAATTTAGGTTTCATCATTTCAGCTTTATTTTCATATAACCTGATGTAAACACATTTACACTACTTAAGATGTCTATTTATGCATGTTCTTAAGCATAGGATTGCATTTCATGATATAAATATTGCATTACATGCATCATCTTGCATTTAGAATAGTTTGAATAAAATGGAGGTTAATTGTCTCTTTTTATGCACTTGGACAGGGTAAATATTTTATCAGGGCCTCGGATCAAAGATCCAACCATATGGATGTGATCAAGGCGACGATTGGAGTTCAACGACTCCAAGATCGACCTAATCAGGTATCCGTAGCATCAGATAGTGACCCGGAAACCCTAGAAGATCAAGGGCTAGGATGGTGTAAATCCGCACTTCAGATGATAAATTCGACTGCACGGATGAATTCGGATCGACGATCGCAGCCCAACGACACAAAAATCGAGTCAATCCAACATCCGTGGCACCATGTACAATTTCCAGAAGATGGACGGCCAAGATAGCACCACGTGGTGCCATCTCAGCCGCCCAGACGGCCGCTTGCATCTTGTGAAAGCCCCGCTCCCGATCGCTCTCCACCGTTGGATTAAGATCCAACGGCTGTGGGCGCTCGCATTTAAAAACGCCCGCTCGACCATCCGCGCCCCATAGTGCAATGGTCGAGCGTGCTATCACGAGCGTGGGGCGCGGGTTCGAGCCATGGCGAGGAGCGGCGGGCGCGAGCAATTGGAGCGTCGGATGGAGATCAGACGACCGCGTGAGCTCGATAGCACCGACGCCCGATTGGACGTGCAATCGGACGCGCAATCAGACGTGCGGGGGGCGCGCAGCGCTCGAGCGCGGACGCATCTTAAGCCATCCGATCTCGCGATCGAACGGCTGAAAAGCGCTGGACGTGCGTGGGCGTTGATGAGCGGGCAGCCGAGGAGGCGGCGTGGGCGTGGAGGCGACGGCCACGTCGGGGCTTTAGTGACGGATTTATCCGTCACTAAAGACCCCTCTTTTATTATTTTGAATTTGTAATGTCCATTTTGCCCCCACTCCTTGCAACTATAAAAGGAGACCCCCTCCATACGAAATTCTCATCCCTTCTTTCTCCTCTCTACCCCTCCAAAGTTCAAAAGAAGCTTATCCCACACCCGGGATGCTTCTTGCGAGATAAAGTCCAATTTTCGTTCCCCTTCGGAAGTGGATCCCGCCACGACGACGGCGTGCTGCTCCGTTCCCGTTCTTCTGCTTCGTCCTCCTTCATCCTGCCTCATTCTCCTTCGTCCAGGCGTCGTCCCGTCCGGCTCATCCTCCAAGTAATCGTCGAGGAGGATAACTTCTCTCTCCCATTCTTATTTACAGCTTTTCTAGTGTAGAATTTTCCTGCTTTATAGTGTAATTGATTTTCCGCTTTCTAGTGTAACTTTTAGAAACAGTTGAAATATTGAATGAATGTTCTCTTTCTCTCTCTCTCTCTCTTTTAGTCTGATAGCTCCATTGTAATTATATCACCTTGCTTAACAAAAATCCTAAAAAAATATAATTGCGTATATAGATCAACGTAGCCTCCCTATGTTCAACCCGGAATTATTTTTGGTATAAATTTTATTTGTTGAACACGAATTCTTCGCTTTTTGAACTACAACGACAGGTTTTCCAAAACCAATCTCGCAAGCGTAGCGATTCGAAAAATACCATTCAACATAGCCCATGTTCCCAACAGTTAATATCCATTCATATACAAGTAGCTGTTATCCAATTTCAGGCAATTATCATTGTTCCATCTACTTTTCCCAGTCTGCAATTAATGTATTCACTACATTCGTTTCAGTGTTTCTGTTCCTAGGATTCATGCCACACCCTAGGATCTATCATTCAATCTAGTTTTCCAGTCCTAGGATTCATGCCATACCCTAGGATCTATCATTCAGTCTAGTTTTCAAGTCCTAAGATTCATGCCATATCCTAGGATCTATCATTCAATCTAGTTTTCAGACCCTAGGATTCATGCCATACCCTAAAATCTATTATTTATCTCAAAGGTGCATTAACGTTGGTAAAAATCTAAGGGGAGCCACTCTACCCACAAAATCGGGAGTAATGGGGACGTGATCGGCAAATCCGCATGCCTCCGCAACCCCTAGAGCCGCAACAGGACGAGGTTCTAACACCAGGATCAAACACAAGAAACCACTCTGAACAGGATACAAGTATTTTAAACAAGTAGAGAAATAATTTTTTAGAGGAACAGAATTTCAAATGCGGAAATCGGACTTCGAACGGACCCTAAACGGGTCAAAAATGACAACTCTGCCCCAAATTAGACGTCTGGAACACCTTCCAGACGTCTTAAACGATGGTTCAGATCATACCTTACTTCTGCGCTGCTCTTCAAACGTCTAGGATCCCGCTGAACCGTCTGGACTTAGTTCCAGACGTCCGACTATCACTCCGGACGTCTGAAGACTCTCTCCGCCGTCTGGTGCTGCGCCCAGACGTCTGTTTTGTGTGCGAGGGCATGTCCTTGCACCTTCCCGAAAGAAACCTGCATGCGTACGTAAACGATCTCTACACGACACGCCTTAGGGTTTTCGGCGGAACGGCCTGCATGGTCGCATCCGCAAAAAGGAGGAAGATGAGGAATATAGTACCTTTCAGACGTCTGGATCTTCCTCCAGACGTCTCCCGCGTCGTCTCGACATAGGTCCAGACATCTGATTCTGGAAAAAATTTTCCAGAATTAGGACCTCCTCGCCTTCCGCCTGCTGCGTACGGCCGCACCGCGCCGCTCTCGCCCGCCTACTGCCTGAGCTGCAGCAGCATCGGCGTAACTTCCCCAGCACCCCGCTCCCGCTGTGCGCTCGCCGGCCGGCCCTGGGCTGCTTCGGCGAGCTCGCTCTCTCTTCCTCACGTACTCCGCCTCTTCTCCCTCTCGCTGCATCTCCTCCCCGCGCGTGCCTGGCAGCAGCTGCTGCCCTCGCTCTCTCACTCTCACGCCAACACTGGAGAAGAAGGAGGAGACGGTGGAATGGTGGTGAGGGAGAGGGAAGGGGGGAAGAGGATATTTGAAGGCGTCGGGGGAGAGAGAAAAAGGAAGGAGGGATGCCTGCAGGTCGGCGGGCACAGTCTGCGCGTGCACACGCGCAGACTCGCAATCGTACGTCGTAAAAATTAAATTCCAGATGTCTAAAAAGGCGTCTAGACATCTGACCAGACGTCTGAACCAACTCCCAAACGTCTTAAAAACATTTGATATCGTAGGTCTTAACAACTACTAATCATACCATAATACAATAAAAAAGACCTTTATTTAATATTTATCTCGTAAATGTTCAGATAACTTTGATTAGCACTAATCTAACATTTATTTAGTTAAATGTCTAGATAGCTTGATAGTTATTTCCATGTTTAATGAAACAAACATTGAAGGACTCAAAGTAGCCCTTAACAGCACCACCAAGGGATTGACTCCGTGATGGGCCTCCTCACTAATATTTAGGAAGCTATGAGATCAAATCTCCATCTCCACTCTATTTTCCTTATCAAAAAGCTTGTAAAAGGAAATGGGCTTAATCCTCCCATGAAGCTTTTCTTCTTTACATGAGAATGGTGGGAGGCAACTTGGTGGACATTGAGGGTGGACGAAGCACATTTGAATATGTCGGCGCAATAGGATAAGCCATGCACGTTGACAACCCTTCTCAACAATATATTATCGCTTGGGAAGGAGGCTTCGTACAAAAGCAACCCAAATGGTACTTCTTGCTAATCAAATTGTCAATTCGTTTATGGATGAGTAAAAGAAAATTGCAAAGGATCCCACCAATTCGAAATATATTTATATCGGGTGTAGTACATGAAAAGGTGCCTTTTGCCTTGGGCATATACGCACTTAAGCACTTAGATTTTCTTTTCTTTTCACTTTTTTTCTTTTTTCTTCTTGTTTTTGGGGGCAAGCAATATAAGGTAACTTTCTGTAATCCCATAATTAATTTGATTTAACTCGATCAAATTCTAGCACTAATTCCATATATATCAATCTGATCACTGTAATAAATCAGGTAGGAAGGAACCTTATGCATGTATATATAGACCTAATTATATGCAGGAATCAAATTTTTGAGTTAATTAGTAATTTATCTCTTTCCTTTTTCTTGGGAACAAGCTAGCTAGGTAGGTCAAATTTGAACCCTGAATGGGTTACTAATTGATAAACAATTGACCAGCTGCACCGAAGAGATCGAAGGGAATTTCTAAGAAGCAGGCAGAAATCATGCATCTCTCTTACTTTTATCTCTCATATATATAGATGTGCGACAAAAGCTACAGTACCGGCGATTTGCATGTCCTTTGCAAAGGTTGAGAAGCTTCCTTGAAGATCGCAAGTACTGCAAATCCATGAGCGCACACAAACACATATGGATATGATAACTAACTTTAGTTGCAGGCTATAGCACCCTTTAATTTGCATGACCAACTTAATTACAAACCCTTCATATGCTGCAAAAGATAAAGGGACACAGACACAGAGACACACACACATACACACCCACCAGCTCACCCACCACCTTCCTCTTTCACCAAAGGCTACATAGAATCATCAAAGGAGCAAAAAAGGTCGGTATCTCCCTTCTCGAGTATTGCTCAAGATCAGGTAGCGTCAAATACCTTACATTGGATGCCCCGATCCAATTCCATGCACTGGTCCCTTGGAAAAGGTACGTACCAAACATTAATGATCGATCATCAAGCGTACGTAGTTGAGATCATCAAGCTACGACAACTATTCTCACATGGCTATCTTTACACATGTATCTGTGTAGCTAAGGCCGAAGGTCATACGTACATACTACTTGATATGACCTTGGGGGACAGGATGTATACATACACGTGATCATATCAGATGATCTCAACTTTATTTACCTACTGAGGTGCACCATATATAATATCTCACCATGCGTTTACCAAGAAGCTTCCCTATGCATGCATATATATCTAGCTTTTCGATTGCTCCCACATGCATCCATATATGTATGTAACATTAATGCAAACCAAGTATGCAGACATATACCTGGATGAAGAGCAAGGTATATATCCAAAGTTGAAACATGCACACTGTACGTTCAATACATCACAAGAAGCTACCTAGATTAATTAATTAATTAAAGTGATCAAACCGGAGATCGAGATATAACTAGAATATAATTGTCAACTACGTACACTTGCAATCAGTCATAATACACACACACATACATACATACATAGTATGCAAATAATTAACGCTCATTTTAATAATTAATCTCTTTTGTACGTCCCCCATTTGATGTCTCTCTTTTTCGTCCTCAAGCTTAATAATTAGCTTAGTCCGTTAATTAAGGTTCTTAATTGGCAAGATATGCATGCATGCATGATTAAATAGATATACATGGCCAGTAGTAATCCATCAGATATATATATGTATGTATGTATGTATGTATATACGTACATCATTAATTTAGAAAAGCCAAGTAATTAATTAGCTCGAAGCTAGTAGTGGTCTATCGAATCGATCGATCATTAATTATTCTTGAGAGCCCATGCATGCTGCTGCCTCTTGCTTGACCCAAATTGGCATGGTCATGTGCTGCTGTGTGCTCATATGTGGGTGATGGTCTCCACCACCAAAGAGGGAATCGAAGCTCATGGGTGAATCCACATCTCCAATTCCATGACTACTGCTCACGGCATTAATATTAATATTGCTCCCGAAGCTTCCGATGGTACTCATGTTGATGTTTTCTCCTCCTGCTAGTGATTGGCATGCTTTCTCTAGGATGTTCTGCATATACCTTCCTTGAGCCTCTATCCTCATTTGAAGGTGCTTTTGTACCTATATATTTGTACACATGTACTTCAAATTAATATAAATACATACATACAAATATATAACTTCAGCATGCATGTCTAATTATAAATGCATGTTTCATATAGATTAAATATCCATCCATTGGCTCATAAACGTACAAATTGATAATTGCCTTCACAATTTTGATATTAGATAGCGCTATCAAAATCTTTTCATATTACATTATCATCATATATATATATATATATATATATATATATATATATATATATATATATATATATATGCACATGTCACGATAAAGTTAATTATTTTTACAAAAATATCTTCATAATTACTTTTTTTTTTGCTCAAGTTTGTTGTACAAGTTAAAAGTAAAAATAATCATTTACTAACTTTTTCGATCGAAGATAGCAAATCATCTATACGAAACTTAAATCAAGTAATATTTTTGTAAAGGTGGTCAAAAATTATGATGGTAATTACGTAATATCAAAACTTCTAATGACATTTGTATAAAACCTCAAACTTAAAACTCGTTGAAACTTCTTCGGTAAGATGAGTTATGATATTTGTTTGAAGCTTGTGATAACGTTAATAATCCATCAGCAGACCACTACTTTTTCAAGGTTGTATAATTAATGTGTGTCAGATACGTACCTGATGTATGAGGGAATTACTCTGAAGTTAGCAACCAATGTATAAATTTGAATATCTTTAACTTAAGCTAGCGGATACGTCCCCTATTTTTAAGTAAGCCAAAATTTGTTGTCGATGGTACAACCATAATAAGTTATCTGTATTTTTTTGGGGACAATGAAACATCAAGTGCGTAGTACGTACAGGTGAATGAATGCTCTTATGCATAGGATATCTGTTTCCATAACTTCGAATTAAGTAATACCAATATGTTTATAGGATATGTTAACACATCACCTCAAGATGCTCATGCAATCTCCTATGGACTTCCAGTTGCATCCTACGCTGCATTGCTATGTGACAGCTGCTGCCAAACCACTTATCGAGAATTAGAGTCTTACAAAATCAATTACAAATCAAATAGAAGTGAATTCGAAAATTAAGAATCTTGCTGGCATGCACCGAACATAGGGTGTAAATGCTTGGAATGAGTTCAAGATTAATTTGTACAAATTGAAAACAAGCGAACTAATCATTCATGTGTGTTTGGACACGGAATAAAAAGGTTGGTCGGGTAATGTGACAAGGATCTTAAATTTTAATACATTACATATTAATTTATCTATTACATCTAACTTTCACTTAATCCACTTTTCAACAAAACAATAATAAAAAAATAACTCAATATCAAATATTAAACGAATAAACTACAACTCTCTTCTATATCACTATCATATCCACTCCCACTATCCCACTACTTGTACCAACACCGAACTCTATCCCTCATCCAAAAGTAGCTAGATAGATCAAATGAACAATAAGAGTTAAGAATTGAGTATTCAGGTCACTATTATGTGGATGAATTTTTTATCAAAGGATGACTGCCAAGGGGAGAAAATTTGTTTGAAGATGTTATGAAATAAGAGGGATTCAACATGCTATATAAATCTAAATGTTCCCCCGTCAATTGTAGGCATATAGAGAGGATGATCATGATGATATCCATGAAAATATTAGATAGATGTGCCGCCACAAAAAATAAAAGGTAAAATTCTAAAATCTTGTGTGGGATCATTATTAATTGGAATGTAAGATGACAAAGACAAAACTGATCAGCAATTATTGAGGCATTCGAAGAGAAGGTCAGTTGATGTTACAGTGCAAAGGTGAGAAAGAATAATGGTTTAAGATAGATCTGAATGTATGCAATGGAAAAGGGACTCAAATTTCGATTTATTAGATTGTTAGGGTGTATTTAACATCAAGGTAGGTTAATTATGAGGGCCTATTTAATTAACACCGAATTTTGATATTTCTAAGAAACTTACTCTGATGGCATTTGTCCCATAATCCCTGCAGGAGAAGCAACACTTCTCTGCCTATCATGAAGGGCTGTAAATATGTCATAAGAGAGAATTAGATATTGGAATTAAGTGCAGTAACCCTACAATTAACTTGTAGCTAACTAGCTAGTATTGGTTTAATTAAGTTAAGTATGCATGTACCCCTCTCTCCATCCTTTGCCGAGTGCTCATTGAATTCCTTGTGTGGTTGTTTCCCAAGTCTAAACTTCTGAAATAACAATCAAAGAGGAGGTCAATTGGATCACTTTCGAATGTACTTTACATACTAAATTCTTCAAGAACACACACACACACAGATATATATCCGTAGTTAAATATCTCAATCGAAACCCAAAGCTCTTCAAAAGAAATTACATATACATATACTTCCCTAAAAGCTGATTATAGAAATCCCTTCAGGCCCTTAGGATACATTAGATGATCATTTGAGAAACCCAACTTAATTATAGAAGAATATATAGTTGACTGAGGCGAATTCTCAAGCTCTTGATACATAACTAATTAGAAATAACCAAAAACAAAAGGTTTTCGTACGTGCCAATATAGAAAGAATCCTTCGGAAACAAATTAAGCAAAAGATTTCTATAATAGAATAACTTGATTATTATATATTGAAAAAAGAAATCCCAAAGATGTACCTGGAGGTGGCTCTTGAGGTGATATAGGGTAAGGCCCTTCACACCCATGACCTTCATGATGGTTTTTGGTGTCGCCTCTTGAAATCATAATACCAAGAGAGAAACACATCAGAAAAAAATATTTAATTAACCATATGCTATATATATAGTCCTAGCTAATTAAGTTGGGTGCAACAACCAATTATATATGTCTAGGTGTATATATATATATAATCTCATGAGCAGTATGTCGATCGATCACATATATAAATGTATGATTGCACATATAGATAGATAAATAGATGCAGGGGTGGGGGTTTAATTAACTAAACATACTGTCAGGGCCTCCGAGCTGCGTGACGGCATCGACGAAGCGATCGTGGAGCTCGGTGGTCCACCGGAGTCGTGGCTTTGGATCAGTGGTGAGGACGAGGCCCGAGTCTGCTTGCACGCACATAGGCCTCTCATTTGTGTTCATGCTATGCTTATTCTTCGAATGAAACATTTATTCCCACCCTCTACCCCCCCGACCCCTCTCTCTCTCTCTCTCTCTCTCTCTCTCTCTCTCGGCAGGTGGCTATAGAATAGGAAGAGATTCAAGAAGTGCAAAGGAGAAGAACAAGTCTCGAGGTCTTGAAGAATATGGTGCCTCTCTGATAGGAGGAAGAAACCCTCTTATCTCTCTCTCTCTCTCTCTCTCTCTCTCTCTCTCTCTCTGTGAGAGAAAGTCACCCACTTTGGCCCTTTAAGAAAAGAGGTCGACCATGTGTGTGTGAGAGAGAGAAAGAGAGAGAGACAGGGGAGCGAATGTTGAGATTATTCTCGACTCACAAGAAGCTTCTCCTTTAGTTTTTATCTTTGACGGGTATTTATTATTATTATTATTATTGGATGGGGGGAGGGGAATGACAGAGAGGCGATCGATCGAGGATATAGATATTCGGGCAGAGCATATCAGGGAACCATATCTTTATCTTTAGCATATGAATATATTCCCTTTGGTATAAAAATGTACGTGAGTGTCTGACTCGAACCTTTAATTTGCATGGCTTAGCCAGATGCTCCCTTAATTAACCACCACTGATCTGTGCGCGAGCGGGTAATCTCTCTGATGTAACCATCCATATATATATATATAGTAAATGATTGACCCACATCCATGCATGCATGGATGCACATTTATTAATTAATTAATTAATTTCCTTTGGCTATATATACACATGTAGGAGCACGCTATTTGTAGCTAATGCACATATATTGTATTTCTATGAGTGTACGTATATGCATGCATGCATGCACTTTCATAATTAAGTATGCTTGCTAGCTAGTCGGTACAAGTTTAAACATGTACTCACCATTCTCGCAACATTAATGGGATACATGTACGTTAGGGTTTAACTAACTGGTTCTTCACCACACACACACACACACACACACACACACACGCCATTAAGAACTATGTGTATTCTATTCTTTGCTGCATTGCATGTTGATTGGGTATAAGTTTTCCCGTTTCTAATCTTTGGATGAAATATATGGAGGAATCTACCTAAATGGTCTAGCAGTTGCCTAATTTTCCATGAAATGGTAGCCTTCTCTAGAAATCGAAGGCAAAAAATTAATAATTAATGTGCTCCTTTATTTTTGTGCTTGCCGTCGTCACACGATCGATCACGTGGTATACGTTGGTTATTTATGTCTTGTTTATTAGCTAATGAGATGTTAATGTAGATTTATATACATATATATGGTGAGCATACTCAAACGAAACATGAGAATTACAATTATATAAGAATGCCACCATATGGCAAGAATTCTGATGAAGTGATTTATCAACTGGATCAGACGCAGTTAGACAGTCCATTGCATTAGATTTGAGTGCATGGGTTGTCTTTATACATAGACCCTCAACGTGAAACGTGGTCTTAATTAATGAGAACGTTTCATTCTTTTATACTTTATAGTCTCCGTTGAGTACTAAAGACCGAGGTTATTCCTTGTTCCTTGACTGCCTCAGCTTATCCAAGAAGGAATAAGGATCAAAAGAAGTGATTGGATGGATCGATTTCGCCTGCCTTCAAGGATTGACTCTTACTTTTTCTGTTCAAGGTTACGTGTGAGGTCGCTCAAATGGGAGTGTCTTCTTAAATGTGACCTCATTCAATGGTATAGATTGTACGTACTTATCCCGTTTGGTTGTCAAGATAGGCCCTAATATCCGAGATAATAATCCCGTGTAACATCTATCCTTAGGATAGGCCTCGAAATCCCAAGATTAAAGCGATTCAATGGTGGGGGGTGGTGTGGCAAAAATCCCATGTTCTATCCCAATGCCCTCACCCCATGATGTGACACCCCTTTGCAGTATTCATACCTAGTTAGGACACGTGTATCTTATCGGAGGTAAAATGATTCAATATCCCATTTCCAATTAACTTACATACTTATTTGACCGATTAAGTACCAAGTTATTCCTTCCTTTATCCTTGTTAACAAACACTACTTCATTACCAAATTACGAACAAGTCATGATTAATCTACAAGTTGACCCATGCTACCTCCAAAGAACAAAAACAACTGACGCAAGTGAATGCGTAGCAAAAAGACTTTGGCCTTTCTTTCTCCTCTGCTTGCTTGTAAGAGTTAACTAAAAAGGTACTTTCACTTGACTTGTTAAAGAAATTAATACTTGAGATTAAAGTATCGACCACGTGCCTTGCCGAAGCATCAGACACCATACACGAGTATAGCACACCTCCCACCTCATCAGAAAATCAACCACTGCACGCCTTCCACCTCGTCGTATCTCACCTCCACCTCCTTCCACCAGACACTTCCGTCATCTCATGCAACACATTGCAACCCTCTCATCCGCACACTGTGCGTTACCTCCACCTTCTCACCACTATACAACTCCACTACCTCACATAGCACACATTCACCCTCGATCCCCTCACCACACCTCACCTTCGTTACCCACACTAGCAAAACCAAATGACCAACCACCTTATCGGAGCACCAATTGATACCAAATGCCGCCCCTGTGTGGAAGGGACTTAATTTCTCCACTAAGGATCTTTATTAAACTTTACAATTCCTCCATATTTGACATGGCTCGCTACTTTTTTGCAGCATTAAGACTTATCCAAGTGATTCTCTCGAATCTTCATATCCTGAATGTTCTTCCTACTGAAAATTCAAGTGTTAGATTTGTTGGAATCATAATGCAAACCTACATATATTATTATTAAGGAATTATACGTAAAATATGTACATATATTTGGACATCACATTTATAGTCATTAAAGTAGTCAAGTTATGTAAATTAACCATTCGCATCTCATTAGGAGATGAGATTTAATGCATAGAAACCTTAAGAGAAAAATCCAATTCCGTGATGGGTGGAATTAACATTTTAATTTAAGCAGTTATGGTCCCTAGAGGGGTGAGGGTAAAATGGGCATTTGGTTTTCTACATCCCATCGTAGAAAAGTTATAAATAGAGCCCATTAGGGGACCCAAAGGATATCACGTCTAACACATCTACTGCCACCCCGATAAGTTCTTTTCACCTTCTCAACTCTCTAGAAGTACCATAGCCACCGCCTCTCGTTGGAGAAGCAAGCCCACGATCCCAGAGGATTTCCACGATCTCCACTTCGCTTCCACTGCGACGGACTCAGGTATTCCTCCATCCTTTGCTTCCATTTTCATTTTTGTTGATGATATGGGGAATAGATTAGTCTCGGGATGGTAGAAAATCATTCGATTTTGATTTTATACGAATTAAATCCATCAAGTGGTATTAGAGCATCTTTCTATTCGCTATATCATTTCCTAAATGAATCGGATTTTGAGAAAAGCAATTTCCGTTCGATTTTTTTTGGGATTGTTTTTCATTTAGGTTTTTGGATTGATTCGATCCTATCTTAATGAATCGATGACCACTAATGTTTGTTTTTGGATTTTCATGTTCATTTGTATCCCACGTTTAATAATCAAATTGAGTTTTGTGATTGAAATAGTGATTTGGAGTGTTTTCCCCAAATCTCAAATTCAGATCGCCGCCCTGAAATCGGGCCATGATCAGTCTGGTACTGATACTCAAGATGAGTACTTGTACTGGTAAGGCATGGGTACCCATCAGAGGCTTCCCAGACATCGCCAGTATCGATGGAGTACCGATACTCATGATGAGTACCGATACATGTTGGATACTGGTTGGACACAAGGAAGTGCCACTAGTTTCAAAGGAGTACCGCTACTCATCATGAGTACCAGTACATGTAGGATACTAGTGATGTCCAGAGGCATTGCCAGTATCATATGAGTACCGGTACATGAGGGATACTGGCCGAGACCCAGGATCAATCTAGTATTGATGGAGTACTAGTACTCATCAAGAGTACCGGTACATGTAGGATACTGGATATGGTCTTAGGATCGGTCCAGTACTCATGAAGTGCCGGTACCTAACATCAGTACCGATACTACTCATTCTGGTACCAATACCAATCTTAAGTACCGGTACTAGAATGATATTTTTGGGATACATTTGTCATAAAATTTTTTTGTGCGAACATTAGTAGGTGGTTTCAATGTATTAAGTACCCTGTTACATTTAGTAATTCTTGCTAAAGCAGGTTACTTTTTGTGTCAGTTTATTTGAAACACTAAAGCGACTGTGTACGTTGTATTCTTGTGTGAGGAGCTTAACCTAAAGGTAAGCCACCTCATGACTGAATGCATATGTACACATTAAATGATAAATATCCTATTGAATTATTAAATTTTCATGTGGGTAGTTAAGTTAATCCAAAGATGGTTTGATTACTTACATGATTGTTTTCAATAGCTATTTATCATTCTTAAGACTACCCTTTACAATATTAATGTTTATTGTCCAAAGACTAAATATTAATAATTGTATTGTTAAGTTACTTCATTTTGAGCATGTATTTGATTTATTTCCTTTATTTCTTCAGTTAACTCTGCATCTGCCATAAGTGCCAATTTGAATTCTATTCTAGAACTAAATGGATCTAATTTTAAATTCAGGAAAGAAAGTGTCCTTATCGTTCCGGGATGCATAGATCTAAACTATATACTTCGGGTCGATCCTCCCTACCATCTTACAGATGAGAGTTCTTATGAGGAAATAAAGAACTTTGAGAGGTGGGAGCGATCAAATCACATATGTCTAATGATCATGAAACATGCTATTCCAGAAAAGTTTAGGGGTGCTATCTCAGAGGAATTAAATGCTAAGAAATTCATTGGTGAGATTGAGAAAAGATTTGCTAAGAGTGAGAAAACTGAGACAAGCAATCTCCTTAGCAAACTTGGCTCACTCAAGTACAGGGGCACTGGAAACATAAGGGAGCATATTGTGGAAATGTCCAATTTAGCCTCAAAACTAAAGGCACTTAAGTTCGAGTTGTCAGATGACCTCCTCGTGCACTTAGTTTTGATTTCCCTTCCTGCACAATATGGGCAGTTTAAGGTCAGCTATAACTGCCAAAGGGAGAAGTGGACTCTTAACGAGCTCATTTCTCATTATGTGCAAGAGGAAGAGAGGCTGAAATAGGACAAACCAAAAAGTGCTCTTCTGATTTCTGGGCCCAAAAGGAAGCGGGCTAAGGATACAGCTACTACTAGTTCATCCTCCTTAAAAGGGAGTCAGAAGAAGCCTAAGGCATCCTGCTTCTTCTACAATAGAGGACACGTAAAGAAGGATTGTACCAAATATCACGCTTGGCGTGAAAGGAGAGGTACATCACTCTCTTTAGTTTGTTCAAAAGTTAATTATGCTTCTGTACCCTTAGACATTTGGTGGATAGATTCAGGAACTACTATTCACATTACTATGTCTGTGCAGGGTTGCCTAAGCTGCCGAATGCCAATTGATGGTGAAAGATACATCTATTTGGGCGACGGCAAGAAGGTGGAGGTAGAAGCCATTGCGGATTTCAGGCTATCACTGACTACCGATTACTAGTTAGATTTGAAAGAAACATTCATTGTACCGTCGTTTAGAAGGAATTTAGTTTTTGTTTATCTGTTGAACAAATTTGGTTATTCTTGTTCATTTGGAGATAGAAAATTTCATTTGTTTCTTAATTCAAATTTAATTGGTTATGGTTCTTTGTATGTTAGTGATAAATTATATATGTTGCATACTTTTTCCTCCAATTTAGAAACCTTTAATGCAACTTTGAGTGGTACAAAGCGTAAAATAACTCAAGAGAATTCCGCTTTACTGTGGCATAAGTGTTTAGACCATATCTCTAAACAGAGAATGGATAGGCTTATTTTGAATGGAATTCTTGATTCCCTTGATTACGCGAATTTGAATGTCTGTGTAGACTGTTTAAAAGGGAAAAGAACAAACAAGAGAGGTGTAGGTGCCACTAGAGTTACAGATGTCTTAGAACTAATACATATGGATATCTATGGTCCATTCCCTATGACTTCCTGGAATTGGCAACAATACTTTATTACGTTCACAGACGATTACTTTAAATACGGGTATCTATTTCTTCTTCACGAAAAGTCACAGTCTTTGGACGCGTTCAAGTCCTATAAGGCCGAGGTGGAAAACCAACTCGGAAAGAGGATTAAGGTCGTCAGATCTGACCATGGTGGTGAGTACTATGGCAGATATGACGGATCAGGAGAACAATGTCCAGGACCATTGCTTCTTTTCTAGATGAGTGCAGCATAATGCCTCAGTACACCATGCCTGGGACAACACGCATGAATGATGTTGCTGAACACTGTAACAGGACTCTTAAAGATATGGTACGGAGTATGATTAGTCATACTTCTTTACCGGAGTCCCTATGGGGAGAAGCATTGAAAACAACTATAAATGTTCTCAATCAAGTACCGACTAAAGCAGTACCCAAAACTCCATATGAAATGTGGACTAATAAGGTACCTAGTCTGAAACATTTTCATATATGAGGGTGTTCAGCTGAGGCTAGGCCATATAGGCCTGCTGAAGGAAAATTGAATTCTAAGACAGTCACCTACTATTTTGTAGGGTACTCTGATAGGTCGAAGGGTTATAAGTTTTATGACCCAACGACTTACTCATTTTTTGAGACTAGAAACGCCCACTTCTTTGAGGATGTTGGTTTGGGAGGTGATAGTCGCCACATTATATTTGAAGAACCAGATCCTGTTCATAAGGAAATCATTGAACAAGGTGAAGTTCTTATTCTAAACGTTGTTTTAACAACATTAGGGGAAGAAAGTAATGTGGATAATCTTCCCATTAATCAAACCGAACAATCTCAAAACATTCAAGATCCTGCACCCATTAGGAGGCCCAGTAAAAAAGAAATGCAATATCTAGTGATTATATTATCTTTCTCCAGAAACTAGAGGCAGACCAAATGGATACGGATCCCATTTCGATCACTCATGCCATGAGGAGTTTCCATCATCAGGAATGGATCAATGCCATGAATGAAGAGATAAAATCCATAAGTGACAACAAGGTTTGGGATATTGTCCCATGGCCTATAGGTGTGAACCCCATTAATTGTAAATGGATATTTAAAACCAAACGGGATTCACAAGGCAATGTGGCAAATAAAAGACTCGTTAATCGACTTTCTGTGATTCATATAAAAAATCGTCATTATTGTACTATATGTCACAAATACAAACCATTATCGAGTCAATTTTATTTAATTACATAATTTTTACTAATTTATTCTAGGTCGTTCACTGGGGAGGAGTTATTGATATACATCACTCCCTAAGTCCAACATTATTCTTTACTTCCGAAAAGATCAATTTTATGTACAATCATAAATGAATGAATTGATGAATAATCAATGAATGATATGATAACTTAATTATGTACAAAAGAATTAATTAAAATGCTTGCAAACACCTAATTACAAACAAGCATCAAACACTATAATTAAATATTATATACTATCTATTTATAACCTATAATACTAATATTTATATATATATGATAATAAGTAATAATATATACTATACTAACTTAACTTAGTATATTAACATTTATAGTAACATATATAGTATGTACAGTGACATGTATAAACGTTGCTAAACCTTAGGAAAGAGTATATACATAACCTAAGGTAAAAACTAAGGTCTACAGTGACACTTATTCTATCTACAGTGATGGATAATTCGGTCAGTAAAGCTATACTGGTATATACATATATAGCTCAAACATTTGTTATACTATGTATACTTATTATTTACAGTATATATATACACTATACGGATATACACTTAACTCTTCTTTCTCTTTTTCTCTATCAGGTTCTTCCAAGTTTAACTCTTTCTCTTCTTCTCTGTACTCTCTTCTTAACTTAGCCGCTACACTCTCTCTTAGTTAACTTAATCACCTTATTAGGCCTTAGTTTAAAAATAAGGTTTATTAGTTGGCGGACGGTCTTTTCGAGGGATACACAACACCCTATCAGGTGAGACCAGATGTTACGAACGTGGCATCAGACGGGTTTTTAAGACGTCTGGGAAGTGGCCCAGACGTCTGGTAATAAATTTTTTCGGCATACGGGGTTGTGTCTGCGCGCGTGCGCGCGCAGACTGCACCCGCCGCTTTCGTTCCTCTTTTCCTCTCTCTCTTCCTGCAGGTGCGCCGCTCTCTTCTCTCTCTCCCCGTGCAGCCTTATAAGACACCCTCGCCCTCTCCCTCACCCTCATCTCCTCTGCCTTCCTCTTCTCCTTCCCCCTGCCAGTGCGAGAGCGCGAGCGAGCGAGTGAGCGGCTGCGGCGAGCGTGCGGGAAGGAGGGTTGCGAGCGGAAGGAAGAAGCTCGACTGCGAGGGTTCGAGCTTGCCGAGGCAGCTAGAGCCGGCCGGCGGGGGAGCGACGGGCGTGGGGTGTCGCGGAGGGCTGCTGTCGCTCGGGCAGCAGGGGAACGGGGTGCGGCGCAGCCATGCGTCGCAGGCGGAGAGCGAATCGGGCTCTAGTTCTGGAAAATTTTCCAGAATCAGACGTCTGGACTTACGACCAGACGACGCTGAAGACGTCTGGAGGACTGTCCAGACGTCTGATAGGTAAGATACTTCTATCTTCTCCCTTTTTCGCGTGTACGACCATGCAGCCGTCCGCCACGACTTCGTCTGCGTTTCGTCGTACTGAGAGCAGGTGTGTGTGCGCGCAGGTTCTGCTCAGGAGGGCGCGAGGGTTCTCCATCTCAGGTAAATCAAACATCTGGCCGCAGTGTCAGACGACGGAGACAACCTCCAGACGTCCGGGGAGACAATCGGACGTCTGGAAACCAAGCCAGACATCTCAGCGGGCTTCTGGACGTCTGAAGGTCTACGCAGAACTAAGGTACTACCTGACCCACCTTTTAAGACGTCTGGAAGAGGTTCCAGACGTCTGATTTTGGACAGTTTCGTCGTTTTTGACCCGTTTAGGGCCCGTTCGGAGTCTGTTTTCCGCATTTCGAGTTGCGTTCTTTCTAGAATAAATTCCTCTACCCGTTTACAGTAATTGTATACCGTTCTGAGAAACTCCTTGTGATTGATCCTTGTGTTAGGACCCCGTTCCGTTGTAGTCTTGGCGGTTGCGGAGATGCACGAGATTGCCGACCACGCCCCCAGTACTCCCATTTTCGCTGGTAGAGTGGCTTTTTAATTTACTTAACAAAATTTGTTACAATTGTGGAACAATTAATAGAGTCTGGGGCATTGCATGAACCCTAAGACTGAGAAACTAGATTGAATGATAAATCCTAGGGTATTGCATGAATCCTAGGACTGGAAAACTAGATTGAATGATAGATCCTAGGGTACGGCATGAATCCTAGGACTGTAAAACTAGTGGAACATATAAATATTGTAGTCTTGAAAAAGTGGAAAGGAAATGTTACGAACGCGCAGCTTCAGACGTCGTTTAAGACGTCTGGGAGGTGGCCCAGACGTCGGATCAGACGTCTGGAACCCCTTCCAGACGTCTGGGATTCGGTTTCGGTGGCACGCGCGATTGCGTCTTCACGCGCTGCGGGTGCCTTTTCCCCTCCTCCTGCGGCTGCAGGCTACGCCCTCTGTTCTGCTCTCTCTCTCCTCCCCGCGCGGCTTTAAAATGCCATGCCCTCTCCCTCACTCTCATCACCTCCGCCCCCTTCCTCTTCTCCTTCCAGCCGGTGCACGAGTGCGAGCGCGAGTGAGTGGCGGCAGCGACAGCCGCGGTGAGCGTGGGAGGAGGTGCTCAGCCGTAAGGGCGAGCTTGTCGGGGCTGCTAGGTCCAGCCGGCGGGGGGAGCAGCAGACGCGGGGTGACGCGGGAGGCCTGCTGCAGCTCGAGCAGTAGGCGGACGAGACGCGGCGCGGCCGTGCGTCGCGAGCGGAGGGCGAGTCGCGCCCTGATTCTGAAAATTTTTCCAGAATCAGACGTCTGAGCTTCCAACCAAACGACGAGGAGGACGTCTGGAGGACTGTCCAGACGTCTGAAAGGTGAATTATTTTCATCCTTCTTCCTTTTCTTCGGTCGTCTGTACTGAGAGAGAGAAATGTGTACGCGCAGGTTCTGGATTCGCAATCCAACGCGAATCAGACGTCTGGCTGCATGCCATACGACGGGAACGACTTCCAGACGTCCGGGGTGACCATCGGACGTCTGGGAACTGGGCCAGACGCCCCCACAAGCTTCTGGACATTTGAGAGACAACGCAGGACAAGGTACCATCTGATCCCCATTTTTAAGACATCTGGAAGAAGTTCCAGACGTCTGATTTTGCACTATTTCGTCGTTTTCGACCCGTTTAGGGCCCGTTCGGAGTCCGTTTTCCGCGTTTCGAGTTACGTTCTTTTCGGAATAAGATCCTCTACCCGTTTCCAATAATTATATACTGTTCTGAGAAACTCCTTATGTTTGATCCTTGTGATAGAACCCCGTTCCGTTGCAGTCTCGGGGGTTGCGGAGGTACGCGAGATTCCCGACCATGCCCCCAGTACGCCTGTTGTAACCGGTAGAGTGGCTTTTAGGTTTATTAGTATAATCTGTTAAATTATGGAACCATAAATAGAACCTAGGACATTGCATGAATCCTAGGAATGAGAAATAGATCGAATGATAGATCCTAGGTGTTGCATGAATCCTAGGGCTGGAAAACTAGATTGTATGATAGATCCTCGGATATGGCATGAATCCTAGGATGGAGAAAACTAGTGGAATATATGAATACTGCAGTCTTGGAAAAATGGAAAGGAACAAATAGCTGCCTGTTATGAATAAATAAACGTGACTGAGAACATGGATTGTAAGAACATGAAACTGGAAAGTGAAATCTAGATGTTCTGAGTTAAAAGAGCTGGAACCCTACAGGGAATTAGGAGTGGAACTCCTAGAAAGAGAAAGGAATGGAACTGAGAAAGAAAGACGTGGTAGTGTGCTGTCTCTTGGGTACGTAGTACCAAGGGAAGTACCTGTACCTGTTTAGTGCAGAGCGGAGCCAGCCGCCCCAGGGACTCGGGGTTAGGACTGGCTACTTTGTACCGACTTGCTGGCCCTCGTGTACGTAGTACCGAGGAGAGCTACTAGTGTAGGGAGGTACTAGCTACCTCACGGGCCCCGGGGTTCTGCTAGCCTCCTACACCGACTTGTTAGGCCCACTGGGGCAAACCAGGGTAGTCAGGCGAGGGTGCGCGGACTTTAGAGGGCCAAGGCCCCTGTTTGGTTACTGTGGAGGGGTTGGACCCCCTGTTACTGAGAGGGCTCTGCCCTGTACTCGTTCCGTGCTGTGCTTTGAACGCACCCGTTAACGGAAACGACTGACCGCGTGCCAGTGCGGGTTAGCTACCTGTGCGTCTATCGCGCGTGCGGTAGTCACCATTACGTCTATCCGTGACCTTGGGGTGGTTGACTGAGAGTAGGATTACCACGGGGGACTCTCCCGGCCAGGAGAGCACCACGTGCTACTTCTACTTTTTGGAAAAGAGTGCAATCAAGATCGTTCCCACGAGGAACATTCGAGATCAAGTGAAGGATCTGAGAAATAAATGAAATCGTGAGACAATTGAAAGTTGTAAATAAGGAAAGTAACAGAACATAACAGCTACTGTACACTCTACTGTTTCTTTTGTTTTAGTTGCCACTCTACTCAGCGTTTTGCTGACGTGTTACACTCGTTATCTTTCAGGATCAGGTGTTGAGCAGCCAGGGTCAGCGACTGCAGAGGACACTGGGTCGAGTAGGGTCCAGTAGAGTTACCACTGTTCTCTTGTACCTCTTTTTGTTCCACTGTAGTGAATAGTTCTTGTTACCGCTGTACTTTTCTTTACCTACAGTTCATATTATGTTATGAATGTTGTTCTACTGTTGTGGTGGTATATACTGTAGTGGTTTCTTTCCTTACTGCTGTAGTTTCTTACTGTTAGTTATATTTATGCTGAATGTGGTTTATTTTACTTCTCTTTTGGTTACTTCCTCGTTGGATGACTAGGTCTTGGGATTAGTCGAGTCGATCCAGTTCTCGTGTCTCGTAGGGACTCGGGAATCGGGTGGTTACAAGATGGTATCAGAGAAAGGTCGTCCCGAGAAGTGAATCAACTGACTGGAAAATAACCAATTCACATGTCTATAACTAGAGTAGCCACCACAACATACCTTTTGACATGAACTCTTAGACGTTTTCGTTAGGTATCGTTCTGTATTGACGTATTTCGTTTTGTTTCGTGTCTCCATTGTAGGAGATGCCTCGTCGTGGAACTAGGAGGGTGGGCCGCGGGCGCAACCGAGGTCGGTGCGCGAGGGACAGATGTGTCGGGCTTGGAGTACATACTACCCCTCCTCTTCTCCTGAGCATACCGTCTCCGGACCTCGTCCAACTGATTCGAGAGGTGGTTCAAGAGGAATTTCAGCTTCCACCCACATCGCCACCCCCTCCTCCCCCTTCCGAGCGTACGACAGGGGAGTTGGTGGTGGAACAAGATTTCCGCCGTCACACTAGGTGTGTTAGGAGAACTCAAAGGATACACGTGGCATCGCAGGAGAGCCGTCACGTTTTGCAGGGTCATCAGTGGCCTTTGGGGACCCTCGACAGGGGCCAGTCGCCAGCACCGGACCCCCGCCCAGCTAACAGCAGGGACCCACTGAGGGCGGGAGTCGGGTTCCCCTCTGTTATCAGTGTGGCCAGCCGGGCCACATCAGGAGGGACTGCCCGTCTAGGACAGGAGGTCAGCAGATACTTCCCGCGCAGAGCACTGGAGGGCACGCAAGAGGCCGCGGTTCCCAGGTGCGAGGAGGAGGACAGCAATCGCGAGGAGGTTACCGGCCAGCACCTACCCGTCCGACGCAGATTGTGGCTGCTTCGTCCGCACCTAGAGCTGAGGGGCGTATCAACGCCCTGACACACAGGGACGCCGAAGCTTCGGGATCGGTGGTAGCAGGTATGGTTTCAGTTTCCGGTAGACTCGTTTACACGCTTTTCGAATCCGACGCTACGCACTCGTTTGTCGCAACCAGTTTCGCAGTTAGTTTGGACCAGGATTATACACTGTTAGATAATCCGTTCGTAATCAGAGGTCCGAGTGGTCAGCTATTTTTAGCTGAAGAGGTGTACACGGATTGCGAGGTCAGCGTCGGGGGACATAGCCTGCCAGCTGACCTGATTATGATACAGATGGAGGACTTTGGAGTGATTCTGGGGATGGATTGGTTGTCCGCTTACCACGCTGATGAGAACCTCGTCACAAACCCTAAACTAGCACCATTTAACCCTGATTTGCAAGAAAAAGCTCCTACCTAACCTTAGAAAGGCTTGGCTCAGAGAGATTCTGAGTTTGCAAAGAAAACATAAACTGAGGGGTAAAAATGCAATTTCACCAATCCAATCTGAAAACAGGGTAACTCAGGATCCAAACATAGGTCAAAACAATCTAATACGAAGAAAAGTGGGATGAAATGACTCAACAAGGACTACAGCAACTCCGAAGAATTAAATGACATCCTGTAACCCTAAAAACCAACCCACTTAAATACATGAGGTTTGAGGCAGAGAAAAAATAAAATAAACCATCTAAAATTCATAGAAAAATAATATCTAGGGTTTAGAACCTTCAATTTGGCCTTAGAAACCTATTTTGACCTACATTGAGAACCATGCCCAATTAACAACTTAATTTGGGTTTTTACGTAAATTGATCTGTCAAACAATGTTTAACCTAGAAATAAAATTCACCATCAGAATCCTTAGCTCCTAATTAGTCATGTATAAAAACTTGAGCCTAAGAAGAAACCTTCTTGACCAACTTTACACTTTGGTCCTCATATATTTACTTTTTGGCCCTCAACTTTTGAACCCTCACATTTTGACCCCTCACTCTCCTTCGTTCTTTGCGTTTAGGTCCCTCCTGCAAAACCTGAGCAGCACCATGCTCCGACGACCTTGCGCGGAGCATGGCGCCGCACAGGGTAAGGGAGGGAGCCTGCTAGGTCAAATGGGGGTGCCCTGCGTCGTCAGCCGTTGCAGGAGCACCCCCATGAGCACTGCAACCACCCATACCGGCCGTGCGAACGCACGGACGGTATGGGTCTCCTTCCTCCGGTGAGGGAGACACGTCGTGTCCCTCCGCCCTCCTCTCTGGTTCTACCCCTATAAATACCCTCGTCGCTCCTCCGTTCTTCCCAGCTCGGATCTGACGGAGATACCCCCTCACCTCCTCTCTTCCCACTCTGACAGATGCCCCCTTGCTCCGGCGGCTTCTCCTCCTCCTCCTCGTCGCCCTACCGCACTACCAGCAGCAGGGTTGCCTTCCCTCGCTCTTCCCGCGCCGCGCCGCACCCAGCGCGCGCTTCTCCGGCCCTCTCCTCGCCGTCACCCCTTCCTCTGGGCAGTTTCTTCTCCGGTGACAGTCGATACGGCTGTCGCCTGCTCCAGCCCCTCCTCGTCCTGCTAAGTAGGTATAACTTCTCCTCTTCCTCCCCTCTTTCTTTTTCTCACTGTAAATCATTACTGTCGCCCTCAACCTCGCCCAAACACTCTCACCTTCCCCATCTCCGGCCAAACTCCGGCAACTCGCTCCCGTCATTCCACCACCCCACACGGCTCGCCGACCCTCACAAAACCTCCGCCTCCTCACCCTGATCAACCTCTGCCCTTCCACTTCTCACCAATCGCCCTCTGCAGACCCACCGACCAAACCCATCTCGCCACCTGCAGTTTTACCTAGGGCGGCCCTTAGGCATCCGCCCCGCCACCTGCAGACCCCCCGATCACCTTCGTCGTGCTACGGCGAAGGTCCTCCGCGTATCTGATTAGGCCGAGAGGCCGTTTCCCTGTGAGCAGGTACTTCGCTCGCCACCGCCATTGCCGAGTGAAGCAGCTTCCTCAACCTGCTCCTCCAGGCACGCCACGCCCAGGTCAGGCTCCCAGGCTACGCGGGGCATCTCCGCAAAGAAGTCCCAGGCTGCAGTTGGGGCAAAGCCATCGCGTGGAGCCTCGATTGGGCGCTGCCTCCTCCGTGCGGGCGTCCAATTGAGGTGGGACATTTAGTCCCACCTCGGAAACTCACCGAGGCAAGCAAGCGCTTAAAGGCAAAAAGTGCCTTAAGCTCTTTGCCTCAGATCACGGGGTGAGGTCCCCTTCACCCGCTCGATTACCCGGCCTCGTCCGCGCTCACGCCCCGCGGACCTGGCCCCGACCCGATTAGCCCGACCTGCACTCCTCGCCCACCACCGCACGCCGGTGGACCTGGACCCGGGCGCGGCCCGCTTACCCGATTAACCGGTTGCTCTGGGAGAGCTTTCCTAAGAGCGAATTCAGAGAGAGAGATGCGGGGGGAGGGTAGAGTAGGTTTTGCCCTCTGACTCTGAACCCTTGAGCGTGCAGGCACAGGAGAAGAAATAAGGAAGGAGGACGCACTGTAGCAGCGGGTTACTTAAGTCGTCTGATTGAACAATCAGACGACGCTCTGAGGACGAAGAAGAAGGAGAAGAAAAGACGAGCAGGACCGCAACGAAGAAGAAGGAGAAGAAAAGACGAGCAGGACCGCAACGAAGAAGAAAAAGAAGAAAAGAAGAACAGAAAAGAAGAAGACAAAGAATGAAAGCAAAACATGAAGAGAAAAGAAGAAGAAGCTCTGAAGAGCACGATAAGAAGATCTGAAAGAAGCAAGAAAAGAAGAAGAACACGAGAAGAAGATCTGAAGGAAGCAAGCAAAAGAAAGAAAGATTCAAGAGCCAAGAAGAGAGAAGACAAGAAGAACAGGAAGAGAAGAAAGAAGAGACAAAGAGGAAGAAAGAAGAGAAGAAGAAGAAGCCACCAAATTTCCATCTCTATCAATCTCTCTCTTTATTTTTGTAATAAAAACTTTGTACCCCTAGTATACGAATTTCTCCCTGAGTTCGACCTCGGGAACCCTTTTATTTTCCGAGTAAAAAAATATATATATGTAATGATGGCAATAACTAGCTGTACTACAACGCTATTTCTATAACAAAACCTAGTTAACGCCACGATCATCACTTTGGCGCCGTTGCCGGGGAGCAACGGCTATTCTAGAGGTAATTAAATTCCTATTTTTAAATTTCTAATAATCTCCTCTTTTGTGCAGATACAGGAAAATCGAAAAGACAAGCAACCGCACGACAACCACTCCGAGGACAGGTAATTTTCTATCCTCTCAACCCCTAAATTCTAAAGAGGAAGAAAAGAAAAGAACAAGCAATATAGGTCTAACCTGTCTTCTCTACCTAGTAAACCATAAAAAGTTGCATGTTTTCAACCCATTATTCCTGCACACTATTAAGGGTATTTAAGGGCTAACACCTTCTTGCCTGAGCCCTACTTATCCCAACAAAGAACTAACTGGACCAAATAGAGCCAACATAAGAATCAACATTAGGGATTTAGAGACACACTTCTTAAGCAAGAATTGAGAAATCCCAAAAGGAGTGTGCCCAAGCCATTGTCTGAAAATACCTATTCAAAGAAAACCCTAAAACAAATTGGCTCTTTAAAGACACTTGAACCCTAAAAGACAACACCTAATAAACAGAACTAGCAGGTAAAGTTGACCACTTGGGTCAACCAACCTTCAACTTAGGTCACTCTTTGCACTCAAAAAGCCTAAAGTTCAAGTGAAACCTCAAGCACCATGATCTTAAACTAAAAGTGGTAGACTTAAGAGGTCAAGATCCCCATTCTGGTCTACCTGGAACTGCAGTGACAAGAGAGGTCAGGTGGGGGAAATCCTGTAACCCGTGGGGATGCTCTACCGTGTAGGGGTCTTCGCGGGACTCACCCTCTCTGGCTGCCCAGGTAATTCTCAGGTGGACGATCTTTCTGATCAAGGGGTCCATCTGCCCCGCACCTCTATAGTCACCCAACACATTTTTTGGGTGCCTTGATTGGGTCCAGCACTTTCTAACCTCTTCCACTCCAACAGTGCATGAACGGTAGGAGATCCTTAAGACCACCCTTAAGATCTCCTTTAAGAATTCACTCTCGTCAAGGCCCAGCCTTGACTCCCTTGTTTGAATAGCAACCTAACCCCATCATTCTCTCTTCTGATTCTGAATTAAACCCTTCTTCTATCATGGCTCAGCCAGTTGAGGAAGAAAACAATCTGGAGCACCAGCTCCAGCCACTCAACGACCTCTTCCAAAACTTTGTGCACCCACCGCAGCGTCCCATGATGCGGGACCATTATAATCCTGCCGCGGTGGCCATCGAGCCTCGAGTCAGAATCTCGAATGGAGGACCTGACTCTGAATTAAAGCCCAATATGATTCATGCTATACCTAAATTCCATAGGCTTAATTCTGAAGATCCCTTCCAGCACATCAAACAGCTAAAGCATCTGGCCCAAACTTTCGGGTCAGACGCACAAAATCGGGATATTCTTCTCATGAAGATGTTCTCCTTTTCTCTTATGGACAAGGCCGCCCATTGGTATCAAACTCAGACCCGGCCGATCAACAATTGGGAAGAACTTCAGTCCGAGTTCATGAAAAAGTTCTTCCATGTTGGACGGACCAACGCCTTGCGCCATCAGATTACACATTTCACCCAACAAACAGGGGAACCTCTCCATGAGGCATGGGATCGTATTCAGGATCTCATGAGAAAGTGCCCCCATCACGGAGTTCCTAAATGGGAACAGGTCCAATCTTTTTACCAGGGACTCCGTGAGGACATCCATCTTTTCGTCAATGCAACCTGCGGAGGAAATATCATCGGTCAACATGAAGACACCGTGTGGGAGATTCTCGAAAACATGTGCGAGAACTCCATCAACAATGACTCCATGGAATTATTCGACAGAACGAATACCCGCGCATTGACGAATCTTAGGGGAGCACATGAGACGCAGGGCCTGTCCGCATCAGTCGACCTGGAATTAATGGCCAGTCGATTGGACAAGGTCTCGATTATCGAAAGAAGGTGGATGAGCTGACTCAGCATCTGCAGCGAGCCACCTCTACGCATAACCCTTTCGCACAGCCTCCTTCCACAAGGGAAACTGTGCAAAACATTCTCCATCGATCTTCTCCTAGGATGGACCCATCATCCGAATCTTTGCCCGGAGGTCCTTCCGATTCCTTCTACACCTGCCAGGGGAATTCCATTCCCTCTTTCTCTAACCCTCTGGAGGTTCCTCAGACCTGCGAGGACCTCAACGCCATCCAGAACGACCCGTTCTCCAACACCTATAATCCAGGATGGCAAAACCATCCTAACTTTCAGTGGGCGGGAAATTCCCAAACCCAAAGACCATGCTTCCAACCCCGCCCACAACCTCCTCGTCCTTACCAGCCGCCTCAGCCTCGGCCCAACCCTACCAACCCTACTGGGCCAAATCAAGATCAAATGTCCCTTATCCTTCAGACCCTGGCTGACATTCAAAGAACGAATGCGGCTATCCAAAAACAACATAAGGACGAACTTACAGAGGTCCGAAACCAATTGACCCAGTTGGCAAACTCTCGCCAGCCAGGTACTCTTCCTTCCCAACCTCTGCCTAATCCTAATAACGTACCAACCCAGCGGCGCGTTATGAACCCAAACCCAGGCCATGCCCATATGATTTATCAGGCCCCCTCTGTTCCTTCACCCGACGGGATAGAGGCCTTCACTTGCTTTGCAGGTTACCAGCAGCAACCTATCTTACCCAATCCTAACCAAAACCAGGCAGGACTTAATTCCGTAACAACCCGTAGTGGTAAGGGAACCCAAGACCCACCTCATCCGAACCACTCCAAGCCTGGTAGTGATCCCAAGCCTAGGACAGTAATCCAGGACGTCCCCACCCCTATCCCAGATCCACAACCTGGACCTATCCTAGAAGAACCAACCAAGATCCTGTTTCCCGAGGCCTTGACCAAGGGAAAGAAGACTACCAAACCCGTGGCCCCTGAGGAGGACCTAGTCAAGCTCTTTGAGCAGGTCCACATCAACATCCCCTTGATGGATGCAATCCGCCACGTACCGGCTTACGCACGATTTCTAAAGAATATATGTACACCCCAGCGTAAGCCGCGAACCAAGGGCGGGAGCCCAATTGTGCTGTTAGAGCAAGCTAGCTCTGTAATCCTCAGTAGACTCCCACCCAAGGCAAAAGATCCTGGTACTCCCCTGATTTCCTGCAAGATAGGTGATACCCAATTTGATAGAGCTTTGCTAGACTTGGGTGCATCCATAAATCTGATACTCACATCCTTACTTGACCATCTAGAAGAATCTGAGCTAAAACCAGCCGAGGTGACATTACAATTAGCAGATCAATCTATAAAGTCACCAAAAGGGATTCTCGAGGATGTTATCGTAAGAGTGCGGGATTTCTATTTCCCAGTGGACTTTAGAGTCTTAGATATGGACGCGCCTAAAAACCCTAGGGATACACCAATCATTCTAGGGAGACCTTTCTTGGCTATTGCTAGAGCCAACATCAGCTATGAGGAGGGCCAAATAGAGCTTAAATTTGGGGATCAAACCTTAAAAATTGATATATTTAAGGCCCAACAAGGAATTAATTGCGGTGTCATCGAACAGATTTGTGACGTTAGGACTTTGGTTGATGAATCACACTTCCAGAATGACTCGATTATGCCTCATCAACCACAGAAGGATCTTGACCCGCAAACAGAGGAGTTGAATCCAGATAGAAACAACCCAGTAACTCCTACCCTTGAACCTCACATCTATACTGAACCACCCGCTGCTGCTGATAACCCTATCCTCGAGTTGAAGCCTCTTCCTGCTCACCTGAAATACATCTTTTTGGGTTCTAATCAGACCCTTCCTGTGATTATCAATTCCAGCCTCAATCCCGAACAGGAATCCCGTCTGATTACTGTTCTCCAGCAACATTACAGAGCCATCGGGTGGACTCTCGATGATTTGACTGGAATAAGCCCCTCTTATTGTACTCATCATATCTATTAAGAAGAGGGCGCACAACCTTCTCGTGAAATGCAGAGACGTTTGAACCCTAATCTGCAGGAGGTCGTGAAAAAGGAGATCATTAAGTGGTTAGATGCCGGGATCATCTACCCGATCTCCGATAGTCGTTGGGTGAGCCCAATTCAGGTTGTGCCTAAGAAGGCAGGACTCACCACCATAACGACTGAAATCGGAGAAATCATTCCTACCCGATTAGCCAATGCGTGGAGAGTCTGTATAGATTACCGCCGACTCAATTCCTCCACGAAGAATGATCATTTCCCACTACCCTTCATTGATCAAATTCTCGAGAAACTAGCGGGAAATAGGTTCTTCTGCTTTCTTGACGGGTACTCCGGTTATAACCAGGTGGTAATCCATCCTGAGGACCAAGAAAAGACCACGTTCACCTGCCCCTTCGGAACGTACGCTTTCCGAAGGATGCCTTTCGGTCGTTGCAATGCACCTACTACCTTTCAGCGGTGCATGCTTGCCATATTCTCAGATATGGTAGGTGATTTCCTGGAAGTCTTCATGGATGACTTTTCAGTCTTTGGAGAATCTTTTGATGATTGCCTCCAACACTTGGTCCAGATACTCAGGCGATGCATTGAGGTGAACTTGGTTCTTTCCTGGGAAAAGAGCCATTTCATGGTGCCTGAGGGAATTGTCCTGGGACATCTAATTTCAGAAAAAGGCATCCAGGTGGATCGAGCTAAGGTGGATCTGATATCTCACCTTCTTATGCCTGGCTCGATCAGGGACATCCATTCTTTTTTAGGGCACGTCGGTTTTTACCGCCGTTTCATTCCAGATTTCTCGAAAATCGCGTGCCCCTTGACTTCTCTTCTCTCTAAGGATGTACCCTTTGAAATCTCCAAGGAATGCACGCTAGCCTTTGAAAACCTGCGTGACCGAGTCACCCAGGCACCTATCCTACAATCCCCTGATTGGTCTCAACCCTTTGAGATCATGTGCGATGCATCTGATTTCACTGTAGGAGCGGTCCTGGGGCAGAAAGCTGATGGGAAACCCGTGGTTATATACTACGCTAGCAAGACACTTGACGAGGCTCACCGTAACTATACGGTTACGGAGAAAGAGCTGCTAGCCGTAGTATTTGCCCTTGAAAAATTTCGATTGTATCTTCTGGGTTCCCATGTCATCATTTACTCGGATCACACGGCTGTAAGGCATCTCCTTGCCAAGAAGGATGCGAAGCCCCGACTAATCCGTTGGATCTTGCTGTTGCAAGAATTCGATCTTGAGATTCGCGACAAGGCGGGAAGGCAGAATGTAGTAGCCAACCATCTGTCCCGTCTTCCTTCTGAGATCATCGACCCTTCCGGACCCATCACGGAACACTTTCCTGATGAGCACCTGCTTACTGTTGGTACTAGACTTCCATGGTTTGCTGATATAGTGAACTACTTGGCATCTCATCAGACCCCGAAGGCCAAGAAAGACAAATTGCGTTCTGATACCAAGTATTACATTTGGGAAGATCCGTACCTTTTCCGCATAGGTGCTGATCAAATTATTCGGAGATGTGTCCCAGAAGAGGAGGTCTGCAATATCCTCTCTTTCTACCATGACCAGGCATGCAGTGGCCATTTCTCAGGGCATAAAACCGCATCAAAAGTCCTCCAGTGTGGCTTCTACTGGCCTACACTTTTCAAAGACGCATACAGTCACAGTAAGGCATGCAGTCGGTGCCAGACTTTGGGCAACATGAACCGTCGCGACATGATGCCTTTGCAGCCAATTCTTGTATGCGAAATCTTTGATGTTTGGGGGATTGATTTTATGGGCCCCTTTCCTGTTTCGGATGGTTTCGAGTACATTTTGCTTGCTGTGGACTACGTGTCCAAGTGGATCGAAGCCATACCAACCCGAACCTCTGATCACAAGATTGTTCTTAAGTTTATTCATCAAAACATTTTCTCAAGGTTCGGGATTCCCCGTGCTATAATCTCTGATGGGGGGACCCATTTTACAAATGCTCAGTTTAGATCACTGATGGGCAAATTTGGGGTATCCCACCGAATCTCTACTCCTTACCACCCCCAAACAAATGGTCTAGCTAAGTTGTCAAATCGGGAGATCAAGAAAATCCTGCAAGTCACTGTTCGGCCTGACAGGAAGGACTGGTCATCCCGACTTCCGGAAGCATTGTGGGCCTACAGGACCGCCCACAAGACCCAATTAGGCATGTCTCCCTTTAGACTGGTGTACAGAAAGGCGTGTCACCTTCCCGTAGAACTGGAGCATAAAGCCTATTGGGCAGTACGGAACTGTAATCTAGATCTTTCCAAGGCTGAAACCCACAGAAAACTCCAAATCAGCGAGATCGATGAATTATGCTTAGACGCGTATGAGAACTCGCGAATCTACAAGAAGCGGGTAAAAGCCTTCCATGACAAGCATATCTCAAGAAAGATCTTTCATCCTGGTCAAAAGGTCCTACTCTTTGATGCCCGACTTAAACTTTTCCCGGGAAAACTACGATCCAAGTGGGTCGGACCATATTTAGTCCGACAGGTTTTTGGAAATGGAGCAATCGAAATCAGTCCACTCAGCCACGATTCCGAACCTTTCATCGTGAACGGTCAGAGACTCAAACCGTTCATTGATGTGACTTCTACTGATTTGGCTGAGTCATCTCTCATCCTCCATTCTCCGTGAGCTTACTGCACCCAGCCGATGGCGTAAAACTCAGCGCTTAACGGGAGGCAGCCCGTCATTCCCTCTGAAAATCTAAAACCTTTTTTCTGACACCTTGGTGCACTTAAGGTTCACCCTTCAAGACAGCCGACTCCACCTCAGATGCTTGCATCTGAGATTAGAAATCGTCTGCAAAATTCATCCCGACCCATTCACTCACAAAAATAACTATCTTAAGGAATGAACTAAGTAAATAAAGACCCCTAAAATCACAATGAGGACATTGTAAACCTTAGGCATGGGGGGGTATAAAAGTGCAAAACTTGTAAGAAAAGATTTTAAAACAAAAAAATTCACATATGTCAAAAACACCATAAAAAGTAAATTTTTTTTTTTTTCAAAAAAAAGAATAAGAGGAGAAAGGAAATTTTGTGGAGAAGGAAAAGAAACAAAAGGAAAAGGAGCACAAAAAGATGAAAGAAAAGAGTAATAGTCATTAGTAAGAAGCTATGGAATTAACCTAAGCTCTAAACCATTTTTCAAGAAAAGAAATGAAAAGTGCATAGTAAGATTAGTAAGAACGCAAACCTTAGGCATGCTTGATAGACTCTTAGTACCCATTAAGATCTAGACAATCCTCAAGAGGTTGAGGAAAATGAAAAGCTTAAGTACTAGGTCCAAAGCTGAGGGAGTATTTAACCTTACTAACTAGCCTCTGGTTTACGGGACTCAGTAACCTAAGCATCCCAACCCCACACATAGCCTGGTTCAGTAAGCATAAAAATTCAAAACCACGCAGAAGCGTCGCAAAAACTCTGAAAAATACACCTAGAATAGGAGCGGCCGATCAACACAAGTTGATTTGGACGAGTTCCCAGTGCGGAGAGGCGGGAAATCCCCTCAAAGATGCGTAACAAAATATCATCTCCTCGGTGCTTGTCTCTTAGGATATTCACATATCCTACTGGGGGCATGTAAGCACCCTGCTGGTCTAGATTCCATGGATGGCATTATCACGAAATGTCAACTGCCAGGGTCTGAATTCGGCCACGGAACACCATGGATGGGATTATCTCGAATTCTCAATAGCCAGGGTTCTGGGGGTTGCCATGGGCGGTGCTATCCCGAAGTATCGATCGCCAGGAACCCTTGAGGATTGATGATGGGAGCAATGAATCTGATACAGACCGTGTTGAAAAGCCAATCCTAGGCTAGAACTAAAAAGAAAAAGGAGAGAGAAACTCTCCAAACAAAAATACTTTCTACTTCTCTCTCTCTTGCAAAACGCACTGCGAATTGAACCAGGGCAAAAATCATTTCAAGCACGGGGTGCTTCAACCACAAATTCCAATAAACCTTAGGTTAGTTCTTGTAGGTCTTAAAAACCTTTGCCAAAGACTGAGGCTAAGGCTAGACAGATCTGGATCTTGGTTGGTACTAGAAGTACCTTTTAAGCCTATGGTCAGCATTCTAACCAAATCTAGGTTCAAATGAAAAGGCACTTATCTGAAATGGTTATGAATATCATGGTCTAGACCAAAGGTTAAAACCTTAGGTTTTTGCTAAGGGACTAGCAAAAGCTAGGCATGGGGGTGTGATGAGAACCTCGTCACAAACCCTAAACTAGCACCATTTAACGCTGATTTGTAAGAAAAAGCTCCCATATAACCTTAGAAAGGCTTGGCTCAGAGAGATTCTGAGTTTGCAAAGAAAACATAAACTGAGGGGTAAAAATGCAATTTCACCAATCCAATCTGAAAATAGGGTAACTCAGGATCCAAACATAAGTCAAAACAACCTAATAAGAAGAAAAGTGGGATGAAATGACTCAACAAGGGCTACAGCAACTCCGAAGAATTAAATGACATCCTGTAACCCTAAAAATAAACCCACTTAAATACACGAGGTTCGAGGCAAATAAAAAATCAAATAAACCCTGTAAAATTCATATAAAAATAATATCTAGGGTTTAGAACCTTCAATTTGACCTTAGAAACCTATTTTGACCTACATTGAGAACCATGCCCAATTAACAACTTAATTTAGGTTTTTACGTAAATTGACCAGTCAAACAAGGTTTAACCTAGAAATAAAATTTACCATCAGAATCCTTAGGTCCTAATTAGTCATGTAAAAAAACTTGAGCCTAAGAAGAAACCTTCTTAACCAACTTTACACTTTGGTCCTCATATATTTACTTTTTGGCCCTCAACTTTTGAACCCTCACATTTTGACCCCTAACTCTCCTTCGTTCTTTGCGTTTAGGTCCCTCCTGCAAAACCTGAGCAGCACCATGCTCCGGCGACCTTGTGCGGAGCATGGCGCGGCACAGGGTAAGGGAGGGAGCCTGCCAGGTCAAACGGGGGTGCCCTGCGTCGTCAGCCGTTGCAGGAGCACCCCCATGAGCGCTGCAACCACCCATACCGGCCGGGCGAACGCACGGAAGATATGGGTCTCCTTCCTCCGGCGAGGGAGACACGTCGTCTCCCTCCACCCTCCTCTCTGGTTCTGCCTTATAAATACCCCCGTCGCTCCGCCGTTCTTCCCAGCTCGGATCTGACGGAGATACCCCCTCACTTCCTCTCTTCCCACTCCGACAGACACCCCCTTGCTCCGGCGGCTTCTCCTCCTCCTCCTCGTCACCCTACCGCACTACCAGCAACAGGGTTGCCTTCCCTCGCTCTTCCCGCGCCGCACCCAGCGCGCGCTTCTCCGGCCCTCTCCTCGTCGTCGCCCCTTCCTCTGGGCAGTTTCTTCTCCGGCGACAGTCGATACGGCTGTCGCCTGCTCCGGCCCTCCTCGTCCTGCTAAGTAGGTATAACTTCTCCTCTTCCTCCCCTCTTTCTTTTTCTCACTGTAAATCTTTACTGTCGCCCTCGACCTCGCCCAAACACTCTCACCTTCCCCATCTCCGGCCAAACTCCGGCGACTCGCTCCCGTCATTCCACCACCCCACACGGCTCGCCGACCCTCACAGAACCTCCGCCTCCTCACCCCGATCAACCTCCGCCCTTCCACTTCCCACCAATCGCCCTCTGCAGACCCACCGACCAAACCCATCTCGCCACCTGCAGTTTTACCTAGGGCGGCCCTTAGGCATCCGCCCCGCCACCTGCAAACCCCCCGATCACCTTCACCATGCTACGGCGAAGGTCCTCCGTGTATTTGATTAGGCCGAGAGGCCGTTTCCCTGTGAGCAGGTACTTCGCTCGCCGCCGCCATTGCCGAGTGAAGCAGCTTCCTCAACCTGCTCCTCCAGGCGCGCCACGCCCAGGTCAGGCTCCCAAGCTACGCGGGGCATCTCCGCAAAGAAGTCCCAGGTTGCAGTTGGGGCAAAGCCATCGCGTGGAGCCTCGATTGGGCGCTGCCTCCTCCGTGCGGGCGTCCAATTGAGGTGGGACATTTAGTCCCACCTCGGAAACTCACCGAGGCAAGCAAGCGCTTAAAGGAAAAAATTGCCTTAAGCTCTTTGCCTCAGATCACGGGGTGAGGTCCCCTTCACCCGCTCGATTACCCGGCCTCGTCCGCGCTCACGCCTCGCGGACCTGGCCCCGACCCGATTAGCCCGACCTGCACTCCTTGCCCACCACCGCACGCCGGTGGGCCTGGACCCAGGCGCGACCCGCGTACCCGATTAACCGGTTGCTCTGGGAGAGTTTTCCTAAGAGCGAATTCAAAGAGAGAGACGCGGGGGGAGGGTAGAGTAGGTTTTGCCCTTTGACTCTGAACCCTTGAGCGTGCAGGCACAGGAGAAGAAAGAAGGAAGGAGGACGCACTGTAGCAGCGAGTTACTTAAGTCGTCTGATTGAGCAATCAGACGACGCTCTGAGGACGAAGAAGAAGGAGAAGGAAAGACGAGCAGGACCGCAAAGAAGAAGAAGGAGAAGAAAAGACGAGCAGGACCGCAACGAAGAAGAAAAAGAAGAAAAGAAGAACAGAAAAGAAGAAGACAAAGAAGAAAAGCAAAACACGAAGAGAAAAGAAGAAGAAGCTCTGAAGAACACGAGAAGAAGATCTGAAAGAAGCAAGAAAAGAAGAAGAACACGAGAAGAAGATCTAAAGGAAGCAAGCAAAAGAAAGAAAGATTCAAGAGCCAAGAAGAGAGAAGACAAGAAGAACAGGAAGAGAGGAAAGAAGAGACAAAGAGGAAGAAAGAAGAGAAGAAGAAGAAGCCACCAAATTTCCATCTCTATCTCTCTCTCTCTTTATTTTTGTAATAAAAACTTTGTACCCCTAGAATACGACTTGCTCCCTGAGTTCGACCTCGAGAACCCTTTTATTTTCCAGTAAAAATATATATATATGTAATTATGGCAATAACTAGATGTACTACAACGCTATTTCTATAACAAAACCTAGTTAACGCCACGATCATCACACGCCTTGGTGGACTGTTTTGAGAGGAAGATCGTCTTCTCCATTCCGGAGTTGCCTTCTTTTGAATTTCACGGACAGCCAGTGGACGGAGGTTTCAGGTGCATCTCGGCACTTCGGGCGGCGAGACTTTTGAGCCAGGGGTGTGAGGGCTTCCTAGCTTGTGTGGTGGCAGAGCCCAACCCTGTGACAGACTTCCAGGGTATCCCGGTGGTCAGAGAGTACCCTGACGTGTTCCCAGACGAGTTACCAGGACTACCGCCCGAGCGTGAGATCGAGTTTGAGATCTCACTAGTACCAGGGACCAGCCCCATCTCCACCGCGCCATACAGGATGGCACCGCTTGAGCTGCGAGAGCTCAAGTCCCAGTTGCAAGACCTTTTGGAGAAGGGTTTCATGAGGCCCAGTGCGTCTCCCTGGGGAGCCCCGATACTGTTTGTGAAGAAGAAGGATGGGACCTTACGCCTTTATGTGGACTACCGACAGCTGAATAGGGTCACCATCAAGAACAGATATCCGCTGCCGAGGATCGACGACTTGTTTGACCAGTTGCGAGGTGCCATGGTGTTCTCCAAGATCGACTTGAGGTCTGGATACCACCAGTTGAGGATCACGGAGACCGACGTCTCCAAGACAGATTTCCGCACCCGGTACGGACACTACGAGTTTTTGGTCATGCCGTTTTGGCTGACCAATGCCCTCGCTGCTTTCATGGACCTGATGAACAGGGTGTTTAGACCGTACTTGGACCAGTTCGTGGTGGTTTTTATAGATGATGTACTCATCTATTCTAGAGATCAGACGCAGTACGAACAGCACTTGCGGATGGTTCTGGACACACTGAGACGACGTAGGTTGTACGCCAAATACAGCAAGTGCGAGTTCTGGTTGAGGGAGGTGACTTCTTAGGTCATGTGATCTCTGGGGACGGCTTGGCGGTGGACCCAGCCAAGGTCGAGGTAGTACTCAGGTGGGAGAGACCGCATTCAGTCACTGAGATTCGCAGTTTCCTGGGACTGGCAGGCTACTACAGACGATTCATCAGAGGTTTTTCACAGATTGCGCGTCCTATGACACAGTTGACCCGGAAGGACGTGCCCTTCGCTTGGACAGATGCCTGTGAGGAGTGTTTCCTGGGGCTGAAGGAGAGGTTGACCTCGACTCTCGTGCTTACCATCCCTGACAGTAGTGGCGGGTTCGTTGTGTACACGGATGCCTCCTTGCAGGGGTTAGGAGGTGTGCTCATGCAGAGGGGTCACGTTGTCGCTTACGCTTCGCGGCAACTGAAGCCCCATGAGCATACCTACCCTACCCACGACCTAGAGTTGGCAGCTGTTGTCTTCGCGCTGAAGACCTGGAGGCACTACTTGTACGGTGAGACCTTCGAATTTTCACAGATCACAAGAGCCTCAGATACCTTTTTGATCAGAAGGAGCTCAACATGAGACAGAGACGTTGGTTGGAGCTCCTGAAGGACTACGACTGCAGCATCTCCTACCACCGGGGAAAGGCTAATGTGGTGGCTGAAGCCTTGAGCCGTAAGGCACCCGCACACTTGGCCAGTTTACAGTTACAGAGTTGGAGCCTTTTGGAGGAGGTGGGCAGTTGGCGACCTCTAGAGTTACGGGGGTACTGTGGGGCAGTGACTGTGACAAGGCAAACAAGGCCAGAGCTGATAGACCACATCATCACAGGACAGATGGTCGATCCGTACTTGCAATCCTTGCGCGACAGAGTACTGTCGGGAGACCCGGGGGACTTCTCTTTCACAGACCAGGTACTGCGCCAGAGGGGACGGTTGTGCGTTCCCAGAGACGAGGAGCTATTGAGAGAGCTCCTGACTAAGGCACACGGTTCCAGATTCACCATACATCCCGGAAACACGAAGATGTACCACGACTTGAGACGCGAGTTTTGGTGGAGGGGGATGAAGCGGGATGTGGGGAATTCGTGCAGTAGTGCTTAGTGTGCCAGCAGGTGAAAGCCGAGCATCAGAGGCCTGCAGGGCCGCTACAGCCGCTTCCTGTGCCAGAGTGGAAGTGGGAGAGCATCACCATGGACTTAGTGGTGGGCTTACCTATTACCCAGCGTGGACATGACGCAGTCTGGGTAATTGTGGATAGACTGACGAAGACGGCACGATTCTTGCCGATCCGAGTCACTTTGGGACCTGCACAGTTGGCAGAGGGGTATACCCGTGACATGGTACGACTACACGGAGTTCCGCAGGAGATCGTATCCGACCGGGATACCCGCTTTACGTCCCAGTTTTGGGCTGAGTTTTAGCAGGCCCTGGGGACGCGGTTGAGGTTTAGTATAGCTTACCACCCCCAAACGGACAGACAGTCTGAGCGCACGATATAGATACTTGAGGACCTTTTGCGTGCCTGTGTACCGGACTGGAGGGGCTCTTGGGAGGAGCACCTGCCCCTAGCGGAGTTTGCATACAACAACAGTTATCACTCGAGCATCGGCATGGCTCCCTACGAGGCTCTATACGGACGGAGGTGTACGGCACCCTTGAGTTGGGTTGAGGTGGGGACCAAGTGGGAGGTTGGCCCCAGGTTGATCCGGCAGAGTCAGGAGGTAGTCGAGCAGATCCACAGGCGACTCCGCACTGTCAGGAGCAGACAGAAGAGCTACGCGGATCGGAGACGCAGAGAGGTGCAGTTTGAGGTTGGGGACCACGTCTTCCTTCGTGTTTCGCCCATGAAGGGCCTACAGCGGTTTGGGGTGAGAGGGAAGCTCGCACCGAGGTTCGTGGGGCCCTTTGAGGTCCTGGAGCGAGTTGGACCCATTGCCTACAGACTTGCCCTCCCCCCCGCAGCTTTCTGGTGTGCACGACGTGTTCCACGTGTCCAACCTCAGGAAGTACGTAGCCGATCCCAGTCACGTACTGAGTCACGAGAGCGTCGAGGTGGGCGACGACCTGACCTACCCAGAGCGGCCAGTGCAGATTCTAGACCGAGCCGTCCGCAGTTTGAGATGAAAGCAAGTACCCCTGGTAAAGGTTTTGTGGAGGAGCCAGCGGTACGAGGAGGCTACCTGGGAGCCTGAGGTGGCAATGCGGGAGCAGTACCCGGAGCTCTTCGCGGGGACGTCTTTTCGGATCGGCTTCGGTCCTCTTTGAGTTTGTTATGGTTACTATGACATTTTTCCTGCACCCTAGTTAGTGCAAGTTTCGGGGATGAAACTTCCTTTGAGTTTGTTATATTGTTACGAACGCGCGGCTTCAGACGTCATTTAAGACGTCTGGGAGGTGGCCTAGACGTCGGATCAGACATCTGGAACCCCTTCCAGACGTCGGATCAGACGTCTAGAACCCCTTCCAAACGTCTGGGATTCAGTTTCGGCGACACGCGCGGTTGCGTCGGCGCACCTGCACGCGCAGACTTGCGGGTGCCTTTTCCCCTCTCTCCTGCAGCCGCAGGCTGCGCCCTCTGTTCCGCTCTCTCTCTCTCCTCCCCGCGCGGCTTTAAAACGCCATGCCCTCACCCTCACTCTCATCACCTCCGCCCCCTTCCTCTTCTCCTTCCAGCCGGTGAGCGAGTGCGAGCGCAAGTGAGCGGCGGCAGCGACAGCCGCGGTGAGCGTGGGAGGAGGTGCTGCGCGAGGGTGGAGGTGCTCGGCCGTGAGGGCGAGCTTGCCGGGGCTGCTAGGGCCGACCGGCGGGGGGACCAGCAGACGCGGGGTGACGCGGGAGGCCTGCTGCAGCTCGAGCAACAGGCGGACGAGACGCGGCGTGGCCGTGCGTCGCGAGCGGAGGGCGAGTCGCACCCTGATTCTAGAAATTTTTCCAGAATCAGACGTCTGGGCTTCCAACCAGACGACGAGGAGGACGTCTGGAGGACTGTCCAGACGTCTGAAAGGTGAGTTATTTTCATCCTTCTTCCTTTTCTTCGGCCGTCCATACTGAGAGAGAGAAATGGGTACGCGCAGGTTCTGGATTCGCCATCCAACGCGAATCAGATGTCTGGCTGCAGTGTCAGACGACGGGAACGACTTCCAGACGTCCAGGGTGACCATCGGACGTCTGGGAACTAGGCTAGACGCCCCCACAGGCTTCTGGACGTCTGAGAGACAACGCAGGACAAGGTACCATCTGATCCCCATTTTTAAGACGTCTGGAAGAAGTTCCAGACGTCTGATTTTGCATTGTTTCGTCGTTTTCGACCCGTTTAGGGCCCGTTCGGAGTCCGTTTTCCACGTTTCGAGTTGCGTGCTTTTCGGAATTTAATCCTCTACCCGTCTACAGTAGTTGTATACTGTTTTGAGAAACTCCTTGTGTTTGATCCTGTTGCAGTCTCGGGGGTTGCGGAGGTACGCAAGATTCCCGACCACGCCCCCAGTACGCCTGTTGTAACCGGTAGAGTAGCTTTTAGGTTTATTAGTATAATCTGTTAAATTATGGAACCATAAATAGAACCTAGGACATTGCATGAATCCTAGGAATGAGAAATAGATCGAATGATAGATCCTAGGTGTTGCATGAATCCTAGGGCTGGAAAACTAGATTGTATGATAGATCCTAGGATATGGCATGAATCCTAGGACGGGGAAAACTAGTGGAATATATGAATACTGCAGTCTTGGAAAAATGGAAAGGAACAAATAGCTGCCTGTTATGAATAAATAAACGTGACTGAGAACATGGATTGTAAGAACGTGAAACTGGAAAGTGAAACCTAGATGTTCTGAGTTAAAAGAGCTAGAACCCTACGGGGAATTAGGAGTGGAACTCCTGGAAAGAGAAAGGAATGGAACTGAGAAAGAAAGACGTGGTAGTGTGCTGTCTCTTGGGTACGTAGTACCAAGGGAAGTACCTGTACCTGTTTAGTGCAGAGCGGAGCCAGCCGCCCCAGGGACCCGGGGTTAGGACTGGCCACTTTGTACCGACTTGCTGGCCCTCGTGTACGTAGTACCGAGGAGAGCTACTAGTGTAGGGGGGTACTAGCTACCCCACGGGCCCCGAGGTTCTGCTAGCCTCCTACACCGACTTGTTAGGCCCACTGGGGCAAACCAGGGTAGTCAGGCGAGGGTGCGCGGACTATGGAGGGGCAAGGCCCCTGTTTGGTTACTGTGGAGGGGTTGGACCCCCTGTTACTGAGAGGGCTCTGCCCTGTACTGGTTCCGTGCTGTGCTTTGGGCGCACCCGTTAACGGAAATGACTAACCGCGTGCCAGTGCGGGTTAGCTACCTGTGCGTTTATCGTGCGTGCCGTAGTCACCGTTACGCCTGTCTGTGACCTTGGGGTGGTTGACTGAGAGTAGGGTCACCACGGGGGACTCTCCCGGCCAGGAGAGCACCACGTGCTACTTCTACATTTTGGAGAAGATTGCAATCAAGATCGTTCCCACAAGGAACATTCGAGATCAAGTAAAGGATCTGAGAAATAAATGAAATCGTGAGACAATTGAAAGACGTAAATAAAGAAAGTAACAGAACATAACAGCTACTGTACACTCTACTGTTTCTTTTGTTTTAGTTGCCACTCTACTCAGCGTTTTACTGACGTGTTACACTCGTTACCTTTCAGGACCAGGTGTTGAGCAGCCGAGTAGGGTCCAGTAGAGTTACCACTGTTCTCTTGTACCTCTTTTTGTTCCACTGTAGTGAGTAGTTCTTGTTACCGCTGTACTTTTCTTTACCTGCAGTTCATATTATGTTATGAATGTTGTTCTACTGTTGTGGTGGTATATACTGTAGTGGTTTCTTTCCTTACTGCTATATTTTTTTACTCTTAGTTATATTCATGCTAAATGTGGTTTATTTTACTGCTCTTTTGGTTACTTCCTCGTTGGACGACTAGGTCTTGGGATTAGTCGAGTCGGTTTGGTTCTCGTGTCTCGTAGGGACTCGGGAATCGGGTCATTACAGGAAATAATAACTGCCTGTAAATTGATTTAACAGCTGCCTGTTATGAATGAAGAAATATGATGGAGAACATGGGTTGTATGAATGTAAAACTGGAACGATGAAACCTAAAATGGCCAAACCAAAAAGAACATGAACCCTACGGGGAATTAGGAGTAGAACTCCTGGAAAGAGAACAGAATGGAACTGAGAAAGTGAAACGTGGAAGTGTCTTGTCTCTTGGGTAGGTGGTACCAAAGAGATGCACACATTACCGCTTAGTGTAGAGGGGAGCTTGCCCCCTCAGGTTGAGACCGGGGTGGGTTTGGCCACTGTACACCGACTTGTTGGCCCTCGCGTATGCAGTACCAAGGAGAGCTACTAGTGTAGGGAGAGCACTAGCTGCCCCACGGGCCTCGGAGTTCTGCTAGCCCTCCTACACCGACTTGTTAGGCCACTGGGAAAACCAGGATAGTCAGGCGAGGGTGCGCGGACTGTGGAGGGATAGGACCCCTGTTACTGAGAGGGCTCTGCCCTATACTGGTTCCGTGCTATGCTTTGGGCACACCCGTTAACGGAAACGACTGACCGCATGCCAGTGCGGGTTAGCTACACGTGCACTTATCGCACGTGCCGTAGTCACCGTTATGTCTGTCAATGACCTTGGGGTGGTTGACTGAGGGTAGGACCACCACGGGGGACTCTCCCGGCCAGGGGAGCACCACGTGTTACTTCTACTTTTCGGAAAAGACTGCAATCAAGATCGTTCCCACGAGGAACATTCGAGATCAAGAGAAGGATCTGAGAAATAAATCAATAGTGAATTAATAGAATGACGTAAATAACGAAAGTAAAAAAAAAATATAACAGCTACTGTGCACTCTTCTGCTTCTTTAGCTTTTAGTTGCCACTCTACTCAGCGTTTCGCTGACGTGTTACACTCGTTACTTTTCAGGACCAGGTGTTGAGCAGCAAGGGTCAGCGGCTGCAGAGGACGCTAGGCCTATTAGGGTCCAGTAGAGTTACCTGTAGTACTTTTTGTACTTTTCTTCCACTGTAGTGAGTATTTTTCTTTGTTACTCCCTATACTTTCTTTGTCGAAACTTTATGTTATGTACATGTTTATTTCCCTTCGGTTGTGGTGGTGTATACTGTAGTATTTCCTTTTCTTACTGCTGTATTTTGTTACTGCTAGTTATATTCATGCTGAATGTGATTTATTTTACTGCTCTTTTGGTTACTTCCTCGTTGGATGACTAGGTCTTGTGATTAGTCGAGTCGGTCTGATTCTCATGTCTCGTAGGGATTCGGGAATTGGGTCGTTACACCAGACCTCTACTAAGAGCTGTCCTAATTCGTTAATTAGGCCTCTTAATCATATCTTATGCTCAGTAATGGACTTAATCAAGCCCCTCACACAGTGTATGGCTCCCAGCCACACACCACACACCATCATCACATCATAACACCATACCAAAGCCATACATGCTCGGAATATGCTCAGGGGAAGGGGTAAGGGATTTACTCGCGCCCAGTGCGTGACGACTGGTAAGCCAATGGAAGAAAAGCAATAAATAGCACTCTATGCACTCTACAACGCACGATGTGGCACTTTAGTTACGCTTTCTGAGCACTGGAATCTCAGCGTAGCCATGTTGATTAGGTGATTTTGGCCCTCGATTTAAGGGTCATAATTTATTATAAATTAAAATTAAATTATGGGGAATTAAAGTATTTACATAGTACTACATAATTATACAATTAATTTAGAAAATTAATTATATTTACTGCATAAATAAATTAGGCAAAGTTTCCAGTTTATACATACTGTATTTTTTATTTTATTTCTTAATTACGTATAAATTAGTTAATGTATGGTCTAATTAACCTTATATAGTATTAATATACATATTAAGGTATTTAATAAAGATTTTTATTGAATTTTACAACATTTATTTTGATTTTATTTTCAATTAAATAGCTTATTTTGGGTTGTTTTATATATAAATTAGATATAACTAATATAATACATTATAAATATAGTTAAATTGGCTTAATTTACTTAAAATACATTAGTACAAATATATAGTATAAGTTAGTTCAGTTATAACTTAAATTACTAATTTATTTTAATTTAATCTAATAACTTAGCTAGTAACTTATTAAATTCAATATTTATTCTATATATATAATTAAATTATGGTACAGGGTTTATTATATACATTATATATACATAAATATGTATGTATAGTATTAGTAGTAATATATTTATTTACAGGATTTTATTAATTTACTTAAAGTATAGTACATATAAGTTAATATAAATAATAGATAATTATGTAAATAAGTTATATACAGTTTAAGTTATTTTAAATATTTAAGTTACATTATATAATATATACATAAGTTTTATAAATACATTATGTACATATTTTACATTACTTACATATATATAGCTTAATATATACCTTATATATATAAGTATATACATAGTATACAAAGTGTTTTTGTGTATTTTTGTGATTTTTCTGATTTTTATGGGTTTTGTGTTTTATAGAGATAGGGGGTGAGAGAGAAATAAAGAGTTGAGATAGAGAGAATGTTTTTGGTGTTTTTGTGTTAAGAGATTTTTATTGAGTTTTAAGGTAGACTAAACCGTCGGCTGCTATATTCTACCAAGGTGAGGGTTCAGAATGCCTTGAAACTTGGCAAGTATATAAAAACTTACCTAATCTTCACTGAGACATGTTTATTTTATTTTTTTAGATTTTTTATAGGATTTTTATTTAATTACAAAGCTGGCACATTTTAGGGTCTTCAAAGTGTTTTAAAAGAGAACCTAAGATCTCGAATCCTAGTCTAAAGGTTGGGTAAGCAGTAAAAACATTCATATATGCTTTAAAGAGTCTAAGAGATATGTTCCAGCCATTAAACATAAATTTAATTTAATTTCACACTCATTTTTTACATTGGACAGTTAAGCATAAATTGTAGCTGACAAAGAGATTTATTTAAAGGATTACAAACCAATCAAATTTAATTCTAAATCAAGTTCAAGTACATGAAGTCTTGTTACATCAGATACAGCATTAACAACATGTCAGCCATTTTAGATAATAAACCTAAGCCTACTGTCCATCTGATCCAAAGCAACAGCAACACTAGAACACACTAAAATAGCAGTCATATAGACGGTTGTTGCTATAGCAATCCAATTCAGACCATCTGAATTAACTCCAAATGTCTTAACAGTCAGTTCCAAGGTTGTTGTGCAACCAACAGAACATCCATAACACCTACAGTTGTTGAAACAGCAGCTATAAGGTCTACTGTTTCAATTGCACCTCACTTCAGAGCTTCTAAAAGAATTTCAGGCGTCCTAAATAAATTCCAAATGGCTGCAACAGTGTCTGAATTCTAATATCAGTTGCTTACATCTATATTTCAGTACATGAACACCCCAAAATCAGACTAATTAAGACTGATCTGGGGATGTTTATCCACTGAAATCAAATAAGATCTTCTTCTTTAAAACCTCCATAAAGAATCATGCAAGTGAAAATAGAGAAATAAAATGTTGCCCCATTTAGGCTTTTAATTTGGATCTTACATTGATTTCTCCACTTGATCTCCTTGAACACCAGTGATGGATGTTCAAGGCAATCGTATGGATAGATCAAGACCCGTTGGGTCCTTGTTCAACCTCAAATCAGTCTTGCTAATCATCCTTGGCCAAACTCTCCAACATAAGGATTTACTTAGATACATGCTCATCCATATAATCAAAACAAAACTCCAAACCATTGGACTCCTTGCATATATCTAATCAACCCCATCCAATCTCAAAAAGCTCGATTAAATCCGATAAAATCCAAATATGTTTTAAATCATTGATCTGAACAGTAACACCATTTTAAATAAGATCGAGTAATTCGAGTTAGCGAATTAAGATCGGGGGGTATTTCTGACTTTATGAAATGAGCGAGAGACCCCCCAAAATGGTCTTTAGCGCTAATTTCAGATCTAAAATTCAAAGTCCTTAGATCTGAGATTAGACCTAATGGCTGGGTGATCAGTGAAATTAAATCGAAGGAATACAGAATGAGAAATGGAACTATGAAGGGGAAGAAATATGATCAATGGAAAGGATGTGAATTCGTCTCCTCTGATCTGAAATGATTAGAGGAGGTGCAGTGTGAACTTTACTCTAAATCTACTCCTAAACTACACTAACAGTCATCAGATCAGCTCTAATTATTCCTACTCCTAGAAAGCAAGTAAATTACACTAGGAAAACAGTAAATCTATCTAAATGGAGGAAGATGTCTCAGGTCACTTGCCGGTCGGCTGATGACGACAAATGGGGGTAGGAGACCAGTAACTGACGAAGATGTCCAAGGTCTGCCACCTGGTCGGCTGGCAGCGAGTGAAATCGAGGAGGGAAGCGCCAACTCTGTCACAGCCGATGGAGGAAAGTGGGACTGAGAAGAGCTACAGGTGTGGATGAAGGGATCGGCTCAAGGGGAGGGAGTCGATGGCGCGCACACGATCAATGGAGGTGCTTAAGTAGGAAGACAGTGGATCTCCTCACCACGCGGGTGAAATTAAGCACTAAGGGTTTGGGCGGTGAGGATGAGAGGAGAGAGTGTACGCGAGCATCTAATCAAAAAGTGGCCATAGGATGAGATCTGGGAGGATAGGTGACCACACGTGCCGAATCGTGCGAAGGTTCGATTCAAATCAAGCCACAGATCAAGCGATCAAGAGAATGAACGGCAGGGATGGCGCATGTTCTTCGCGTGAACAGTGCATGTGTGAGCTGTAGGTGGCAGCTGAGTTCTAATGGTGAATTTGCAAGGAACACCCCTCAACGAAGGGGTAGGAAAAGTGCAGAGAGGCCCATTAGTGGTAAGGAAAGCTATCAGAGCAGTTCTTAGAATATTGCAAATAGGTCCCTGCAGGTATCAAATGGGTCCTTGAATGTAACGACCCGATTCCCGAATCCCTACGAGACACGAGAATCGGACCGACTCGACTGATCCAAGACCCAGTCGTCCAACGAGAAAGTAACCAAAAGAGCAGTAAAATAAACCACATTCACCATGTATACAACTAGCAGTAACAAAATACAGCAGTAAGGAAAGGAAATACTACAGTATACACCACCACAATAGAAGAGAAATAAACATGTACATAACATGAAGCTTACAATAAAGAGAGTACAGGGAGTAACAGAAAACTACTCACTACAGCGGAAAGAAAAGTACAGTGGGTACTACAGGTAACACTACTGGGCTCTACTAGGCCCAGCACCCTCTGCAGCCGCTGACTCTGGTTGCTCAACACCTAGTCCTGAAAAGGTAACAAGGGTGACACGTCAGCGAAACACTGAGTAAAGTGGCAACTAAAAGCTAAAAGAAGCAGTAGAGTGTACAGTAGCTGTTATATTTTTACTTTCTTTCTTTATATTTTTCCATTTATTCACTATTGATTATTTCTCAAATCCTTCTCTTGATCTTGAATGTTCCTCGTAGGAACCATCTTGATTGCAGTCTTTCCCGAAAAGTAGAAGTAACACGTGGTGCTCTCCTGGCCGGGAGAGTCTCCCGTGGTGGTCCTACTCTCAATCAACCACCCCAAGGTCACTGACAGACGTAACGGTGACTACGGCACGCGCGACAAACGCACGGGTAGCTACCCCGCACTGGCACGAGGTCAATCGTTTCCGTTAACGGGTGCGCCCGAAACACAGCACGGAACCAGTATAGGGCAGAGGCCTCTCAATAACAGGGGTCCAGCCCTAGACAGTAACCAAACAGGGGTCTTGCCCAGTGGGCCTAACAAGCCGGTGTAGGAGAGCTAACAGAACCCCGGGGCCCGTGGGGTAGCTAATGCTCTCCCTACACTAGTAGCTCTCCTCGGTACTGTGTACACGAGGGCCAAAAGTCGGTACAAAGTAGCCAGACCTAACCCTGGGTCCCTAGGGCGGCTAGCTCTGCTATGCATTAAACAGGGGGACAGTCGCTCTCCTTGGTACTCCGTACTCAAGGGCCAGCTCACTTCCCCAATTCTATTCCATTCCCTTTCCAGGAGTTCTACTCCTAATTCCCCGTAGGGTTCATGCTCTTTTAACTCAGCCAACTTAGGTTTCACCGTTCCAGCTTTATATTCATATAACCCATGTTCTCAACCATATTTATTCATTCATAACAGGCAGCTGTTAACCAATTTACAGGCAATTATCATTTTCTTTCCACTTTTCCAAGACTGCAATGTTTATATATTCAACTAGTTTTCCAGTCCTAAGATTCATGCCGTACCCTAGGATCTATCATTCAATCTAGTTTTCCAGTCCTACGATTCATGCTGTACCCTAGGATCTATCATTCAATCTAGTTTTCCAGTCTTAGGATTCATGCAATACCCTAGGATCTATCATTCAATCTAATTTCTCAGTCCTAGGGTTCATGCAATGCCCTAGACTCTATTAATTATTTCATAATTGTACAAATTCTATTGAATAAATTTAAGGGCCACTCTACCCGCTAAATCGAGAGTACTGGGGGTGTGGTCGGCAATCCCACGCGCCTCTGCAACCCCCAAAGCCGCAACGGAACGGGGTCCTAACACAAGGATCATCACAAGGAGTTTCTCATAACAGTATACAATTACTATAAACAGGTAGAGGAAATAAATCTGGAAAGAACGCAACTTGAAACACGGAGAACGGACCCTAAACGGGTCAAAAACGACGAATCTGCCCAAAATCAGACGTCTGGAACTTCTTCTAGACGTCTTAAAAGGTTGATCAGGTCATACCTTGGTCTATGCAGTCCTTCAGACGTCCAGAAGCCTGCTGGATCGTCTGGACTTAGTTCCAGACGTCCGATTGTCACCCCGGACGTCTGGAGGTCCTCTCCGTTGTCTGGTACTGTGGCCAGACGTCTGATCCGTGTGGGATGGCAAGCCCTCGCGCCCTCCCGAACAGAACCTGCCCACGCACACACCCGCTCTCATCACGAAGAGGCGCAGAAGAACGCGGCGAACGGCTGCATGGCCGTACACTCGTAAAAAGGAGAAGATAGGAAAATATTGTACCTGTCAGATGTCTGGACCTTCATCCGGACGTCTTCTGCATCGTCTGGACGTAAGTCCAGACGTCTGATTCTAGGAAATTTTCCCAGAATCAGGACCCTTTTCGCTCTCCGCCCGCGACGCACGGCCGCGCCGTGTCCGCCTGCAGCCCAAGCTGCAGCAGCTCCTCCGCGACACCCCACGCTCTCTGCTCTCCCGCCAGCCGGCTCTAGCTGCCCCGGCAAGCTCGCACCTTCGCGGTCGGGCTTTCTCTTCCTCTCACAACAACTCCTTCCTGCACGCTCACTGCAGCCGCTGCTGCCGCACTCGCTAGCTCGCTTGCAGGGAGAAGGAGAAGATGAAGGTGGTGGAGTGAGGGTGAGGGAGAGGGGAGCGCTATTTAAAGGCAGTGCAGGGAGAGAGAGAAAAGAAGCAGCGTCGTCTGCAGGGAGGGAGAAAAAGGAGAAGAACGAAGGCGGCGGGTTCAGTCTACGCACGCACGCGCCCAACGCAAACCCGTACGCCGAAAAAATTTAGTACCAGACGTCTGGGCCACTTCCCAGACGGCTTAAACTACATCTAATGCCCATGTTCGTAACATTGAAGGTGTTCTAGTGAACAAAATATGATGTATGAAAGACCTAAATGTAAATCTTTAATTGCAAGGCCCTAGTGATGTCCAAATGCACCCAAGTTTTTATAGAATCTTAATTGAACATTTAAAAAGTTAATTACACTTTTGATTTAAATTTTTAAACTCATTTGTGTGTTCAATTTGTATTTGGATCACCATTTAACCTTTTTCAAAAGAATATCTCATTTAATGACCTAATTATGCGTTTTTAACATAATTGATGTTTTAGGTCTTTTCTCTATTTTCCACATTTAACCCTTTTTATGTGTTAATTTGATATTGCTTAACATAATTTCTAGCTTAACTTAGACGATTTAACTATGATGAGTCGCAACTCATCACTCGTCTTGTTGCTAAGGGATTCACTTAAAAGGAAGGCATAGACTATAAAGAGCCATTTTTGCTAGTTTCATCTAAAGATTCATTTAGAACCATAATGGCTTTAGTAGCTCATTTTGATTTAGAGCTATATCAAATGGATGTAAAGATAACATTTCTTAATGGAAACATTAATGAAACAATTTACATGATGCAACCAGAAAACTTTGCATTAGGAGACGCAAAGAAAATGGTTTGCAAACTAAAAAAAGTCATTTATGGACTAAAGTAAGCTTCAAGACAGTGGTATTACAAGTTTCATCAAATAATTATCTCATTTGACTTTGAAACAAATCCGGTTGATGATTATGTATACTACAAATTTTTTAGCGGAAAATATATTTTCCTGATTTTGTATGTAGATGACATCCTCCTTGCCTATAATGACAATAGTTTACTTGAGGAAACCAAAACATTTCTCTCTGGTAATTTTGAAATGAAGGATCTTGGTGAAGCCTCTTTTGTATTAGGCATCCAGATACAACAAGGTCGTTCTCGGGGTATCCTTGGATTATCACAAAGGAGATACATTGAAATCATTCTAAGGCGATTTGGCATGAAGAATTGCAAACCAGGAGATACTCCAATAGCTAAGGGAGATAAATTCTCTCTTAACCAATGCCCCAAGAATGAGTTTGAAGATAAAGAGATGGAAAATGTTCCCTATGCATCGGCAGTGGGAAGTTTGATGTATGCCTAAGTCTGCACGCGACCAGACCTAGCATACATTGTTAGCATGTTAAGAAGATATTTAAGCAAGCCTGGACCCGACCACTGGAAGGCAACCAAACGGGTCATGCACTACCTACAAAGAACAAAGGATTTCATACTCACATACAGGAGATCAGATCATTTGGAGGTCCTCGGATATTCTGACTCTGACTTTGCGGGATGTCAGAATACCCGAAGATCTACTTCAGGATACATTTTTCTGCTGGCTGAAGGGGCTATCTCGTGGAGGAGTGCAAAACAAACCTTGATAGCCACCTCCACTATGGAAGTAGAATTTATAGCGTGCTTCAAGGTCTCAAATCATGGAGTATGGCTTAGGAATTTTGTCACAGCACTACAGATCATTGATGGTGTCGAAAGACCACTTTGGGTTTACTGTGACAATAATTCAGCGGTAATGTACTCCAACAGCAACAAAAGCTCTTCGAGGTCGAAGCACATTGATATCAAGTATTCAGCGGTCAAGGAAAGAGTTCAAAGTGGACAGGTGTCCATTGAACACATTAAGACCAACTCCATGGTGGTAGACCAGCTCATTAAAGGACTAATGCCAAAGGTTTTTCATGAGCATATTGTCTGTATGGGTGTTGTATCTATTCTATAATACAGCAATTCAGTGGGAGTTTGTTCTATTTTGGTGTTTCATGTATGGACATGTTTTGGATTATAAGCATAATAATAAAGTTTTCCATTATTTGAACTCATTAGTCCTTGTCATGTGATCTCTTGTATGATAAAGTTTTGGACCAGTTGAAAGTAGGCATGTGTAAATCACATTAACATGCAATTTTCATGCTATGTACCTATATCAGATCTATGTCATTACTTATGTTAATGTATGTGATCATTGCTTGGTCTAGTCGATTTCATAATGGCGAAAATCAACTTTGGTCGTATGTTGACGAGATTGGTGGAGATGTAGTTTGTTGTGATGTTGTATTAATGAGATCATTCAGGTTTATATAAACGTATGATTATAAGGATGATATATGTGGTTCGAGTGGGAGATTGTTGGAATCATAATGCGAACCTATATATATTATTATTAAGGAATTATACGTTAAATATATACATATATTTGGACATCACATTTATAGTCATTAAAGTGGTCTAGTTATGTAAATTAACCATTCGCATCTCATTAGGATATGAGATTTAATGCATAGAAACTTAAGAGAAAAATGCAATTCCATGATGGGTAGAATTGACATTTTAATTTAAGCAGTTATGGTCTCTGAAGGGGTGAGGGCAAAACAAGTATTTGATTTTCTGAATCCCATCGCAGAAAAGTTATAAATAGAGCCCAATGAAGGACCCAAAGGGTATCACGTCTAACACGTCTACTGCCACCCCCATAAGTTCTTTTCACCTTCTCAACCCTCTAGAAGCACCATAGCCACCGCCTCTCGTTGGAAAAGTAAGCCCATGGTCCCAGAGAATTTGCACGATCTCCACTTTACTTCCGTTGCGATGAACTCAGGTATTCCTCCATCCTTTGCTTTCCATTTTCATTTTAATTGATGATATGAAGGAATAAATTAGCCTTGGAATAGTAAAAGATCATTCAATTTTTATTTTATATAAATTAAATCCATCTAGATTTGCTAAAGTAATACTGCTATTTGCTAAGGTATATCTATGTAACGTAGACGTTTGAGTAATGGGTTTAAGCAATTTTCAAGTAGAACAGAGGACAAGCACGCGTCAGTGGAATCAGCAAGCTTACGTACTCTTGCACATCGAAGCCTCCTCCCTTAATTCCGAGTTGGCTTGGGATGCGAAGAGTCCATCAATCCGATTCAGAACTGCCTATAACTTGGAAATGCAAACTTCATACCCGTATCTCCCTTTTTTTTTTTTTTCTTTGCTTGCTGCTCCATGCATGACAAGCTTCTCATCCTTGAAAACTTACAAATCCTTTGCCTGCTATCTTCTGCTCATTCAACTTCTTTTTATGATTTACTGTCTTTCTTCTATCCTCCTTTCTCTTATTATTATCTCATTAAAAAACGTGCACTACTTTCTATCCATTGAAAGGAAATCTAGACCCACGGGTCTCTTGTCCCGCAAAAAGAAATAATTGGCTGAAGGGGTATCTCTCCGTTACTTTCTTGAGAAATTTGGTATTGGTAGTAGGGATGTGCACGGAAGGGTTCAACCTATTCAACTCGAATGGATTGATTTGGAATGGGTTAAGATTTACAATGGATTAGGTTAGCTTGAGATTTTTTTAACCCGATAAAAGGTGAGTTAGGTTGAGTTAAGTTTGAAATTTAACCAACTCAACCCTACAACCCGATTTATACACATGTGTGTGTATCATATGTATAGGCATCAAACTTTGAAACATTATCTTGAATCTTAACATCTCCTCACTCTTATTTCCCAATTCCCAACCGTGATCGAGCCCTCATCTCTCTCGTAGTTATCTCCACTAACTTTAGGCAACACCCTCTGTCTTCAATAAGTGCATCTCCTTAACTCCATGCTCTACCTAGTGCCCTTTCCTCACTTCAATGGCAATGACATCCTACGCTCTTGAAGTAACTCTTGACTTTCTCTCCTCCCTTAGCCTCTAACCTTCACCCAAGTCCTCAACAACCTACCTCCCCTCCCCCACCCCCCTCCCTCTATGCAACCATCGAATGACCACCTTTGCTTTTCTTTTTCCTTGTAAGAACCCCACCCCCATCATCGAAAAATCCACCTCTCCTCTCTTCTTCCCAACAAGGATCCCACCACCATCACCAGAGCACTCCATTTATATTTGTTGTCAATTTATAATATAAAATTATACTTTTACATGTTTCTATGAAGTTTATTATCAAATATACTTTTATTTTTTTTGTTACTTTTAAATTATATCTTTTTTTTTTTTTGCTTGAAATTTTTTTTATCTACTTTATTTAATTTTTCTTTTTTAAGATATAAGTTTATGAATTTAAAATTTCTTATTATTCAACATAGAAAACATATAAATAATATAAATATAAACTTTAAATAATCAACAACGTAGATTAAATTTAGGTTGAGTTTCAACCTTTCTAATTGATATCACAGAAATTCTTCCTCTACGCATGCAAACAGTGTAGGTAATTAATTGGAGGGGCGTACTCCTACAACGAAAATATTTTCGCGTCTTTGGTTTCTTTTCCTTGCACGTTGCAGTCGAACAATGGCCCGTGCATTACCCCGAAAGGAACGAATGTGGTGGGCATAAGTGGATTTCACCAAAAATTTCCAACATCGATCGGGGAATCGGTTTCTTTGACCTTTCTTTGGTAAATTGAACAGATCGACTTCAATCAGATCCCATAAAAAGGCAAGCTAGAGGGAAGGTGGGTGGCGTGGAAGTAAGGATCTTTGGCCGCAACAGTTTACTCTGCTTCTTACGAGGCTCAACAAGGAAGAAAAGGAAAAGCTACCTTAGCTTAACATGTAGGCTTCCAGAGAATATATGCTTCCCTCCTTCACTGGTATTTAAAAGTGATTCGGTCTTAAATCTTCTAACTCCTTGTTTAGGAAGTGCAAACGAACTCTTGTCATGTCCCTCCTTTGTGGCGTCCCCCTGTATGAGATGCATACGTATATACACTTTGCAAAAGGTTATCATACTAAATCAATTTTACTAACTACTTTTCTAGTGAGCTGTCTATTTAAGCACTTGCTATTCGGTTCTAATAATAGTTTATGTAAAGTAACCCACTTATTACTCGGTTCTAATTCCTTGTATATGCACTTGTAATTTGGTTCTGGTGGTATTTTATATCAAGTAATCAATTATGCCCTTGTGTACTAATCCATCACCATATGGCATTTTGCATATGTAATACGCCATCTACCAGGGACACAAACAAAGTCAATCTTAGTTACCTTTGCCATCTGCTTCTTGCAAATGTTAGTTGCGCGTTTTTTCTGGTAAAAGGTAATTTAGATTCACAAAAAATTGAATATGAAACACCAAGCGAAAGGAGATACAAGAAAATACAGGAGCGACCTACTTCGGGAAAAACATTCCACATTGTTCAGAAGCGTGTTTGAACACTCAAAGTACTCTGAGCAATATGTTGGTCAGATATGCTCCTTCTGGGTAGGAAGGATCAAGGGGATGATCACAAGCTGCCCCAGATTGGCGGACTACTGTGATTTTTCTACCTGCAGCAGATGCAGCACCCTGGAAAAGTAGAAACCAGGAAAAGAAGATCAGCTGAAAGTTAATATTCCGAAAATGGAATCCAGAGTATGATTTGGACTAATATTATGCAAGAAAAGAACATTTCAGATAGATGCAGCTGTTGCTATTCAACTGCTTAATTGACTCCAAACTAAGATTTTAAATGTTGATTTCGACATTATTTCAATAATTTATAAATGTACATTTCGAAAGGGGGTATGTCGAGAAAATATCCGTATTTCAACATCAGATTTTAATGATTTCAATATCTTAAAAATAATCTATTTCGAAGGTACATCAAAAGTATGCCGAAGACATGCCGACATATACCAACAAAAATGATAATAATCAAAATGATTATGTTAGAAAATAAATTAAGATTCAATTAGTTAGGAATTTAGTTATCTTTCTTATTTTAACCCATGTTATTTTTAGTAACTTGGTTGTTACATTTCCTTATTGTACCAAACACTCTCTCTATATAAAGAGAGATATGGCTTGCTTATTTCAATAAAAAAATTCATTCCCTCATTCTTAACATGATATGAGAGCCACTGATCTCTATGGCTTAGGATTATGAAAGAAGAAATCTTAGAGAGGAGAAGGGGGGTCTCTGGTGACGTCGTCAACCTCCAACGAGCCACCTAGGAGGCTCCTCCCATCCACGTTAATCTCCTCATCTCTTCTCTCCCACTTATCTCCTTTTTCTCTCATTTTCTCAATGTTAGAATCCACCAACAGCAGCCACAATGACAACCAAAGATCATCACCATCGCCACCAACCGCTGCTCCAATCATTGTCAACTCCCGCATCGTCATGTAGATGGGATACACTCTCATGCACCTAGTGCATTTCATTTGGCTCTTGACGCATAGGAGAAATAGCAACGAGGCGACCTTATGCACACCCAAAGAAACCAAACACGGTACGTTGGCTCACGGGGTGAAGCAATAACACCCGTGTGATCTTATGCGCACTCAAGAAGACCAAGCATCGCCGTCTTTAGACTCTTGTATGTGAGAGCAACACCCGAGTTGTAGTCGTGATTTCTCACGTACCCAACATCTTACGCAAGATGTACAAGTAGACACATGACCAGTAGTTGCAAATACAAATGTCAGTTGCTCCATCATCTACAGTCGATCTTTAACTCTCATCTACCATTGTCGCTCCTCCGACTACCTAGATGAGGGGGGAGCACCCTGTTTGTCATGACTTCTTCTAGTTAGACATTACATGCTCCAACTTGGGGGGAGTGTTAGGAAATAAATTAGGATTCAATTAGTAAAGAATTTGGTTGTCTTTCTCATTTTAGTCCATGTCATTTTCAGTAAGTTATATTTCCTTATTGTACCAAGCCCTCTCTCTATATAAAGAGGGGCATGGCTTGCTTATTTCAATAAGAAAAATCCTTCCTTCATTCTTAACATATTATAATTTCAAGGAAATCACAAACTTAAACGTGTTTATTTAAGATTAATAATGTTAAATCCAACTATTCATATGCAACATGCAGTTTACTATATCATATTCAAGTTTAAAAATCAAATATCGAATAATTATTATGCAAATTGAATTAAGTCATGCAAAGATAAAAAATTCAAATGTAAAATTTGCAATAAACTAAAGTAAAAACCTAAAAGTTGAAATTTAAATATATCTTAAGGTTAATTTAAGGTCTTTCCCTAATAATTAATTTGAATAGATCTAACTTAACATAATTGTATGTTGTGTTAATCATTTTTATTTATGCTTCCCAGTGTTGTAGAAGTCTGTTGTCAGTATTTAGTCGATCAGGTCACCGACTAAAGAGCATACAGTATGTGAAGGAGTAGTCGATGAGTACTCGGTCAGGCATTATATATATATATATATATATATATATATATATATATCAAAAAGTAAACATATTTAAGTTCAAGGTTATAAAATAAGCTACAAAGTACAAAAAATATCAAATTCATTTAATAATTAAACCAAGGTATAAACTATTACAAATACATTATCAACAACAGAGCAACATAAACTAAGAATTAATATATGCTTTAATCAAATACATTACAATATATGCTTCAGCGATAATAATTAAACTAAGGTATAAACTATTACAAATACATTATCAACGGTAGAGCAACATAAACTAAGAATTAATATATACTTGAATCAAATACATTACAATATATGCTTCAGCAATGGAGAATTTTCGCTTGGTTGAAGAGGAATCTCAGGTGAAAATAAACAATTTTAGGAGAGTGGTCGGGGGAGGGGGGTCGAGTGGGTTTTATTTGACCTAAAAAATATATATATACCTAAATACCTATTTTTCCATCTATGCAAAAATATGCATGCTACTCGGCCGAGTAGTCGATGTTGCCGACTATAGGCCCGACTATAGGTTATTCAGCCAGTAGGGCACCACATAGGATTACTCGGCCAAGTAGGCCGATTTTTACAACATTGATGCCTCCTCTTATAAGTCACGTTTAAATCTAGTTGTATCATGTTTATATATGAAAATATAAGTTGTCACCTCCAAATATGGGATCATGGGTGTTTAGGTTGAATGTTATCCTTGAAGCAAATGATGATTAATTCATAAACTAAATAAGCCTTTAGTGTTTGTAATTTTTAAGTTTCATTCTTATATAGATGAATGCAAGCTCTTTATTCTCTAATACTAATCCAAAGTTAGGATTTTATTTTCAGGAATTAAACAAATATTTCCTCAATTCTAAATTGTAATTACACTTATATGTTCGTAATAATAATAAATATAAAATCTAGTATGTAGACATACTCTATAATTATAGATAGGTGTGGAATCAAACCTCAAGAGAATCAGAGGAGAGGTGCAACGGGACAAGAGAGAGTAATTTGAATAAGAACAGAGAAGCAACAGCGTTGTAAGCAACAATAGCAGCAATCAAGAAGAATGAGAGAATTGACAATGAGGAGCAACAGCAAGTCAAAATGAGAGAATTGACAATGAGGAGCAACAACAAGTCAAAATGTTGTGCATTTCGTCACTTGTCGACATTTTGATGAGATTTCAATGACATTTTGTCAAAGTCCTTGTGATTCGACATTATATTGCTGTTGATATGACCTAATCCAAAAAATAACCATTTGGACAATATACAAATGACATGCCATTGAAATTTAAATCACTTACAAATATATATATATTGAGACACTTATATTGACCTTAAAATATGGTAATGATTTAAAAATTATACCTAATGCCACCTACTCCGAATCTATCAACATATTATTCATATTTGATAAAACATTGCTAACACTCCTACATTTCAACATTACATGTGTGTCGATATTGTTCCACATCAGAAAAAGCTATTTTGTGAGCATACCATGAATACACCATAAGCATTTAGAACAATGCTCTAAGCCTAGTTTTTGCAAGACGAAGGTACGAAGGGGAATTAAGTCTCAAGTGGTGTTAACCTCTTATTTTTTACCTTCCACGCTCGCCTCAAAGTTAATGCTCCTATAAATTAAATAAGAAAATAAGTTAACACCAATTTCGCATTTGAAAACTTGGGATTTTCTAACACTCCAAAAGGATCCCAAAGAATTGTGAAGTTATCTGGGCATTTAGTTCCAATTTGATGCCACAAGCACCGGAGGTGCAAGGTTATTGACATATCCCTCTCCACATGCTACCATATCATTTACATGCACACTTCAAAGACATACTGCTTATCTATAATGTAAATGGATAAAAATATAAATTTTACAAAATACAAGATTTGACATACCGAAATGAAAATTAACAGGTATTAAATAATTTTGAGAAAACTATATGATCTTTTTATGATATTTCAATGTAGTCCCTGGTCCTCAAATATCATCAATCTCATCCCCAATCTTTTCAATTTTTTTCAATGCAATGCCTCTATTAGGATTTCATAAGGGTTCTGTTAAGTTGATAATGAGATGAGCAACTTCGAGGTATATTTGGACAAAAATATCCTTATTTTGTAGTTTTAACCCCTCCTAACATGTTCCTCAACTAAATCCATCCCCGTCATCTATCCTCAATGTTGGGGACACATCTTCTTACCTCCTATCTGAACTCCCAGCAACCTTCAGAACTTAGATCTCGATAGAAAATATCTCAAAAGTATCGCCCTCCTCCAATGTGACACTCCTGACATGGTGATTGGCTCATGACTCCAATGCTCCTACTGCAAGCACTCCCGCTAAGGGTTGGGTAGGGCAGAGGGGTTTTGTTTGGGAATGTTTTTGTTGTAGAGTTTTTTTCTCTCTATTTTGCAGGTATTTGTCAAATGTTAACAAAAGCTAATAGCATTAAAAATTCGAGGAAAGGAGGGATTAAATTGAAAAAATTGGAAAGTTTAAGAATGACAATGACAACATTTGAAGATTAGGCAGTGCATTGAAATCTTATAGGATTTGAAACTTTTATGCAATTCCCTCTATAGTTTTTCATGTTAATAATGTTGTTGTACTTGCTAGACATGAATGGATGCATGCAAATCTATGTTTGAAAACTCAAAGAATAGGGTGCAGAAAATCATGTACCGATTACAAGAATACATGTAACATTGAAACTTAACTCAAAGAAGAGGGCAAGTCATGGGTATGCAGATACATTTAACACTATATGTTATCTAAAACTCGAAGAATAGGGATAGGGAAACATATGTGCTGATTACATATAACCTTTAAGAATTAATGCTAGAGTCAAACTGAATTTTCTATGGGAAGATTCCTAGAAATCGTTTGATAATCAAAATGATACTTCCAACAAAAGTGGGAAAAAGTAACCATGCCTGGAGAATGCGCAAGAAATTTCGATTTTGGGTTATTGCTCCAGAGCACGAGCATGTCATAAGCAAGCCACCACTCCTTATGATTTTCATAGCTAAAGAATTCAAATTTCTGTACATGCGAGACGCACTTCGCAAATCCTGTATGAAAAAAAAGAAACCATATCCAAAATATATAAGCAATATGAGATTAATAATTTTTTTGATGAGAAGATGAGATTAGCAACAACCGAAATTTACTTCAAAACTATAGCACAAAAAAATTTCACAGCAAAACAAGTAAATACAATAATTTTACCACATTAGATGGGATTTTGCATAACTTAGATATATGCATGCCCCATCTTGGTAAGAAAAATAATCCTCAATGGTTTCTTCCAACGATTCTTTGGTCTTCCCCAATTCTTATAAGGCTCATCGCCCAATTTCTTGCACTGGGCATCAATCTACATTCTTCACAAATGCCAAAACTACTTCGTATATGTCCCTTTAATTATATCACCTCTGGTGCCAAATACCAACCATTTGTCTGCTAGTCTCTACGGATCATATTATTTTTCTATGACCACACATACCCTTTAGCATCTTTGTTTCTAATACATATATATCCTCTCACAGGCCTACAACTGACACTCCAGTGTCCAACATAGCATGGCTCCACTGCTGCTTTGTAGAAGATAATCATATAAGAGACTAGTAATTTAATTGTATCATTATCATGTGTCCAAGAGAAATAATGCACAAGGAAAAATGATGGACCCAACTAGGTAGAAGATATTGCTAATGCTAAATACTTCATTCTAAAGGTTCGGATTAAAACTGGAAACTTGATCTATCAATGCAGAAAGTACCTCAACGGATAAGTTTTTTTTTTTTTGAAAAAGGAAAGGGTAGTTATCCAGGATGATAACTACCCAAATATATTACAGAGAGAACCAACAGCCAATGCCAATACAAGGGGCAAACACCAAGACCCCTCACTCACAAGGACTCACTCCAGAGTTTAATCAAAACATTAATAGACTCCTCAAAATTCTCCACATAAGGCTTCTGTCCTCTAAAGACGACATCATTTCTACCCAACCAGATGCCCCATAGGACCGCCAACGATCTGACCCTCTCCTTCGTACGGAAGACATTCTGCCCAGCACTACCCCCTCCACCTCTAAAGCTGCACCAAAACTCATCAAATGACCGGCAATTCCACTACCCCACTCCCATACGGCTCCAAATCTGCACGACAAATGGGCAAGTAAAGAAAAGGTGGTCAACCTCTTCATCCTCACCTCCACACAACGGGCAAACCTTACTCTCCCCAGGAGCCCATCTCGCCCTCCAAACCTTAGTCACGAGTCTCCTAAGCAGCCAAACAAAAATCTTGACCTTCAACGGACATGCGGCCTTCCGAACCTGTCTGCAATCTCTCACCAGATCCAAATCACCCGTGGAACCCCCACCAGACAATCTCCCGTACGCAGCCCCCACTGAGAACTCACCTTCATCCCAACCAAATATATCATTTCCGGATGCCGGCTGCAGACCTTCTAATTCTTCAAGCAATCTCTGGAAATTGTGAGTTCTCGCATCTAAAAGATTTCCTGCAAAGGACGAACACCACCCACCTTCCCAAACTTCGGCCACAGATGCCTCTTTGCTTCGGGACATAGCAAAAAGTCTCGGAAATCTTCTAGTGAGAGCACCTTGCCCCGTCCAATCATCCTGCCAGAACCTAAAGATCTCCTCCATCCCCACCACCGGTACAAAACAATTCTGCACCTTAGGAGCCACCATCAACAAACCTTTCAAGAAGTGAGAAGCATCCCTCGGCGGAGATATCAAGAGATCCCAACGCAACGGGCCACCATAAGCCATCCTAAAAACCCTACCCACCAAATCCTCCCTACACTCCAAGAGGCCCCCAACCCACTTCACTAACAGGCTATCATTAGACCTCCCCAGATCCCTCACCCCAAGCCCCCCCTCCTCCACCGGTTTGCAAACCTCCTCCCACGCCACCAACCTGGCACCAGGTCCATTCGACCCCTAATTGGACCAGAAGAAATTCCTCATAAGCCTCTCCATCCTCAAGACGATCTGCTGGGGCAACTTCAGGACAAAGGTGAAATATGACGGCATCGCCGCCAGAATCGCCTTAAGCAAGACCAGCCTTCCACCCCTAGACAAAAGCCTAGACGCCGACCCCGCCAACCTCCCTTCCAGCCTCTCTATCAAGGGAGCCCAGTCCTTCACCAGGATCCTACCATTCGTCAACAGCAAACCCAAATATCTGATCGGTAGCTTCACCTGCTCTGTGCCAAGACCCAAGCTACACTCCCTCGCATCCGCCTCCGTCAAATTAAAAGGGACAAAACCTGATTTTGACAAGTTAATCTGCAGACCTAAAGCTTCGCCAAACAAGAAAAGTAAGATCCGCATCCTCCTAGTTTCCGCTTCCCTACCTTCTATAAAAAAAATCGTATCATCCACATACTGCAGTAACGGGATGCTCGTCCCATCTCCCAAAGAGAAACCCCTCACCAAGTTCCTTTCACACAATTTCTTAGCCGCCCTCGCAAGTGCATCTGCTGCAATAACAAAAAGCATCGGAGCCAAAGGATACCCCTGTCTCACCCCCTTCTCGGCTGAATCCAACTCCCTGCCGGATTTCCATTAATAAGGATCGAGAACGACGTCATGGTGACACACCTCTTCATCCACTCAATCCACACAGGTGAAAAACCCCTCTTCATCAAGGATGCCCAAAGAAAAGACCACTGTACTAAGTCATATGCCTTACTGAAATCGACCTTCCACATGAAAGCCTTCCTCCTACTCTTCCAACACGATAGGATCTCCGAGGCCATCACATACCCCTCCAAAATATTTCTGCCAGGGACAAAAGTCGTCTGTACCGAATTCACAATCCTTGCCAAGGTCCTCCTCAGCCTATTCGCCAAGATCTTAGCCACAATCAGGTAGATAGCATTTGAGAGAGCTATCGGTCTGTACTCCTGGATCTCCTATGCACCCTCCTTCGACAACAGGAACATGTAAAACTTATTCAATTTGTTGAAGCCTGAATTTCCATCTCTAAACTCCTGCAAGACCTGCACCACATCCTCCTTCACCACCGGCCAAAACTCCTTATAAAAGGCAACCGGAAAACCATCCGGGCCTGGACACCCATCAACATTCAGCCCCCAAATTGCCTTGTGAATCTCATCTTCCTCAAACGGACCCGTCAAGAAACCAGCTTCTGCATCCCCGATCCGTGGCAGCTCGGATCCCAACCACCTCCATCTTCCCCCTTGCCTCCTCCCGGTAAACTCACTGAAGTACCTCGCAGCTGCCCCACCTACTGCCTCTCTTCCCACAAACTCCTCCCCTTCCACCACCAACCTATCAATCCAGTTCCCCCTCCTCCTCCCTGATGCAACTATATGAAAAAACTGAGTGTTAGAATCGCCCTCCTTGAGCCACCTCTGTCTGGATCTCACCTTCCACTCCATTTCCACCTTCCGATCTTCCTCTTATATCACCTGTAAGTACTTCGCTCTGTTCACCCTGTCAACATCAGAAAGGAGACTAACATCCTTAGCCAAGTCCAGCCGTGCAATCTCACTGAGAGCTTCAACTTTCCTCTTCTCATGCTCCTCCTTAATTTGCTTCTTATGAACCTTGAGGAAGGACCTCAAGTCTTGCAGTTTAGCTTCCAATCTGGCAGCTGCCGAGCCATCCGCGTGAACAAATCTCCATCTCTCCTCCACCAACCCCCTTAATCCCTCTTCAAGGAGCCAGGCTCTGTCGAACTTAAAATACGTTCCATGCCTCCAACCCTCCTTCGTCACCCACAGCAAGGGAGTGTGGTCCAAGAACGGCCACTCTAGGGGTCTAACCTCCGCCACAGGGAACGTCTCTGCCATCGTCATTGAGACAAAAAATCTATCAATCCGAGACCGATGTCCGCCAGAACTCCAGGTGAAGTAGTAGGAGGGTGGCATGTCAACCAACCCATGCGCCGCAACAAATCCTGCAAAGGCCTCAGAACATAGGTCCACCCCTCCATGGCCATCCGGTCTATCCTCCGCCAACAAAGTGACATTAAAATCACCTCCAATCACCACGGTATCCCCTAATGTGCTGCTGCAACTTGGCCCAAATCCTCCCACAGAGCATGCCTCCTCCCACTATCCGTCGGACCGTATACCGAGGATAAAAGCATGCAAAGATTGTCCCGACGCCTCTGCAACTTGACAGTAACAATATGGGACCCGACTATCAAGTCCAGCAAGGAGAAAGCATCTTCCTTCCACCCAACAACAATCCCACCCGCACTACCAACCGCATCCAGGGCCAAGAACTCCCCAAAACCGCTCCCCCCTACCTCCTTCCATAATCTCTTGTCACAGCTCCCCCACTTAGTCTCCTGGAGAAACACCACCTTAGGACCCCACCTCTGGATATACTCACACAAAGCTGCCCGCCTGGAGGGGTCGTTTAATCCCCTCACATTCCACGAAAGGACTTCAGTCATAGAGAAATTCGGGAGACTCCCCCTTTCTATTTTCACGTATGCAAGCATACATTTCTAGAACCAATCTTATCTTGGATGAAGTCTCGCCAACTTGCATATGCTTGGCCTGTCATCAGGCATAGCTTCTAAGGAAGGATCGTATTTTGTGTCCCATGAAAAAATCTTCAACGGTTTTTCTTTTAAAATTCAATCATGTCTCTTTGATCTATTGCATTGCTTATACGCTTGCACAACTATGCATCATCTACTTCTTGCTTCTCAGTTACAAAGCAGTATCCAAAAACAATGCGGTTAATCAGTGATGGGTAGTCATCATCCTTAGACATGAAGCAAGCATCAGTTTATTCTACTCCCAGCCAGCAGCACTTTGTTATCCACAAGAGTTTCCTTTTGAGAGTTATGTAAACAGGCAAGGGGGCTAGTTGAGCTCAAAAGAGAGAAATGAACGTTGACATGGAAAACTTTGAATAGAATTACCCTACAACAAATCAGGCAAGACATTAAATGACTGCTTCAGGAAATGGCCTCGGGCATAATAGGAGACTGTTAGATATAAAACTGATAGATGGAAAAAATTTTGTTTTTGACATTAAACTTTTCCAGAGAAGCAAGATTGGGGAGAGGAACAGAAGCAACTCAGTTTAACAAATTAAACTAGATGAATGATACCTGGAGATGTCTTAAAGATAAAGAATGAGGTGAAACTATGAAAATCGATTTCGGAAAATTAAATGCAAGAAACAAAACTTTTGGCAGCACGGCTCTTAATGACAAAAAACACATGAGAAAATACATACCTTCCTTTTAGGAGCTAATTTTGGAGGATCCAAGATAATTACGTCCCAAAATTCTTGTCTTGAAGCAGCATCTTTCATGAATTCGCTTGCATCTTCTCTTACCAAGGATACCTTTGCAGGATCCAGATTATTAAGAAGGGCATTTTCCTTTGCAAGTTCAATAGCGGGTAAAGAAGAATCAACGCCTGAATTCACATAATTGCAACACGAGAATTCATCTTGGATACTCTTACTGCAGATATAGTACAAATTATAATATATCTATTAAGTGAAATCTGCTCTCTAAAGCTCAGAGATAAAAGCATGTGCAAAGCAGTTACTTTCCGAATTTAAACTTTGACCAATAAAATGAGCTTCCTATGGTATCTACATTTTACAGAAATTTGGCAAGAATTCCATCAAAAGAGTTAAAACAGGAGTAATGACTTATACCGTACCAACAACATCAACGGCTCCACCCTTTGCAGCATTTAATGCAAACCCGCCACTATAGCAGAAAACATCAAGAACCTTTTCACCCTTCGAAATCAATTTGATATAGTGGCGATTGTCACGTTGGTCAGCATAAAATCCTGTCTTCTGGCCGTCTGTAGATACTAAGTAGTATATGCCATTTTCCATTATCTGGCAGGAGAAATTTGTCACTTTCTTTAATATCTGAAACGACGATTATAGATCTGAATATAACATTAGCAGTCTAAGACTTCAAGTTTGGGCCTTTATGTATTCTCATAATGTGAATTAAATCAGTACAATTGAGAAGAAGAAAAGCATAAATTTCCACCATAACAGTCAGAATAATAAACAGTTAAGTTCATAATCCCATTTGATGATCAGATATGATTCCATTCTCCTACACAAACTCACCTGCTAAGAAAATGAACTGCATGACAAAAATTTAAAAATAAATGCCAAGTAATTTCACAAAAACGGTTTTCCAATCTTCTATAATGTTTCTGACATTCCATGAACCCTTGAGATCCTTCTAACAGTTCTATAGTAAAGTGGGCACATGTTTCATTAGTGCCTAAGAGTCTCATTAAAATTATAGCAGAGGTATAAGATAACCATTTAATGTGGAAAAAACTTGGTCTAGTTTGGCAGAGGGGTTTATGGTGGATCATTCTTAAAGTAACGTGCATATTATTCCCACAAGCCAGATCTACAGTCATTGACTATACCGCAAATGCAACATAATGAAAGGCTTTTTACTTGGAGACAAGAGGCCCTGTCTGGATGCAAATTTGTGCATGGGTTTAATCCTATACTGTGGGTTAGGACGAATAGTGACATGGGTTTGGTGGGATTTATAAGATAAGTCATATCACATATCTATTGACAATATATCCATTCACTTGTCACATCCAACACTACTTACTCAACTTTCCAACAAAGCAATAACAAGAACAACCTCATATCAATCCACTCCTAATATAAGCATAAAAATACAATTTACAACATATCAAGTCACCAATTATCTATATAATCCGCCGTTTATTCCACAACCTACATAACCCTTCCTAAGCCCTATCCCAGGCTAGACACAAAAACTCATCCAAATACAGTCAAAAAGTAGGAATCATCTTCTTTATTTTTAAGGCTTTAAGCAATATGGATGACCGTTGGCCATTACGCAAGGGTTAATTGAGGAGGTACTTGTCAGGTATAAAAATTGCCTCAGAGTTCTGATAAAGGCACCATTTTGTTTGCTTATTTCTTCACATATAATTTTTCACGTCAAATTGGTGAACTTTTAAACTTAAAAACACTATAAATCTAAACACGTTAACCCACCGTGAATAACTATTACCTTTTTTTTCAAAAAGATGTGTACTATTGCTAAGGTTTACCTAATGTGAAAATGCAACTCCTGCCACCAAGGGATTGGCGTAGGGGTAGAGCCCCCCATTGGCAACTAAGGGGTCGTGGGATCAAATCTCATACGCACCATATTTACCTTCTCCAAATGAAAAATGTTGAGTTATATTGTATGTCATTCTATTTTTAGTGTTATATTATGTAGGGCATACTTGTAACTATACCCATTAGGTGCCTCTCTGTATAAAGGCACCTAGGATTTTTCTAATAGAACCAATGGCATTACAACCTAACATGGTATCAGCGCAACGGTCCTAGACTGGAGTTCTGATATCCCATCAAGAACTAACCTTCACTCCCTTCCACCCAAACCCTAGGGTGCCGCCGGCCCTTCTTCACCATCGCCAGCCTCCTCCCTTTCGTCGCCAGCCTCTCTGACCGGCAGCATCGCCCAGCGTCACCAGTGAGGGAGGTCACCGGCTGCTACGATCACGCTCTAACCTTCTACCCAGTGCCGCCATTCCTGCAGGTGGTGATCTAACCACCTGAGGAGGTTGCAGTGCCGCCTCACCTCCTCTATGCCGCACCGCCAACCCTTGCTGGTGGTGATCTAACCACTTAGGGGTGCTGCTGCGCCGCCTCGTCCTTCCTACGATGGCATGAAGAGGTGCACCTCAGCCCTCTCTCGTCCACCACCAGCTGAAGCACCATTGTAACCCCCTCTTCCCCTCGTTCTTCGATCAAGGCAAGGTCCCAAAGGAAGAACCCCCTTTGGGGTCTTATCTAGCCCAAGGGAGGTTGTTATGGTCTGATTGCACCTTCGTTCTCAGATCTGGGACTTTTTCAGATCAATATGTGATCTGATTTTTTGCTACAGTAACTCTATTTTGGTGATTCCTACACATCGGGTGATATGGAGGAGAAGGATCCCTCTAGCGACTCGGCAAGGAAGATGTATATCCCGAGCACATCCTCTTTTATGTAGAGAACTTCTATCAAGTTGGATCGTACCAACTTTTTGCTATGATCTACCTGCTTTTCTCGATTTGTGGGATCATACAGGAAGAAAATATTCTGACACCAGAGGAATCCGCTGTCAAGTATGTCGACTGGGAAGCAGACAATAATAGGGTAGCTACCTGCATGACGAATAGCATGAAGGAACCCATGGCAAAGCAAGTCATGTCCTATGCATCGACTAAGAAAATGTGGGAGGTTCTTCATGAGATACATTCTCATAAGAGCAACATTAGCCATCTCTACAAGGTGATTGAGGAGTTGCACTCTTTCCAAAAGGGAACCATGTCCCTTGCTGAGTATTATGGTTATATGAACCTCTGGGATGAGCATGATACCTACCAGCCGATCTCCACAGATGTTACTGTCATAGCCAAACAGCGTGAAGCATTCTGGTTCGTTCAATTGCTTGCAGACCTTGGTCCTTAATATAAGTCTGTGAATGATCAGCTGATGGTAACACCATCATGGGCCCTAACTAGCCACAATTAATCAAGTTCCAACGGTAAATGCTCCTACTTAATCATCTAAGGGTTACAACTTCGCAATGTTCTGATTTGAGAATAAAACAAGGAAACAGGGTTAATTCTGCAGTTTTAACAGCACAACACAAATGCAAATTAACCATGGAGTCACTCAAGGCTTAATTAAAAGTCAATTGACCATAAAAGGCTAAAAAGTGCGTCAACACTAACTGAATCAGGATTTCACGCATTTCGAGGGTGAAAACAGGACTACAAATCCTAATTATCAACCCCACTTAAATTGAAAATGTTCTAGTCAGGATAAAATTAATCCAAACCTCCTAAATTCATAGAAAAATATTTTAAGAGGTTTGGTACCTTTGTTTTGACCATCTAAACCCATTTTGACCTAGAACAGAGTTTCAGACGAGAATTTGTCGTGATTTGGGCCTCTCTACAATTACCCAGTCAAACGTAATCAAAACTCGAATTCAAGTTCACCATTAGATTCCTTGGGTCAAAATTAGGCTAACACCAAAATTTGAACCCAATCAAAATCCATCTTGATCTAGTTTGCATTTTAGCCCTTAGAAACTCTATTTCTTACACTCAAGCCCCTAGGTTTCAAGCTTCTTGCATTTAGGTCCCTAACTTTGTCGTCGTTCTTGCAAATGCATCCCCACCGCCATTGAAAGTGTGAATACACCTGTAGCCGAGATTCAAGGGAGAAGAACTCTCTCAAATCAGATCTAAATCCCTCCAAAATTGGAGGGATTGATCTTGAGAAGATACCTAATCATTTTAACCACCTCAGAAACCCCAAATCAATTCCTAGAACTCAGGTGAGCTCAAGGAATTTGGGGAACTTTTTCCCCTTAAACCGCGGCTCAATCAAGCTTATTCCTTGATTTAGAGCTCGAATCTGAGCTCTATAAATAGGACCTAAGATCCCAACGTCTTCTTCAGCCAAGAAATAGCCGAAAATACCCCTCTTCTTCCTCCTCCAGCCACCGTCCTCTTAAGCTCTGACGACCTCCGCCTCCCTCCTCCGACCATCCAACCATCAAATTGGACGACCCTCCTTCCTCTTCTCTCTCTTCCGCCTCTTGGCAGTCAAAGCAGAGGCCCTCAATGCCCTCCTCGTCGTCATTCTCTCTCGTTGTCGTCATCTTATAAAACAAGAACACTTCTAGCCCTTTAGCTTCTAGGATTGATCACCGTACTACCCTCTCGCCCCTAATCTTCTCCGCCTCCAACGTAGCTCCGACGAGCTTGCCACGTCGCTACACGCCACCAATCACCTCACCACCACCTCCAAAACCCTCGACGTGGTCCCATGACTAAAAGCCCCAACCTTATTGGAGCTATTGATCTCCTAATCACCTCACCCCACAGACCCATCCACGGACATCGTCTCTGACTTCGCCACACAGCCACACACACGGTTGCACCACATTTCCACCACCAACACCTTTGCCTCCACACGGTGAAGATTCTGAGCTAATTTAACGAGGCCGCGAGGCCGTATTTTGTTTCTCACATATTGACCAGAGCCTGTCGTCGCCATCGTCTTCATCAGTGCCGTCCGCCATACTCCAATCACCTCCGACCTTAATACCACGTCCAGCAACAACGCATTCCTCCAAAGAACCAAACTGCGGTGCCAATTAGTCGAAGCAACAACCACACAGCAGCAATAAACAAAGCATCCACTGCAGCTGCGCACGAAAGAAGTGTGGGACAGATAGTCCCACATCGGATACGTAAAATCCGGAATTTCACATAAAAGGAAAAGATTCCATAGGCTCGTTGCCTCCGAAAGCACGGGGTGAGGTTCCCTCACGCACGTGCCTGTGCACCCTCGCTCGCAGTTCACGCATGCGGGCCTGGACCCTCTACCCGTTTACTCGATTACTATTCACCTGAGTTTGAAATTGAGAGAGAGATCTAAGGAGGGGGAGGCGAGGTTTTGCACTGTAGAGCATCGGAGTGCGTGCACCCGTGACTCGAGATCTGTGCCCCCTCGCTCAACACTTAGTCGTTTCAGAGGCGTGTTCCTTGAATTACCGAGGCCTTGTGCTTGACTTTGGTCCTGATCACTGTGGACTTATTAGCTGACGTAGATATTTCTGATTAGTGGTTGAAGGGTATTGTTGGATATTTTGATTGAGATTAGTGCTTAAATTCTAGGGCTAAATTGGTGATTTTAGCCACCATTCTTAGTCCTTATTTTTACATTTTTATCCCTGACATTTGAGATACATTATTGCTTCGTTATTGAATATCATTTTACTTAATTGATTCACTTACATTGTTATTTCTGAATATTATGATTAATGGATTGATTTACCATATTTGTTCCATGCAAACGACCTCGGACTCACATTTGTTTTTCGAGTATTATAAATTTAAATGTTGCATTGATTTTCATCACTATACTGCAATGCGATCTTTTTACGATGATTTTCGATGCAACATCAGCTTATGACACTGGAGGAGATTCCTACACCTGTGCAGATATATGCTCGACTCTCCAGACTGAAGATATCTGACCCTATGCCACTTTCTGATTCCTCTGTCCTGGCAGCCACTGGTCGTGGAAGGGGAGCCTCAGGGATCAGGGGGAGAGGACGTGGAGCAAAGGCTAGTGGCCGTGGCAGAGAATGTGATTTGTTTTGTAATCATTGTCACAAGACAAATCATACTATTAACAGATGCTGGATAAAGCATGGGTTTCCTCAGGGTTATCAGGCCAACAAGGTTGCTTACAGCGGAGAGAACCAACACTATCAAGAGGAAGAACAAGTCAATCATCAGGTCACTATTTCCAAGGAGGAGTATGATAGGCTTGTTTCTTTCCAGGTATCTACTACTACTGGTGTGTCTATCTCCCAGAGGACAAGTACTGCTGCTAACGTCAGAGGTGCTCGTAAGCCATCATGGCTTGCAGACTCAGGTGCATCTTCACACATCACAAGAAATGTTATCCTCTTTTCATATCTTAAACCATTGACTACTCCAGTACATGTCAGAGTAGCAAATGGTGCCCGTCTCCTGTAACATGGGTGACATTTCTTTGTCTTCTACTTTACCTCTTTCTGATGTCATGCATGCACCTAAATTCGCTTTAAATTATATCTATCAATAAAATTACCAAGGCATTAAATTGTAGAGCAGTGTTTCACGATCACTTCTTGCAGGACCTCCTGACGATGAAGCAAATTGGTGGAAGACTCAAGTAGGATGGCCTTTACTACCTTGATCTTCCACCTGAGCGTCATTCCATGGCTGCTAGTTGTGCTATGTCTGCTTTACAGTGGCATCTTGGATTGGGCCATCCTAGCATTTCTATTCTTCGTTGTCAATTTCCTGATATGCAGTTTCCAGATTAGTTTTCTTACAATGCTTGTCAACTTGGCAAGCATCATAGAGTTTCTTTTCCTAGTACGAATAAAAGAACTGAGTCTACTTTCTCTCTTATTCATGCTAATTTGTCGAGCCCAGTTGGGTCAGAAGTCTGAGGGATTTTCGGTATTTTCTTGTACTTGTGGATGATTGTACCCACATCTGTTGGGTCATTACGATGAAAGAAAAGTCCGAAACTCCTGTATTGATTACAAATTTTGTGAAAGAAATAAAAAGTCAACTTTCTATTACTATTCGTATGTTTCGGAATGCTAATGGGTTTGAGTTTGTGAATTCTATTTTGACTCAATTTTTTCAGTCCTATGGGACATCAGACGTCGTGTATTCATACATTGCAACAAAATGAGGTAGCTGAATGTAAGCTGAGACATCTTAACGTTGCCCACACTATTATATTTTAGATACATGTTCCTGCTACTTTCTGTGCAGATGCTATTCTTATGACTGCTTTTTTAATTAATAGGATGTCATTATCTGTTCTTGGTGGAAGAGTTCCCTATTCTATCTTAATTCCTAATCAGGAGCTTTTCTCTTTGCCTCCTAAAATTTTTGGATGTGTACTTTGTTCATTTATTCAAAGTGGACATATTTGCTCCTAAATCTGTTAAGTACATTTTTGTGGGTTATTCTAGAACATAAAAGGGGTATAGATGCTTTAATCCTCTTTCACATCAATTTTATGTTAGCAACGATATAACTTTCTTTGAGGACATGCCCTATTATTTGGCTACAAGAAAGCCTCCCAGTGTTACGCAAGATGTTCCATTGCCTATGCCCAGTGCTGCACCTACAGGCCCCTCTGAGCCACCTCCACCTCATGATGGCCCTCCTATTACCTATCCTAGGCATCCTAAGATACCCACTGCAGATACCTTGCCTCAGCACTTTTAGCGTAGACCCCCTTCTACCACTCTATAAAAGGAGGAACCACTTTCTACTATTCATGCTCAATCCCCTGCCGATGCTACTAATTCAGATGGAGGTCCAGATCCTTCACTATCCAAGGTACCTAATGTGAATCTTCCTATTGCCCAGAGGAAGCCACAACGATCTTGTGCTAAATATTATGTTTCCAATTATATGTCACTTGATCGTTTACCTGCAATAGAAAGATTGTTATCTCTTGCAGTTGATGGCAAAAATATTCCCAGGAATCATATTGAAGCTTCTCAAGACCCATCCTAGACCTTAGCCATGGGAGAGGAGATAGTTGCTCTTCAGTCAAGGGGTACCTAGGAACTTGTTAACCTACCCCCTGATGCTACTGTTGTCGAGTGTAGGTGAGTGTTCACCTTTAAATGTCGTCCTGATGGAACAATGGAAAGATTCAAAGCACGACTGGTTGCCAAAGCCAGACTCAATTCAGTGTGCATACTCCTTTCTGTGGTAATCAACAGAGGTTAGTCTGTCTCTCAGCTTAATATAAAAAATACTTTCCCCTATGGTGATTAAGATGAAGAAGTCTATATGCACCAACCCCCTAATTTTGTGGTTGAGGGGGAGTGTCAGAAGGTCTGCAGGTTGAAAAAGGTCATTTATGACCTTAAGAAGAGTCCCAGAGCCTGGTTTAAGAGATTTAGTACGGCTGTGTAAGAGTTTGGCTTTACTAGATCCACTGCAGATCGCTCAATTTTTACTATGCATAGAGCTGCTAGATCTGTCATTTTAATTGTGTATGTAGATGATATATTATGCACTGGAAGTGATGAGACAGGTATAGAGGCCACCAAAAGATTTTTGCATTCTCAATTTGTTATTAAAGACTTGGAAATGATATACTATTTTCTAGGTATTGAAATACAACATGTTGATGATGGTCTAGTGTTGTCACAGAGGAAGTATATTCTTGACATGCTAAAAAAGACAGGTATGCTGGGTTGCAAGCCTGCTAGCATTCCTATAGAACCCTCCTTGCCACTTACAAACTCTGAGAGTCCTTTGCTTGAAGATGTCACCAGGTACTGTGCTATGGTGGAAAAGTTGTTATATTTGACGGTCAGAAGACCTGATATTTGCTTTGCAATGGTAAGACTGCGTTAGTTCATGCAGTCTCCTAGAGAGGTCCACTAGATTGGTGTATGCCAGGTACTAAGATACCTCAAGCAAGTTCCTGGGAAGGGGCTATCTTTTATAAAGCATGATCATCTCAATGTCTCTGATGTAGACTATGCAAGGGCACATGAAAATAGGGGATCCACTACTAGCTACCATACCTATGTAGGTGGCAACCTTGTCACATGGAGAAGCAAGAAGTAAAATGTTGTCTCCAGGTGCAATGCAGAATCAAAATATAGGATTATGGCCCATACTACTTCTGAGCTTATGTGGATGCAATCTATCTTATGTGATTTGGGAGTGTCTATTTCTAGTCCAATTCACATGTACTGTGATAACAAGGCAGCTGCATTTATTGCCAATAATCCTGCCTTCTATGAGAGAACAAAACACAGAGGTGGATTGTCACTTTATCTGAGATGCTATCAGTTGAAAAAATATAACAAGCGGAAGCATGAATAAAAGAAATAAAAGATATTAAGAACGCTTGGGTTTACGTGGAAACTCTACTCACGAGGAGCAGGGAGAAAACCACGGGAGAAGGCCCCAATAGGGCACTGATTTGTATTTCCTCTTCTCAAAAGAATAAGTGGGGGGTACGTGCCTATTTATACGCCACCACTTACATAAGAAGTCAACATCTTCCAATGTGACACTAAACCTACAACTCAATTCTCTCAACACTCCCCCTCAAGTTCGAGCATGGAATGCTCAGCTTGTAACATAAATGAACCCACTCTACATAGCAAAACAAACAATATTTGTTTTGAGGGCGATGAGAGAGAGGAGGGCGGAGGGTGATCGGCGTCAGGTGGAGGGCGACAGTGGGGCGGAACCATTCAGGGCTGGAGCAGGAGGAGAATGGAGGACGTGGAGATCGAAGGTTTGGAGGAGAAGGGAGCGGGCCTGGCAGGAGAGGTTCCTTAGGTCGTCTGAAAATGCTCGAAGACGACCCTGGAGGAGGACAAACGACGACGTTCTCTGCTTCAGATGCAGACAAAGGGGACATATGGCGGCGATTTGTAAAAACCCTCTGATCTGCTTAGCGTGCAGGGGTGAAGGGCATAAGCGCGAGTCATGCCCTAGGAGGACTCCCTTGCAGAAAAAGAGGGTAGTCTCGCACCCTGTCTGGAGGGTTAAGAATGATACTCGACCACCGCCGCCACCGATTTTGGGTAGGCACTCAATCGAAGTTGAGATCCCATCATCTGAAGAGATCTCGTCTGCAGAGATTATGCTGAGGGGGGCTTTGATTGGTGAGATCATGGCAGGCAAACCGTCGATAGAAAAACTTCAGAACCTGGTATGCTCCTTAGATCTCCTTTCTGCAGGTTGGAAGGTAGCCATGTTATCCCAATCTCGCTTCTTGGTTTATGGTTTGGGCATGTTGGATGTGGAGCAATTGCGATTTCGTTCAAGCTCTTTTGAAGATTTCATTGTGATTTGGAGAATGGTTTCTCCATTTGATGGGGCTCTTCCTGATCGGCCTCCACAAAGAGTGAGCTCTAGAAGGATTCTTCTTGAGATTTCTGGATTGCCGCTACATCTGCGATTGAAGGGGGTTGTCTCTAAAATGCTTGTTGGTTTTGCATCTATATGTGATGGTTCTGAAATTTTGATTGGAGAGGGGGACATTAGATCTCTACAAATTGAGGTGGATGTCACCAGTGCTGGTTCAGTTCCAGATTTGGTCACTATTAGATGTGGGGGCTCTTCTTGGCTGATTCGGCTAGCAGTACTTGGACAGGTGCCTGGGCAGACTGATTGTGAACAGGTTAAGTCGTCTGAGGGAGGACTGATGTCTGGAGCCAACAATGAGGTGAGGAAACAGAATGACAAATGTGGCAGGACGTCTCCTGCTGATGCCCCTAAGCCTAAAAAGAGGAAGGACTATCACCTGACCTATGCTGAGAAAGATCAGATGGAAGAGGTTTCTACAGCTGATGATGGTAGATTAGCTATGATAATCAAAGATGATGGTTGTCTGGAGGTTGCTGAAAACTCAATGACAGATTCAGAGATGAATTGCAATAAAGAGGTCGACAGGACAGGAAGAGTTATGATGCCTAAAGAGCCAGTCCAGTTGCAACTTTCTATTCCTACTGATCTGAAGTATGGTAGTGGCTCCAATCAGAAAAGAGGTGTGGGTAGATCTCCCTATATGCTGAGAAGGAGAAGGAAGGAGAATTTGCCTCCCATTGAGGAGCAGAATATTGCTAGTCTATTATGGTCAAATTTATGGGATGTATGACCCAAGGGAGGCACTCCAATGAGGAATGAGAGTGTTGACTTGGAATGTGCGTGGGCTGCGCAATAAGCAGAGACGGATTTCATTGTGTAGATATCTCTCTGAGTGGGAGATTGACTGTGCTCTTATACAAGAGACACACTTGGAGTTGGAGAATGGTCAGGAATGGGATTGTTTTAAGCAATTTGGCCACAGTGATGTTGTGGCTAAGGGTGCCTCTGGAAGGTCTGGCGGATTGGCCTTTTGGTGGAGAAAGTCGTCCATAGCAGTAACTGAAATTATTCGCGACAGATTTTTACTCTCGTGCAGATGTCAATCTCCCCAAGGAGATATGGAATGGTTTATATCATGCATTTATGGTCCTTGTGTGGCTGCAGACAGAGTTGGCTTGTGGGAGGAACTATTTGCAATGCATCAGAGAGTGCAAGAAACCCCATGGCTGCTAGGGGGTGATTTCAACTGCTATCTATCAGGTGATGACAACCCAGATGGGAAAGTGGACAGCTCTATGGCAGGATTCCAATTGGCTGTGCAGAATATGGGATTGACTAAATATCCCATCAGTGGTGTGGAATTTACTTGGAGGAATGGCAGTGGACAGGTTTCCAAATTGGACAGATTTTTTGGCAGTCCTAGTTTGTTGGAGAGGTACCAATTGTCAGCAGTAATGAGCCTTGATAGGCCTTTCTCTGACCACACTCCACTTGTTTGGGACAGCGGGGTAAATTCAGATACAGGATCATACTTCAAACTCAAGAGATCTTGGTTTAGGGAAGAAGGTTTTCTGCAAATGGTATCTCAGTGGTGGCAAAACAAGGCAGAACAAGGCACTGCTACACAACAACTGGCTGCAAAGTTGTCAGGACTGCGTGAAGTGCTGAAGGAATATGGGTAGGCTGTGAACCTAATCAGAGAACAGAAGAGGAGGGAAGCCTTGGCAGTGATTAAGGAACTGGACTTGAAAGAATGTAGGCAAGCTTTGAACCATCAAGAGCGGCAGCTGAGGCCGCAGATGCAAGCAGCAGTGGGGGATGAAGATCTGAAAACAGAAATGGATTGGCGTGAAAAATCCAGACAACTTTGGCTCAAAGAGGGTGACGCGAACACGAAATTTTTCCATCTTGCGGCCAGTGCTAGGAGGAGATTCAATCTTATTTCATCTATTAAAGTTGAAGAGAGAACTATTACCTCTATTAAAGAAACTTCCAAGGCTACTCCAAGAGGCTCTTAGAGGATGGCATCAATGGACTTCCCATGCGTTAATGAAGATCAGAGAAACATGCTGGTCACCCCTATAACTGAACATGAAGTACTAAAAGCTATTAAAGAGCTAAATAATGAAGGTGCTCCTGGTCCGGATGGATTTCAGGTATTTTTCTACAGAGAGCTATGGAATGTTGTTAAGGTGGATGTCTTAAAGGTTATTCATGAGTTTGAACTGGGCAACTCGGGATTTGAGAAGTTGAACAAATCCTACCTGTTTTTGCTTCCAAAGAAATCAAGTGCGGAGAGTTTTTCTGATTATAGACCCATTGCACTATCTAATTCCATCTACCTTATTATTAGTAAGGTTATAGCTAACAGACTGCGGGAGGTTTTAGAAGACTTAATAATGCTTGTTCAGTCAGCTTTTCTTCCTGGGAGATCTTTACAAGAATCCTTCATTGTTGCGCAGGAGATGGTAATGGGTTGGCATAGGAGAAAATCCAAGGCTTTTTTATGGAAAGTCGATTTTTCCAAGGCCTATGATTCAATTTCTTGGTCATATTTATGGGAGATTCTTAGAAGAAGGAAGTTTCCACCTCTGTTGATTCAATGGGTGAAGAGATGTATTACAACAGCCTCTTTTTCCCCACTGATAAACGGTAAACCATGTCGTTCCTGGATTCAGCCTCGGTGTGGAGTTAGGCAAGGATGCCCTATTACTCCTTTGATTTTCAATCTTGCAGTGGATACTTTAGCTAGATTTGCCTGCAAACTGGCAATGGATGGGTTTATAAGGGGGTATTCAATGTCTACTCACAGGGCTCTAGCCCCTATACTTCAATATGCAGATGATATTGTTTTTTTTGTGGAAGGGGGGAAGAGCGAAGCGCAAGCACTCTTACATATGGTAAAAATTTTTGGAGAGATTTCTGACCTTAGACTGAATGGAAATAAATCCTCCCTGGTTTGCTTTGGGATGAACAGTGTGACACAGAATGACATCTCCACCATTTTGGGAACACCTGTGGTTCCACTGCCTATTAAATATCTGGGTCTGCCTTTGAAATGTTCTAAGATGAAGAAAGCTGATTGGTCTTTCCTCTTTGAAAAGGTAGCCACAAAATTGGAGGGCTGGAGCAGTAGATACTTATCAAAAGGGGGGAGGTATATACTATTGAATTCTGTCATAACTTCGATTCCAGTATTCTTCTCTGTCTTTAAAGCCCCGAATTCTATCTGGAAAAAGCTAGATGTGATGCGGAAAAGATTCTTTTGGAAAGGGGCCTCTCATCAAGGGGCCTTTTTTCAACCTCTGAAGTGGGAATCAATTTGCAAGCCAAAAAGGATGGGTGGTATGGGTGTTAGATCCCTGAAGGAATTCAATGAAGCTTTACTATTGAAGTGGGCAATTCGATTGCTGCAGGGAGAAAAAAAAATCTGGACAGAAATTATTCAGGACAGTTATGGGACTGCCAATGATGAGATTAACCGTCTAAACCCCCGTAAACCCTCCCCTTTTTGGTCTTTTGTGGTACGCGCTCTGAGGAAGAATTGGAATCTTTTCAAATCTGTATTAGGTGATGGAAAAAGCTTCAAGTTTTGGCTGGAAAAGTGGGTACATGGAGGGATGTTTAAAGACAGGTTCCCTCTTGCTTATGCTGCGGCTTCGGATAAAAATGCTGTGGTATATGATTATTGGGACGCGGAATCGGAGCAATGGCTACTCAACAATGGTGGGGGGAATATTCATGAAATAAGAACGCGTGTAGAGAATGAACGTCTCATGCAAGAACTTGCTGCCTTCAAACCCATGCCCCATGAATATGACACTTACAAATGGGAGGGTAAATTTTCTACTGCGGCTGCTTATGACAGATTGATAATGTCCACCAGGACGGCGGAAGCTAACGAGATGGGGAAGAAGCTATGGAAGTTAAAAATTCCACTAAAGATACAAATTTTTTTATGGCTCTGCAGAAGGGATGGCCTGATTACTGGAGATCTGAGGCACAGAAGGATGGGTACCCCCAATCAATTTTGTCATTTATGTGGGATGCATAATGATTCTAGCACTCATATCTTTTCTTCTTACGCGATCACAGATTATGTATGGAGGAGAGTATGCAATGAGTCTTTACCCACATGGGGGAATTTATGGTGCGGTCTTGTGGATGAGAATAAGCCATGTTTACATATGGTGGTTGTTTTATGGGCTGTATGGAGGGCTAGAAATGAGTGTGTTTTTCAGGAGACCCCAGTGTATGTGGATAATATTGTAAACTTTTGCTGGAGTCTCATACAACATTGGGGTTCGATTATGTAAATAATTTTTTATTATTATCAATAAAAGCTCTCCTGGTTTGCTATCGGTGATTCGATAGCATTCCTTTCTTTCTCAAAAAAAAAAAACAAACAATACTCTGAACCGATTCTTGCTTGTAAGTAGTAACACGGGCTGGAGCTGCTGGACAAACTGTAGCTGACTTTGAAGATCTGGTGCTGATGGCTCCCCGTTCAGTATCTTTGAAAAGGATCTTCCTATGAAGACCTCGAAGTTGCATCTCCCACATAAAAATCGACTAGATCCTTCCTCTGAGGACTTCGAAAATGGATCTCCCTCTCTCTGGAGATATTGAAACTCTGGACCTCCCAAAGTTTGGTTTCTCATGTGAAGATCAACTACTAAACAAGTCCGTAGCGGTATCCAATGTCACCTCAACTGCTGGAGGTTACTATCGTGTCTTGGGACTGCAACAAAAGAACTACCAAACGGGGGTGACTACAACAAGTTCTCACACTCCCCCTTTCTCCCATATTCGTATGGAAGAAAACAATAACGAAAAGAAAATAAAACCTGAAAAGTTAGATAAGGTTTCTCCATCTCTTCTCTTAAACATAAACCTCCTCATCATTTTTTTTACCTTCCCCTTTTTTTTTTGAAATTTTCTTCTACTCGTTTTTTACCTCATCTTTTTCTTTCCTCCATTCTTTTTTTTTTTTACTATTCTCCACCTTTCTCTTTCTTTCCCCCTTTCCTTTCTCTTCATTTCATTATTTTTTTTCTTTTTTCTTTTTTGATTTTTCTATCTCCTTTTTTTTCATTTTATGTTTTTTTCCTTTCCTCATTTTTCTCTTTCCTCATTTTTCTTTCCTTCCCTTCCTTTTTCTTTGTTCTTCTTTTCCCTTTTTATTTTAAAGCCAACATAACAAAATCGAACATAGCAAATGACCCAAACAATAAGATAAGGACCAAATGACCAAGACTGCTGCAGATATCACCATCGCTGGAAACTCCTGCTCCTTCATCGCCTCCACATCGCGAGACCAATGCCGCGATCTCTACTAGTCTTGTGTTGCTCTACACCGTGATCATCATCGTGCCAAGATCAATGCGAAGATTCTTTCTACACCGCCGCCCCTTCTTGCGAGCCCTAGTGTCCAACTTTGTCGCCTCATGGTGCTGCAAGAAATATGGGCGCAAGCCGACCATGCTGCTGTCCTCCATCGTCGATGTCATGCTCAACGCCGCCACCATCGACCTCTACATGCTCATCACCAAGAGGCTGCTACTCGGTGTGGACATGAGCTTTGGCAACTAGGGGCATGACATGGGCGTGCACTTCACCAAGATCATCATCACCAAACCTCGTACAGCGTGCCACCCCAGCAGTCTGTTGGGCAGGATGGTCCTCCTTGCACGATCGCATCTAGTAGGTCGAGCTCCACCACGCTTCCGCTGCACTACTGCAAGATTGATGCCGTTGATCTCGGATGCAAGATCTTCGCAGAGATCGTCGTCACGATCTCCTCCTCAATCTTTGCCTTGACCATGCGCGAGCCCTAGCAGCACTGCCTAGCACCTGCAGTGTACGGTCAAACCCTTGCAACCTTCGCCTGAGTCCACCTCGTCCTCGGAGGCCGCCTCTACCGGGGTGATCACGTCGGTCGCGATCACGGTTACCGCAGCTACCACAATGACTAACACCGCCGCATGCGCCTACGCCTGTTCCGCGTGGACCCTATCCTTCTTAATCTCCTTGCTCCTGCTGGATTCCCTTACACCCTTACACCAAGCCACCAGAGATCTCGCACGATCTCTCCTCCTCTTTGTCTTCTCTTCAAATGAACAAAAAAACTCCTAAGAAAGATAAACATGGAAATGATAACACAAGAAGTGTTCTAATACCAAGTTGAAAAAATATAACAAGCAGAAGCATGAATCAAAGCAATAAAAAATATTAAAAATGCTTGGGTTTACATAGAAACCTCACTCATGAGGAGTAGGGAGAAAACCACAAGAGAAGGTCCCGATAAGGCATTGATTTGTATTTCTTCTTCTCAAAAGAATAGGTGGGGGGTACACGCCTATTTATAGGCCACCACTTACACAAGAAGTCCACATCTTCCAATGTGACACTACACCCACAACTCAATTCTCTCAACACTATCCTCACTGGCAAGATCACTACACCTTATATTGCTACTGAAGATCAGGTTGCAGATGTCTTCGCCAAAGCACTCTCCAAGAAATGCCTTGAGTTGTTATGCTCCAAGTTGAGCATGCTTAATATCTATACTCTAGCTTGAGGAGGAATGCTGAGTTATATTGTATGTCTTTCTATTTTTAGAGTTTATATTGTGCAAAGGCATACTTGTAAGTCTACCCATTGGGTGCCTCTCTATATAAAGGTACCTAGAGTTTTTCTAATAGAATCAATGGCAGTACAACCTAACAGAAAAAATGAGAGGAAAAATGCAACTCCTATTTAGGTAGGAGCAAAGAACTATGACAGCATTGAGAATTGAAGAAAGGGAGACTGGTTGGAATGGAGGGAAAAAGCAAGAATGACAATATCTGCATGTTAACCAACCCCACTTAATATCAGAAAAGGTGTTCTTGTTGTTTTGAATGATATTTCTATGTTAACATTAATATCGGCATATTTTGGCTGTGAAGAAGATATACCTTCACCTTTCCTTGAGCTTTTGATAGATTGTCACTCTTCTGCTGATCTTTAAAGTCTAAACCTTCTTCTTTTAAGATACCTACAGATGGTCTCCATATCAACCGTTCAATGTTTGGGAGGTTACTAAGATAGAGCTCAATTTGAGCTCTGTACTTTTCCACCCAAGCAGCCGATGATGCTATCACCGCAACATCATCAAAAACATCAACTATTAAGCCTGATAACCTGCAAAGTTAACAAGTCACTGAAAGCTCAGTCTGTGCATTTCGGGTTTGGGGGGTGGGTACATCAGAAAAAAAATGATAGCGACTATATTTTCAAAGCATTGCCTGCTTGCAAATAGAATAATACAAGGAAATACAATAAAGTGTGATTGCTTTGCTCATTCTACAATTGTGTTGTGGTTTATCACCCCTCCAATAGTAACATGGTCTCCATGTTATGGTAAGTGTGAGCATCCAACCCAAATACAATTGTCTTGAGTGGAGAGGCCCAACCCATTAATATCAATCACTTCTCAATTTCCATTTATTTAGATGTGGCACTACTTTCTCAGCACATCCATCACGTGTGGCCTTCTTTTGAGAGCATCCAACCCAAAGTCAATTGCCTTGAGTGGCAAAGCTCAAACTATTAATATTTCCCACTTCTTAATTTCCACAATTTAGATGACACTATATTCTCAACAATATGAATGGCATAGCATGATACAGGATACCAGATCACATGCTTAAATGCCAAAGGTTATGATGTCTGTATTTGGATGGTGTAAGCACCAATGGCAATATCTTTTCTTGATGTAATCCAGGTTAATATGTTACAAACTACATTGGATATGAACCTCAAAGTAGATACAGAAATACCAAACCAGAGAAAGCCTTGTCCAGAAAGTATACAAGTATGCAGACTATGCATCTGTATGCGAATATGGGTGAAGGCATCCACACAAAAGAGTACACGTGCATTTGTCTAAGTACTAGGATAGACAATGAGAGGATGGGACATAGTTATTGCAATTTGAGACACAAGGCATCCTTGTATTTTAAATATAGCACAATTTGAGTTTCAATATTTTATGCTAGAGTACTACCTATCCCCTTCACTATTTATCAGGCGATAGGCATTTGTATTCTCTGAGGGCAACCCCAACTTCTGGCGCAAGGACATGGCAGCATTAACTCTCATTTCAAGTAATCTGTCCATATCTAATGCACAACTGGGATCCCTGAAAGCAGAAATTATCTTGAGATCTTATTGGTGTAAATAATTTATCTTTGTCCAGAAAGCATTTGTCCAGAAGAGGGGTACTGCTATTAGGTATTATAGATGCCTTGTTGCCTCTTCCTCCAGCTGCATAAGTCGGACACGATACATGGACACCGAGTTAAACATTCCCCAGCCAATAGGGTTTTCGGATTGATCAGCGACCAGAACAATATCACCTGTCTTCGGAGTTGGTCTTCCAATTATTCTATCCACAGCACCACTATAAACCATAGGGTTTCCATCACAAAATAGATGAGTCTTTCCTTTCTTCAGGACAACTTTTGCCAAGCCTGAAAACCAACAGACAAGAAATATGCTGTCAGTTAATAAAGCCTAATGATAGACATAATGGAAATGATGCTTGACCATACTTTTGCAAAAAAGGTTTTCGAAAAAATAGAAAAAGGTAAGCCTGCTGGAAATTTAGTGAAGCAAACCAAGGCAAACCAAGTTGCCGCATGAAGAAACAACCTGATAAACCAAATAGGTGTATCTCTCACCAACTTGGCTACAGGACAACTAGGTTTTTGGGAACCAAAACAATGTCTAGGACTAAACAAATGCATCATTGCTTTGGCTAGTCTGGACAACCAAGCAAGCAAACATCAAGACTTCACAAGGAGGATCTCTCAATATGGCATCAAGCCCTCACCAAGTCCTGTTGATTGTAAATTCAAGAATGATTGCCCACTTCAAGGCAAGCATTAAAGCACAAGGATTTGTATAAAGGAGCTTAATAGTAACAAGGAGCAGCATCTTAACAAGACTAGAGCACTTTGCCAAATGATCCAAGCTCTTGAATTTAACCAATGCCATGCTTCACAGGATCATAATTACTTTCATTACCCCTCATCACCTTCTCCACAAACAAAATACTCATTGATTATACCCATGGCTCACAACAAGTTTACAAATTAATACCCTAAGGAAATGAGCATGTGATGCAGCAAGATATTTATGTTAGAATGTATTTTGTTATCACCACATATTTAAATAGTCAAGTATGGCAGATTAATTTTCATTTAAGTTAAAAGAAAGATCCACTCCCTTCGGAATTTTCATGGTCTTAACTTACATTAACATTCATTTGAGAAGGCTATGGAATCAATGTATTGAATATTTGTTCCTATTTTGTTGTGCTTGAATTTTGCATTACAACTATTGCATAATAAGCAACATTCCACAGTGTTGCTGATAAATGACCTTTTTTGGTTGTTGGCTAGTGTTAAAATGCTGGACCATCTGCAATATTTCACTGAATTTCAATAGTGCAATGACAATTTGGTGAAATGAGTGAGCTTCATTTCAATATCTTAAGGTTGACATGTGCAGGCCGCAAAGCAACAGATTACAATTTGTTGTTGCCATTGCATGTTTGTTGGAGTGAGAATCATGCAATGGTTTCTCCATTTGCTAGATCTTTGAGCTATTTTGGCTTCTCAAAGCAAATTACAAGATATTTCCTGTCCCCTAAGCTATATTTAAGCGAAAATCTCAAAATTGATTGATTCTATTATGGGTTTTAGGGGTTACAATTGTAGATCCATGGATTTTATGGTAAGTTGATGCTAAGATCGCTTAATCCAAGGATGGCTTGATCTACACATTTTAGAGTTAAATTGCTAGATCCTAGAATTTCATGTTTAAAATTTTGGTATCATAAATGCATGGAGTTTTATACATTATAAGCATTGACAAAATCACAAAATTTCCTTGGCAATCCTTCAACGTGCCTTCAAAATGCCTATTTCTCAAGACGTCAAAATTGAACACCAAAATTATAGTGTTTCCTCGCATGCCTTTAAAAGGAGTGTCTCCAATATCATTGAAACGACATCAAAATCCACATTCGGAGCCTTGATGAAAAGGTACCTTGTAAAGAAACTTATTTCTCATTGGAGAGATAAACTAGCCTTAAAATGTTGTTCCTTTGACTGCTTGGATTGAAGCTACCCAAAAGGAAATTATGAAGTATGTAATATCTATTTTGTTCTGCTATAGAGGCAAAAATATGGCCAGCTATCTATTTCCAACTTTTTCCTAAAAAATGTATCATGTAGCTTGACACTAGATTCCGTTTTGATTCAAATGTAAAGAACTTTTAAGTTCTAAAAGGAAAATAATTGTAAGAGCCTCTCCTTGGTGTACTTTTTCAGGTCCGTTTCACATAAGAGATTTGTATCCGAGATTTCGAGTTGAGTTTTTTAGCGAAAGCAACCTAGTACTAGTTGATTATGACTTGATCACTAGAGACAATCTTCAACTAAAAGGCTTAGATAGCAGATCAACTCGAGGAGATGAACCTATATAAATATGTGTATATTAAGATTTTTCCTTTGTGGGTTATGAATTAGCTGTAGATGGAATATTATAATTATTATTTATAATATCGATAATGGATTGATTTTCCATAGACATTATTCATCACTCCTTTAGGAGGTTTTTGGCAGGGATAGCCACTAGAATGTCTACAGGATACAAATGAAGGGATAAGTCCATGTCATAGTTAATGAGACATATCACATCACACCTACTACTTATCATTCCACTCAACGGAAACAATACCAACCTACAACACATCTATTCACATATCATATCCAACCCATCACTTGTTCCACTCCTCCCAAATACCTTTCCTCCAATTTCCCCGACCTACCAATTTATCTAGGCCACAATTTATCCCATTGCCAAATGTTGCCTTTGTTCTACTCTCTATTTAAGTTGTACAAACCATCGGAGATGCAAAGAAAGGAATAAAGAATGCTCTAAAAAGTATGAAATAAAGGAAGATTGTGGGGCACGATAATATTCGTATAGATGTTTGGAAATTCTTGGAAGAAGAAAAGATTGCCTAGCTAAGAAGATTATTTAATATCACTTGGAAAAGGGAATCTTAGAAGGGAAGAGAAAAGTAGTGTATACCCCTGTACAAAGACAAAAGAGATACAAGATTATTCAAAATATAAATGTACTAAGTGATGAGTAATGTTATGAAATTGTGATGAGGTAGACACAAGTTTCAATATAACAGTTGAAATATTTAAATAACGTGAAAGTAATAATATCAAAATATATAAGCATCACAAAATACTTAGGTTTACGTGAAAACCCTACTCACGAGGAGCGGGGATAAAACCACGGGAAAAGGCCCCGATAGGATATTGATTTGTATTTCTTCTTCTCAAAGAATAACTGAAGGAGTATACACCTACTTATAGGCCACCACTCACACACAAAGCCCACACTTTCCAATGTGGCACTAAACAACCACTCAACTCTCTCAACACTCCCCCTCAAGCTAGAGCATGAAATGTTCAGCTTGTAACACAAAGAAACCCACTCTACATAGGCGGGAACAAAGGCTGGAGCTGTTGAAAGATCTGTGGCTGTCTCTGAAGATCTGGTGCTGATGGCTCCCCGTTCAGTATCCCTAAAATTGGATCTTCCTCTAAAGGCCTCGAAGGTGGATCTCCTCCTCTGGAGTCCACGAAACTGGATCTCCCACATAAAAACCTACCATGAGTCATTCCTATGAAGATTTCGAAACTCTGGACCTCCCAAAGTTGGGTTTCTCATGTGGAGTCCATGAACAAAAGGAACTCCAAAACAGGGGAAGACTACAACAAGCTCCCACACTCTCCCTTTCTCCCATACTTGTATGGGAGAAAAAATAATAATGACGAGAAGAAAATAAAAGAATAAACATTAGAGAAAACTTCTCCACATCTTCTCTCAAACATAAACCTCATCATCCTTTTTTTTCTTTTCATTTTTTTTATTTTTTTCCTTTTTTTTCTTCCGATATGCTTTTCTTCCCTCTTCCTTCTTTTCCTCCTTTTTTTTCTTTTCTTTTTTTCTTCACATCACCATTTTTTTTATTCTCCCTTTCTTTTCATCTTTTAAACTCCCTCCCCCTTAGGGTTCGGGAGAATCCAATCATACAAAGCGGCCCTTCACTCACTACTGCCAACTGCGGCCGCTGCCACCGGCCACGGAGCTCCTTCCACACACCCGTCGCCGCCGCCACCGGCCACGAAGCTCCTTCCGCGCAACCGCCACTGCAGCGTCCGCTCCGATTGCGTCGTCCACGAAGCTCCACCACCGAGCAACCCTCGCCCGACCCTCCTCCGATGCCTGCTCCTCCACCGTGCACCTTCATCTTGCGACGGAGCTCCGTGTTGACCCTCTACAACTTCGACTCCCCCACGCCATCGTCTCATCTACCTTGGGGACGAAGGCCTGACCACGAGCGACGCCATCACAGGTGGCTGCGAGATCTGCGACTTCATCTTCGTGCAAGCGATCTTCGATCTCTCTTCTTTGGCACGATAGTCCTTCAGCGCCTCCATCACCGCACATAGTAGTAGTAGCGGCAAATAGCCACCACCGTCTGGCCACATTCGCCATCGATTCCTGCTGCAGTCAATCGCCACCAACAGCGGTTCCGATCTCGACATCGCCTTCATCGATGATCTTGTGTGACCTCGCGCGTTCAAGCTCCGCGCTTGCCATCATCTTCATCAACCTGATCTTCGTTCCCGCAACAGCAGTGTAGCCATGCCTCCTTGGGATTGAACTCCTTTGAATGACAAGTTGAGATCCCCAAGGGCCTCACCACTGCCTTGATGGCCTGAGCCCTAACCGGCGTTGTGGCACGAGTCTAACACCATCGTGCCTTCCAATAACTCGTAAAGAATAATCAAAATATGGAGACAAATAATTGAATAGATCCCTAAAACTTAAGAACAAAACCTAAAATTAGAACTCGCTCTGATACCAAGTTGAAATATTTAAATAACACGGAAGCAATAATATTAAAGCATATATGCATCACAAAACACTTGGGTTTACTTAACAACCCCACTCACGACGAGTGGGGAGAAAACCATGGGAGAAGGCCCCGATAGGACACTGATTTGTATTTCTTCTTCTCAAAGAATTACTGAGGGAGTACACGCCTATTTATAGGCCACCACTCACATACAAAGCCCACTTTCCAATGTGACACTAAACAACCACTCAATTCTCTCAACAATAACAAATAGTCAATTTAGGATCATATGTGAAAGATATACTTTTGGAGCAATACACCTTTTTGAGGGTATGAGAAATCCTAGAAACCAAGAAGAAAGATCTAGACGTGGTTTTATTTATTTGGAGAGCTTGTTGTAGCTGGTCCTAAGGGACATTATTTCAAGTTGGAAACATGCACGGGATTCCCCAAGTGGGCTTAGGTAGATTGGGAGAGAAGTGATCTACTAAGGATAAACACTACTGACGGACTCCATTTCTCACCTGCCGATAATTAGGTCTCGAAGGGTTGACATACTTGGAAGCCTTTCTAACTATTCGGGGGTAAACCAAGGAAAGAAGATTTCTGAATGAGAAACTAGGATTAGCTGCTTCTCCAAATCCCAGAGATCAAGTAGGGAAAATGGAGTTCAAACCTACAACTCCTAGCATAGCACATGAACACTCTAGCCAACTAAACTATTTTCCCCTAACCCAATTAAAAGGAAACCTACCTTTCACCTTTGGGAATATACAAAAGGGACTACATCTGCTCACTCCAACTTTTGTGGGGCTTTACCTTCTATGAGCTCTTGTGATTCAATTTCAAGAGATGTGGAGATTTTTGAAGAAAAGCACAATTCTTGCTTTGTGTACCAAACTCATAAAGGATATACATCATGGAGCTATAACTTGTACAAGGATTCCGAGTTAGCTAATAGATTGCTTGACATTACCATTGATCAGAACCAAGGTTTGACTACAAGTCCTTGCCTTCTTACTATTGTCATGGATTGGTTAACAAATAACATACAAAAATATGAGATTTTTAACTGGGCAAGCTTTTTGAAAACGGTAATATGCTCGTGGCTCAGACAAAATTGTGGGCTAAATACAGAACTTGAGCACCTGGGGCTTCATAAAGTATAACAAGGACCAAATGTATTGAATGTAGGTTCTATGTTGCATGACACCTAGATGTGTCAAAAGATGAAAACTAAGACACATTCCATTCTGGGGGAAAAAAGGGAGCTTTTAAGCACCTGTGGGGGTGAAGATGGTGGAATTGTTGCGATGCCATACAGAAAACCAGTTGACAATATGCTTTCCAAAAGAAAAAAAAAAAGACCAACATATGGTACTTGCTGATTTGGATGAGACTTGCAATTCTGTTTCAAGAATATAACTTGGAGGACATCGGGAGGAAAATGGGCGGCAGTTTTTAACATCAATCTGATAGGAAGGTAGGTTATGTACAAGGAATTCAACTATGAACGGCACACTACTTCGGTATTAACATAAATATGCAACAAGCATCAGCCTTGAACACTTCCCTCGACCCTTTGGTTAACTAATGATTTCGCAAAGCACATCCAAGATGTAATTGGCCAATACCTATTCCAAAGAATCGCCAACACCACAACCATAGTTGTGCCGCAATCGAAGATGAGCTCCTACGTGAAGCTCCAATGATGCACCAACGAATCAGCTCAAGCAACACCCAGTAACAATACGTAAAAACTCGCAAGAAGCACCAAAGCTCGCATGAACAAGAAACGTGCACGTCAAGTGTTTGTGAGAATGCCTGAGAGGATAACCTTTGCGATTCGTGGCGATTTCTTGCAAAGTGGTGGCCTTTGTCGCTGCAGGGTGGACTGATAGCGATCTCGAAGTCACCATGCGAATTGGGTGCTGCATTGTTTCTTTGATCCCCGCCCTCCCCCTCTCTCTCTCTCTCTCACCGGTGTTATCTACTGCTGCATCGGAGGAGTCGTTTTGACTCGAGTTCACGACTGATACGGGGGTGAGGTCTTTTAGCATCCGATGACGCACTTGTGGATATCTCGCGGCAAAAATTACAGAAGCGCGCCCCGATTTTAGGTCCATTTCCATAAAAACTCCCGATGGTGAGTGTTTGCATGCATCATGTTTTGTGAATCTTAACCTTAATAACGTTAGGATATGTTCCTGACAATTCCACCTCTGTCTATGATTACATTGAATGTGCAATAGTTATCCGTCTATGATTAGGCATTTTCCAAACACGATTAGCATTGGGTCAAGTGGAAAATGTATAATTTGATGAGCGTAATTAACAGAAAAATGACAATAATAAAAGAGTGTGTATGGATGCGATGAAAGGGACACGTTTATAAGCATTAGGAATTTTGTATTCTCACTCTACATCTGCCCACTCAATATCATTTAATAAAAATCTTGAGGGTTAAATCCCCTCCCAGCATGTACATCCATCAAAAATAGAATTGAGTTACGAAATCTTGTGTCTCACTATGTTGATCGGATCCTCACCTTACTACAAACACGGTAGGATCTATTCGAAGACTGCAATCAAGTTTCTTCACATTAGCTACACGTAAGGGGAATCGCTAAATTTAAAAAAAAAGTCATTTTAGTTTCAACTACTCAATTATCATCATTGGCTGAGATTTGGTGCTCATTGTGCTAATCAAATAAGACCCCTAATAAATTTTTGTCTGAATGTTTCAACACAAACATTAAACATCAATGACAAGAAGGCAAACTTTTATTTGTCACTCACATATGTTAGACTTATATCATAAATAAAGCCATTAGCGAAAAGAAAAATCACAAGATATTTCATACAAGAGCACTTTGACATAATTTATATATGTTGATCTTTCTCTCTTTTTGAGCATAGATTGATGGAACAAATTAAGGGATCATCTCTAGGTGAAGGGTTGCAGCCATTGGTCCCCGTCAATATAAGAAATATTAAGATAAGGGGCAGCTTGGGAGTCATTGAGCTTCCGAACATAAGGTGCCCTATGGTCCATGTTCGCACCTTGTCCATGGCATTTATACTCTCCAAAGAATAATGTCCTGGATGCATGGAAACATTACATAGTCAAATATTGCATGCATGACTAAATTTAATTTTTCATATAAAATAAAAATGATAAACAAATTTAGTACATGCATATGTAATGCAGAGAGTTCTAGAAACATAGGAATTAATACTTGACTTCCCACATGATAAGATCTCTTAGAAAAGGTAATGAAGTTTGAATTATTATATATCTAGTCCCAATAAAAATGTGCTTGAGGAAAGATGTCCTTTGTTAATTTCACAATTGATCTAAAATTTGGCTTCACTTCCCTAGAAATAAACAGCTATAATATTAGTCAAATGGAAAACGATCAATTCGAAATTATGTATGTGCTAAAAAGTGCTTAGCTCATGTCATCACCAAAGCACTAGAATTTGGCCTAAGTAAGAAAGGTTTAACTTCAATCACCAAATCGTTAAGCCAATTCTAAATGTTACTCAAATGATCATTATATAAGATGGAATATCTAGATGAAAGGAGGGAATTATCTCTCTCTCACCCACCCAACCTCCGCCCTTCATCTTTCTATTGTTTGTGTGCATTTACTCATGAATTCTCTCCCCCTCTACTCCTTTTGTGCACCTCTCTTCCTCTATTCTTTTCCTTATACCTCCACTAGATCTATCTCTCTCATGGTGGCCATATATACAATAATAGGATAAAGGCATCAGACCCTGTAATTGGTTGAAGATTACCTCATTATTGCACAAACACCTCGTTAAATCTCGTTTTGCATGGTAAATTAATATTGATGATTGTGCTTTCAAATGCTCATGTTTGTAAATGATTTATCTCCCTCTTGCTTGGTTCTATCATTCCAATCTTATTACATCAAGTACATAACATTGATTCTATTGAAATCCTTGACCGTGGATTTCCTAACAATCATCAATGCTGATTTATATATAATGCATGGATAATTGCATTGTGAACATTCAAGGTACAATTAAAAAAACCTACTTTAATAGCTTCCTGATTAAGCAGTAGCCTTTCACCTAATAATCTAGGATAAAAAGAATAAACATATTAAACAAATGTGGCCTCATTTGCCATAAACTTCTCATTTTCAATTGTATTTGGAGATTTAAGATTGCTAAAACTATACCTTCAAATAAATCATTCTTAGACTTTTGTAGAGTATTTTCATAGGTGAATCAAGACAAAGGACTACTATATATACAAAAGAAGATTTATTTTAAACAAAATGACACAAAGTAGCATTTTGGACTAAAAGATAAGAATTATCAATATATGAAATTATTTAAGATTTAACATGTATTAAAGTCATGATGTGAATAAGTTGAGTTTAATGTTGAGTTGCAATTAAACCATTTCGATAGTATTTGCATATTGTTGTTCCATCCATTATCCTTCATAAAGTTGAAGGTGAAGAAAAATTTGATGGCTTCTAAAGTTCAAACAATAGTAGACTAGCCTTTGAGTTGAATTAGAGGACATGGAAGGTTGCATATACTTAGGAATGCAGCCCAAAAGATTTAGGTTGTTAATATATTAAGCTGAATGAGCTGTAAAGAGAAAATCCTACTTGAAGGATGAGATATGAGGAAATGTTTCACAATAAGAATAAAATAAAACCTACACATAAAGTTAAAGTTTAAACCTACCCAATCAATACATAGTTGATAAATTAAGATGTTGAGTAAAGGTCGGAGAAAGTTGTTGCTAATTAATTGAATACATGCATACACGAAGCAGTTGAAGTTTTAATAAATATTAAATGAGAGGGTTGATCTAGATTTTGCAAAGTCATAGAAAATTATAGGAATAAGGTAAAGAAGAGTATGCATATGTAATTTGTGAAAGCAGTTGGATGCTTAAGTTGAAGACTATTGAAACAATTAATTAGGAGTTGATAAAGATGTTTATGATACGTAAAAGCTAACACAAGGAAATTTAGAAATCAATTTTCTTCTGCATGATTTGTTGAAGGCTTTTTTCTCATATCACATGTTAGAATTAGTGAAAGAAAGACATGAGCTTCATGCTTTAGTACTCGTGAAGAAAGGAAATGACTAAAACTAATAATATATGAAAAAAATTATCAAACCTACTGATATAGATAAGAGGAGGCTTAGACATGCATACATTCATACATACGTCTGCATCAAGTGTACCTACGTACGTGTGTGTATACATATTTCAGTCTCAATGGATTTAATTATATACATATAATCAATACGCATTAATTAATATATAATTTGTACGCATGTATATACGTACGTAGGTCATAATAAATTAATCTGGGACTTACAGGTCTCGAGCGGGGTCATTGAAATCATTCCATCCTTCAGGTGTGATAATATCGGACATGGAGGTGTAAGCAAAGACCACACGAGCAAATGGTTTCCAAGCTCTCCCCAACCAAATCCTCCCCGTTCCACTTATGATGCAGTTCACGAAGGAGAAGCCACTGTCTTCATCACTTTTAACCCTTCCCTGTGCTGTTATTGCTCCATTGATGAACCTCACTCCCCCTCCCGCGATTGAGTTCAGCTGGCAATTCTATATATATCCATGAATATATATGTCATCACGTCCACATGGTATATATGTATATGTACCATGCACGCATATATTAATTAATATGGAGATCAAGAATATATATATATATATATATATAGCAACTGATTAATTATTATTATTATTATTATTATTATATATATATATATATATATATACCTCATAGAGAGACTTTCCATCGCCAAAGATGAAATCAATGGAGCCCTGGATAAAGCAATCCTTGAAGTAGTGCCTTCCTCTGTCATCAAGAAGCGTGTCTTGAGCACCAAAGAAGCCACACCCCCAGAACGCAGCTTTGTCCCCTCGAACTCTCACGGCCACTGCTTGTGCTCCCACAGCACCAGGCTTCGCTATTGGAGCTACGTTCTTAATTCATTTTGACATGTATATTCAAAAATATTTATTAATTATCTATATAGCTAGAACATTGATAATAATTAATTATCAATTATAGAGCTACGTACTTTACAAACAATCTAAACAACCACACACACACACACACACACACACACATATATATATATACACACACACAGCGTTATTAATTAATTTGAAAAAGCACGATATTAACTTATGCATGCATGGGGTGTTATAATATATATTACATACATAATGATATTTTTTTTATTTGAGAGTTTAATTACATTAATTAGAATGTAATTAATATATAATGACGTGGAAATTTAAATTAGTGAGATTTGATTGAGATTTTTAGTTTCACATCGAAAGTGGACAAATATCTTGATCGGTGTAAAATACTTCTGTCTCAAATAGCTTATGTAGCAAAGAATAAAAGATGATGTTAAAGACCACATGCGCGCACGCACGTGCGCCCCATCCCACCCCGGCCCAGGATTGAGTGAGAATAAATTTGAAAATTAGACTCTTTTGCTACGGATTTCTAATCTCATGATTTTAACCTAAATTGGTTGATTAAGTTTGATCAATCAATAGGACTAAATTGGTCGATCAATTGTCGTATTTCCATAAACGTCAGATCGTGGGCTTTCTATAAGAGCCACAAGGGGGTTCTCATTTGACACATAATAAGAGTAGAAAAGCTATATCCACTCTCTCTCCCTCTATCCAAACGACGTGAATTGAAAAACGTAAAAGTTGATGCAAAAGCTGACCCATAACTATAAATGTGGTCCATCCCTCCTTTTTATGCAAAAAAAGTGTTGACACGTGGTGGGGTCCACCATCGTTAAAATCAACAACAAACCACTTTCGTAGGAGTGAGTGCTTGTACAAAATCATTTTGCACGGGTGCAAAGTAAGATTGTACCGGTGCAATCTTTCTTTGAACTACTTTGCACCGATGCAATATTTTTTTGCACCGGTGCAAATTCAGCTTATACCTTACTTTGAACTACTTTGCACCGGTGTAATATTAAATTGCAAGTGTTTCTTCACGTATAACAAGTGATTTTTCACCTTAGAGTTTAGGGTTTAGTTTTTTGTATTTAGGGTTTCGCTAAACCCTAAACCTTAAATCCTAAACCCTAAACCCTAAAGTGAAAAATCACCTTTCAAGTGAAAAATCACATCTCATACGTGACATCACTTTCCATAAACCTAAACCTTAAATCCTAAACTCTAAACTTATAGGTCAAAATCACTTTGGATAGGTAAAACTACCATTGGATTAATTTATCACCGATGCAAAATTTTTTATCACCTGTGTGTTTTTTAGGTTAAAGTGGTGTAGTGATTTTTTAAATATGGTGGGGACTATCACGTAACAAGCCTTAGGTTCTTTTATTTCTTTACACTAAATATCAATTATCAAGTGGGCCAACGTTGTGTAAAGTACGAAAACAGTACATGTGTCACTTTTTGCGTCACAGTCTGCATTTTGCTACTTTTTGGCTTCTCGTTTTTATCTATTTCTTTATGCGTTCCTTCGACGTAAGATTAATAGAAAATTCTCCGATCAAGTTTGTCAACCTTACACAAGGGTTGAGAGTGATCTACGAGAAGTTTTTAATTTATTAAACCAATTACATTGGTAAATCAATTGGGAATTTGGTTAATCAACCAAATTGTCTTGGCTTCGTTTTCCTAAGGTAATTTTCAAGGACGTCCAAGATCGAAGTGCACCGAATCTTAGAGGTGAATCATCGTATCCTGAAAGGAAATTATTAGATGTCGATGCACTGGTATTATCAGAGGCGATACCTTCTCCAAGGTAAATCCTTAATGAGTACTTCGATCGAAGTAAAATCTAATTTTTTTTTATTTTATTTATTTATAATATTATATGTTCTTTATTTTTTATTTTATTCTAAACATTATCAAATAATATTTAACTTGATTTAATATTTTTAACTTATACGAAAACGTTAAAAATACATATATTTTTATTTATTTATTTTGTATATACCTTAATTGCAATGTATACTGCTTGTCCCGCGTAGTCATATATAACATCATCTAATATTAACTATATAACATGGTCATACCATGAAACTTATGTTCTTGGCAATGAAATTGTCACTGAAGACGGTCATTGACGCACTGTAGAAAGTACCACCAGAGGAATTTGCCGTATCATTCCAAATAATTGCTGTGGAATCCATTCCTTGCCCTTGAAATGTGACATTTCTCTTCTCTTTAGGAATGGTGATCTTCTCACTGCAATCACATCAGTTTCAATAAGTCTAATTATATCAATTTTAAATCAAATGTTCTCCACCAAGACCTGTTATATATATGGTGACCTGATATGCAAAGGTATCCAACAGCCAATTATATAAATTGAACGACATTATCCATCGTAGAAACATGATATATGAGAACAACCATGCATAATCATTTGAAAATTAAAACTAGCCAAAAATTAGCATGTAGAATGATAAATTGTAATGTTCGAGTCCAATTTCCTCAGGTATAGAAAAGTAACTAAATGCAAAGTCTAACTAAAAATCATGATGCCCAAATTAAATAGGTCTGACAGTAATATTGCAAAAGGCAAATGTCATGGGTCGGCTTATCCTTGCTGTACTGATGTGGTTCACATATATTGGTCTAGTTTTCTTCCTTTTTGATAGACTGGAGACACTCGTAGATTGATTTATATATCTAGGTTCCATCAAGCTTACTTAGTGGATAGGGCTTAGGTCATCACGTACACATTGTATCGAGGTAGTCCCAATCTACGTGCAGCCTTAAGTGGGATCATCTAACGCAGTTTATGTCATTAAGCGCGCAAATGGTTAATGCCCGAAGGGGTTACTAAATTCCTAATCAATTGATTAGATATCCTGGCTGCATCGATCAAATACTTATGATTAATTTTACTGTAAGATTATTCACTATCATCAACCATTAAAAATGATCGATAATATAAAAAAAACGATCAAAAAATAAGATCAAAGAATATACTGTCAGTATTGCTAATTTACTTACCACAACCACTTTCCTGGTATATATATATATATATATCAGTGTGTGTGTGTGTGTGTGTGTGTGTGATATATAGGACGAAAATTAAAGATTGATGTATAGTTCTTTTCTTCGATTAAGCGCCAATCCGAACTTCCTCGACAGTTTTTATCTAAGTAATCTTTTCCTTTTTGATAAATTAAATCCTTTTTCCATGGAAATGCAACAAGATCCCCGTTGATATCTCTGTTGCATTTATTCCCTCCAACATTAAATAAAATGGATTTTAATTACTACAGGGTATATAAATTGTTGGTGGATCGTGACTCCCTCCCTACTTCCCATCAAACCAACTAGACTTAGTCAATTGGATTGCGCACACACACACACACACACACACACACACACACATATATATATAAAACACTTACTAGTATACTCCTTTGTTGATCCATATAACGGTCCTTCTGTGGCTCATGTTCGCAGCCGCATCGACTGCCAATTGCACCGACGTGAAGTTGCAGCACCCTCTCCGGTCGACACAGAGCATCGTCGTCGACGACTTATCCTCCTGATGGGGCGGCGGAAATTTTGGTGGGGGATCAACGTCGCACACGGAAACATTCCACTTACGACGGTGGTGGTGGTGGCGGCGGCGGCGGTGGTGGCGGTGCTGATGGTGGTAGTGGTGATGACGGTGGCGATGGCACTGGTGCTTTCGCAATTGCCCTCCTCCTCCACTTCCGTATAATATTCTGTCAAATGCCTCGAACGAATTGGAGAAGTACTCGAAATCGGAATCCACGAGCCACCAAAGGTGCGAAGAAGGATTCCAAGCTATCAGCCACGCAAGGAAGATTGGAAGGAGGAGGGTCAGGTGGATTGCTTTGAGGTGCATAGTAGTTCGAGTTGTGCCTATGTGAAGGTGGATGTATTGGTCACTAGATATACCATGAATTTTGATTCTTATATACACTCTTACTAGGGATGTACATAGGTCACATCCAACCCGCAACCCGACCCGACCCGATCCAAAATCCCATTAAATAGGGTTAGATTTGAGATTCAACTAAATCGACTCAACTGGTAAACTGATATATATTAATATTTATTTATTTTGAAAAATACTATAATTAAGGTAAGAAATAAGATAAGGTTAAATTAAATATTTTCTTCTTTCTCACTCGCAACAATTTTCCATCAAAACAAAAATTTCACTCCCCCTCCCCCCTCCTCCTCCTCCAATTCCTCTCCCTCCTCACCTTTCCTTCTTCCCCCTCAACGAAACAAAATGAAACCTACCTTTCACTTAACCCCTTATCACCTCCGTTGTCATCCTCTCGTTGCTAAAACTACTCGTCAGTTGCCTCTCCTCTTTACAAGGTACTCCTCCCCTCCCTTGATACCTCGCGACCCCCTCCTCCTCTGCCCCAAACCCCATCACCCTTTCCCTAATCCCTAACATTGCTCCACCCCAAAGATTTTAGTACACCTATCAAATTTGTTATTAGATATATCTTTTATACTTTCTCATTATTTTTTAGGTTATTATTTTTTTTTATGTTCTTTTTTATTTTTATTTATTTTATTCACTTTATTATAGAATAAAAACTATTTATAAGCCTAAATTTTTTTGTTATTAAATAAAAAATATATAGAAAATATGTAAGAAACAAACCTAAATTTTGACATGTCAACGACTCACTCAACATGGTCCAAGCTAACTTGATTTTATGAGTTGGGTTAAGTTAACTTGACCCACTTGGATTCGATGGTGCAATGAATTGAGTTAAATTGAAAAAGATCCCAACTCACAAATTGTGGATTGTATTCAGATTGGATCCAACTAGACCTAACTTAATTCATGTACACTTCTACTCTTTGTATCTATTTGAATGCAATGGTGTGAATTCACACCATTCATAACTATATATTTGATCTTTTTTGTTCTTGCTGATATCACCTTAGATTTTAAAAATTTTGTATATTGTTGAATTGGGGATGGATTTTTAATCAAAGGAGGGTGTAATTGGTGTTAGATTTTAGAAACAACTCCTAATTCCTCTAAATCGATTGGATTGGAACATAGAAGCCATTTGGGAATCACAAGAACGTGTTCGAATCAAGAACCGAATCAAAAGAGTCCCAAAGGATTATATATGGGCAAGCATTCATACTGATCACGTTAATCATGGTGGGTAGTTTCAATTATGATAAACATAGCTAGGCAGTATAGCTTTAGTAGAATCGAAGGGCACGTGAACTTGATGCGCAATCGATCGAGGAAGAGAATTGAAAGGTGTAACTTTCAATGAAAGCTAAAAGGGTAAAATTTCAAATCATTTTATCAATCTGACTTCATGATGAGCTTATTTATGTGATAGGTCTGTGGTTGAGTGTTTTTTCATGGAGAACAATTATGTAAGCGTTAATTATGTATGCTGTGAACACTTACAAACCAATTAAAATTCTCCATTGATACACATTTCTTAAATGAGTATTGGCGACTCCAACTTGAATCAAGTTATATATATATATATATATATATATATATATATATGTGTGTGTGTGTGTGTGTGTGTGTGTGTGTCCCTACAAACGTAGAGAAAAGTATATATATATTACATATTTATGTGTTAAGATTTTTATATGTATATCCCTATAAATTTAGATAAAAATATTAACACCCTCACATGTTTCATCTATATGTATATATCACCAGAAATATATGTCTATTTCTTTGTTGAGATGTCCAGCTAAGATTATCGAGATTAAATAATAAAAATATTTTTACATATAAATTTTTTTATTTATTTTATTTTTCTTACTCAAATAAACCCTCCACCTCTTCTCTTCTTCCTCCCCCTCCTCCTCTTTTTCCACCAATGCTACCACCACCACCACTAGCTTCGGCCACCTCCCCTTCACCCACCCCCTCCCCTCACCTCGACTTTAGCTCCTCCCTTCATTTCCTCCCCTCAACTTTAGCTCCTCCACCTCCGCCCTCGTTGTGTCCTCCTCCTCTAGTCTCCTCCCCTTGCCTCCTACTGCTCCCCTTTGACCTCCCCCACTCCTCCTCCTCCTCCCACTCTCTCCCCTCGCTCCTCCTTTGCCTACCCCCTTCACCTCCTTCCCTTGCACCCCTACTCCTCCTCCACCTCCCCTCTTCCCTACGTAAAGCTCTCCATGGCAAAGCTCTTACATACCTTGAAGGTGGTGGACTCAACAAGGCATATGCTCGACAAGGCCTTCTTGGAGGTGCTGGAGATTGTCTTCACTTTCTTCGTCCTTGCCAGCGCTTGGCTTGAGGTCATCACCATGGAAGGGGAGAAGGATGAGAGGTGGTGGAGGAGGGAGGTTTTGAAGAAGAAAGAAAAATGTTAACAATTTTTTTGTAAAAATTCTTTAATTTTTAATCTCTTATCTCATAAAGGATATACATGCATGACAATATTTCAACATCTTTTAAGATATATCAATAAATATGAAGGATATATATGTAAATATAAAATACATAAAGGTATATGTCTTTTTCAAAATTTACAAAGGCATACATACAAAAGTTTTAGGATTTTTTGGAGCATCATCTCCTCTTTTTTTTCAAGAGACCACCATCATTGATCTCTCTTGGTATTTGAGGTGCAGGTTGCACTCTATATTATATTCCCTATACAGGAGAGTCTCTCTCTTTCTACGGGTGGTTTTTTTTTTTCTCTGCTACTTTAGTGCTTATTCATTCGCACAGTTATTTCTCAATAATAAATTAAGAATTCTATCTATATGTATGAGATATATAAATTACACATACTAGAGGACGTACATACGCAATTTCGTAATTAAGGTTAGAGGTGATGATGGACTGAAAAGGGGAAGCGGAGGACAGCGAGGAGATGGGTGATGATCATTCCTTTGAAAGACAAGGAAAGTATACGCACATTGCATGCCTTGCAAACCAAGCACCCTTTCGTTGCACCTTCCTGTCGAGACATTTCTGCACATGCCAGCTGTATCATTGTACATCAATGACTGTGGTCCAATGAATACTCGAAGTGGGGGTTTGCTTGCAAGATGGGAGAGGATAGCAAGGTACTTTAAGCTTTCAAATATTGACATTTCCGATATTTTTGTTTGGCTCCACGAGGACGTACAGTTTCGACGCATGCGCACACCTCAAAGTAACATGGACGGTCGTACGTGCGAGTTGCACTCTGAGGCGAAGTCAAAAGATACATACGTTAGATCAGCAATGATGGCATCACAAAGAAGATTCTACTGATGGAGCCGTCAGGAAGCGGGAATGATGTCATTAGTAATGCCAGTTGATCCACTTAGCCTGATCCGCAAATTAAGCAAACAATTATGCACTGCAGATGCCTCATGAAACCTTTTGTGGGTGAAGTCATGCGAAATGGACAAAGCACGTACGTACGCTAATTTGGGAAGGCCGTTGGGTTGGAGGCCAACTCTTGTCTCCGTGTGAGGGGCTCGTCATCTGGGAACCCATCAATATATATAGCACCCTAATGCATATTGTCTAACGCCACATATAACCACCACTATATATAATCACCGTGATACATATAGCCATCGGCACCACCACCACTATTGCTACAGTCGAGGGAGATGCTGATGTTGAGCAACTCGCGATGGAGGGGATCAAGAGGTAGGGTCGGTCAAGCACAGGAAGGCATGCAAACTGAGCTATATATATATATATATATATATATATATATATATATATATATATATATATATATATATATATATATAAACCCGCGGAGCAGCAGAACCGAAGGGTGGAGTGGGGCAAAGAATCCGGTTTTTAGTACAATGAGAATCCATCGTTCCTTTTTCAATACCTTTTCAAACGAGCACCTGCATGCATGGAAGGGCATAAATTCATCCCTAGCATACATCGTCGGTGGAGATTTCTGGGATCTATTTTCGGTGGCACGCGGGACTACGTCTGCGTGCAGGCGTGCGCAGACCCGCAACCGCCTTCCTCTCTTTCTCCCTCTCTCCTCCTGCGACCGTAGTCTGCATTCTCTCTCTCCCTCTCCCCGCGCGGCTTTAAAAAGCCTCGCCCTCTCCCTCACTCTCATCACCTCCGCTCCTCCTTCTTCCAGCGACTGCGAGCGCGAGCGAGCAACGGCGGCGGCAGCCGCGGCGAGTGCGGGAGGAGGTGTTGCGCGAGGGAGGAGGCGCTCGGCCGTGAGGGTTCGAGCTTGCCGAGGCTGCTAGAGCCGGCCGACGGGGGTGCAGCGGGCGCGAAGTGACGCGGGAGGTCTACTGCAGCTCGAGCAGCAGGCGGACGAGTGGCGCGGCCGAGCGTCGCGGGCGGAGCGCGCATTAAGCTCTGATTCTGGAAGTTTTTCCAGAATCAGACGTCTGGGCTTCCAACCAGACGACGGGGAAGACGTCTGGAGGACTGTCCAGACGTCTGGTAAGTAAGTTGTTTTTCGTCTTCTTCCTTTTCTGCGACCTTCTGTACTCGTTAAGTTTATTAGTATAATCTGTTGAATTATGGAACCATAAATAGAACCTAGGACATTGCATGAATCCTAGGAATGAGAAACTAGAATGAATGGTAAGTCCTAGGGTGTTGCATGAATCCTAGGGCTGGAAAACTAGATTGTATGATAGATCCTAGGGTATGGCATGAATCCTAGGATGGGAAAACTAGTGGAATATACGAATATTGCAGTCTTGGAAAAATGGAAAGGAACAAATAGCTGCCTGTAAATTGGTTTAACAGCTACCTGTTATGAATAAATGAACATGATTGAGAATATGGGATGTATGAACGTGAAACTGGAAAGGTGAAACCTGAATGTGCTGAGTTAGAAGAGCTGGAACCCTACGGGGAATTAGGAGTAGAACTCCTGGAAAGTAAATGGAATAGAATTGGGGAAGTGAGCTGGCCTTTGAGTACGGAGTACCAAGGAGAGCGATTGTCCCACTGTTTAGTGCAGAGCGGAGCTAGCCACCCCAGGGACCCAGGGTTAGGTCTGGCCACTTTGTACCGACTTGCTGGCCCTCGTGTACGCAGTACCGAGGAGAGCTACTAGTGTAGGGCAAGTACTAGCTACCCCACGGGTCCCGAGGTTCTGCTAGCTCACATACACCGACTTGTTAGGCCCACTGGGCAAACCAGGGTAGTCAGGCGAGGGTGCGCGGACTGTGGAGGGGCAAGGCCCCTCTTTGGTTACTGTGGAGGGGTTGGACCCCTGTTACTGAGAGGGCTCTGCCCTGTACTGGTTCCGTGCTGTGCTTTGGGCGCACCCGTTAACGGAAACGACTGACCGCGTGCCAGTGCGGGTTAGCTACCTGTGCGTTTATCGCGCGTGCCGTAGTCGCCGTTACGTCTGTCCGTGACCTTGGGGTGGTTGACTGAGAGTAGGATCACCACGGGGGACTCTCCCGGCCAGGAGAGCACCACGTGCTACTTCTACTGTTCGGAAAAGACTGCAATCAAGATCGTTCCCACTAGTTACATTCGAGATCAAGTGAAGGATCTGAGAAATAGATAAATTATGAAAAAAAATAGAAAGACGTAAATAAAGGAAGAAAGAAAATAAAACAGCTACTGTACACCTTACTGCTTCTTTAGTTTAGCTGCCACTCTACTCAGCGTTTCGCTGACGTGTTACACTCGTTACTTTTCAGGACCAGGAGTTGAGCACCCAGGGTCAGCGGCAGCAGAGGACGATGGGCCGATTAGGGTCCAGTAGAGTTACCACTGTTCCTTTGTACCCTTTTTGTTTCCACTGTAGTGAGTAGTTTTTGTAACCCTCTGTACTTTTCTTTACCCGCAGTTCTTGTTATGTTAAATGTTGTTCTACTGTTGTGGTGGTACATGCTATAGTAATTCTTTTTCTTACTGCTGTATTTTGTTACTGCTGGATAACTTCATGTTGAATGTGGTTTATTTTACTGCTTTTTTAGTTACTTCCTCGTTGGACGACTAGGTCTTGGGATTAGTCGAGTCGGTCCGGTTCTCGTGTCTCATAGGAACTCAGGAATCAGGTCGTTACAAGATGGTATCAGAGCAAGGTCGTCCCGAGAAGTGAATCAACTGACTGGAAAATAACCAATTCACATGTCTATAAATAGAGTAGCCACCACAACATATCTTTTGACATGAGCTCTTAGACGTTTCCGTTAGGTATCGTTCCGTAGTGACGTGTTTCGTTTTGTTTCGCGTCTCCTTGCAGGAGATGCCTCGTCGCGGGACTGGTGAGGCGGGCCGTGGGCGCGGCCGAGGACGAGGTCGGCGAGGTGGGCGTGTCGTTGCCGACGCCTCAGTGGACCAGCCACTACTCCCAGGCGTCCAGGCCCAAGACCTCGCCCAACTGATACGGGATATTGTGCGAGAGGAGCTCCACCCACCGCCCCGAGCGCCTCACCCTGGGGCTGCGGAGGGGGAGTCCTCTGTGGGACCACCCGACGGACGCGGCGCTGGACACGGGAGAGGGGATGGGCTGCCGCAGCCCCCACCTTCCTCTGATACTTCTGTGCACGAGACACCGTTGCCTGGAGGTGCACCAGCATCCCCACTGCAGCGCCACTCCGAGCTCTTCGGGCAGTTCCGGAAGCTGAAGCCCCCCTCCTTCAAGGGGGATGAGGACCCGACCGAGGCAGAGGACTGGCTCGAGCAGCTGGAGAAGATTTTCGACACCCTTCGCCCCCCGGTGGAGTGCCGCGTGGCCTTTGCCACGTACCAGCTGGAGAGTGCGGCACACAGGTGGTGGAGGGCGGTCCAGGGATAGGAGAGGGGCGAGCCGACCTAGGACCAGTTCGTCACCCTCTTCTGCGAGCAGAACTTTCCCTAGACGTGGCAGGACCAGAGGAGGCGGGAGTTCCACACTCTCCGCCAAGGGACGATGACCGTGAGCGCGTACCGTACGCGTTTCCTAGAGCTGTCCTGCTTTGCAGCGACAGCGGTAGCTACTGAGGAAGAGAGCCTTTGGAGGTTCACCGAGGGGCTCCGGCCTGCGATTCGGGGGTATGTCAAACCCCTGAAGCTGCCTACGTTTTCGAGGGTGGTGGAGGCAGCCATGACATACGAGGAGACCAACCCGTCCACGCGAGACACTACCGGCGAGTGGAAGAGGCCCTTTCAGCCAGACTTTTCACAAGGCTGGCGAGAGAGGAGACACGTGGCGTCTGCAAGAGAGCCGTCACGTTTTACAGGGCCATCAGTGGCCTTTGGGGGCCCTCGACAGGGGCCAGTTGCCAGCACCGGACCCCCACCCAACCGACAGCAGGGACCCACTGAGGGCGAGAGTCAGGTTCCCCTCTGTTACCAGTGTGGCTAGCCGGGCCACATCAGGAGGGACTACCCGTCGAGGGCAGGAGGTCAGCAGATACTTCCCGCGCAGAGCACTGGAGGGCGCGCAGGAGGCTACGGTCCCCAGGCGCGAGGAGGAGGACAGCAGTCACGAGGAGGGTACCGGCCAGCACCTACCCGTCCGACGCAGAGTATGGCTGCTTCGTCCGCACCTAGAGCTGAGGGGCGTATCAACGCCCTGACACACAGGGATGCCAGAGCTTCGGGCTCGGTAGTGGCAGGTATGGTTTCAGTTTCTGGCAGACTCGTTTACACACTTTTCGATTCTGGCGCTACGCACTCGTTTGTCGCAGCCAGTTTCGCAGTTAGTTTGGGCCAGGATTATATGCTATTAGAAAATCTGTTAGTAATCAGAGGTCCAAGTGGTCAGCTATTTGTAACTGAGGAGGTGTACACGGATTGCGTGGTCAGCGTCGGGGGACATAGCCTGCCAGCTGACCTGATTATGATACAGATGGAGGACTTTGGCGTGATTCTGGGGATGGACTAGCTGTCCGCTTACCACGCTTTGGTGGACTGTTTTGAGAGGAAGATTATCTTCTCCTTGCCGGAGTTGCCTTCTTTCGAGTTTCACGGACAACCAGTGGACGGAGGCTTCAGGTGCATTTCGGCACTTCGGGCGGCGAGACTTTTGAGCCAGGGGTGTGAGGGCTTCCTAGCTTGTGTAGTGGCAGAGCCTAGCCCTGTGGCAGGCTTCCAGAGCATCCCGGTGGTCAGAGAGTACCCTGACGTGTTCCCAGACAAGTTACCAGGACTACCGCCCGAGCGTGAGATCGAGTTTGAGTCTCACTAGTACCAAGGACCAGCCCCATCTCCACCGCGCCATACAGGATGGCACCGCTTGAGCTACGAGAGCTCAAGTCCCAGTTGCAGGACTTTTTGGAGAAGGGTTTCGTGAGGCCCAGTGCGTCTCCCTGGGGAGCCCTGGTACTGTTTGTGAAGAAGAAGGATGGTACCCTACGCCTTTGTGTGGACTACCGACAGCTGAATAGGGTCACCATCAAGAACAGATATCCGTTGCTGAGGATCGACGACTTGTTTGACCAGTTGCGGGGTGCCACGGTGTTCTCCAAGATCGACTTGAGGTCTGGATACCACCAGTTGAGGATCAGGGAGGCAGACGTCTCCAAGACAGCTTTCCGCACTCGGTACGGACACTAAGAGTTTTTGGTCATGCCGTTTGGCTGACCAATGCCCCTGCTGCTTTCATGGACCTGATGAACCGGGTGTTTAGACTTTCCTTGGACCAGTTCATGGTGGTATTCATTGATGATGTACTCATCTATTCTCGAGATCGGACGCAGCACGGACAGCATTTGCGGATGGTTCTGGGCACACTAAGACGACGTAGGCTGTACGCCAAATACAGCAAGTGTGAGTTCTGGTTGAGGGAGGTGACCTTCTTAGGTCATGTGATCTCTAGAGACGGCTTGGCGGTGGACCCAGCCAAGGTTGAGGCAGTGCTCAGGTGGGAGAGACCGCGTTCAGTCACTGAGATTCGCAGTTTCCTGGGACTGGCAGGCTACTACAGTCGATTCATCACAGGTTTCTCACAGATCGCGCGTCCTATGACACAGTTGACCCGAAAGGACGTACCCTTCACTTGGACAGACGCTTGTGAGGCGTGTTTCAGGAGCTGAAGGAGAGGTTGACCTCGGCTCCAGTGCTCACCATCCCTGACAGTAGTGGCGGGTTCATTGTGTACACGGATGCCTCCTTGCAGGAGTTAGGAGGTGTGCTCATGCAGAGGGGTCACGTTGTCGCTTACGCTTCGCGGCAACTGAAGCCCCATGAGCATACCTACCCTACCCACGACCTGGAGTTGGCAGCTGTCGTCTTCGCGCTGAAGACCTGGAGGCACTACTTGTACGGTGAGACCTTCGAGATTTTCACAGATCACAAGAGCCGCAAATACCTTTTTGATCAGAAGGAGCTCAACATGAGACAGAGACGTTGGTTGGAGCTCCTGAAGGACTACGACTGCAGCATCTCCTACCACCTGGGAAAAGCCAATGTGGTGGCTGACGCCTTGAGCCGTAAGGCACCCGCACACTTGGCCAGTTTACAGTTACAGAGTTGGAGCCTTTTGGAGGAGGTGGGTAATTGGTGACCCCTAGAGTTTCAGGGGTATTGTGGGGCAGTGACGGTGACACGACAGACTAGGCCAGAGCTGATAGACCGCATCATCACAGGACAGATGGCCGATCCGTACTTGCAGTCCTTGCGCGACAGAGTACTATCGGGAGACCCAGGGGACTTCTCTTTCACTGACCAGGTGCTGCGCCTGAGGGGACGGTTGTGCGTTCCCAGAGACGAGGAGTTGTTGAGAGAGCTCCTGACTGAGGCACACGGTTCCAGATTCACCATACATCCCGGAAACACGAAGATGTATCACGACTTGAGACGCGAGTTTTGGTGGAGGGGGATGAAGCGGGATGTGGGTGAATTCGTGCAGCAGTGCTTAGTGTGCCAGCAGGTGAAAGCCGAGCATCAGAGGCCTGCAGGGCCGCTACAGCCGCTTCCAGTGCCAGAGTGGAAGTGGGAGAGCATCACCATGGAGTTGGTGGTGGGCTTACCTTTTACCCAGCGAGGACACGACGCAGTCTGGGTAATTGTGGATAGGCTGACGAAGACGGCACGATTCTTGCCGATCCGAGTCACTTTGGGACTAGCACAGTTGGCAGAGAGGTATATCCGCGACGTGGTACGGCTACACGGAGTTCCGCAGGAAATCGTATCCGACCGGGATACCCGCTTTACGTCCTAATTTTGGGCTAAGTTTCTGCAGGCCCTGGGGACGCGGTTGAGGTTTAGTACAGCTTACCACCCCCAGACGGACGGACAGTCGGAGCACACGATACAGACACTTGAGGACCTTTTGCGTGCCTGTGTACTGGACTGGAGGAGCTCTTGGGAGGAGCACCTGCCCCTGGCGGAGTTTGCATACAACAACAGTTATCACTCGAGCATCGGAATGGCTCCCTACGAGGCTCTGTACGGACGGAGGTGTATGGCACCCTTGAGTTGGGTTGAGGTGGGGACCAAGTGGGAAGTTGACCCCAGGTTGATCCGGCAGAGTCAAGAGGTAGTCGAGCAGATCCATAGGCGACTCCGCACTGTCAGGAGCAAACAAAAGAGCTACGCAGATCGGAGACGCAGAGAGGTGCAGTTTGAGGTTGGGGACCACGTCTTCCTTCGTGTTTTGCCCATGAAGGGCCTGCAGCGGTTTGGGGTGAGAGGGAAGCTCGCGCCGAGGTTTGTAGGGCCCTTTAAGGCCCTGGAGCGGGTTAGACCCGTTGCTTACAGACTTGCCCTCCCTTCGCAGCTTTCTGGTGTGCACGACGTGTTCCACGTGTCCAACCTCAGGAAGTACGTAGCCGATCCCAGCCACGTACTGAGTCACGAGAGCGTCGAGGTGGGCGACGACCTAACCTACCCGAGAGGCCAGTGCAGATTCTTGACCGAGCCGTCCGCAATCTGAGACAAAAGCAAGTACCCCTGGTGAAGGTTTTGTGGAGGAGCCAGCGGTACGAGGAGGCTACCTGGGAGCCTGAGGCAGCAATGCGGGAGTGGTACCCGGAACTCTTCGAGGGTACGTCTTTTCGGACCGGCTTCGGTCCTCTTTGAGTTTGTTATGGTTATTACGACGTTTTTCCCGCACCCTAGTTAGCGCAAGTTTCGGGGACGAAACTTCCTTTGAGTTTGTTATATTGTTACGAACGCACTCCAAGACGATTTTTTTAAGACGTCTGGAACCCCTTCCAGACGTCTGGGATCTATTTTCGGTGGCACGCGGAACTGCGTCTACGCGTAGGCGCGCGCAAACCCGCAACCGCCTTCCTCTCTTTTTCCCTCTCTCCTCCTGCGACCGCAGTCTGCGTTCTCTCTCTCTCCTTCTCCCTGCGTGGCTTTAGAAAGCCTCGCCCTCTCCCTCACTCTCATCACCTCCGCTCCTCCTTCTTCTTCTTCCAGCGAGTGCGAGCGCGAGCAAGCGGCGGCAGCGGCAGCCGCGGCGAGTGCGGGAGGAGGTGTTGCGCGAGGGAGGAGGCGCTCGGCCGTGAGGGTTCGAGCTTGCCGGGGCTGCTACAGCCGGCCGGCTGGGGCGCAACGAGTGCGGAGTGACGCGGGAGGTCTGCTGCTGTAACGAATGCATGCCCCAGATGTCTTTTAAGACGTTTGGGAGGTGGCCCAGACGTCGGACCAGACGTCTGGGATCACATCCAGACGTCTGACCAAACGTCTGGGATCGTTTCCAGACGTCTGGAAAATAGTTATTTTCGCACGAAAGATTCGTCTGCGCGCCTGTGCGCGCAGACCCGCGATTCCTCTCTCTCTCTCTCTTTTTCCCTCTCTCTCTCTGCGGCTGCAGGCAACCTGCCATGCTCCTCTCTCCTCCTCGCGCGGCCTTAAAAGGCACGCCTCCCCTCCCGTCTCCTCCTTCTTCTCCTTCCTGTGCGCGAGAGCGAGCGAGCGCGAGGGCGGCAGCGGCTGTTGCAGTGAGCGCGGAGGAGGTGCAGCGTGCGAGAGCGGAGCTCTGCCGTGAGGGCGAGCTCGCCAGAGCGACTTGGCCGGCCGGCGGAGGGCGCAGGGGGCGCGGAACGACACGGAGAGGGACCTGCTGCAGTCTGAGCAGCAGGCGCGCGAGGTGCGACGCGGGCGGCGGCGCGAGCGGAGGCCGAGTAGTGCCCTGATTCTGGAAAAATTTCCAGAATCAGACGTCTGGGTTGATAGGCAGACGACGAGAACGACGTCTGGTAGCTCATACAGACGTCTGAAAGGTGTGTATTCCGCTTTCTTCTTCCTTCCTGTCGACCGACCGTACTAAGGGAGGGAGTTGGCTGTGCGCAGGTTCGCTGATTCGCCATCCTTTGCGAATCAGACGTCTGGAAGTTGTACCAGACGGCGAGAGTGACCTCCAGACGTCCGGGGTGACCATCGGACGTCTGGGAGCTAAAACAGACGTCCCCGCAGACTTCTGGACGTCTGGGAAACCACACTGAACAGGTAATTCTCTGATCCACTGTTTAAGACGTCTGGAAGAAGTTCCAGACGTCTGATTTTGCACACTATCGTCTTTTTCGACCCGTTTAGGGTCCGTTCGGCTCCGTTTTCCGTGATTCGAGTTGCGTTCTTTTCAGAATTAATTCCTCTACCCGTCTACAGTAGCTATACACTGTTTTGAGACACTCCTTGTGTTTGATCCTTGTGATAGGACCTCGTTCAGTTGCAGTCTTGAGAGTCGCGGAGGCACGCGGGATTCCCGATCACGCCCCCATTACTCTCGTTGTACCTGGTAGAGTGGCTTAAGTTTATTATTAAAATCTGTTAAAGTATGGAACCATAACTAGAATCTAGGACATTGCATGAATCCTAGGAATGAGAAATGTACGGAATGATAGCTCCTAGGTGATGCATGAATCCTAGGGCTGGAAAACTAGTTGTATGCTAGATCCTAGGATGTGGCATGAACCCTAGGATGGAAAAACTAGTGGAATGTATAATACTGCAGTCTTGGAAAAATGGAAAGGAATATAAAGCTGCCTGTAAATTGAATTAACAGCTGCCTGTTATGAATAAAGAAACATGATTGAGATCATGGATTGTGAGAACGTGAAACTGGAAAGTGAAACATATGATGTTCTGAGATAAAGAGCTGGAACCCTACGGGGAATTAGGAGTGGAACTCCTGGAAAGAAAAAGGAACGGAACTGAGATGTAGTTTGTACTGTCTCTTGGGTACGCAGTACCAAGGGAAGTACCCGTACCTGTTTAGTGCAGAGTGGGGCCAGCCGCCCCAGGGACCCGGGGATAGGATTGGCCGCTCTGTACCGACTTGTTGGCCCTCGTGTACGTAGTACCGAGGAGAGCTACTAGTGTTAAGAGAGTACTAGCTACCCCACGGGCCCCGGGGTTCTGCTAGCCTCCTTCACCGACTTGTTAGGCCCACTAGGGCAAACCAGGGTAGTCAGGCGAGGGTGCGCGGACTGTGGAGGGGCAAGGCCCTGGTTTGGTTACTGTGGAGGGGTTGGACCCCTGTTACTGAGAGGGCTCTGCCCTGGTTCCGTGCTGTGCTTTGGGCGCACCCGTTAACGGAAACGACTGACCGCGTGCCAGTGCGGGCTAGCTACCTGTGCGTTTATCGCGCGTGCCGTAGTCACCGTTACGTCTGTCAGTGACCTTGGGGTGGTTGACTGAGGGTAGGATCACCACGGGGGACTCTCCCGGCCAGGAGAGCACCACGTGCTACTTCTACTTTTGGAAAAGACTGCAATCAAGATCGTTCCCACGAGGACATTCGAGATCAAGTAAAGGATCTGAGAAATAAATGAAATAGTGAGAAAATTGAAAGATGTAAATAAAGGAAGTAATAGAACATAACAGGTACTGTACACTCTACTGTTGCCTTTAGTTTGTTTGCCACTCTACTCAGCGTTTTGCTGACGTGTTACACTCGTTACCTTTTTCAGGACCAGGTGTTGAGCAGCCAGGGTCGGCGGCTGCAGAGGACGCTGGGCCGAGTAGGGTCCAGTAGAGTTTACCACAGTCTTTTGTACCTCTTTTGTTTCTGTTCTAGTGAGTAGTTTTTGTTTTCGCTGTACTTTCTTTACCTGCAGTTCTTGTTATATGATAAATGTTGTTCTACTGTTGTGGTGGTATCTACTGTAGTAGTTTCTTTCCTTACTGCTGTACTTCCTTACTGTTAGTTATATTCATGCTGAATGTGGTTTATTTTACTGCTCCTTTGATTACTTCCTTGTTGGACGACTAGGTCTTGGGATTAGTCGAGTCGGTCCGGTTCTCGTGTCTCGTAGGGACTCGGGAACCGGGTCGTTACAGCTGCAGCTCGAGCAGCAGGCGGACGAGGCACGGCGCGGCCGTGCGTCGCGGGCAGAGCGCGCGTCGAGCTCTGATTCTGGAAGTTTTTCCAGAATCAGACGTCTGGGCTTCCAACCAGACGACGGGAAAGACGTCTGGAGGACTGTCCAGACGTCTGGTAAGTAAGTTGTTTTTCGTCTTCTTCCTTTTCTACGACCGTCTGTACTGAGAGCGAGGAATAGGTACGTGCAGGTTCTGAGATTTGCATCCAACGCGAATCAGACGTCTGGCAGCGGTGCCAGAAGACTGGAGGGACTTCCAGACGTCCGGGGCGACCATCGGACGTCTGGGAACTAGGCCAGACGCCCCCGCAGGCTTCTGGACGTCTGAGAGACTACGCAGGACATGGTACCATCTGATCCCCATTTTTAAGACGTCTGGAAGAAGTTCCAGACGTCTGATTTTGCGTTGTTTCGTCGTTTTCGACCCGTTTAGGGCCCGTTCAGAGTCTGTTTTCCATGTTTCGAGTTGCGTTCTTTTCGGAATAAGATCCTCTACCCATTTCCAGTAATTATATACTGTTCTGATAAACTCCTTGTGTTTGATCCTTGTGATAGGACCCCGTTCCATTTCAGTCTTGGGGATTGCGGAGGCACGCGGGATTCCCGACCACGCCCCCAGTACTCCTATTGTAACTAGTTAAGTGGTTTTTAAGTTTATTAGTATAATCTGTTAAATTATGGAACCATAAATAGAACCTAGGACATTGCATGAATCCTAGGAATGAGAAACTAGAATGAATGGTAGATCCTAAAGTGTTGCATGAATCCTAGGGCTAGAAAACTAGATTATATGATAGATCCTAGGGTATGGCATGAATCCTAGGATGGGAAAACTAGTGGAATATACGAATACTGCAGTCTTGGAAAAATGGAAATGAACAAATAGCTGCCTGTAAATTGGTTTAACAGCTGCCTGTTATGAATAAATGAACATGATTGAGAATATGGGATGTATGAACGTGAAACTGGAAAGGTGAAACCTGAATGTACTGAGTTAAAAGAGCAGGAACCCTACGGGGAATTAGGAGTAGAACTCCTGGAAAGTGAATGGAATAGAATTGGGGAAGTGAGCTGGCCCTTGAGTACGGAGTATCAAGGAGAGCGACTGTCCCACTGTTTAGTGCAGAGCGGAGCTACTCGCCCCAGGGACCCGGGGTTAGGTCTGGCACTTTGTACCGACTTGCTGGCCCTCGTGTACGCGGTACCGAGGAGAGCTACTAGTGTAGGTCGAGTACTAGCTACCCCACGGGCCCCAGGGTTCTGCTAGCTCACCTACACCGACTTGTTAGGCCCACTGGGCAAACCAGGGTAGTCAGGCGAGGGTGCGCGGACTGTGGAGGGGCAAGGCCCCTGTTTGGTTACTGTGGAGGGGTTGGACCCCTGTTACTGAGAGGGCTCTGCCCTGTACTGGTTCCGTGCTGTGCTTTAGGCGCACCCGTTAACGGAAACGACTGACCGCGTGCTAGTGCGGGTTAGCTACCTGTGCGTTTATCGCGCGTGCCGTAGTCGCCGTTACGTCTGTCCGTGACCTTGGGGTGGTTGACTGAGAGTAGGATCACCACGGGGGACTCTCCCGGCCAGGAGAGCACCACGTGCTACTTCTACTGTTCGGAAAAGACTGCAATCAAGATCGTTCCCACTAGTTACATTCGAGATCAAGTGAAGGATCTGAGAAATAGATAAATTATGAAAAAAAATAGAAAGACGTAAATAAAGGAAGAAAGAAAATAAAACAGCTACTGTACACCTTACTGCTTCTTTAGTTTAGCTGCCACTCTACTCAGCGTTTCGCTGACGTGTTACACTCGTTACTTTTCAGGACCAGGTGTTGAGCACCCAGGGTCAGCGGCAGCAGAGGACGCTGGGCCGATTAGGGTCCAGTAGAGTTACCACTGTTCCTTTGTACCCTTTTTGTTTCCACTGTAGTGAGTAGTTTTTGTAATTTTCTGTACTTTTCTTTACCCGCAGTTCTTGTTATGTTAAATGTTGTTCTACTATTGTGGTGGTACATGCTGAAGTAGTTCTTTTTCTTACTGTTGTATTTTGTTACTGCTGGTTATACTTCATGTTGAATGTGGTTTATTTTACTGCACTTTTGGTTACTTCCTCGTTGGACGACTAGGTCTTGGGATTAATCGAGTCGGTCCGGTTCTCGTGTCTCGTAGGGACTCGAGAATCGGGTCGTTACAAAGCCTCACCACCGCCGACCTTCATCGAGCTTCTCTCCTCCGGTTGTGACCTCCTCTTTGCGTGGCTAGGCTCGAGAGCAAATGCTCTATTCTACTACAGTAAAGGGCGCATTTGTTTTTACATTGAATGCCATTACAGGAACACTATGCATTTATTTGATGAGTTAATTTATTAAAGTGATTTTGCATATGAACTCCCTATGGTTTTAATTAATTACATGGAATGCTTATTAACGGTGAAAATGAAGTGCAACGATTCAAATCTTTATCTATTGTGATGCCCGATTAGACTAGGTATCATTAATCATTTCAATAGGTTAATTCCTCCCTATAGAAATGGTCTAACTATTTTCTTGGTTAGATTTTGATTATTAAATATTTTGGTAGTCGATTTTCCATCACAAAAGCTTTACAACGACACGTCATTTTATGTTTAAAATTTCAGCGAAAGCGAAGATCGACTCACCACCTACAACCCCAGATGTTGTTCCTTGACCATTGCCCTCTCCAAGAGCCACAGGGTCTAGTAGAAAAACTGATCCAACCATGCAAGGTATCGATACTTATTGAAACACGAGTAGGGTTATTTAATTAGGTGATATTAGTGTCGAAATATATATAGTGGGAGTAATTACCTACAAGCGAATCTACACTAATTTATCCAAATTTTATTTTTTTGAGCTAAATCAAATTTTAGGATAGTCACTTTTAGGCCATGGTCGAACTTAAGGAGACGGGTTTTGAAATTAATCAGTTTCTACGCGATTCCTAATAATGAATCAATTCCTTTCGCTTATTATATTTTTGAATTTTTCTTAATTTTAGGTTTTTTTTTTATATTCTTATCCTTAAGGTACACCCTCAAAAAATGATAATTGCCTACACGCCAAAATAATAAGATATGGTCTTGTTACACTTGAGATCATGTACCTGCAAGTCAAGAATTATCTTTCTGCTTTATACTTTTTTTGCCTTTTCTTAATCATCAAAAAAAAAAAGAGAATATAAAAGAAAAGAAAGTGCAGAATTGAAATGAGAAGAGGAAATGAATTGAAATACTTAGCTTATTTATAAATATGTATATATATGATATAGATATATAATATAGGTATATCTATATAACTATATAATATATAATAAGAGGGGGTAATATTGAATGAAGGATTCAATGGAAATGTACCACAATGCTAGGTTAACCATCGTCTATAGAAACGCAATTAACCTGGCTATGTGCCGCGTGCGGGTGTTGAGAGAACGTGTGGGAGTGTGTGTGGAACGCTTTGATGTGCACGAATATCTGGGATATATGCACAACTGGTGCAAATATACCCGCTATATAATGCATGGAAAGGAAAATGTGCAGTATCTTGAATGGGTCGATGTGTGTGTGTATGTATTAGAGGAATATATGTGTGTGTGTGTGTGTGCATGCGTGAAATATATGTAAGTGTATGAATGTATATATGTATGTGTGTGTGGTATGTAGTGCACAGGATGAGTGAGGAAAGGTGTGAGTGTGCACATGTATGTGTATGTGTGTCTGTGAGTGCTGGCAAGGTGAGGCAGAGAGAGTGGGTGAGTGGGAACCGACTACAGGCGGTAGCATGAGGTGAGAGAGGGTGGGGTGACCAACAAAATGGAGAGTGGCCGGTCACCCGCATGCACACATGAGAGAGAGCGGGAGAGCACAACTAAGTTTCTCACTTAGCCGGTGGATGGGGAGGGAGAAGGCGCTAGCGGATGTAGCTGGAACTGGCTAGCAAGTGGAAGCGGGTCTACATGGGGTGAGGCCACCGGCTAACTGAGGAACGACCGATGGCAAGCGAAGGAAAATGAACCGCGATGGTGAGTGAACAATAGCTACAGGGGAAAATAGGGGAGCTTCGCTAGGAGTTGGAGCTATGCTAATGGTGGATGAAAACAAGATAAAATAATAGCAAAAAATAAAAAATAAAAAGGAAATCACCACATCTACCTGCTCACGAGGAGCTAGACTGTGGTATACCCTCACCATGGTGGTTGCGACCATTGTAGGGAGCTCCTCTACTCTGCAGTGTTGCCTCTCAACTTGTGAGAGGGTACTGACAATGGAGGAGGGGAAGAGAGGGAGAGAGGATGGCCGGTTGTTGGAGTGGCTGTGGGCGTGTGTCTGCATCTGTGAGAGTAGGGGAATGGACTGCCGCTAGTGTGTAGTGGTATGGGTGCCAACGACCAACATGGAGGGGGGTGGGGATGGTTATAAAGGTGAGTTGTGAGGGTGGTGGGTGCGGGTGAGGATAAGAGTGTTATTAAGGATATTTTGGGTAAATTATGGGTAGGCACTTAGGTTGTCATGGAATTAATGTAGGTGGTATTAGGTGGTAGAAATGTGGTGGAATTGAAGGAGTAACATGGATGAAATGGGGGCTCAATTTCTTTCACTATCTTCCTCTCCATAAAATGCACAAATGCAAATATTTACAAAATGCATGTAAAGTTATCTAATCTAAATGTGTAACGTTAGGAAATAGCATAAGAGGGCATATTTACAGGCATGAATTGCTACACAATCAATATTGCTTATGGGATATTCGGAAGCCGCTGCACCACGACATCGAATTCTAAAAGTAGGTCACAAATAAAGGATGAGCCAATCAGCTTAGTAGGGATAATTAGATTACGTGTGCCAGCAAGTGAAAATGGGTAGTGTAAGGATCTTTACACAATAGGCTAATTGACCATACTGGCCCTTCCTAGCAATATATCCCACGATTCCTTATTATTGTTATTCATTCTCTCACCTGCTTTAGCAATCAAATAATTATGGAAATCATTCCTCTTCAGTAAAGGAGATGGAGACATATCCTTCCCTTGGATCCCAACCTAATAGTCTCTCCTTGATCTGGGAAGGGGTTAGCAGCATTGGTGAACCTCAAGAGAGGCATACCGATCCTTGTTATATAAGATCGTTGCTGACATCAATCAAAAGAGTCAAGCCTCTTAGGAGATAACTAAGCAATGCCTCAATGACGTGAAAAGCAAGCTCAATTTGGGTCCAACAAGGTACAATCATTAATCATTCTAGATCATGGGTGGTGGGTTTGGCCAGATGTTTAATAAGCCACACCAACGATCCCACTAGGAGTATGCACTCCGGATGTGCCCTCTTAGTTAGCCATCTAACTAAGGCCATTGTAATTTCCCTTATTTGGAGGGGGTGAGATTAGCGTGACGTAAAAAATGTAGAATTAAAAATAGAATCTCACAAAAATAGCAATCACACAATTAGGCACTAGTATTTTTAGGTGGAAACCCAACCTGGGTGAAAACCACCATCTAACCCTCTCAAGTTAAGATTTTTTGATCAACCAAGTTGATCAAATCCACTAACGTACAACTTAAACAAGGGTAGTACAACCTCAATTACAACCACGCTACTTTATACGAGGGTAACGTACCTCAAACTCCTCTTCACGAGAAGGATTTTGTCTCACAAAGGAGACGGGAATTCGCAAAGCGAATACCCAACACAAGCAAAGTAAAATATACAAAGAGTAATCATATAGAGCCACAAAGATATGAGACCTAGCTGCTATAGGAGTTAGGATACTTCCCATGCCTATTGGTACAGGGCTTCCATGGTTTGCTGATATAGTAAAGTATTGGGCATCACATCAGATCTCATCTGATTGGCCGAAGGCCAAGAAAGACAAATTGCGCTCCGATGCTAAGTATTACATTTGGGAAGACCCGTACTTATTCCGCATAGGTGCTGACCAAATTATCCGGTGATGTGTCCCGGAGGTCAAAATCAATGACATACTCTCTTTCTGCCATGACCAGGCATGCGGTGGCCATTATTCAGCGCATAAAACCGCATCGAAAATCCTCTAGTGTGGCTTTTACTGGCCCACTATCTTCAAGGACGCATACAATCACTGTAAGGCATGCAGTCGTTGCCAAACTTTGGGCAACATGAGCCATCGCGACATGATGCCTTTACAGCCGATTCTCGCATGCGAGATTTTTGATATTTGGGGGATTGATTTTATGGGCCCCTTCCCTATCGCGGACGGCTTCGAGTACATTTTACTCGCTGTTGACTATGTGTCCAAATGGATCGAAGCCATTCCGACCCGAACCAGTGATCACAAGATCGTTATCAAATTCATTCACTACAATATCTTCTCACGGTTCGGGATTCCTCGAGCTATCATTTCTGATGGAGGGACCCATTTCACCAACGCTCAGTTCAGGTCACTGATCACCAAATACGGGGTGTCGCACCGAATCTCTACTCCTTATCACCCCCAAACTAATGGTCTAGCTGAGCTATCAAATCGGGAGATCAAGAAAATCCTTCAGGTTACTGTTCGACCTAACAGGAAGGACTGGTCATCCCGATTTCCAGAAGCTTTGTGGGCTTATAAGATCGCCCACAAGACCCAATTAGGCATGTCTCCTTTTATACTGGTGTACGGGAAGGCATGTCACATTCCCATCGAACTGGAGCATAAAACCTATTGGGCAGTACGAAACTGCAACCTAAATCTTTCTAAGGCTGGAACCCACAGAAAGCTTCGGATAAGCGAGATTGATGAATTACGCCTTGATGCGTATGAAAACTCGCGAATCTATAAAGAGCGGGTTAAAGCCTTTTATGACAAGCACATTTCTAGAAAGATCTTTCACCCTGGTCAAAAGGTCCTACTCTTTGATGCCCGACTTAAATTGTTCCTTAGGAAGTTGCGATCCAAGTGGATCGGACCATATCTTGTCCGACAAATTTCTAAAAATTGAGCCATTGAGATCAGTCCGCTCAACCACGATTCCAAACCCTTCGTAGTGAATGGTCAGAGATTCAAACCATTCATTGACGTGACCAATACAGATTTGGCTGAGTCATCATTTACCCTCCATTCTCCCTGAGCTCATTGCGTCTAGCCAATGACATAAAACTCAGCACTTAATGGGAGGCAGCGCGTCATTCTTTTGAAAACCCGAAACCTTTTTCTGACATTTCTTTGCACATTAGGTTCATTCCTTAGGACAGCCGACTTCACCTCAAGTACTCGTACCTGAGATTAGAAATCGTCCGCAACAGTCACTTCGACCCATCCACTCACCCAATACCTGTCCTAAAGCATGAACCAAGCTAAATAAAATCTCACCTAATGCACAATGAGGACATTGCCAATCTTAGGCATGGGGGGGTATGAAAGTGCAATAAAAACACATAACAAGAAAAGGTTTCAACAAAAAATTCACATATGTCAAAAACACCCAAAAAAAAAATTGAAAAAGAACAAAAAATGGGAGGAGGGAAGAAGTTGGTGGTGAGCTTTACAAAAGGAGGAGAAAAAGAGCTAAATGCTAAAAATGAGCACAAAATGAAAAAGAAAAGGGATAGTCATTAGTAAGAAATTAAGGAATTAACCAAAATTCTAGACCACATTAAAGAAAAGTAAAGTAAAAGTGCTAAAGAAACACAGAAAGATTAGTAAGAACATAACCTTAAGCCTTCTTGGCTAGTCTCTTAGTACCCGTTAAGATCTAGATATTCCTCAAGAGGTTAAAGAAAATGAAAAGCTTAAGTATTAGGTCTAAGGCTTAGGGAGTATTCGGCCTCGTTAACTGATCTTCGATTTACGGGACTCGGTAACCTAAGCACCCCAATTCACACACAGTCTGGTTCAGTGAGCATAAATATCAAAATCACGCAAAAGCGTTTCTAATGTTCTAAAAATGTTACCTAGATTAGGAGCAGCCGATCAACACAAGTTGATTTGGACGAGTTCCCGACGCAGAGAGGTGGGAAATTTCCCTCGAAGATACATAACAACATACCGTCTCCTCAGTGCTTGTCTCTTAGGATATTTACATATCCTATTGAGGGCATGAAAGCACTCTGCTGGCTCAGATACCATGGATGGCATTATCACGAAATGTCAATTGCCAGGGTCTGAATTCGGCCACGGAACGCCAAGGGCGGGATTATATCGAAATCTCGAAAACCAAGGTTCTGGGGGTTACCATGGGTGGTGCTATCTCAAAGCATCGATTGCCAGGGAGCTTTAAGGATTGATGATGGGGACGAGGAATCCGATACAGACCGTGTTGCAAAGCTAATCCCAAGCTAGAATTAAAAAGAAAAGAGAGAGAAAACTCTACAAACAAATAAACCCTCTATCTCTCTCTTACAAAATGAACTACAAACTGAACCAAGGCTATAAATGTCTCAAGCACGGGTGCTTTAACCACAAAGTCTAATAAACCTTAGGGTAGTTCCTGCGGGCTTTAAAAACCTTTGCTAAGGACTGAGGCTAAAGCTAGACAGATCTGAATCTTAGTTGGTACTAGAGTACCTTTAAGCCCATGATTGGCATTCTAACATAATCAAAGAGACAAGAGAAGAAAATGCACTTATCAAAATTGGTGAGAGGAATTCATGGTCTAAGACAAAGGTTAAAACCTTAATATTTTGCTAAGGGACTAGCAAAAGCTAGGCATGGGGGTGCTCGCGCGGTTAGATCGTGTTTTAACAGATATCGATTTATTTTGTTGGCTTTTTCTTCTTCTCTCTTATTTCTCGTCGTTGTCTTCTTCTCTTCTCTTCTTTTGGGTTCTTCAGCCTTCTTCCTTCTGTTCTTATTTCTTTCTTCTTCAGAGCTTCTTCTTTTCTTCCTGCAGGCCGTCGTCTGATTTTTCAATCAGATGACTTAAGTAGCTTTTGCTACAGTGTGTCTTATTTCCTTCTTCTCTCTGTGGTTCTCTTCTTCTTCTTCTCGCAGTCCTTCTTCTTCTTCCTCTGCGGTCTGCCTTCTCTTCTTCTTCTCCTGTGCCTGCACACTCGCAGTTTGGTCAGAGGGCAAAAACCTACTCCACCCTCCCCCGCGTCTCTCTCTCTCAAAATTCACTCATAGGATAGCTCTCCCAGAGCTGCCGGGTATTCGAGTACGTGTTGCGCCCGGGTCCAGGCCCACCGACGTGCGGTGGTGGGAGAGGAGTGCAGGTCGGGTAAACGGGTCGGGCCAAGTCCGCGGGGGGTGGTCGTGAACGATGCCGGGTCGAGCGGGTGAGAGGGACCTCACCCCGTGGTCAGGAGGCGAAGAGACTAAGGCACTTTTTGCCTTTATGTGGGTGCGCGGCCTCAAAATCCCACGATTTGGGACTATCTTCTGCTGTCTTCGCGTGCGCCCGCAGGACGACTCCACCTCTCCCTCTGATCAACTGCAGCCGATGTCTGGGCCAACTGAAGAGGCAGAAGCCTTTGCGGACTTCGCCCCAACCTGCAGCACCTGGGAATCTGGGGCTGCAGGGCCTGGAGCTCGCCTCGAAGCTGCTTCAGTCGTCGCTAATGGCGGCTGGAGCAGCAAACCTGTTAGACAGGAATACGGCCCTTCGGCCTAATCAAACACGCGGGGGACCTTCGCCGTGGCAAGGCGAAGGTGGTGTGGGGTGTGGCAGGTCGTGGGTCGGCGTTTGGTGGCGGGGCTAGGTCGGATTGTAGCCGCGAGAATGGGTTTGTTCGGTGGAGTATGGTGGAGGTGAGGAGTGGCAGTGAAGGGGCGGAAACGGTTCAGTGGGACGAGGCGGAGGTTTTGGGTCGGTCGGCGAGTCGTATGGAGTGGCGGAATGATGGGAGCGACTCGCCGGAGGTGGTCTGGAGGCGTGGAAAATGATGGTGGTCGGGTCGGTCGAGGGTTTGATTGAGCAAATTAAAATAGGGAAAAGAAAGAGGGGAGGAAGAGAAGTAACTGTTACCTACTTGCAGGGACGAAGGGGGAGGAGCAGGGCGGCAGTCGTGTCGATTGTCGCCGGAGAAGAAGGTACCCAGTGGGGGCGGACGGCGGCGACGACGGGGCTGAAGCAGCGCGCGCGGGTATTGCGCGACGCGGAGGAGAATCAGCAAGAAGTCTCTGCCATTGGTTTTGTGGCAGAGCGAAGAGGAAAGGAAAGGGAGCTTGCTGGGTGTCTGCCGGAGTGGGAAGAGAAGAAAGTTGTGGGTGGCTCTCCGTCAGAATCGAGCTGGAGAGTGTGGCAGAGCAACGAGGGCTTTTATAGAGGCGAAATCAGAGAGGAGGGTGGAGGGAGACGACGTGCCTCCCTCGCCGGAGAACGTCGGAGATGGAGACCCATACCTTCTGTGCATTCGCACGGGCGGCATGGGCGGTTGCAGCGACCAGGGAGGTGTCCCTGCGCTGGCAGACGTCGCAGGGCACCCCCGGTTGTCTTGGCAAAGGGTCTCCCTTACCCTGCGCGGCGCCATGCTCCACGCAAAGTCGCCGGAGCATGGCGCTGCTCAGGGTTTTGCAGGGAGGACCCAAATGCAAAGAACGAAGAAGAGTTAGGGGCCAAAATGTGAGGGTTTCAAAAGTTGAGGGCCAAAAAGTAATACATGAGGACCAAAATGTAAAGTTGGTCAAGAAGGTCTCTCCTTAGCCTCAAGTTTTTATACATGACTAATTAGGACCTAAGGATTCTGATGGTGAATTTTATTTCTAGATCAAACCTTGTTTGACCGATCAATTTACGTAAAAACCCAAATTAAGTTATTAATTGGGCATGGTTCTCAATGTAAGTCAAAATGGGTTCCTAAGGCCAAATTGGAGGTTTTAAACCCTAGAGATTATTTTTCTATGAATTTTAGAGGGTTTATTCAATTTTTTCTTTACCTCGAATCTCGTGAATTGAAGTGGATTTGTTTTTAGGGTTACAGGATGTCATTTAATTTTTTGTAGTTGCTGTAGCCCTTATTAGATCATCTCATCCCACTTTCTACATATTAGGTTATTTTGACTTATGTTTGGACCCTGAGTTACCCTATTTTCAGATTGAATTGGTGAAATTACATTTTTACCCCTTAGTTTCTATTTTCCTTACAAACTCAGAATTTCTCTGAGCCAAGCCTTTCTAGAGTTATGTACGAGCTTTTTCTTGCAAATCTGGGTTGTTAGATGGTGCTAGTTTAGGGTTTATGACGAGGTTCTCATCATACCCCCATGCCTAGCTTTTGCTAGTCCCTTAGCAAAAACCTAAGGTTTTAACCTTTGTTCTAGACCATGATGTTTTTAACAACTTCAGATAAGTGTTTTTTCATTTGAACCTAGATTAGGTTAGAATGCTGACCATAGGCTTAAAAGGTACTCTAGTACCAACCAAGATCCAAATCTGTCTAGCCTTAGCCTCAGTCTTTGGCAAAGGTTTTTAAGGTCCACAAGAACTAACCTAAGGTTTATTGGACTTCGTGGTTAAAGCACCCCGTGCTTGAAACGATTTTTGCCCTGGTTCAGTTCGCAGTACGTTTTGTAAGAGAGAGAGGTAGTAAGTTTTTCTGGTTTGAGAGTTTTTCTCTCTCTTTTTCTTTTTAGTTCTAGCCTAGGATTGGCTTTTCAACATGGTCTGTATCAGATTCATTGCTCCCATCATCAATCCTCAAGGGTTCCTGGCAATCGATGCTTCGAGATAGCACCGCCCATTGCAACCCCTAGAGCCCTGGCTATTGAGATTTCGGGATAATCCCATCCATGGTGTTCTGTGGCCGAATTCAGACCCTGGCAATTGACACTTCGTGATAATGCCATCCATGGAATCTGAACCGGTAAAGTGCTTACATGCCCCCAGTAGGATATGTGAATATCCTAAGAGACAAGCACCGAGGAGATGATATTTTGTTACGCATCTTCGAGGGGATTTCTCTCCTCTCCGCGCTGAGAACTCGTCCAAATCAACTTGTGTTGATCGACCGCTCCTATTCTAGGTGTATTTTTCATAGTTTTGCAACGCTTCTGCGTGATTTTGAATTTTTTACACTTACTGAACTAGGCTATGTGTGGGGTTGGGGTGCTTAGGTTACTGAGTCCTGTAAACCAGGAGTTAGTTAGTGAGGTCAAATACTCCCTAAGCCTTGGACCTAGTACTTAAGCTTTTCATTTTCCTCAACCTCTTGAGAATTGTCTAGATCTTAATGGGTACTGAGAGTCTATCCAAGAATGCCTAAGGTTTTCGTTCTTACTAATCTTACCATGCACTTTTCATTTCTTTTCTTGAATAGGGTCTAGAACTTAGATCAATTCCTTAGCTTTTTACTAATGACTATTACTCTTTTCTTTCATTTTTTGTGCTCCTTTTCATTTTGTTTCTTTTCCCTTCTCCCACAAAATTTCCTTTCTCCTCTTTTTTTTTTTTATGGTGTTTTTGGCATATGTGAATTTTTTGTTTTTAAACCCCTTTTTTTTTTACAAGTTTTGCACTTTTATACCCCCCCATGCCTAAGGTTTGCAATGCCCTCATTGTGACTTAGGGGTTTTTATTTAATTAGTTCATTCCTTAAGACAGATGTTTTAATGAATGAATGGGTCGGGATGAATTCTGCGGACGATTTCTAATCTCAGATGCACGCATCTGAGGTGGAGTCGGCTGTCTATGAGGGTGAACTTTAAGTGCACAAAAGTGTGAAAAGGGTTTTAGATTTTCAAAAAATGACGGGCTGCCTCCCGTTAAGCGCTGAGTTTTACGCCATCGGCTGGGCGCAATAAGCATAAGGGGAATGGAGGATGAGAGATGATTCAGCCAAATTAGTAGAAGTCACATCAATGAACAGCTTGAGTCTCTGACCGTTCATGATGAAAGGTTCGGAATCGTGGCTGAGTGGACTGATTTCGATCGCTCCATTTCCAAAAACCTGTCGGACTAAATATGGTCCAACCCACTTGGATCGCAGTTTTCCCGGGAAAAGTTTAAGTCGGGCATCAAAGAGTAGGACCTTTTGACCAGGATGAAAGATCTTTCTCGAGATATGCTTGTCATGGAAGGCTTTAACCCGCTCCTTGTAGATTCGCGAGTTCTCATACACGTCTAGGCGTAATTCATCGATCTCGCAGATTTGGAGTTTTCTGTGGGTTCCAGCTTTGGAAAAATCTAGATTACAGTTCCGTACTACCCAATAGGCTTTATGCTCCAGTTCTGCGGGAAGGTGACACGCCTTTCCGTACACCAGTCTAAAGGGAGACATGCCTAATTGGGTCTTGTAGGCGGTCCTACAGGCCCACAATGCTTCCGGAAGTCGGGACGACCAGTCCTTCCTGTCAGACCGAACAGTGACCTGCAGGATTTTCTTGATCCCCCGATTTGACAGCTCAGCTAGACCATTAGTTTGGGGGTGGTAAAGAGTAGAGATTCGGTGAGACACCCCATATTTGGTCATCAGTGACCTAAACTAAGCATTTGTAAAATGGGTTCCCCCATCAAAGATTATAGCACGGGGAATCCCGAACCTTAAGAAAATGTTTTGATGAATGAATTTAAGAGCAGTCTTGTGATCACAGGTTCGGGTCAGTATGGCTTCGATCCATTTGGACACATAGTCTACAACAAGTAGAATGTATTCGAAACCATCCAAAACAGGAAAGGGGCCCATAAAATCAATCCCCCAAACGTCAAAGATTTCGCATACGAGAATTGGCTGCAAAGGCATCATGTCGCGACGGTTCATGTTGCCCAAAGTCTGGCAGCGACTGCATGCCTTGCAGTGACTGTATGCGTCTTTGAATAGTGTAGGCCAGTAGAAGCCACACTGGAGGACTTTTGATGCGATTTTATGCCCCGAGAAATGGCCACCGCATGCCTGGTCATGGCAGAAAGAGAGGATATTGCTGACTTCCTCTTCCGGGACATATCTCCGAATAATTTGATCAGCACCTATGCGGAAAAGGTACGGATCTTCCCATATGTAATACTTGGTATCAGAACGCAGTTTGTCTTTCTTGGCCTTCGGCCAATCAGGCGGGGTCTGATGAGATGCCAAGTAGTTTACTATATCAGCAAACCATGGAAGTTTAGTACCAAGAGTAAGCAGGTGCTCATCAGGAAAGTGTTCTGTGATGGGTCCGGAAGGGTCGATAATCTCAGAAGGAAGACGGGACAGATGGTCGGCTACCACATTCTGCCTTCCCGCCTTGTCGCGAATCTCAAGATCGAATTCTTGCAACAGCAAGATCCAACGGATTAGTCGGGGCTTCGCGTCCTTCTTGGCAAGGAGATGCCTTACAGCCGTGTGATCCGAGTAAATGATGACATGGGAACCCAAAAGATATGATCGGAACTTTTCAAGGGCAAATACTACGGCTAGCAGCTCTTTCTCCGTAACTGTATAGTTACGCTGAGCCTCGTCAAGTGTCTTGCTAGCGTAGTAGATGACCACAGGTTTCCCGTCAGCTTTTTGCCCCAGGACCGCTCCTACAGCGAAATCAGACGCATCGCACATGATCTCAAAGGGTTGAGACCAATCAGGGGATTGTAGGATAGGTGCCTGGGTGACTCGGTCATGCAGGTTTTCAAAGGCTAGTGTGCATTCCTTGGAGATTTCAAAGGGTACATCCTTAGAGAGAAGAGAAGTCAAGGGACGCGCGATTTTCGAGAAATCTGGAATGAAACGACGGTAAAAACCAACGTGCCCCAAAAAAGAATGAATGTCCCTGATCGAGCTAGGCATAGGAAGGAGAGAGATAAGATCAACCTTAGCTCGATACACCTGGATGCCTTTTTCTGAAATTAAGTGTCCCAGGACAATTCCCTCAGGCACCATGAAATGGCTCTTTTCCCAGGAAAGAACCAAATTCACCTCGATGCATCGCCTGAGTATTTGGACCAAGTGTTGGAGGCAATCATCAAAAGATTCTCCAAAAACTGAAAAGTCATCCATGAAGACTTCCAGAAAATCACCTACCATATCTGAGAATATGGCAAGCATGCACCGCTGAAAGGTAGCGGGTGCATTGCAAAGACCGAAAGGCATCCTTCGGAAAGCGTATGTTCCAAAGGGGCAGGTGAACGTGGTCTTTTCTTGGTCCTCAGGATGGATTGCCACCTGGTTATAACCGGAGTACCCGTCAAGAAAGCAGAAGAACCTATTTCCCGATAGTTTCTCAAGAATTTGATCAATGAAAGGTAGTGGGAAATGATCCTTCTTCGTGGAGGAATTGAGTCGGCGGTAATCTATACAGACTCTCCACGCATTGGCTAATCGGGTAGGAATGATTTCTCCGGTCTCAGTCGTTATGGTGGTGAGTCCTGCCTTCTTAGGCACAACCTGAATTGGGCTCATCCAACGACTATCGGAGATCGGGTAGATGATTCCAGCATCTAACCACTTGATGATCTCCTTTTTCACGACCTCCTGCAGATTAGGGTTCAAACGTATCTGCATTTCACGAGAAGGTCGTGCGCCCTCTTCTGAATAGATATGATGAGTACAATAAGAGGGGCTTATTCCAGTCAAATCATAGAGAGTCCACCCGATGGCTCTGTGATGTTGCTGGAGAATAGCAACCAGACGGGATTCCTATTCGGGATTGAGGTTGGAATTGATAATCACAGGGAGGGTCTGATTAGAACTTAAAAAGATGTATTTCAAGTGAGCAGGAAGAGGCTTCAACTCGAGGATAGGGTTATCAGTAGCAGTGGGTGGTTCAGTGTAGACGTGAGGTTCAAGGGTAGGAGTTACTGGGTTGTTTATATCCGGACTCCACTCCTCTTTTTGCGGGTCAAGATCCTTCTGTTGATGAGGCATAATCAGGTCATTCTGGAAGTGTGTTTCATCAACCAAAGTTCTAATGTCACAAATCTGTTCGATGACACCGCAATTAATTCCTTGTTGGGCCTTAAATATATCAATTTTCAAGGTTTGATCCCCAAATTTGAGCTTTATTTGGCCCTCCTCACAGCTAATGTTGGCTCTAGCAGTAGCCAAGAAAGGTCTCCCTAAAATGATTGGTGTATCCCTAGGGTTCTCAGGTGCGTCCATATCTAAGATTATGAAGTCCACGAGAAAATAGAAATCCCGCACTCTTACGATAACATCCTCGAGAATCCCTTTTGGTGATTTTATGGATCTATCTGCTAATTGTAATGTCACCTCGGTTGGTCTTAGCTCAGATTCTTCTAGATGGTCAAGTAAGGATGTGGGTATCAGGTTTATGGATGCACCCAAGTCTAGCAAAGCTCTATCAAATTGGGTATCACCTATCTTGCAGGAAATCAGGGGAGTACCAGGATCTTTTGCCTTGGGTGGGAGTCTACCGAGGATTACAGAGCTGGCTTGCTCTGACAGAACAATTGGGCTCCCACCCTTGGTTCGAGGCTTACGCTAGGGTGTACATACATTCTTTAAAAATCGTGCGTAAGCCGGTACGTGGCGAATTACATCCATCAAAGGGATGTTTATGTGGACCTGCTCAAAGAGCTTAATCAGGTCCTCCTCAGGTGCCACGGGCTTGGTGGTCTTCTTTCCCTTGGTCAAGGCATCGGGAAACGGGATCTTGCTTGGTTCTTCTAGAATAGGTCCAGGTTTTGGATCTGGGATAGGGGTGGGAACGTCCTGGATTACTGTCCTCGGCTTGGGATTGCTACCAGGCTTGGAGTGGTTTAGATGAGGTGGGTCTTGGGTTTCCTTACCACTACGGGTTGTTACGGAATTAAGTCCTGCCTGATTTTGGTTAGGATTGGGTAAGATAGGTTGCTGCTGGTAACCTGCAATAGAAGTGGAGGCTTCTATCCCGTATGGTGAAGGAAAAGAGGGGGCCTGATAAATCATATGGGCATGGCCCGGGTTTGGGTTCATAACGCGCCGCTGGGTTGGCACGTTATTTGGATTAGGAAGAGGTTGAGAAGGAAGAGTGCCGGGCTGGCGGGAGTTTGCCAACTGGGCCAATTGGTTTCGGACCTCTGTAAGTTCGTCCTTGTGTTGTTTTTGAATAACCGCATTCATTCTTTGAATGTCAGCCAGAGTCTGAAGGATAAGGGACATTTGATCCTGATTTGGCCCTGATGGATAAGTAGGGTTGGGCCAAGGCTGAGGCGGCTGGTAAGGACGAGGAGGTTGTGGGCGGGGTTGAAAGGGTGGTCTTTGGGTTTGGGAATTTCCCGCCCACTGAAAGTTAGGATGGTTTCGCCATCCAGGGTTATAGGTGTTGGAGAACGGGTCGTTCTGGATGGCGTTGAGGTCCTCGTAGGTCTGAGGAACCTCCAGAGAGTCAGAGAAAGAGGGAATGGAATTCCCCGGGTTGGTATAGAGAGGATCGGATGGACCTCTAGTTAGAGAATCAGATGGTGGATATGGATCCATCCTAGGAGAAGATTGATGGAGAATATTTTGCATAGTTTCCCTTGTGGAAGGAGGCTGTGCAAAGGGGTTATGCGCAGAGGTGGTTCGCTGCAGGTGCTGAGTCAGCTCATCCACCTTCTTTTCCAATCGACTGGCCATTAATTCCAGGTCGACTGATGCGGACAGGCCCTGCGTCTCATGTTCTCCCCTGAGATTCGTCGATGCACGGGTATTCGTCCTGTCGAATAATCCCATGGAGTCATTGTTGATGGAGTTCTCGCACATGTTTTCGAGAATCTCCCACACGGTGTCCTCATGTTGACCCATGATATTTCCTCCGCAGGTTGCATTGACGAAAAGACGGATATCCTCACGGAGTCCCTGGTAAAAAGATTGGACCTGTTCCCATTTAGGAACTCCATGATGGGGGCACTTTCTCATGAGATCCTGAAAACGATCCCATGCCTCATGGAGAGGTTCCCATGTTTGTTGAGTGAAGTGCGTAATCTGATGGCGCAAGGCGTTGGTCCGACCAACGGGGAAGAACTTTTTCAAGAACTCGGACTGAAGTTCTTCCCAAGTGCTGATCGGCCGGGTCTGAGTTTGATACCAATAAGCGGCCTTGTCCATAAGAGAAAAGGAGAACATCTTCATAAGAAGAATATCCTGATTTTGCGCGTCTGACCCAAAAGTTTGGGCCAGATGCTTTAGCTGTTTGATGTGCTGGAAGGGATCTTCAGAATTAAGCCCATGGAATTTAGGTATAGCATGAATCATGTTGGGATTTAATTCAGAATCAGGTCCTCCAGTCGGGATTCTGACTCGAGGCTCGATTGCCACCGCAGCAAGATTATAATGGTCCCGCATCATAGGACGCTGCGGTGGGTGCACAAAGTTTTGGAAGAGGTCGTTAAGTCGCTGGAGCTGGTGCTCCAGATTATTTTCTTCCTCAACTGGCTGACCCATGATAGGGGAAGAAGAAGAGCTTGATTCAGAATCAGATGAGAGAATGATGGGGTTAGGTTGCTGTTCAAACACGGGAGTCAAGGCTGGGCCTTGACGAGAGTGAATTCCTAAAGGAGATCTTAAGGGTGGTCTCAAGGATCTCCTACCGTTCATGCACTGTTGGAGTGGAAGAGTTTAGAAGGTGCTGGACCTAATCAAGACACCTAAAAATGTGTTGGGTGACTACAGAGGTGCGGGGCAGATGGACCCCTTGATTAGAAAGATCGTCTACCTGAGAATTACCTGGGCAGCCAGAGAGGGTGAGTCCCGCGAAGACCCCTACACGGTAGAGCGTCCCCACGGGTTACAGGGTTTCCCCAACCCAACCTCTCTTGTCACTGCGGTTCCAAGTAGACCAGAATGGGGATCTTAACCTTTTAAGTCTACCAATTTTAGTTTAAGATCAGGGTGCTTAAGGTTTCACTTGAACTTTTAGGTATTTTTGAGTGAAGAAGTGACCTAATTTTAAGGTTGGTTGACCCAAGGGGTCAACTTCACCTCTTGTTCTTTTGAGAGCTTTTGGGTCCTTTCTTTTTAGGGTTCAAGTGTTTAGAGAGCCATTTGCTTAGGGTTTCCCTTGTGTAGATTTTTTCAAGTAAGGTTTAGGTACACCTCTTTTTGGGAAGATCTTTTCTTTATTAATAGAAGGTGTATCTCTAAAAACCCTAGTTTTTCAATTCCTGAGTTGGCTCTAGTTGGTCCACTTTAGTTGCCTCAAAAATGTAGTATCTAGGGCTCAATCAAGAAGGTTTTAGCCCTAGTTACCTTAGCTAGATGGACAGTTAAAATGTATTGAAATGAAAAATTTAGGCAACTTTGAGGAATTACTATGTATGATGCAAGTAGCCCTAAGTTGATTGATTTTTTTGTTCCTTTTTAAGGGAGTTTAAGAGAGGGCTAATGAAGATTACCTGTTTGTTGGAGTGTTTGTTGTGCGGCTGCTCTTCCAATTTTTACCTGCACACAAGAGAGAGAAAACGATTAGCAATCTCTTGAAAGAAATTTAAAGCTTCTAGAATAGCCGTTGCTCCCCAGCAACGGCGCCAAGAATAATGGCGGTATGACTAGGTTTTGTTGTTTTGTCATAGAAATGGCATTGTAGTACAGATAGTCATTGCCACTATTACAATTTTTACTCGGAAATAAAAGATCTCCCGAGGTCGAACTCAGGGAGCAAACTGTATTCTAGAGATACAAAGTTTCTATTACAAAAGTGAAAAGAGAGAGAGAGAGAGAGATTTATTTTGTTGGCTTTTTCTTCTTCTCTCCTCTTTCTCGTCGTTGTCTTCTTCTCTTCTCTTCTTTTGGGTTCTTCAGTCTTCTTCCTTCTGTTCTTCTTATTTCTTTCTTCTTCAGAGCTTCTTCTTTTCTTCCTGCAGGCCGTCGTCTGATTTTTCAATCAGAGGACTTAAGTAGCTTTTGCTACAGTACGTCTTCTTTCCTTCTTCTCTCTGTGGTTCTCTTCTTCTTCTTCTCCTGTGCCTACACACTCGCAATTTGGTCAGAGGGCAAAAACCTACTCTACCCTCCCCCGCGTCTCTCTCTCTCAGAATTCACTCGTAGGATAGCTCTCCCAGAGCTGCCGGGTATTCGGGTAAGGGTCGTGCCCGGGTCCAGGCCCACCGGCGTGCGGTGGTGGGCAAGAAGTGCAGGTCGGGTAAACGGGTCGGGCCAGGTCCGCGGGAGGTGGTCGCGAACGATGCCGGGTCGAGCGGGTGAGAGGGACCTCACTCCGTGGTCAGGAGGCGAAGAGACTAAGGTACTTTTTGCCTTTATGCGGGCGCGCGGCCTCGAAATCACACGATGTGGGACTATCTTCTGCTGTCTTCGCGTGCACCCGCAGGACGACTCCACCTCGCCCTCTGATCAACTGCAGCCGATGACTGGGCCAACTAAAGAGGCAGAAGCCTTTGCGGACTTCGCCCCAACCTGCAGCACCTGGGAATCTGGGGCTGCAGGGCCTGGAGCTCGCCTCGAAGCTGCTTCAGTCGTCGCTAATGGCGGCTGGAGCAGCGAACCTGTTAGACAGGAATACAACCCTTCGGCCTAATCAAACAGGCGGGGGACCTTCGCCGTGGCAAGGCGAAGGTGGTGTGGGGTGTGGCAGGTCGTGGGTCGGCATCTGGTGGCGGGGCTAGGTCGGATTGTAGCCGCGAGAATGGGTTTGTTCGGTGGAGTATGGTGGAGGTGAGGAGTGGCAGTGAAGGGGCGGAAACGGCTCAGTGGGACGAGGCGGAGGTTTTGGGTCGGTCGGCGAGTCGTATGGAGTGGCGGAATGATGGGAGCGACTCGCCGGAGGTGGGCCGGAGGCGTGGAAGATGATGGTGGTCGGGTCGGTCGAGGGTTTGATTGAGCAAATTAAAATAGGGAAAAGAAAGAGGGGAGGAAGAGAAGTAACTGTTACCTACTTGCAGGGACGAAGGGGGAGGAGCAGGGCGGCAGTCGTGTCGACTGTCGCCGGAGAAGAAGGTACCCAGTGGGGGCGGACGGCGGCGACGACGGGGCTGAAGCAGCGCGCACGGGTATTGCGCGACGCGGAGGAGAATCAGCAAGAAGTCTCTGCCATTGGTTTTGTGGCAAAGCGAAGAGGAAAGGAAAGGGAGCTCGCCGGAGCTCGCTGGGTGTCTGCCGGAGTGGGAAGAGAAGAAAGTTGTGGGTGGTTCTCCGTCAGAATCGAGCTGGAGAGTGTGGCAGAGCGACGAGGGCTTTTATAGAGGCGAAATCAGAGAGGAGGGTGGAGGGAGACGACGTGCCTCCCTCGCCGGAGAACGCCAGAGATGGAGACCCATACCTTCCGTGCGTTCGCACGGGCGGTATGGGCGGTTGCAGCGACCAGGGAGGTGTCCCTACGACGACAGACGTCGCAGGGCACCCCCGGTTGTCTTGGCAGAGGGTCTCCCTCACCTTGCACGGCGCCATGCTCCGCACAAAGTCGCAGGAGCATGGCGCTGCTCAGGGTTTTGCAAGGAGGACCCAAATGCAAAGAACAAAGAAGAGTTAGGGGTCAAAATGCGAGGGTTTCAAAAGTTGAGGGTCAAAAAGTAATAGATGATGACCAAAATGTAAAGTTAGTCAAGAAGGTCTCTCCTTAGCCTCAAGTTTTTATACATGACTAATTAGGACCTAAGGATTCTGATGGTGAATTTTATTTCTAGATCAAACCCTGTTTGATCCGTAAATTTATGCAAAAATCCAAATTAAGTTATTAATTGGGCATGGTTCTCAATATAGGTCAAAATGGGTTCCTAAGGCCAAATTGGAGGTTCTAAACCCTAGAGATTATTTTTATATGAATTTTAGAGGGTTTAGTCGATTTTTTCTTTACCTCGAGCCTCGTGAATTGAAGTGGATTTATTTTTAGGGTTACAGGATGTCATTTAATTCCTTGTAGTTGCTATAGCCCTTATTTGATCATCTCATCCCACTTTTCTTCCTATTAGGTTATTTTGACCTATGTTTGGACCCTGAGTTACCCTGTTTTCAGATTGAATTAGTGAAATTGCATTTTTACCCCTTAGTTTCTATTTTCTTTACAAACTCAGAATTTCTCTGAGCCAAGCCTTTCTAGAGTTATGTAGGAGCTTTTTCTTGCAAATCTGGGTTAGATGGTGCTAGTTTAGGGTTTATGACGAGGTTCTCATCACATACCTCTCGTGCGAACACGCGAGAGGTATGGGTCTCCGTCTGCCACAACTCTGGCGAGGCTTTTCCCGCCACTTTTGCACACCTCCCGGCCAGCCCTTGCCTATTTAAGGAGCGGCACCATCTGCCGCATCCTTCAAGCTTCATTTGGCCTGAGATTCCCCCTCCTTTTTGTCTCCCACCAACTCTGGCCAACTTCCAGAGCTTCTGGCGACTCTCCCTCTCCTCTCTTGTCTCTCTGCCACAGTACCAGTGGCAGAGCTACCTCCATCGTCTTCGGCCACACCGCGCTGTACCAGTGGGTGCCCTCCAGCCCCTCTTCCTCTTTACCATTCTCTCCCCCTGGCACCTTCGTCTCCAGCGACGGCATCACCGGCCGCTCGCCACCTTCACACCCCCCTTTCACTCTTGACTCGTGGTTAAGTTCCTCTTACCCTTCTCTTTATTTCCCCTCTGTCAATTTGATCTTTCGACTCCTCGAATCCACTGTCCACCATCACCATCTCCACCTCCGACCACCAACTCCGGCGAGGCCATTTCACCACCACAGACAGCTCCACCCCTCGCTAACCGATCCCTGAGCTTCACCACCTCCCACTGATCACCTCTCGCCCTTTCACTCGCCACGCCACCCACTGAAACCTTCCCCCGAACACACCCACCTGCACGCACACAATTTGACCTAGCCACGCACTCATGGCCACTGTCACGACACGCCACCACTCTCATCACGTTCGTCGTGTTCCGACGATACTCCTTGAACGTCCTGATGTGGCCGAGAGGCCATTTTAGTGATTTCAGGTGTACGTCCCATCTACCATTAAAGAGCAAGCTTCAAGCTTGCTCGCAGGCTCGCTCCAGGTACCCTTGTCCTAGGTTGAAGTCCCAGGCTACATGAAAGAGCCTCGCGCACGGTCCCAGGTCCTCAATTGAAGACGTGAACCTCGCATCTTGCTGCAAGGCACCCGCACGGTCCCACATCGGAAGCTGTTGAAGCCACGCACCCGCATAAATTGAAAAAGTGACTGAGGCTTATCGCCTCAATCACACAGGTTGAGGTCCCTCTCACCCACTTACCCGGCCTCGTCCGCGACCACCCCCTGCGAACCTGGCCCGACCCGTTTACCTAAGCCTAGCACACCTCGCCCACCACCGCACGCCGATGGACCTGGTCCTGGGTGCGTATACCCAACCCATATACCCGAGCAGGCTCTGGGAGAGAGAACCAAAGAGAGAAATGGAGAGAGAGAGAAACGCGGGAAGGGTAGGGGTAGGTTTTGCTTAATTTGGTACCTGTGCAGGGAATAGGAGGAAGACAAAAGAAGAGGATGCGGAAGAAAAGAAGAGCAGCAGAAGAAGAGAAGAGGAAGAAGCGGCCGAGGACTTAGCCGCACCAAGGAGCTAAAGCAGAAGAAGAGGAAGAGGAGAAGCAAACTGAAGAAGAAGGAGACGTAGCTCAAGAGAGAAGAAGAAGAAGGCAGAGACAGAGCCAAAGGGAAAAGAAGAAAAGAAGCTGTCGCAAAGAGGAAGGCCAAGCAAGAAGAGAAAGAAGAGAAAAAGAAGCCAAGGAGAAGAAGAAGCAGCAGCAGCAGCTAAAGAGAAAGAAAGAAGGAGAACACGTGCACTGTAGCAAGTGGCTACTTAAGGTGTCTGATTCCTAGAATCAGATGTCTGAAGACAGAAAGAAGAGAAAGAAAAACAAAGAAGAAAGAGAGAAGAAAAGAAAGGAGAAGATTTTATTTCCTCTCTCTAGTTTTTTTTTGTAAAATAATATATTATTGTAAATTGTGATTTCTATGCTTCTAAAATGAAGCTTGCTCCCTGAGTTCAACCTCGAAACATTTTAATTTTGAGTAATAAAATCTAATCAAACTCGGTGACGATCCTAAAAAGATCACCACCAACTACCTCGATAGCCCGCTCTTTAGCCTCCAATTCTTTCTTAAGGTAGGCCACGATCTGCTAAGCGACCTCCTTCTCTACCCTTTAAGAAGCAGCCTTGGCCCAAGAATAGCATAAGAGTTAAGGCACCTTGCAAGTTAGCATCATCCTTTTCATAGAATTTTTGTTGGGCCCGACATTCCATGGCGAACTGGTCATGGTTCTCATTAAGTTGTCGAGTTTGCTTGACCATCTTATTCACCTACGAGGTCAGTTTCTTCAAGTTCGTAATGAACTTTGCAAGAGCTCTATCTTGAACCTTCGCGAACTAACGAAGGTCACGCTACTCCTTTCGAGTTGTTTCAAGCTCTCTCAAGTAGAACACTAAATCCACGTCAGCCATGGCAAGAGTCTCCTTTAGGAGATCTATCTCTACGCCATCAATCTCCTGCTACTTCTCTAAGGTAGCACATTCCTCCTCCACTTTCTAGCAGACGGCAAGGGCCTCATCCAGCAGGATGTGAATGACCTAGGCATCCGTGCAGGCCACACCCAAGAGGCCGCCAACTCCATAGCAAAGGATGATCCCCTCTTGAAACGAACCAGTAGTAGCATTTATAGCACTTCGCCATAGAGGATATCATGTCCAATTACCTCCACCTACAAAAACAAGCAAAACAAAGTTGTAATGAAGAAAGCAGGAGTGAAAAACTAAGCAGCACCTCAAGAAGCATGCTGTACAGAAATAATTCCAATAGATGTTCTAGAGATGACCAAGGGCTCAAGGCAATGATGCCTACTCCAAGCTAGAAGTCAAATCTCCAACACTTTTTTTTTCAATTTGGAGGTTCACGCACTCAAAAGCATCTAAGAGAACCTCTAGCACCCCCTACAACAAAGATGAGCTAAAGACACTCTCTCGGTACTCCAGGCTCTCTTCAACACCTTCACCACCTTTATTGTGTCCACCTCCGAGTCAAAGGTGCAACTACTGCGCACTCCCTCTCCTTAAGTACTGGGCAGTCCTTGACTCGGTCGCTACCAAATGGAGGGTGCAAGGGAAGGTTAAACATGCTTTGCCTAACAGGCTTAACCGTCTCTTCCCATGTTGTAGAAAAGGCCTTCGGGGGGACGACTCTTGCGAATTTTCAGCCCCATATGCCGAAGGTCCTGTCAATCAAGGAACCTAGAGGCCCAAGGCCCCCCGACGAAAAAAAGAAACTCCTGTAAGTGGAGGGAGCCATTGGTCGAAACCTTCCGACAGTCAAATGTGGGAGGATTGTCTGGTCAAATGTGATAACCTCCATCTCCATCGGGCTCTTCGCTGTAGCATGTTCCCTTCACAAAGGTTGCCTCTCCCAAACCTCCCAGTTAGTGACCACCTCCCCTTGACGATCAACTCTATCAGAGCCAAGTTTATCCTTTCTGGGAGAAGCTTGGACACTGAACTCTCACCCGTGGCTAGGGCTATCGAAACCTACTCTAGCACAGGAGTTTCACATAGAACCTCCTCCCGCATAGGGGACTTCACCCCAACGTTGTTGCCCTCCCATTTCTTAGTTGGCCATTTGTTGCCACCAAAATTGGAGCCTTATCTTATCTTCTACTACTCGTTCGGCTTCACGATTTTAAAGGAAAAGAAAGCGCAAAGAGGGAACAAAATCATATTAGCATGACAAAATTAAGCAACTAAGCTCCTGCGCTGGTGTCTGGATAGTAGTCCCCAAGCCAAGATAAGACCTCACAAACATCATCTCACGAGAGTTCCTCCCATACTAAGGTCCTAAGACTCTCGAAGGTATCCAGCTCATCTTTTAATTAATTGAACGCTGAGGGATGGTCGGACATCACATTCCAGGGAATACTACCAACTGTTAGGAACCTGGAGGGATTCCTCTTTATTCACAATAAAGGAATGGTGATCCTACCGCTCCAGACTATCTAGTAGATCCACAAGTCGGTAGCCCTGGTTCCTTGCCAAAAGGTGTACATCCCAGTTAGTGGAAGACCTTTCTTCACTTTCGGAGGAACAGACTAAAGAGTTACCCAAAAAGATCCAACTTAGATTCAATCTCAAGGTTAAAACAGATAGCTATAAAGCCATTAAGGATTAACCAACAATTCAAGTCAAGTTAAAGACGAAACCAAATAATAATAAGAAAGAAAGGTAACAATGTACCGAGCCTATTTTCTATGGGGAGAAAAAAGCATTCGAAACATCAATCCTCCTGTAACATCGAATGCATTTTATGTGGTTGTGCCCCTCCAACAAACTATGTTAATTACGATGAAATATTAAATGAAAGATAGCATCGTAGCCACTAGTTTATCGATCTAATCCTCATCGTAGCTCTTTAAATATTACTCTAAATCGTCACGTTCAAATGTTGTCGGCAATTTAATTTAAAGATATTATAACAAAAATTTTTAATAAAAATAATTGTGATGTGATTTTAATTCTGATTTTTTCTCAATTAAAATGATAGGATCTTTTGATACGATCATGCAACATGATTATATATGTCAATTAAATCATAAGATCATTTTGATTTCAATTTTTATATCATTTTAATGCAAGGCTGTGCTGAATTTATTGAATAACTGGCCCATCTTACACCCTCGACAACTTCCATGCACACATGTCGTAATTCTGTGTTATATAACGACTTAAGCTTATTACATTTGTACAGTTGCTTTGTATTTTATAGGAACTTCAAACACGTACCGGTTGGTTAGATTTTCCATCAACCTCACGGTAGAAGGAGAGAGGATAGGAATGAGGGGTGCCCTCCCGAACGATCCCAAAAACCGGCTGGGTCCGCCGCTGATTCAACGCGATACCGACCTAACGCGGTAGACCAAATCAAACCCGATAACGTTGTGCAGGAGACCAGATTGACACATCGGCGTCGTCGGAATACTCATCTTGTCCCTGTTCACATGGAAAGGCCCCCACAGAATCCGAGACACACGCAAATAAAAAATAAATTAATAAACCGCATCCTTCACCTCATTTCACACCACCCGGTCACTTGAGCCTCTTTAATCAAATCAAGCATATCTCCATGCACATCAAGAATTAATTAATTAATCAAGAAATTACCAAAACCGTGCAACAGATATATATATATATAATTAACTAAGATCTCCAGATCTAGGAAATTTATAAGGTGAAATCGAGGTTAATTTACAAGTGGGTCAATTAGATTCAGAAAGAAATTAACTCAAAGATACTAAAAAATAGTATAATAATGTCGATCGAGCATGGGCGGGGGGAAACGCCTATGATATATATATGTGTGTGTGTGTGTGTGTGTGTGTGCGCGCGTGCGTGCGTGCGTGCGTGCGTGATCTATCACATGGGGTACCTATCAAAACCACCGGAGCTCCCCACGTCACCTCCTCTCTCATTACCACCGGTACTCATATTGTTGTCGTTGTTGCCGTACCCTTGAAGGAAAGAGGTTGCAGCATGCCGATCTTGATGTGGCGGGTAGAAGGGTCGATGGAGCGGCGTCGGTGGGGAAACCTCGAATTGCATGGGAATGGAGTAGTCGGGAGGGAGCCGCTGCAGGAAACCACCCTGCAGCTGCTCAGCAGTAGTCGTACTGCCAGTAGTGGGCTGGTGGTAGACGACGGGAGGGGGAGTCGGCGGCACACCGGTGTATTGTTGCACCAAGGCTCGGAAATTGGAAGTGTCGGTGTTGACCAAGGTGGTGGGGGCCTTCCTTGAAGCCCTGACCCGCCTCCGTCCGGGCTTCCCCACCCGCCGCTCCACAGGCTGCAGGGCTGCAGGCGCTGTGGGGGAGGTGGATATGACGGTTGGGGAATCAGCGACGACGGTTGATGCTGACGACATCGACCGTGGCACCTGATCATCTTGCTGCTGGGTGGGGAAGGAGGAGGAGTACTGGTGGTAGAGTTGCACCCAGTCGACGCGGCCGTCGGAGTCCGGGTCGCCCATGCCCATGGATCGATCACTGGCTAGCTACCTTAATTAATAATTATTAATTAATTACGTACGTACCTCCTGCAAGGAGAGGAGAGGAGATAGTGGAGAGGAAAGGAAGGAAGGAAGGAAGGAAGGAAGGAAGGTGGGTGGGTGGGTGATGTGAGGATTCTTATATGAGTGATGTTTGGAATGTCAAAGTGGTTTGGGGATATGTTCACACAAGTGATTGAGATTTGTTTGGTGGATTATTGGTGCACTTACATATCGGGGAGCTTCCTACGCTTCTTCCTTTCGTCCGCTTTTGTGGGTGAGAGGTTTGACCCATCTCTGAGGTTGACCGCCTGCGGGGAGATATAAGATGAGAGCCGTCGGTTTGTGTGGATGGAGGGATGCATGGATTTTTTTTGGAAGCTGTCATGGTTTGACGTGGAAGGGATTGAGGGGATCTCTCTTTTCTGGAAGGGATTGAGGGGATCTCTGCTCCTTCCAGGAAGGATCCCGTCACCTGGTGTTTCACATGCTGTCATCTTGGTTTCAGGGAAATTTTATTTTGATTTTTTTTTTTTTTAACGCAGTTGCCATCGTAAAGTTTCGATATTAAATATATAATTTCCATCGCATACAATTTCCGCATCTAGATAGATGACACCATAAATTTAATTATCTTTTGATCAATTAAGTTACCTCAAGATGATTTTCTATTTTTAACTAAAAGATAAAATTGGATGGTTGTGTTCGCTTTTAAATTAGTCAAGTCAGCTGACCTATGCTTTGCAGTAGGATAGTCACTAATAGATCATTAGATTAGGTAGAATTATATTTAATTAACTCACATTTGTTTGGACAGTACAATATCTTCCTTGCATTCAAATTTGTTGATTATGATATGTATTTGTGTCATACAGTAGTAAATATACTATTTGTAAACATTAGTTTCCTTTAAGATTTTTAATAAAACATAAATGGGATGTAAAATTCAGAAAGTGACAATCTCAATATATCAAAATTCCATGATTAAAAAATGTAACTTAATTAAAAATTTTAAAATAAAATCAAAACACTCAAATATTAAGTTTCAATGTTGACACTGGAATAATTCTCAAAGAACCTAATTTTTGAAAAGGTTCCTCGCAATAACATACATTGGAATATGTATGTTAATTTCCATTTTACATATTTTCCATTAAAAATTAGAAGTTGCAATAAGAAAGATTTATTCTTAATAAATGAAGAAAATTAAGACTTTAATAGTGCAAATGAAATATCAAACTAAATAAAGTTATACACCACCTTTTTACAAAATTTTATATATTTCAATTACATTCTTTCTAAACTTAAGAAATCATCCAACTGATATATTTCAATTAATCTTGATCAATAATTGACTATAAAATAGAATAGAAATAGAATATTAGGATTTATATGGAAACTAATAGTAGATGAGCAAAAGTTGGGGTTATAAAGAGAATAACTTACTTGGGCAGGTAGGAGAGTAAAAAAGATTAAATGAGGAGACTGGGAACAAATAAATGAGGAGAGGAACTTTGTTGGCATGAAAGGAAGGAAGAAAGGGGGAGGGAGTTAGGGAGGGATAAAGGAGAGAGAGTGCTATCAAGGGGGAAAGTAGACACATGGGAAGGAAGAGAGGTGAGGAGGGAATTTGGCAGGAGAAGGGGGGTGGATTCTGTACTCTTAGGTGGAGAGGGGGAGGGAAGGAGGGGAAGGAGGTTGACACATGTCCCACCCAAATCAATCTAAAAAAGAAAAAGAAAAAAGGAATACACAAATGATAGATAGAAGTAATATTATAAAAATTATGTAGAAAGATTCAAGTTCAAATTAAAAATATTTTCACTTAAATTATAATGAGACAAGTTTAAATTTAAATTTAATCAAGAAAAGATTTATATTAATAAATATAGTGTCGTTGATAGGAATGGAGTTAAAAAAAGGATTTATAACTCTATAATTTTTTTTTTTGTTTGCTTGTTTGTAAATTTATATGTGATTCTTTTAAAAAAATAATAATGGTGAGATCGTAATTTAAAAACCACCGAAAGAACTACCAACCGCGATACATAAACTAATTAACTTGTGAGCATATCACTTTCTTTTAAGGGAAGTTTTCAACAATTGGATCCTTTCTAAATCTCGCTTACGGTGTACATTGATTTAACCTTTATAATATTAATTGGAACACTTCAACCTATACTCTTGGAGTACTCTTTCCACCACAGCTATCGCAAGTGATGGACGACCCTCATGGTTCCCACTACTTAAACCCACGAACCATTTCTCTTGGAAAATGATAAAAACATAAATAAGCAACAACCCATCCTTTTTTTTTTCGAGAAAGGTGTACAACAGGCGTTAAGATTTGATCCCGCTGGTTAAAGAGAGCACGAGGGATGAATCCAACGGAGAGAGAGAGAGAGAGAGAGAGAGAGAGAGAGAGCACGGGGACGAAAGCGAGTAGGTAAGGGAGAGGGTGATGAAGTGACACGTGTCAAGGTAAAACCCTATTTTAATATATAGAAATAGATTATAAACGTGAAAACAAATGCAGTTATAATATATAACACCTTGGTAAGGATGATCAATTTTATGATTGTATATACAAGTTTAATTTTATCCATCCAATAAAGTAAAGTGTACGAAATTGTAAACTATGACACATTCTGTAAACGTGATTCGCACCGTACAGTTGGTGAAATCGTAAAAGTAACGTAAATTATGCAGCAAATTTCGTCTCATTTAGAAAAATCACCGCTGCTTTGTGAATGAATTGCAAAGGTGTTTTTGGTTTAGATCAGATATATAACAATGTAAAATAATTTTAAAGTATATTATTTGATTTTGTATCAGTATAAAAATATTTTAGATTAGTGTAAAATTACTCTGAATGTGATACAGGTCATTTTATATCAATGTAAAATGATTCTAAAAGTAATTTTGATGATTTTGCATTGATGTAAAATTATTATAATTGTAAATTTTGATTTTGTACTAGTATGCTTTTTATTTAAGAGTGATAATGACTTTTCTAAACAATGATAGATCTCACAAGATGACATTACTTATGTTACTTTGTTGCATAAATGAGAAACACGTGATGTGATCTTCACTTATGAGTTTAATTTTCTAATTTGTCCCCCACCTCTTTACATTGCAAAATGCTTTAACTTTTACATTTTAGACTTAGGCTACAAAATGCATGTTGCAATACATTATGCAACACGTGGGCCTCCACGTTTACTCCAAGAAAGTTAATGACCCCACTTACACCCTTGTTCAATTAAAAAAAAAAAAATCAAAACACACTAGTTTACTCTAAAAAAGTCTCACTCACTCCAGAAAAGGAAACATAGGGTCTACCACCATTCAAAAAAAAGTAACCTACTACATCATAGGTAAAAAATTTAAAATACACTTGTTGAAATGATTTTAGAAAATTAAAATATACTAAATGAAAATTAAAGTACAATAGTTGAAAATGAAAACATCCCGATATTTTAACTTTCTAACGATTAAAAATAATTTTTCACTTAATTTTTTTCTTAATTAATTTTTCACCTCTAAAAACTAATATTTTAATTAACAAATAATTTTTCAACTATAAAAAATAATTTTTACTGATACAAACTTGCAGCACCCCGATTGAAGCTACCACATACTGCATTTCTTAAAAGCACCTCGTAAAATGATCTCTCACTGAGATTCTCGAGACCTCCAAAGTTTTATTCGTGGTCAGATTTTCAAAGATACACCATATTGTGAATGCATGCAAGTTTGCACCTCTAAGAGCGAGCGTGTCAATGTGATGGACGAGTTCGCTCTCTTCCTTACCTCTCATCATGTATGCTTACCCACATACTACTCGATCGCTGATGGAGTGAGTGAACTGAAATAAGATTGAGTGTGAGATTCCAACTCCTGGAAGGGTGCTTTTTTCTCTACAGGGCAATGGATAGATCTACGGTCAGTTTAGAATGACGTAAGAATTTTTAATGTATAAGCTACTAATACAAATCCATAGATCTCATTTATCTCCGGTAGGATTAGAGCTTTCAAGACTTTTCTTTCTATCTTTGATGGGCATGGTGTCCATACACAAACGTACTATGCACATCACACGGCACGTTGATGTGCCACCCAATGACCCTTGACTGCACGAATGGCACTGTCTCAGTCGGTGCTAATTAAGGTAATAATAATGAGATCCGCAACCACGTAAGGCAACTCTTGACGTGAAGGGACCGCACTGAGGTATGTTGGTGGCTTCAATCCCTTGCAATTGTAGAATTCTTGGAGTTGAGGAGGAATATATATTGAGAAATCATGCACGGAGGTTATCTCACATCTGTAATCTGTGAAACTTTGCAGATTTACCAAATGGATCATCGGAGAATAAGCTAAAGAGACTGATCACAAGATCACCTATTCAAAGTTATGCTATGCATTTGATTATAAAGAGAACTTGTAATGGTATATGATCTTGGGAAACGACAAATAACGTTAGGAAAATTCTTTTCTCACTGAGCAAGAGTGGATACTAAATAAATTTCCAGTTAGATGTTGAATTGGACTTTTCTTCGGAGAAGGTGCTTACAAAAAGGCACTACTGAAAGTGTGCTATGTCCATGGTGCTATTGCTAGGAAATGATGTAATCAATCGGTCTCATGAAAAAATTTAATCAAAAATGATTTTTCTATAATCTTAAGAATGATCTAAATATTATATCATCAACCCAAAACAAGGTGGAAGAGAAGGAATGAAAGTATACATGAATCCATCGCTACAGTGATTTGACGGAGAATCACATGCGGATCCTCTGGAGCCGTACGTGGAGCCATTCTCCAGAGAAGGTGCCATGACGCTTTCAAAGAGAACAGAGAGAAGTGTGGAAGAAACTAAGGGGAAAAATCATACCCCCGAGGTTCTGTCCCAGGACCCATTTATAACTTTTTTTGCGATGAAATGAAGAGAACCGTAACCATTCACTTCTCTACTATCCCTTCGGGGACCATAACCATTTAATATGGAATGACAATTTCGTCCATCATAAAATTACATTTCCTTAAAGTATCTATATATAAAATTTCTATATCCTTATGAGATGCAAGTGATTCATTAATTTAATTAGATCACATTACCACGTATGTGATGTTGAATACGAATGCATACTATAACATATGATTTCGTAATAATAATATAATTAATATGATTCACATTATGATTTTAACGAAAATATCAAAACATTATACACATAAAAGTACTACAAGAAAGGTACGAAAAACTTGTACGCACAACAGAAATATGTCGTAATCGACGTCCAACTTCAGCAACATGCTAACATGAATCAATGTCCATCGCACATAGGAATCGTATAGGCCAATTTCTTTCCACTTTTCCTTTTGAAAAAATCAACCATACATGACGAAATTCTAACAGCTAGTGTTCATCTTTGAAAGGTCATCGTAGAGCCAAAGTTAACAAAGCAAACTTTGTCTCCTGAAAGAATTGGACTAGATAATTATCATGATAACTGTTACCCCCTATAGGCCAGTTACGTACGTACAGATAGATGGTCAGCCAAAGCGATATCAATTAATACCGTCGCTGTCTTAATTCATTCATCTAATTGAAGACTCCCAACCTATTAATCAATTGACGCCACCACCACCCTTTGAATAACCAGCGAACCCATTTAGACGTGGGCATGACACCTCCAAGACTAACGGCATACGTCTAACCCATATTTCTGCCAAGACTGGGAAAAGACCGATTACCAGACCAGGAAAGATAACACGATTCGAGCAATTGTCCTCATGTGGGCGACACAATTAATTGTTGATGAATCCTAAACGCAAAGCAATCGATCGAGAACCACAAATACGTACGTACGTACCGTGCACATATCACGTATAACTAATCTTAATATAGCATCGGTACTGTCTTTGATTTGTAGTTAAATAATCTGCTTTACTAATTAAATTGTGACATGCTTGATCATGCGGTAGCTTCGTACCTCCTTGCGTGAATGGTTGGAACGCCTTTATTAGTGTCGTCGATGTCATCCCGACAGAGACACGTCAACAACTTGAAAACCAAGGTATCTGATTTCCGATATAATAGTTTAATTCTCCAATTTAAGTAAGTCAACGGTTTGGTATTCGGCAACTAAAGGGACCATTGCGCCACGTAATTGGTGCCTAATTTATCAAATTTTCCGTTGTACGTCTATGGGGACTCATAGGAGTAACCAATATTGGAAGGGCAATATACATTTCTCATATTGAAATGTGAAATCTCGTGGAAAGCATGATTATTGATTTTATTGCATCCCTCACATGCATGTATCATTATTGGAAAAAAAAAATATCTTTTTAAATATTTATTTTCAATAATATTATTTAAATATTTAACTAAAATTAACGTAACATATCCTTTCAAAACGCTAATGTCTTTAATGGATGTGTCACGATAGGTTCAAAACAAGCATTTCGAAAGAATACGGTGCAATGGGTTTGAAACAAACATTACGAAAGAATATGCTACAAACATTTTACTTGACGTACGTTTATTGGTAAATATAATTTACCTAAACATTTTAAGAAGGAAAAGTCTAGAAAGGTCATCGTTTTTTTTTTTTTTTTTTTTTTTAAAGTATGAACAGTTACCGATAAAGGATATCACTATTAGGTTGGTTACTGCATCGACAACTACCTGCAGTTGACTAAATAAAAGCATGCACAGGTATTGATACACATAATGAGACAGTTCTTAATTGTTACTTGGTCAATTTCATTGTCCACTCCAATGGTTCTCTATGATCTTGTTTGACCACTCGTAGTTCTCTTAAAAAGAACTTAATTGGTGATATAGAATAAATTTGCCAACTATTGTTTTAGATTACCCTCAAGGACAAGTTTCACGCCCCTTTCGGAAAAGGGACTCCTTTCTCAAAGAAACTTCATGTTGAAATTGGTATTTATCTGTGTTGAAATAAATAAATAGAATAAAAGGAATACAAAATTGAAACATCATAATATAAAATATTTGAATTAACATGAAAATTCATCTCACGAAGAAATGAGAGAAAATCACAAAATACTTTTATAGATGTGATCTTTTAATATCTTTTCTCAAAAATAAATGACGGATACAAGAGCCTTTAAATAGACCACCACACACCTCTTTCTTTCTTACTTCACTATGTGAAATTAAAATTTGTAATTGAATCTCCCATTATCCAAATACCTAACCATCATCATTCTCCTTTTTCAATATTCCCTCTCGAATTAGAACATGGAATGGTCAACTTATATAACATAAATTTTTACTCTCGCAAGCATAACACAACTCTCAATTGGTGCAACCAAACCATAACTCTGCTCTTGGTGAATGAGGATAGTTGCATCCTCCTTCTTGCTTGTAGGTAGGAGTTCTAATAACAACACATCAAACGTAGGGTGTAGTTTGGTAAAAGAATTGTTGAAACTAGTTCTAATTGATCTCTCTCATACAATACCTTCCCTATTAGAGATCTCAGAAGTGGATCTCTCACTTAGACCTCAAGATTGGGTCCCTCCTATACCAAAACTCGAAGTAAGCCCCTCCCATACAAAAATCTCTTAGTAAATGCCTCTCATATAGAAATTAGGAAAATGTTCCCTCTTATTATAAGGGCCAATATTAAACTTCTCTCAAGTAGGACCTCAAAATACAGGTCTCCCTCCTATGAGGGCCGTAATAGGCTCTCACTCATACTCTTCATTTCTATCATACTCATTTAAGAAAAGAAACTACGTAGAGAAAAAAATAAATAGAGAAGAATTTCCCGCTCTCTTCTCTTTCACGTTAATTTTTCGATTTCTTTCTTTCCTTTTTTTCCTTTCTCCCTAAATTTTGACACAACTAATCAACCAAAGAAAAAAAATATAAAATAAAGGTAAAACCTGCAAAAATACCCAAATATCTTCCTCCTAATGTTAAGGTTTGAAAAACCCCAAACGTGCCGCCTAATGGACTCTACTCCATGATCGCACTGTAGTCGACAAACATCCTCACCCACCTGAGGGGAGATGCCGGCAAGTTCACACTCCTCAAGACTCATCTCGAGAACGACTCAAAGTCGTCGTTGCCGCAAAAGCTAACAACCCACCGAGGCTTAATGATCTAGAGCATGGCTCTAAGTTGGGAAGAAGAAGAGCGATGATGACAGATCCAATCCAACTGTTGTTAGGCAATGCCAATTCTGACCAAGAGATAGTTGAATCCAATGAGATGTTGGTCAGAGTCAAGGAGGTTAACCAATTTCAATTAAATTTCGACTGCAATGGATCAAACCAAAGCCAACGGTGATGCTTTTAGACCAACGATGAGCAAAACTCGTTGGTGACTATCAAGGTTGGCTGGTGACGATCGAATAAAGGCTACTGCAAATGATTCTTTCCCCAATTTTATTGTACTCAAAACCTCACAATAGAGAAGAATTGACATTAATCTTAATGCATTTGCCCAATGCTTCACCATCATTATCAAATCTCCACAACGTTGCTTGTGATGCACAATTGTGGATTCAACATAGCTTTAGATTGAGGCCACCCAACACCATCTAGATGAAATGTGGTGATGCAATCGAACTAAATAACCATCATAGAATCCAAACACTAATCACAAAGAACTAATGAACACAGATAATCCCATGGAATGATTTGCAAGATGATGGGACTCTTCAAGTTCCCCATAAACTCAACTCTAAGAACAAGAAACAATCAAACTCAAAGAATGAAATCCAAAATCAACTTGTTCTAATATCATGTTAAAATAAATAAATGAAATTAAACAAACACGAATCAAAGCATCACAATGTGAAACATATGAATTTACGTGAAAACCTCTCTTCTAAGAAAACCACGAAAATAGCACCCTTATAAGTGCTATCTTTCAATATTTATTCTCAAAAATAAATGGAAGGTACAATAACTTTTATATAAGCCACTGCACAACCCTCTCTTTCCCACTCCACAATATAGGGCTAAAAGTTATAATTGAATCCCCCATTATTCAATTACCTAACAACCAACATTCACCTTTCTCAACAATTTATCCGATGGAGGTCAACTTCAGGCCAACATTTCTCGATTATTCCATCAATCACAAAGATACCAAGACCAAATATCCGATAAAGGATATCACTATTAGGTTGGTTACTGCATCGACAACTACCTGCAGTTGACTAAATAAAAGCATGCACAGGTATTGATACACATAATGAGACAGTTCTTAATTGTTACTTGGTCAATTTCATTGTCCACTCCAATGGTTCTCTATGATCTTGTTTGACCACTCGTAGTTCTCTTAAAAAGAACTTAATTGGTGATATAGAATAAATTTGCCAACTATTGTTTTAGATTACCCTCAAGGACAAGTTTCACGCCCCTTTCGGAAAAGGTACTCCTTTCTCAAAGAAACTTCATGTTGAAATTGGTATTTATTTGTGTTGAAATAAATAAATAGAATAAAAGGAATACAAAATTGAAGCATCATAATATAAAATATTTGAATTAATGTGAAAATCCCTCTCACGAAAATATGAGAGAAAATCACAAAGTATTTTTACAGATGTGATCTTTCAATGTTTTTTCTCAAAGATAAATGACAGATACAAAGGCCTTTAAATAGACCACCACACACCTCTTTCTTTCTTACTTTACTACGTAGAACTAAAATTTGTAACTGAATCTCTCATTATCCAAATTCCTAACCACCATCATTCTTCTTTTTCAACACTCTCCCTCAAGTTAGAGCATGGAATGTTCAACTTGTACAACATAAATCTTTACCCTCACAAGCATAACGCAACTCTCAACTGGTACAACCAAACCATAACTCTGCTCTAGGTGAATGATGCTAGTTGCATCCTCATTCTTCCTCGTAGGCAGGAGTTCTAATAACAACAAATCAAGCGTAGGTTGGAGTTTGGTAGAAGAATCGTTGAAACTAGTTCTAATTGATCTCTCTCGTACAATACCTTTCCCATTAGAGATCTTAGAAGTGGATCTCTCACTTAGACCTCAAGACTGGGTCCCTCCTACACCAAAACTCAAAGTAAGCCCCTCCCATACAAAAATCTCCTAGTAAATGTCTCTCATATAGAAATCAGGAAAATATTCCCTCTTATTATAAAGGGTTAATATTAAACTTCTCTCAAGTGAAACCTCAAAATACAAGTCTCCCTCGTATTGGGGTCGTAATAGACTCTCACTCATACTCCTCATTTCTATCATACTCATTTAGAAAAGAAACTACATAAAGAAGAAAATAAATAGAGAAGAATTTCGCGCTCTCTTCTCTTTCACGTTAATTTTTTGATTTCTTCCTTTCTTTTTTCTTTCTTTCTTTTCTTTTTCTCTGAAATCCTCTTTTTTTTTCACCCTTTTTTATAAACTCCACCACTACCACCCCAACCCCCACCCCCCCCCCCCCCCCCCCCCCACCTTTTTGTTTTATCTTTAGAAAGTTGCAACATACTAAACAACATAGACATGACCTCGAGTTCATATACAAACAAACACCTCTTTTTATTCTTCCACACACACACCTCACCTCCCCAAATTTGGACACAACTAATCAACCAAAGCAAAAAAATATAAAATAAAGGTAAAACTTGCAAAAATACCCAAACATCTTCCTCCTTATGTTAAGGTTTGAAAAACCCAAACGTGCCGCTAGATGCACTCTACTCCATGATCGCACTGTAGTCGAAAAACATCCTCACCCACCTAAGGGGAGATGCCGACAAGTTCACACTCCTCAAGACTCATCTCGAGAACGACTCAAAGTCGTCGTTGCCGCAAAAGCTAACAACCCACCGGGGCTTAATGATCTGGAGCATGGCTCTGAGTGGGGAAGATGAGGAGCGACGATGATCAGATCCAATCCAACTGTTGTTAGGCAATGCCAATTCTGACCAAGAGATAGTTGCATCCAATGAGATGTTGGTTCGAGTCAAGGAGGTTAACCTGTTTCAATTAAATTTCGACTACAATGGATCAGACCAAAGCCAATGGTGATGCTTTTAGACCAACGATGAGCAAAACTCGTCGGTGACTATCGAGGTTGGCTAGTTACGATCGAATAATGGCTGCTGCAAATGATTTTTTCCCCATTTTTTTATTATACTCGAAACCTTGCAACCGGGAAGAATTGACATTAATCTTGATGTGTTTGTCCAATGCTCCACCATCATTATCAAATCTCCACAACGTTGCTTGTGATGCACAATTGTGGATTCAACATAGCTTTAGATTGAGGCCACCCAACACCATCTAGATGAAATGCGGTGATGCAATCGAAGAACTAAATAACCATCATAGAATCCAAACACTAATTGCAAAGAATTAATGAACACAGATAATCCCATGGAATGATTTGCAAGATGATGGACTCTTCAAGTTCCCCATAGACTCAGCTCTAAGAACAAGAAAAACTCAAACTCAAAGAATGAAATCCAAAATCAACTTGCTCTAATATCATATTAAAATAAATAAATGAAATTAAACAAACACGAAATCAAAACATCACAATGTGAAACATTTAGATTTACGTGAAAACCTCTCTTCCAAGAAAATCACGGAAATAGCACCCTATAAGTGTGATCTTTCAATATGTTTTCTTAAAAATAAATGGAGGGTACAATAACTTTTATATAAGCCACAGCACAACTCTCTCTTTCCCACTCCACAATATAGGGTTAAAACTTATAATTGAATCTCCCATTATTCAATTACCAACAACCAACATTCACCTTTCTCAACAATTTATCCGATGGAGATCGACTTCAGGCCAACATTTCTCAATTATTCCATCAATCACAAAGATACCAAGACCAAATATCTTAACATTCATTTTTCTAAACAATTTGTCCAATGGAGATCGACTTCGGGCCAACATTTCCCGGATATTCAATCAATCATAAAGATACCAAGACCAAATATCTTCATTGCTTCAACAGAACCTGCTTTTTCGGGTGGAAGAGCAAAGACCAGGTGGGTTATTGACATCCTCACTTCAGGTTCCATTATGCTTGCAAATAATTGTATGCTCTCTAAAAAGCTCAAAAACATGATAAAATGCATAAAAGGATAAAAGGGAGCTTTAAGAATCACTATATGGAGATCTCAGTTCTTACTGACTGATATAAACATAATCGAGCATATATTCCTGAAATCTTTTATTATGAGTAGCTATCTTGCTCATGGCTCTAGTATTGCTGCAAAATTGGCTCCTAAAAGATGTATGAAAGCAGCTTTAATAAAACAACATGAAGAGAAGTGGGATTTTCACGTTCAATCTCTTCCATGGAAGCATCAGAAAAGAGTAGTGCTCCAGATGGCTATTGCAGCTGCAGAAAAATGAAACAGAAAAAGGTGATTATAATATAGACTTTTCATAAAAGAATTGAAAAACAGAAGATAATCCAGAAAAAGGTGAGTTCGAGCAAAAAAAATGATTGCTGATGATGACAAACAAAAATGTTTCTCCAGAAAACTGCAGTGACCAGGACAAAATTCGAGATGAGACAAAAAATTATCCATCAAATGGATGACTGTCCCAATTAGAATAGAGGAATATTGGCTTCACATGGATAACAATTTTGAAAATTTAGTAACAACCCAGCATCATGAACTGATGGGTTCCAGGATACATAAGATGACCACTCTGCTATCAGTTGAGTTAATTGAATGACAAGGTAAGAGGAGAGATTAGAAATAATTTCACATTGTAAAAGGTGGGATTGAAGCACTTTACTCGAAAATTGGATCTAAGTTATATGCATTCACATATAATCAAATCAACACTATGAAAAGCTCCAAATTATCTAGATGCACTTTCCTATGTACAAAGGCATGCACACCTAAGGACCTGAATTCATATCTATGGAAGATCCTTAAGAGATAGTCAACTCATCTATAAGATCTCTCTTACAGTTTCTATAAAGGTCTAGCATGTATCTCCACACACATTTTGTTCTTCTCGTGGTGCAGACTAACTAGAGCATCCAATTTGAGGATTACCTGCTTTCATGCTCGTTTTTTTAGCTTGCACCACAAGCCATTTTTGGTGTGGATTGTTGCCCCCGTAACAAGTTCGATAGAATCAGCCGGCCATTTCAATTCGACATCAAACTTCCATAAAAGCATTGCCAAAGCAACAGTGGATTCCATGTGAGCAAATTGATCCCCCAGACACCTTCTGGGACCACCACCAAAAGGTAAAAATGCAAAATCTGATATTGTCTGCAAAGAAAGGCCTTAGACTTAAGATCTGTGCAGAAAAGGTTATCATACTCAAAAAAATTATAAAATTAGCTGAAAGAATAGCAACCTCATTAGGATACAGAGCACCAGGACTTCTAGCAGGATCAAAACCAGCCCAACCATCGATGTCAACATTTTTCCTCTGAACCAAGAATCTCTCTGGTTCAAACTCATTTGGTCGATCCCAATAATGAGGGGATCTATGGAGATTATACAGCTGGAGACAGTTTGTTACATGTGAAAAGAAAGCTCTATATGATAGATAGTAAGAAATGGCAAATAAATTATGTCATATATATCTCCGGCTGGTTTAGCAAGCCCAATTAGCTGAGCCTAGCTGGGATCAAGCTCAATTGCGCTAGGCTAGCTTAAGCATAATTGGGCTTTGATTGAGCTGACTTGGACTTGGTTGAGCCTGACCCCTTACGAAGCCCATTTACAAGCCCACTCTTGTTGAAAAATGTAACGAGCGAGACTCGAACTCATTCAGCATTTACCATACACAGGATTTAGCGGCTGTGCTTCAACTTATTGTTGATAAACATACATTACATAATATTTGTTAGGAATAAAATTTATATGTTTTTTAAAAGCACATATACCTACTATTATAACGTTCATTAAGAAGCCCACTTATTAAAAATTAAAATGTCATGGAAAGGTCTCAAACACGTTTTTGGCAGTTGTAATTCAAAAGATCTTACCAGTTGTGCTACAACTTGTTATTGTTAAACATGCATCCACATTATACTATTCTTAAATTACATATAGCTATCCTCATCAAGTCCAAGCACTTATGGAGCAAAGTCAAGCTAGACCCATTGAGGTTATCTAGCCTAAATCTTGGCTCAAGCTCCTCATTAGCTTATCAAGTTGGGTTCACAAGCCTTTCCCAAGCCAAGCTCAACCTGAGTTCTTTGTACCTCTGTTTGATTCTCCTTTTTGATGACAGGGCTTCCTGTTGCTGTACATAGAACAGTAGCAATCTCAAAGAGGATCAAGCCGGAGCTTTTTTCACAACCCTTTATACATCTCATGGAGAGTTTAATTCAGCTAATATATGGTAATTTCAGTGCTTGATCGATCAAGAACATGTATGATGTGCTTGTATGCCACTAAGTAAATCTCAAGTAACCATGAAATTCAGCAGAAAACCATCATCTAAGGATAGCATAGTGTTCAATCTTCTCATGCAAATTATAAACAGAAAGCAGATAAAGAAGTATCAGTCTAGCAGAACCCGTGTAGTCATGTCACAGAATCAAAAAGGCTATACTCACAGAAACAAATATATCTGTCCCAGGAGGAACTTGATAACCATTTTTATCACCCCTGTATCCTCCTGTATAATTCAAGCAGGTATACAACATCAACAAGAAGAATATAGATACTTCCTTATCCTAAAAAAACATGTTTTTAACATTTCAGGGAAAAAAAATCAAAATATGCTTGAGAGAAATCATCCATAATTAACCAATTGCTTGTAAACAATTTGACTAAAATGCATTTCCCTTTGAATTGTGAAGCCTAAACTCTGATGGTGAACTATGACTGGCCTTTATTTGAAACTAAATTGACTCGAAAATCCGAAACTTTCTGGATAAAACTAAAGAAACCAGAAGGAACAATTTACAACTTTCAGTCTAGTACAAGGAGAATGTATTATCTTTCAATTCAACCTGGCATTCAAATGCATAATTTGACAGTAAACATGAACATTGTGATACCAAAGACTAAGCCTTTCACTGGATCTACACAAATTACATAATACTATACTAGAAGCAAAGAGGTAACAGAAGTCAATGGCCCTGTATTCCTTAACATTATTAAGCAACTCCGCAATAGGAAAATAATGAATAATCTTATTTCTTAGAAATGAACATAATACCTCTTTATAGAGAGAGAGAGGTTTGAGTAAATAACAGAATATGTCCAGATCAAAAATACAAATCATAAAATATACCAAAAGTGGTAAAATAACTAGAATAAATGGGAGTCTTAACACTCCTCCTCAAGTTGGAGCATAGATGTTAATCATACTCAGCTTTAAACAGTAATAGTCAAATGCCAACTGAGGTAGAGGCTACGTGAACACATCGGCAGTCTAATCATCAGATGCAACATAAGTGGTACATAGCAAACCACGCTGTATGAGATCTCCGATGTAGTAACAGTCATCCTCAACGTGTTTGGTGCACTAATGGAACATCGAATTGTTGGCTATATATGTAGCTGCCCGATTGTCACATCTCATCTTCATAGGTTTCTCAATCTGAACATGCAAACCATGTAGTAGAGACCGTATTTAGATCATCTCTGCAACAATCTAGGCCATCACCCTATAGTCTAACTCTACACTAGAGCGAGAAACTGTCCCATGTTTCTTGCTCCTCCAGGCAACCAGATTACTAGCCACAAAGGTACAGAAAGCGGTGGTGGATTTCCTGTCAAGCACACATCCCGCATAATTAGCGTCGAAATATCCTACCATTGTCATAGCAAAGCCTCTCTGAAAGAGAATACCACGACCTATGCTTTCTTCAAGTATCTCAACACTTGCATAGCTGCCTGCCAATGCAACTTCGTCGTCCTCTCCATAAACTGGCTAAGTTTGCCTACTACCAAGTCAATATCAGGTCTGGTGATAGTCAGGTATAACATCTTGCGCACAAGCTGTCTGTATGCTCTGTTATTAGTTGCCTCTATCTCATCATAAAGATGTATTTTAGGATTCATAGGAATATTAGCTAGCTTAACCCCAGCATACCTGTCTCTTGAAGAACATCCAACGCATACTTGCATCGAGAAAGAATAATCCCATCTTTGCTCCTAGCAACTTCAATCCCCAAGAAATATCTAAGCTGACCCAAATCCTTCATAATAAACTGCAGTGCAAGAGACTCCTTAACCTGCCTTATCCCAGCCTCATCGCCAGTGATAATCAGATCATCTATATAAACCAGTGGTACTACGCCATTCTCCATTTTCCTAACAAACAAAGAATAATATGAAGACCTCTGCATCCCTATCCTCTGTGACACATCTGAGAGCTTCTGAAACCAGGCTCTCGAGCTCTGCCTTAGGCCATAGATGGCCTTCCTGAATCTACACACACACTCCCGATGAATCGGCAGGGGGGGCTACTGCATGTAAACCTCCTCCTGAAGATCGCCATAGAGAAAGGCATTCTTCACATCGAGCTAATGTAACCGCCAATCTTTATGAGCGACAATAGAAATGAGTACCCAAACAGTGGCAAGATGTGCAACTGGAGAGAAAGTATCAAAGAAGTCTACCCCATAGGTTTAGGTGAATCCCTTTGCCATCAACCTAGCCTTATACCATGAAATAGACTCATCAGGATTGTACTTCAAGGCAGAGACCCATTTGCAGCCCAGTAGTCGCGTGCCTATAGGAAGTGAGGTGAGATCCCAAGTCTGTCTACTCCGAAGTGCTGTCATCTCATCCTCCATAGCTTAACACCACTTTGAATCAAGCATGACTTGCTAGTAGGTAAACGGAATGTGTGAGGCTATAAGTGCCTGACAGAAGCCGATAAACTGAGAAGAAAGACCATCTGTAGCCAAACTGCCTACAACTTGATATTTGGACTCACATGTGCAGGGCGTCTTCCTAATGGCAATAGGAATGTCAAAATCATCTAGTATCTCTGACTAAGTCGCTGCAACAGGAGCCTCACTACCATGTGATTTGCACTGTCAAGGGGATCAGATCTAACTAAACTATTATTGTCATCAAAACCCATCTCAACTGCCTGTGGAATATCAGTCACTGGTGCGGGCAGTGGCCTCTGTAGTGTCGCATGAGGTCTACTCTAGGTGTGCAAAGGACCATGCAATCTCTGGTAGTCATCCAAGGGAGTAGTGGAGCCCGAAGAAGTCGACTAAGCTGTGGAGACCGGAATCACCTCAAGTGGAATAGGGGGAATAGGCATGGGAGCTGCATCATCATGAACACTCGTCTATCCAGCAACAGAAAAACACGGTGTCATCTCTTGAAAAGTCACATCAACGCTGACATAGTACTTGTGGTGGATGGGATCTAGCATCGATACCCCTTTTGACTCCTAGAGTACACTAAGAAGATGCACTTAACAGCACGAGAAGCAAGCCTGTCACAGCCTGGTGATGACACATGAACAAGAGCAACACATCCAAAACTCCAAGGAGACAAATGGAAAAGCTCACCATCTAGGTGTAACAGAAGAATCGGTATCTGCTCGTGACAGATTGAACTCGACATCATTTTAATGAGGTAGTAAGCTGTCAAAACAGCATCCCTTCAGTATCTTTATAGAGCACTGTGGTGGATAAGAAGAGTGCGGGCAACCTCTAACAGGTGTCTGTGCTTCCACTCTGCAATCCCATTCTGCTATAAGATATGGGGACAAGTGGTCTAGTAGATAATCCTACAAGTCCTATAGAACTCTGCAAGTCCAGCAATGTAGAACTCGAAAGCATTATATATTCGTACAATCTTCACTGTAGCAGAATACTGAGTCCCGATCTCCAAGAGACCTCTCCCTTGTTCTTCAGAAGAAACACCCAAGATACTCTGGTGAAATCATCAACAACAACAAGATAGTAACGATATCCCGCCCTGTCTGGAACTCTACTTGGTACCCAGACATCCATATGGAGTTACTCAAAAGTAGTTACTGATCCAGGATAAGTACTAGCAAGAAAAGAAAACCGATGATGCTTACCTAATTGGCAAGCATCACACCTAATAGTAGCAGCAAGTGAAATATGTGGAATCACCCTCCTGAGGTGATTAAGAGGTAGATGACCTAGACGAATGTGCCACTGTAAGGCACTCCCACCATCATACCTACCGGCTCTTGCAAATGACTCCTGGACAAGGTGATAAAGACCATTCTCCTCCGTACCTTAGGAAATGGTCTTCCCAGTGAACTTATCATTGACAAGACATCCGATCTCATCAAAAATAACCCTACAATGAAAATCCTTCGTGATCCTGCTCACGAACAACAAGCTTATGGGAAACTCTGATACATGTAGTGCTCTCGGCAGCCACAATGTGAGGGTCACAAACACTTCCCCCTGGCCAACAATAAGAGCGTGCCTGCCATTAGCAACCTATATCGTTCTCTCTGGTGCAACGAAACTAAGTGACTGGAAATAACTTTAATCCCCACAGAGATGCTGTGAAGCACCGGAATCAACCAACCATCCTGCACCATGGTGATTCCGATCATGCTCCATGGTCACTCAAGATCTGAATAAATTTTATTTTCATACCATATGAATCATCAACCAGGGTGAATCAGGCCTTAGATGTGAAGATCCAGGGCTTCTGCCATCTGAAAAACACATCCAAGGCAGAAAGGACGTCCCCTATGCAGAGAAGCGGGGCACACTAGGGCCTAGGGAATGCCCAGCGCACCCCACCATAGAACGGCAACCCCTCTACAGGGATCAATAGCAACCCAGCAACTTTGCTAGGCCCTCTAGAAAGCCTTGCACGATGGTGTGGCTGGCACCCAGGCGGTCAGAGGCCGACGATGCCCACCCAAACCTACACCCGCACCGATCAGAGGTAAGAGGCGCGCAACGATGAAGGTCTTGCTGTGGCTTGGACCTACAGCCCCTCACGATCATCGCAGCAGCTGCTGCAAGGGCAGTTCAAGCCTCTGCGACATCGCTGCAGGGGAAAATGACGGCAAAGAAATTGACAGAAGGAAAAAATGGACCCCTGCCACCAACAACGAGGAGAGAAGAGGGCCTTGGGGCCGGTGGCGACGAGGTAGGGTGAGCCCCGATGGCTACCGACGGCAACAAGAGAGGCTCCTGGGCCGACGATGAAGAGTTAGGGTTTTGTGTTTTGGAGGGTCTTTTTTTTGTGGGATATCAGAACCCAACCTAGGACCGTGCTCTAATACCAAATAGGAAAATAATGAACAATCTTATTTCTTAGAAATGAACCCAATACCTCTTTATAGATAGAGAGGTTTAGGTAAATAACAAGGCATGTCCAGATCAAAAATAAAAATAACAAAATATACCAAAAGTGGTAAAACAAATAGAATAAATAGGAGCCTCAACATCCACAAATTAAATGTACCCGGCAAGGTATCAAGTTTCAAGGAACGTCTAATAAGCAGCGGGGGTTGAGGATATAAACGAAGAGCTTCTGCGATAATGAGGCGTATGTACCTGAGAAAAGAGAGATGCACATCATCAAACTATTTCTTTCTTAGATAAGAATAAAAAAATCCCAAATGCTATGATTACTTTTATATTAAATTAGGAACTGTGAAATTCACTAGAAATTGGAATTTGTGCCTCTTGGTATGCATTGACTATTCATATGAGCAAAGTACAGCAGGACCTGGTCAACTAGATGAAAACTCATTGATGATCACACAAACTTGTGTACTATGATTTAGGACTTGAAACTTCATGTACATGTTTTTATATTACCAATAATCACCTTTTTGTTAATTTTCCTTTTTCACAAGCTTTCTGAATTTTTGCTCTTAAACAAAAGTTCCTGATCTGAAACAAGCTCCCATCATTCATGTAAGACTCCTATAACTTACCAACAAGAAAATAATTCCTTCAACAAGGTTAGATGAGAAGTTAGAAGTTGCAGCATTCTGAATGGATCTCTTATAACAAGACCTAGAAATCAGAACAGATATTTGCTTACTGTAATTCTTTGATGTGTTCCAATGTCATTTTTTGCTGTCCAAGAACACGATCTACCTCCTCTTGAGCTTTCATCATCTTGGAAGGATTCTGCCATCATATCACTAGGGATGAGAGAGGGAGAGGGAGCACAGAGAGAAGGGGGGGAGGGGGTGATAAAGAGGGAAAGAGAGTTTTCTTAGCTACTATTGCATACCTGGGAAAGAAGGAAAACAGCCCATGTTAGAACAGCAGCTGTTGTTTCATGCCCGGCAATGAGCATTGTCATCAGGTCATCTCTTAGCTGTAGCCGCAGGCCATGGATATCATGTATTAAATTAGCAACAATTAGGAAAAAGCTTTTGGCACTATTCATAAAGTGGAAAAATATCCTGCTCTACTACATATAGGGTTTCTCGTTTAATTCAATATTTGTTGCCCAAAGATGTGAGGAAATTACAAGCTCAACATGTGCAAAGTTTACAGTTGCCCTTTGAAGACATGTCATTCTAACATGCCTTGCAAATTGAGCCTGTTCTTTGATAAACCACAATTTCACTTTGCGTTTGTCTGTGATCTAACCATACATCTTTCACTAAAGAAATCAACAACCTGATTTGTAGATGAGATATACCAATTTTTCCTACTTGAATCTTCTCATATATGAATCAATTGTCTATCAGAAATGTTTTGGACAATAATGAAACACACAAGGAACAACACAATGGATAATGGTGCAACAATTTATCAGACCAGGAGCTGCAGTAAGGGGCAAATCCATACAACTTCGAAGGTAGCAGAAAAGAGCACTCAATACTCAACTTTGATAATTAAGCTGGCAAACAGTCTTCTGCAAAGCTTTTAGCAATCATGAGATACATGACATCAAAAAGTCACCAGAGGATGTTTGCACAGAATAGTGAAAACTAAATACTATTACCTGACGATCATCAACATCAACTCCTCGCATATCAACAAGAAACCGCAGCAGACTTGCATCCTGCAATGTGTTACAAGTATGAATCAAAGATGGAAAGGGAAAAAATTATGAATCAAAACCTGAAATTTGGGAATATGATGTTAATCAACATATGGCTCCTTATATTTTCAATTTTAATATGCCTTGTTGTCAAAAATGTAATTACATACATATCCATGTATTTTGCTATTATCCAGGGTCCAACATAGGCTAGAAAAGACCTCTTTCCCCAAAAACACACAACAGACTTCCACCAAAACCACTGTCCTACATTAGCATCATACTTATTCATTTCTTATCTCCAGTGCTTGCTCTTGCGGAGGTGGAGTCATCAGGTCTGTCTTGAACTTTTCTTGCAGTCTTTCCACTCCTAAGGGTACTTTCTTCTTTAGTGTTTCATCCATCTTAAAATCCTTGGACAGTCCCTGGCAGGTTCACGATTCACCTCAGAATGCTGTATTCTGATCAACTACCAATACCACCACCATTAGGATTGCCCTTGTAAGTGCATTGAAACACCAAGGGTGGTCAAGGAGAATTTCAAGATATGGTGAAATTGCATTAAAAGATACCATGATTGCACTGAAAGATATGGAGATTCAACTTTCAATGCAGATTGACAACTGGCTTGAGAGAGTTGGAACATTATCCTTCTACACAAGCACATTTCCAGGAATCTTTCCAGCTGGGTCATGCAGTCTTTAGATCAAAAGTTGAAAGGATAAAGGTTACAGCTATTCTTTGGTCCCTTTGGCTTGAGTGAATTTGGGTTCTATTTAAGAGGTTGCGGCATTGTGTTGCAAATGTAACCAATCCAACAAAAAATGTTGAGAATGCAGTATATTGTACATTGTATTTAGCCTCATCAACAACCCCCCCCCCTCACCCTCCTCCCTCTCATGCACGCACACACAGAGGAATGAACTTCCGGAGCATCCAATTACTTTAGGGTCTGCATTTGAGCCTTGCATTCTAGGAGTTTAGATTAGACTAGTAAATTCTAACACTAACTGATGGAATAGTATATACATACTAATAAAATAATAGTTTTACGAATAAGTAATTGCATTTTTTGCGAGCACAGATGCTACATAAAAAGTTCACAAGAGTGTGCTTATAAAATGACCTTTATCTAAACAAACGCAAATGTTATGGAAAGAACCTTCAAGTTTGAATAGTCCCTTTGCTGGAGTTTCTCTACATCCATTTCCTGCAGTATTAGAAGCATATACCATAAATTAACAGAAAATGGCACTATCTCAATGTGGAGAAAATATATTCGATGTTCGTTTCATAAGTAAGCCCTTAGCCCTCTTTATACAGAGAAAGGGCTTAAGTATGAAAGGAAAAATAATAAGATAATTGCCAAAATAAGTATGAGCTAAAAATACCACCACAACCAAACCTAATTAATTTGACCTTAAAGCATCTAATCTAATTTATTCTCTAACACTCGCCCTCAAGATGGAGCATGCAATGCCCAACTTGTTATATGAAATAAAAGTGAACTCTCCCCAATGTAGACATCTGGAGGAGAAGGCAATAGATTGGAGTAGGTGGCAGTTGTAGTAGAAGTAGCAATTGCAGTAGTAGGTAGGTAATGGGAGACAATCCCAAGCAGGTGAGAGTTGATCTCAAGTAGGTGGTTGTAACAGAGTAGCAGCCGTAATAGAACGGGAAATGATCCTAAAGAGGTGAGAGATGATCTCAAGCAGGCATCTGTAGTAGAATAGCAACCGTAGTAAAACAAGAGACGATCCCAAGTAATAGACTACTGCAGCAGGAGTAGTAGCAATAAGAAATGCACGCTTTCACACCTAGAAGTATACACTACACACACAGAAATGTGTCGCACTTATATCATGTACACATGCAGAGTAGCACGTAAGATGGTGATGCCGATTAGGGAAGAGAGGACCCAGACGTGGCAGAGGAAGAGCCACAATAGCAGTAGCAGCCACATGGGGTGACAGTAGTAGTAGATGCGATGGCAACAAGGGCGACAACAACAGCATTAAGTGTCCCAGAGGCACGAATCGTCGAACGGAGCAAACGGAGTGCGCAACTCCTTAGTGGGAGCATGTCAAACCAATTGTTGGGGGCACCACCCAGGTTGGTTTCATGCCAGATCTAGTCATGTGGTGGCTAGATCCGATCACCAAAAGGGAAAGGGAGTTACTAGACTTCTTGATAAGGGTCGTCAAACCTTTGGTTGCCTTCCATGGGGCATCATATAGAAGGACAATATTTTGTGGGATATCATATCCTAGATCGCGCTAATACCACGCGAAGAAAATAATATTTGATGTTCATTTCATAAGCAAGCTCTTAGCCCTCTTTGTATAGAGAGAGAGCTTGGATATAAAAGGAAAATTAAAAAACATAATAAAATACTTACCAAAATAAGAGAAAGTTAAAAATAATACAACAATCAAACCTGACTAATTTGACCCAAAAATATCTAATAAAATTTATTCTCTAACACTCAATAATGCAAATTCAAGGATGAAGGCCTGTGCAAAGTAAGACAAGGTGGAAAACCATTGAATGATTGCAGAAGCCAAACATGATACGACAATGCACATCTACAGGTGAAAAATAGCAGTCCCAGTCAAGAGGAAAAAGTACTAATATCAGTGCCTTCCATATGGTCATTTTGCTGGTACCAAAATAAACCAATGACACCGTCAAAAGCCATTGTTTACTCGAGGTGGATATTGGATAAGCATTTAAAAGATTGAATAAAAAGATAAATGTGCTTCATTGCCACCAACTAATAGAGCTTTTAGGTTGTAAAAGCAGATCAAAGTCAAAGAAAAGGAAAATGCATCTTTTTCCCAAAAATAAAATAACAAAATAGATAAACTATTACCTGTCTTGTCTCCTTTGCATTGCTAATAAGTCCATCTAAACAATCATTGATAACAGCCAGATCACTCTGGAATTTCCTCTGTCCTGGAAGTAACCACTTAACAAAAGGAAGTTTCCAATATGGGATGTAGAAAGTTGACCTGTGCTCAGCTTCAAAAAGAGTACCATATACAGCCTGTTCATATTTCAATAAGAAATTGTCCTTGAATAGTCAACCCTGAATAAAACTCAAGAGTGTCCATCCAAATGAACTTCAATGAGAACAACTATCGGCTATGTTCCATACATCCAAATTTTATCAAAGGAAAGACAAAAAAATGTGTCACTAGCCAAGAAAAGAAGTTCTTCCTATCAATAAAGATAAGCTGAAAAGAATATAATGCTAGGAAAAATAAATTTGTTGGTGGACAGAAAACCATCTTTTTTTCTGGCAACCAAAGTAGCAGCGGAATCAATGAACTGGAAGCATAGTAGCAGCTACATTCAAACTTGTAGCACATTACAGGGAATTAAAGTAATAAAATTCCTTGTAAACATGATATCATCAGCATAAAAAACTGTCTGATCTGAAATATAGAATTTAGTATTTACTTTGAAAAGAAAACAAAATCACTTGAAAAGAACAAAAAATCTACACAAAAACTAGAATAAGTTCAACCTTAATAACTGGAGATTCCTTGGTAACAGAGCCAAAGTCATAGTTAAAAACACCCAAACCAATGATATCAAGTGCCAGACTAGAAAACTCTGCTTCCATATCCAATTCAATCTCCTTGCTGTTGGAGGTTCCTGGTTTGCATTGCTCCTCAAATTTTAAGATGGCTCTCTCAGAACATTCACTGAAAATTCGAACCATGGCCGCGAGAAACAAAGTATGAAAGGCAGGGGCAAGAACTGCAGAGGAGGAACAGACTATGACATTGTTATGGCATGAACGAGGCTTCAGCTTGTAACCAAAAGAAAAAAACGGTAAAAGGATAATCCAACCACAAATAGAAATGAGGAGGCTTGGATGGGCATTTCTTTGCATCCAAAATTCTCCTCTGCATTAAATTTGTAAAAGAGTTAGAGGACATTTTCATGAGAATACCAATCAAAAGAGAGATAATATATTGCAAACTATTTTAATTGAATAATATAAATAAGCAGAAGTATAATAATATCAAAGCATAGACAATGAGAACACTTAGATTTACGTGAAAACCCCACTCACAAAGAGCGAGGAAAAAATTACGGGAGAAGCGTCCTATGGGCGTGTGTTTCTGTTTATTCTTCTTAAAAAAATGAGTACATGCCTATTTGTAGGCCACCACACACTACATTCCCACAACAAATGATGTGGTACTAAATGGCCACTTACACACAATTCTCTCTATGAAGGTTGGTGCTAGCGCGGAGGCTTCTTGGTGTGTTGATGTGCACACCAACAGTCCACATGTGGATTTTTTACACGTGAACAGTGAGATAGAGAGAGAGTCAGCAGTAGAGAGAGGAGAGGAGTTGGAAGAGATGTTGAAAATATTAATGCATTCAACTCTAAAAACAAATTACATAAGTTCTCTCTATATATAGAGAGCCAATCGTATTCTAAAAACAAGAAACAAATCCAATCAAATCTCCTAAAATAGGAAAGAGCAAATCCCCTTAACAACTTAACTAAAAACCATATAACCATACTAAAAATAGGGAACTTGGACCCTAAGCAAGACTAGACTTGACCCAAAGGTCACCAACTAGGGCCAACACCTCCTTATTGACCAACTAGACTACCACGTGGCATTGCCACTTGGCATTTTATTCCTCGCACTCTCAACACTACTCAAGCCAGAACATGAAATGCTCAGCTTGCAACACAAAAAAACCCCTCTACATAGCAGAACAAAAAAAAAATCTCTACTAGTACAACTGTCTCCTCTGTAGATGACAGCTACACCCTTGTTCATGCCTATAGGCAGGTATACTGATGGTGACACATCAACGAGGGAAGCTTGACAACAAATTGCTATAGCTGGGTCAGACATGGGCCTCTCCTCTGGGGACCTTGATTGTTATTGGCAGCTCCAGTATTCCTGTCATGGAACTTCCTCTGAAGACCTCAAAACTGGATCTCCCCTTTGGAGTCCATAAATCTGGATCTCCCACATAAAAACCTAACATGGGCCCTTCCTCTAAGGACCTCAAAGCTGAATATCCCTGTTGGAGACCTCAAAACTCTAGACCTCCCAGAGTTGTGATTTCTCATGTAGTGACCTCGAACAAAAGGACTCCCAAATGACGGATGACTATAATGGGGTCCACATTCCCCCTTTCTTCCATACTCTATGAGAGAAGAAAGTAACATGGAGAAGACATAAAAAAGAAAAGAGCTTCTCCCCCTCTTTAATTCCAACCAATTTCTTTCATTTTCCCTTTTTTTCGATATATTATTTCTTTTTTTAACTCCAATTCTTATTTTTCTTTTCATTTTCATCTCTTTCTTTTTCCTCGTAACCTTTTTTTCTTTTTGTTTTCTTTTCCTCTTTTTATACTCCAATCTTCTCTCCTTTTTGTCTTCTTTCCTTCCCACAGTTGCATAAAACTAGTGACAAAAAAAAGCAATGACTAAGCATGGACATAAATGCAAAGAGCAAAGAGGTTCAGACCCTAAAAAGGATGGTCACCACCACCAAAGGTGGATTGAGCAGCTCTCACTATCATCATTGCCTTCTCCTTCAATCTAGTTGTTGCCATCGTCCTCTTCGTCCACCCACCTTCGGTCGACTTCGATCTTCTTCAATGGCTTTGGCCCCTCACACACTGCCTCTCAACCTTTGGGCTTCGAGCCTGATCCCTCCAATCGAGGTCTCCATAATGAAGGTTGTGGCGACGCTCCTCACCTTCGTGGCCACAATCGCCGCCTTTAACGATGATCCTCCTCTTCTTCGACGCCCTCTACCCTTCCACTCAAAGCCCAAGCTAATCTCAAAGCAGGCACGCTCACACTCCCCGATTCCTCTCCGCAATCACCACTGTCGCATGCTCTATCAGGTGTTCTTCCCAACAGCATCCTCCTCATCCTCAGTGTCTGCCACGGACCCGATCTCTACGAATAGATTGCCACAAGGGTCAAATCCTCCTCGCTGATCTTCCTGAGGCTTCAACTTCTCCTGATCGTCCTCCTTCAAGCGGTCCTCCTTAGGATTTATCGAACCCAAAGTAGGTCTCCAGATCGCTATCACTTTCTTCTTTGCCACCATCGGCTCTTTCAGATGAATCAAAGAAATTCGAACTCCAACAAAAAAATGATAAACATGATAATAAAATGAACCCAACCAAGTTAAATAATATAACTAAGCAGTAGCATAATAATATCAAAACATAAACAATGAGAATACTTAGCTTTATGTAGAAACCCCACTCACGAAGGGTAGAAAGAAAACCATCGGAGAAGAACCCTATGGGCATGTGTTTCTATTTATTCTTCTCAAAGAAACAAATAAGTACATACCTATTTATAGGCCACCACACACTCTACATTCCCACAACAGATGATGTAGTACTAAATGACCACTTACAATTCTCTCAACGGTTCTCACGCCCAAACTATATTGAAACTTTAACAATTATATCAGAAGTGGATAAATACATCAAGAACCCATCCTCTACCATGATACCCTTGTTTAGATAATAATAACATAATCTAAATTACTTTCAAAAGCTAGTCTAGTCCCACAAACATTCTGATGGACTCCACTTGAGTTAACATTTGGTTCTAAGTTCATAAGAGTATTACGATACAGTTTTCTTTGTCTGAAGAAAGAGAGTATTGCAATAGTAAAGGGGAGAGGGTGCATTAGGTTGTCTGGAGTAAAGATACCACTCAAATTGATAGGCAAAGGAACTATAAGACTAGCAACACTGTCCATACTTAATTTTGATGAGTAATCTTTCCCATAGGTCGAAGTTGACTAGGGCAAAAAGGATTGAATGGAGTATGTGGCACCAAAATAGAGATCATAACCATAATAAGGTTACAATTGAAGATAAATTGAAAAAGCACAATTAAGATGGTTTCATCATATTAGAGCCAAGCAAATGATCCCATAACAAAGAACTAAGTTGAATGGTTATTACAACCCAAGAGACTAGGGGCAAAAATTTCTACAAGGAAATTATAAACCATGACCTTGTGCTGCTAGAATAAACCATGGAAATCAAATCATAGAGCATAATTTTGCTCTTTGGAGTGATGTGCAACCATAAGCCAAGAGAGGTTACAAACTTACAATGGTGATGCTGCATATCCCTTACTCTACTTAACATTGTAAGTTTTTGAAATATAAACATCATGATGCTTCCCAGGAAAATAAAAGGGAAAGAAAAGGAAAATAAAATCTCCAGATGTTAGTTTCAGTAAAAACCATAATCTTACCAAGGGATTCAAAACCTAACTAAGTTTGATCCACATCAGCCACCTCAAGGTTGATTTTCAGTCCCATTCTCAGTCAAAACATGTGAACTTCCTTCAAATGTGTCTCATATAAACCTTGGACAAATCCAGCTATGCCAACTCACTCACACGTGTTCCTATAAATTAATTTCTAAAGAAGGGTAGACTAGGCTACTGATTCAATTGAAATCTAAAATAATGTGAATACAATAATATTAAAGTATAAATAGTCAAGAACACTCAAGTTTACATGGAAACCTCACTCACAAAGAGCGGTTAAAAAACCACGGGAGAAGTACCCCGATGGGGCACGTCTCTTTGTTTCTTCTCAAAAGAATAAGTGGAGGGTACACACCTATTTATAAGCCACCACACACAACATAAAATTCCACTCCAATATGTGAGACTAAACCACTATACAATTCTTTCAACACTCCCCGTCAAACTGGAGCATGAAATGCTCAGCTTGTAACACAAAGAAACCCACTCTACACAACAGAACACAACTCTCTGGACTGGTTCTTACTGGTAGGCGAGAACACAGACTGGAGCTACTGAAGGAACTGATGTAGCTGGCTCTGACAATGGCCTCTCCTCTGGAGACCAAGTGTTGGTGGCTCCCCATTCATTATCCCTAAAATAGGCCTTCCTCTAAAGATCTCAAAGTTGTATCTCTCACATAAAAACCGACTGGACCCTTCCCTTGAGGACCTCGAAATGGATTTCCCTCTCTAGAGACCTCGAGACTCTGGACCTCCCAGAGTTTGATTTCCCATGTGAGGATCAGCTACTCCAAAAGTCCGTAGCGGTATCCGATTCCACCCATTGTGCCTTAAGACTGCAACAAAATGACTCCCAAATAGGGGTGACTATAATAGGCTTCCACACCCCCTTTCTCCCATACTCATATGGGAGAAGAAACAAATAACGAGAAGACAAAACAAAACTGGAGAAGGGCCTCTCCCCTCTTCTCTTCAATGCAAACATTTTTTTCCTTCATTTTTCTCTTTTGTTTTATCTTTTTTTTTACTCATTTCTGTTCCTTTTTTCTCTTTTCTTTCTCATCATCATGTTGTTTCTCTTCCACCTTTTTTTTCCTTTTTTTCCTTCCCCATTTTTCCCCCTTCTTTTAAAAGAAAAACCTTTCCAATGTGAAAACCCAGACTGAGATAACATAAAAGAAACACTTATCCGCCCTTTAGGGTTCGAAGGAATCCAACAAAGTAGCAGCACAACCATTGTTGCCTCTTCCAGCCAAAGGCAAGGTCATCACAACCGCCGACTCAAGGCCCTACCGACAGCCCTCGCGACCTCAGCATCATCGCTAGGTGTGGCCGAGGGCCCTTTCAACCTCAGCCCCGTCGCTAGAGGCAGTCGAGGGCATCTCTGCGACCAGCGAGGTTGTTGCAGAGTCGCCACAATTGCCCTAAGGCACTGCGTCGCTAGCATGGGGACGAGGGCATCACCGTTGTCGCTCACGCCGTCGACATCCACATCGTCATCCTCGTCCCCATTCCGTCCAACGTCGGCATCCTCAAACTCAGCTCCATCAAGTGCATCCTCAAGACCCCCGAGATGCTCCAAGCCATCCGCTCGCTCGTCAGCTTCGCCGCAAGGGAGAAGCGCTGGGAGGACCGCCTAAGGATCTTCAGGAAGGACCTAGATCTCAGGCGGAGCTCCGAGAGGGCCCCCATCTTTAAGGAGGACAGGCATTGGGACCCCCCTTCTGCTGGCGAGCACCCCACAGCCTTCTTGCTTTGGATTTTTCTTTTGCCATCATCTCCTCTCACAAAGAACTCCAATAGATAATGAAATAGAAATCTTAATAAGATAATAACCCAAGAACGACTTACTCTGATACTAAGTTGAAATCTAAAATAATACGAAAGCAATAATATCAAAGCATAAACAATCAAGAACACTTGGATTTACATGAAACCCCACTCACAAAGAGTAGGAAGAAAATCACAGAAGTGCCCCAATAGGACATGTATCTCTTTGTTTCTTCTCAAAAGAATAAGCAGAGGGTACACGCCTATTTATCGGCCACCACACGCAACATAAAGTTCCACTCCACTATTTGGGACTAAACCACTATACAATTCTCTCAACATATTCCCATGAGGGCCATGACCCATCAATTGGGCCTGACTAGAATCACTCTTGGGCCAGTCAACCAAGACCTAAATTTAACAGCTGAGCACTTAATTCTTGGTTTCACCTAAATTCATATACTGACTTCACAATTTAGCATAGAAGATCAAAAGATAAGCCTTAAAATTGCAATCGTGCATTAGAAGCCAACAAATTGGACATGGAAAACATCTTTTAACCTTTTCTCCGCTGCTTCCAAGTGTCAAGATCTGCAGGTATAAGCCCTTTCCCCATGATGGGCTCTAATATATCAGCAAGAACTCCCTGGTTAAAATGTAAGGAAGAATTGGTAAAGAACAAAATCCACATGGATGCTTAAGCAAGATGCAAAATTAACCTACAACCAATGCATTTATGTGATCATTAAAACCGAAAGGTGCTAAAATTGGAAAAGTTTGTACAAGTAGAACTGGCGAAACAGGAACCAGAGACCACTCCCTAGACTACATGGACAAAAAGGCAATACCCAGAATGTTCGAACCCAGGAAAAAAAATGAAATCCCCAACCCTTGAAACCCACGCCTAATTTCTTGAGCTAGCCATGTGCAACTATCCTTGAGTTATCAAAAGAATGATCCTAGAAAGCACAAAGTATTACTTTAATTACACGTTCCTTAATTTTAGAAAGAAGTCAAAACGTGAAAGTAAAACAATCTTGAAATCACCCAGATGATGCAAAACATGTCGGTGCCATACCTTGTCATAAGAAAATGCACTTTCACGAAGGATATGCCTTGCTACAATTGCATCTGATACAACTACAAATGATTTTGGTCCAAAAGCAAGTTTATATACCGGACCATGCTGCAAATTGATCACATGAAATTCTATGAGAAGAGACTATGAAGGAAAAAGGTAACCACTTATTCTGCAAATGAGAAGCTATATAAATTGTTGCGGTAAGACTGCAAAGCAATGTTCAAATTCCCTCCCTGGTTTCTAATAGCTGATGCCACAAGTAAGAATCGCAATTTTTCTTGGAAGTTTCAGAAAGGAATTCGCAAGGTATCAAAATATTAAAGGTTATATGTTACCTCTGACAAAATCGAAATATAACTGTGTTGCTCTCTGTGTACTCAAGTTGCTTATGAAAAGAAGCATTAAAATACATGTTACTATGTAAACAAGAAGCACTAAACAGTTGCAGGCAGAAAAATATCATTGTGCAGATTTTTTTTTTTTTTGACAAGAATAAAACTATCATTGTGCAGAAATTTCACCAACCTTCTGATAATATCCATTTTCTGAAAGATATTAAGGTGAGCTTGAGGCCTAAGATTCTTGGAAAACTGATAAAATCTATTTGTAGCACTCCATACTCAGTACTCATCATGAGAGCACAGTTTTATCAGTCTCAAACATCGTATGTGAGTCCCTTAACCTTTACAATAATGAATGTCCAGAAGTTTTTCTTTGACAACCCCAAGTTACAGTACCCAATAACAAGAAAGACAGAATCTTAGTATCACTATCTTGGTGCTTTAAAACTGCATCAAAATTAATCTTATCATACGGTATTATAATAGAATCCAGATCCCTTTGCAGCACCTAAGAGAAATGTATGAAACAAATCCAGTTTTCTGTTGGGATTTTGTTGGGACTTTCTAACTACAAAGGTGAATATTTACTCCGTAAACCCCCTTTTAGCACATACCAAAGTACAGACAGTGAAAAGGCCCAGTGGTTGTACTTTCCTTGATAAAGCTTAGTCCATGGCTCCAACAAAATCCCCCAGTATGATAATACAGACGCATATGCCAAAAGAGCTGACTTGGAGAAGCGTGATTCGTTATTAATAATAAGAAAGTCACCCTATAGTGACCAATACAAGGCTGATCCATTGAAAACAAATAACCTATTTATGGTTCCAAGTGCAATGGCACACTATCCTAAAACAAAACTTTCAACATTCTAGAAGAATTTAACCAGCTCTAGAAATGCTTGTGGAAACTGTCATGCAGTGAGAGGACAATGTTATGATAGAGACCTCTAGAAACCAATCATGGAGAGCAAAAAAAAGTGGCCGACCAAAGAGATCTGAAACAGCGCCTTCTGCAGTTGGCATTGATCCGAGTGCCCCACCACTTAACAAATTTGTGAGAAGGTTGCTTGCATTGTCAAGGAGGTTTCTCTCTGTCTTTGATTCTCCAGTACTGGTTAATTTGCAACTGAATTGAAATGTGTCAGTGCATAATGCTTCAAAGTAAGAATCAATTACAAAAAGCCAAGCTATACATCCTGTGAAGGAGAATAATCATTATAATAATCAAAAGAAATCCTAGGTCCTCTTTTATAGAGAAGAGTCCCAGGAAAATTACAAGAGTACCCCTCAAACATATAAAAAATAAATAGCACACCCTTTACTTTATAACCCAACACTCCCCCTAAAGTTGGGGCATAAATATCTCTGAGTCCCAACTTGCTACAAAAGAAGTCAAATCTCCTCTTCTTTAAGGGCTTGGCAAGAATATTTGCTAGCTAAAGCTCTGAAGAAACATATGGTGTATTGATATTGCCTTCAAGTACTACATTCTACACGAAGTGACAATCTACCTCAATATACTTGATCCTCTCATGGAAAATCGGATTGGAGACAATGTAGATAACAAACTTATTATCACAATACAAGAAAACTGGCATGTCAACATGCACCCCCAGATCCTAAAGGAAGCTTACCATCCACATAATCTCACAAGTTGCCTATGCCATGGCTTGGTACTTTGTCTCTACACTAGATCGAGCCACCATATTCTATTTCTTACTCCTCCAAGACATTAGATTGCCTCCAACATAGATAGTAAACCCAGATCCCACATAATTTGCATTTGAATACACTATGAATATCTAGGTTCCACTATCTCTATAGTACAACCTCTGACCAGGACTCCCCTTAAGGGACCTCAGAATGAGACAAACCCCATGCCAATGACTACAACATGGACTCTGCATGTGCTAGCTGGCCCTACTAACTGCAAAACTAATATCAGGTCGCATAATAGTCAAATACAACAGGTGCCCCACCAAACTACAGTATCTGGTAACATCCTCACAGAGTAGATCCTCCTCGTTAGAAGTGTAGGTGTACTGAGGCTCAACAAGAATGCCTGAATGCTTGGATTCAAGTAATCCAGCCTCCTCAAGAATCTATAGGATGTATTACCTCTAGGAGAGTAAGAGACCACATCCCTTTCTAACAACTTCAATCCCCACAAAGTAACAACGGTCCCCAAGATCCTTACCAACAAAGATAGTTTGCAGAAATACCTTCGTTTGATTAATCATATCCTCATCATTAACAATCAAGATCATGTCATCCACGTAGACTGCAAGAATAGCAACCCGATAAACATCACCACACATGGTCTTCCTGAAGAATATGGAATTATCTAAGGAAGATCACTGAAAACCAATTGTCTGAATCTCCGAGCTAAACCTACCAAACCATGCTCTTGGGCAGTGCTTCAAACCATAGAATGCCTTCCGCAAGCGACAAACATACTTCCCTTGAGTATGATACCTCGACGGTTGTCTCATATAAACTTCCTCAGCCAAGTCACCATACAAGAAGGCATTCATTATATCTGATTGATGTAACGGCCAACTCCAATTCACAGCAACTAAAATGATAATCCTGATGGATATGAGATAGGGGTCGCTAGTAAGAAGGTATCAAGATAATCTACTCCATACATCTGAGTAAACCCCTTTGGCAACCAATCTGGCCATATATATGTCCATTATTCTATCAGCTCTGTACTTGATAGCATAGACCCATCGGCAATCAATGATTGTGGCACCCTGGGGACATGGCACAAGATCCCACATCCCCCTGGCCTGGAGTGCCTGCATTTCCTCATCCATAGCTGCACACCACCTAGGGTCCTAGGATGCCTGCTCGAAATCCCTAGGAACAGTGGTAGTGGAAATGGTTGATGACCTCCATCTTTAGATGTGAAATACCTATATAGTGAGACATTAGGTGTAGTGTGCATGATCTTCTAGACGTCCTCACGGTCAATGGCTCATCATCTTCAGAATCAATCTCATTTGATGAGGAAATTGGAGAAGAAAGAGTACCGTCCTGTGATATGCCTGATGGAACCTATGGCCTCCTGTGATATGTCTACGTCTCCTGTAGGGCAGCCTCTATAGACGTTCCCTCATCTGAAAAATATGGCACCCTCCCAAAGAAGGTTACATCTACCATAGCAATATGCTTCCTATGGACTAGGTCGTAGCACCAGTACCCCTTCTGTGTCCTAGAGTATACTAGAAATACACTTCACGGCACGGGGAGGAAACTTGTCATGGTTACTGCGGAGAATGAAAAGAACCCCTTATCTTCCAAAGAAGTCCTAGCCCTATTTTTATAGAGAAGAGAACTGGGTGAATTACATAAGTACCCCTCAATAAATAAAACAATAAGTCCCATGTACACTGACAACTCAACACTCCCCCTCAAGTTGGGGCATATATGTCAATAAGACCCAACTTATCACTCAGGAAGTCGTGGCATTTTCTCTTCAGAGACTTGTTAAAAATATCAGCAATCTATAACTCAGAAGATATGTGAGGGGTACTTATCTTGCCCTCCAGAACAGCATCTTGTATAAAATGGCAGTCTACCTCAATATGCTTCATCCTCTCGTGAAAGACGGGATTAGACGCAATATATGTTTTTTTTGAAAAGCTAACAATAATATATGTTGCTGACTTGTTATCACAATAAAGTGGAACCAGGTTATCAACCAGTATCCCTAGATCTCGCAAAAAACCAACAATCCACATAATCTCGCATGCATCCTATGCCATAGATCTATATTCTGCCTCTGCACTAGAACGTACAACAACACTATGTTTCTTGCTTCACCAAGAAACCAGATTTCCTCCCAAATAAACAGCAAAACCTGACATAGATCTCCTATCATCTACTGATCCTGCATAGTCTGCATCAGAGTAAGCCACAAGGTCAAGGATGCCACTAGCCCTGTAATACAAACATTGTCCTTGGTTACCCTTTAAATATCTCAGGATGAGACATACATCATGCCAATGGCTGTGTCTGGGACTCTATATAAACTGGCTAGCATGACTGACCGCAAAGCTGATATCTAGATGAGTAATGGTCAGATATAACAACTGACCAATAATACTCCGATATTTGGTAACATCCTCAAATAAGGGATCTGACTGGTCCGTGGTATGGCTGGCTGGTGTTTCAACTGGTATCCCAGACGGCTTGGACCCAAGTAGTCTAGCCTCCTCTAGTATCTGTAAGGTATACTGCCTCTGTGATGACAACAAACCATCCTCATGACAAACAACCTCTATCCCCATAAAGTAACGAAGATCACCCAAGTCCTTGGTAACAAACATAGGGTGAAGGAAGGCTTTCGTCTCTACTATCCCATCCATATCATCACCTGTTAGGATCATGTCATCAACATAGACTGCTAAAAAGACAACTCTCTATGCTCCACCGCACTTAGTCCTAACAAATATGGAATGGTCAGTAGTAGATCACTAGAACCCAATCTTCTTGATCTCTGAATTGGGCCTCTCAAACCAGGCTTGAGGACTCTGCTTAAGACCATAGATGGCCTTCTGTAAGCAGCAAACCAACTCCCCCTCACTGTCATACCCTGGTGGCTGTCTCATGTAGACTTCATTAGCTAAATCACCATACAAGAATGCATTCTTTATATCTAACTGATGTAGAGGCCATCATCCCCACCATGGCAACTGACAAGATGATCCTAATGGAGGTGATACGGGCAAATGGTGAGAACGTCTCCAAGTAATCCACCACATAAGTCTAAGTGAATCCCTTGGCAACAAGTCGTGCCTTATATCACTCTACTGTCCCGTCGAACCTATATTTGATGGTGTACACCCATCTGCAGCCAACCACTGTTGCACCCTCAGGACATTGAACAAGATCCCAAGTCTTCCTACTCTGAAGAGCATGCATCGCCTCATCCATAGCAGCTTTCCATTTTGGATCATAAAAGGCCTTAACAAAATCTCTCGGAACAACCGCTGAGGTAATGGCTGAAATAAAGTGCCTGTCCTCCTACTGGAAATGAGATACAGTAGTGTAATGGGAAATAGGATGAAGTGTAGTGCCAAATCTCTTTAGCACAATCCCCTCCTCACTATCTGACTCACCTCCACCTGGTGGAGTAATGGATTGATCTGGTGCCTCATCGGTGATATCATCTGTCTGAGATCTCTGATATACTTGTGTATCCTGTATAGCCGCCTCTATAGTAGGGCACCTTCTCAGAGAAGGTTACATCAACAGTAACAATATATCGCCTTCGAACTAGATCATAGTACCTATAGCCCTTTTAGGTTCTAGAATACCGAAGAAAGACACACTTCGTAGCATGGGGAACAAATTTATCCCATATACCATAATTCTGAACAAAACAGACATCCAAAAACTCACAGAGGTAATGGAAAAATCCTATCACACTCAGGATATATAATCTGATATGGAATCTAAGCATGAAGCACCGAAGATGGCAACCTATTAATCAGATAGACTGCAGATAATATGGCATCTCCCCAAAATTGCTTAGGAACCTTCATATGAGACATCAAGGTCCTAGCAATGTCAAGCAAGTGGCGCAGCTTGCGCTCTGCAACTCCATTATGCTGGGAAGTGTGTGCACAAGATGTCTGGTGAATGATCCCCCTAGAACGAAATTCTTCCTACAAATCACTGCACATGAATTCTAATACATTCACTTCGGAAAGTCTGGACAATAGTACCATATTGTATCTGTATCTCTAATAAAAACTGTCGAATAATAGTAGAAATCTCACTCCTGGCCTTCATCAAGAACACCCAAGTTAGTCGGCTGCTATCATCAATCATAACAGCAAAGTATCGGTGTCCACCAGTAGTAGCAACTCTAGAAGGCCCCCATACGTCGCAGTGCACTAGAGAAAAAGGGTCGGAGCTAACACCAGCCTCTCTCCCTGGATAGCTGCCCCTATAATGCTTCCCTATCTGACAATCCTCACACTCCAGGACCAAGGAATCAAGTAACTGCGGATACATCTGACGCATCTTCTTCATAGATGGATGCCCAAGTCTCCATTGCCAGAGTAACGAATCACGGGAAATAGACACTGCTTCAGCAAATAGAGTAGGCGTGTCTAAATAATAGAGTCCATCTCTTTCTATTCCACCAATAATATCACTCGTGACTTGATCTTGGAAGTAACAATGCCTCTCATCAAAGATAACATGGCACCCAAGATCTCTATAAATTTTATTGACTAATAAAAGGTTCATGGGAAACTCAGGAGCATAATATACATGTTCTATCTTCATCTTGGATGTAGCATCCACACTTCCAACAGCAGTGACACGAGAAGTTGCTCCATCGGCTACCCATATATCCTGAATTCCATGTGTAAGCATCGGATTTTTCAAGTGATCTTTGTCTCCAGTAAGGTGAACGAAGGCACCAGAATCAATCACCCAAGCATTGGTCCTCTGTGTCCTTACTCCAACCTTGTGGGCTGTAAATGCAAGCCTTGTTAAATATGAACTTGATCTCCTTATATCATTTCTCAATACCAGCAAGAGAGCTCATGGACATTAATGGGAGGCGTGAGAGGACTCATCACGCACTTAAAACAAGCAAGACAACTTCCAACACTTCGCACAACATCAACCACTTTGATGCTACCCTTTGCACTGAAGTCAGCTTCGCCACAACCTTGCAAGCCGCAACAGGCGATGCTGCTACCCCACACGAGACTCCACATGCCGCTGTAGACCCTTCCACCACTGCTAACCCTTCTAATGCTCTGCGCATCACCGCAGTCGATGTCGCAAGAGCTTAGGAGGCCACCGCAGGTGGTGCTACTACCCTGTACGACTCTCCTCTTGCTGCAGGTGGTGCTACCAAGGTGATGCACATCGCCACAGTCGACACTAACTCCATTGCTGATGCTGCTAAGGTTTTGCAGGCCACAAGAGGCGACGCTGCTGCCCCGCACTTCACTCCCAGCACTACCGCAACCAGTTGTAGGGGTTATCGCGCCGCCGCATGTGACGCCATCGCTCCCAGCGCCACCCCAACATGATCTACCACTCGCCATTGTACCATCCACAATGATGGTATCATCGAAGTTCTCCATAGGGTCACCTTAGGGTGGTGATCTAAGGAAGAACATGTTTTGGTGGATTTTTGGTGAGATATCGAGGCACCGACCAAAGACCGCTACTCTAATATTATGTGAAGAATGAAAAGAACCTCTTCTCTTCCAAAGAAGCCCTAGCCTTCTTTTTATAGAGAAGATAATCGGGAAAATTACATAAATACCCCTCAATAAATAAAACAATAAATGCCATGTACCCTGACAACTCAACAGTTACCATAGGACTGAACAAAACATGTGCACCCAAAGATTCGCTATGGTAGAGCAAAAGGCCAATCATAATCTAGGGAGATGACCTAGTATGGAATATGTCCCTTGAGCATAAACGAGAGTACCCGATTGATCAAGTATGTTGCAGTAAATACATCTCCCCAAAATTGCTTAGAAACCTTCATATGACACATCAAGGTCCGAGCAATATCTAGGAGATGTCTCAACTTGCACTCTGCCACACCATTCTGCTGAGACGTACGAGCATAAGATGTCAGATGAATGATCCCATAAGTGCTAAAGAACTCCTGCAAATCCTTCTACATGAACTCCAAGGCATTAGCACTACGAAAGGTCCTAACTGTAGTAGCATACTGAGTCTGCACCTCTAAGACAACTCCGTGCAATCTGTGAAATCGCCAAGCATGCCTTCATCAAGAACACCCAAGTAAGGCGACTATGAACATCTACAAACACCACATGGTATCTATCCTCCTATAGTCACTACTCTAGATGACCCCCATACATCACAATGCACAAGCATAAATGGGATAGCACTCACCTCATTATTTCGTCATGGAAAATTGCTCCTACCATGTTTCCCAAGATGAAAATTTCTGTACCCTAGCATCAGGGATTCCAGCAACTCAAGATACATCCACCACATCTTCTTAACTAACGGATGTCAAAGCCCCTTGTGCCACAGCCAGGGATCATTGGCAATAGATACTACTCCGGCAAACAGAGTAGGTGTGTCGAGATAGTATAGGCCATCTCTCTCCATGCCTCCACCAATGATCTTTCCCGTTTGGCTGTCTTGACATCAATGCTCCTCATTAAATATTACCCTTCATCCAAAATCCTTGCAGATACATCTCACTAACAACAAGTTCATCGATAATTCTGGAGTCCAATGAACATCCTCGATTGGCAAACTAGAGGACGCACAAACATCCACAACTATAGTGACTGCAGATGTAGCCTCATCGGGCACTCTCACATCCCTAATCCCATGCAGGGGCATGGGATTCACTAAACACTCCCTACTCCCTGTAAGATGAATGAAAGCTCCAGAATCAATCACCCATGCACCTTCAGTCTTCTTCTCCAAGTCTCCTTGGGCTGCACACGCTAACCCTTGTAGATCTATAATCAACCCTTCTCTTAGGCCATCCACACGCTTCCTGCATGAGAGAAGACTCACCATGCTGAAAGGAGGAAACTTCATCAAAGGCAAGAGAAGGCTCATTGCCAACCATACTAGGCTTGAGAAGAGACTTATCATGTGAACCAAGACGCCAACCACAAGGAATTCCAGGCAATCACCGACCTCCCAAGCCACCGACGACCACCCAGCAACCCAACGACGACGCTGGAGATGCCTGATCAGCTGCTAGCGGCACTGCCAGTGCTGCCAACTCTCCCATCGATGACGACAGCATTGTAGTGGACTTCCACGACATCACTGTTGCTACCAAGCTCCATCTTTCCCATTGAATTACCCTCATATCGATGATTCAATCATCTTTTTGGGTGGATATTTGGTGGGATATCAAAGTACTAGCCTAGGATCGCTACTCTAATACCATGTGAAGAAGAATAATCATCATAATAATCAAAAGAAACCCTAGGTCCTCTTTTATAGAGAAGAGGCCTAGGCAAATTACAACAGTACCCCTCAAACATATGAAAGATAAATAACACCCCCTTTACTTTATAACTCAACATATACCATCATATATGATTAATCAACAAATGCCAATAAGAACCATTGTACACAGAGGAAAGAAATAAGGCCCTTGACTAAGAAAGGAAGAAGGGAATTAGTTTGTGTAGCTTTTTTCCAGCATAGTAAATCTATCTCACATCCATTGAGGGGAAAAATATCCATCTTACTAGGAACACAAAATGATTTTACTAATGAACAGATCATGGCCTAAAGAGTTGTTAACTTCTTGTTTCCAGATAGTTAAATGGCCATCATTAGTTGCAATTCTATCATGAATTCCAGTCAGGCCTAAATATTCCAACTGAAAGCCAATTTATATTGTTTCATTGTTTATGCTTTAATAAAACCTACTTTTCTTTCTTTAGGACAGTTTTTGCGATTGGTTCAAACCTCCTTTTGCAAAGTATGGTTAAGAATTCAAATGCAAAAAGCCCTCTTGGGAATCAAGGGCCCAAGTATCTAATACCTTGTCAATCCCCATCAGCTAACTCAATGGTTTGAGAAGTACTTGTCAGCCTCCGCCAATCAAGGTAGCCTTACTAGCCTTTTAAAGGTCACACCTTTGAAGGTAAGGGCTTAAGTCTTCGAAGCCTCCTTAGCTTGCCCGACATGCCAGCTCGCTCAACTATTATGAGCAACCAATTGACCCCATTGGTAAAGACTTAGGAGGATATACCTGGTGGTCCAACAACAATGTTAGCTTGAGAGTCATTTCACCAATAACTCTGGCACTTGTAAATTTTTCTCCATGCTTGAGCTCTCCACAATGCTCTCATTGCAATCACTAATGTATTTATTTGTTGTCCATGCTCTCTGCTTTACCAACCATATCCTTTTTGTATGCTATGTACATATTTATCGCTCACGTCATCTCTACACCATCATATAAAGGATAACTCTTTTTCATTCTAAAGAAAGAATGGAAAGAGCAAATATTTCTCCTTTTCCACAATTGCTCAAAAGGACTAGGCATTTCTAAATTGTCAGAGGCACAATTATGCTTCTAGTCAGCATCTGCACATAGTAACAAAAGGCTTCGATGGTGGCCTCAATACATTTGAACAAATCTTGAGACCCAAGCTTTAAGCTCAATCCTTGGACCAAAATATATGTAATGCCTTTTCCTACTTGTGTGTATAGGACATGGGCACCGAAGATCCTATCACATTCCACTCCAACTTCACCCAGTCCAACCCATTCCATAAGCGAGATAAACCAAAAAGATTGAGCAACATACACTTCTCACAATGCATTTAGAGGCTAGAGCAATTCCAATATGTACAATTTCTCTTGGTGAAACCTGAGAAAAACCTCAGATCTCCCACTTGACTACCTTTCACCACTCTACTGTACTCATTACTATGGTCCTCCTCTTAACCTAACCCATGGAGGGGCCAGGTAGGAACCATCACATGTTTACAAGATAATTTGCTCTTAGCATTAGGCACTTTCCCACCTCATCTCCTACTAGTTCTAAGGCTGCCTTAATCTAAACTGCAAAGCACATGCATCTCACCCACATTAGGTTCTTGTTAAGATTTGGTGAAGTGCAGCGGAGATTGGATTCACCCTACATGCGTGGGAGGCGAGATTGGCATGGAGGAGAAGGCAACCGGTGGAAGGTGTTGTGGCGCTATTAGTGTTCACATGAACAGTAACTTTGCTGTTTTTGTGGAATAGAAGGGAGAGTTGGCATGAGAAATAGTGAAGGGGAGAAGGAGAGGAAAATTTTGTTGTATTGCACTAGAATAAAATTGATACTTTCTCTCAAAAGAAAAGGAAATGATGGCTCTCTACTTAAAAGAGACCATCTACAACTCACACCCACCTTGACTCCTAAAACAATCATATTACAATCCCAAAAAATCCTAATCCTATATTCAGAATCCTAATTAACTAAAAATAGAAATTGCATAACAAAAATGCCACATATGGCTAAAACATTTTTGGCTTGCAAGCCACCTAACTCATGGTCACATTGGCCCACTCTATTGATGCCACAACTGCCACGTGGTTGATGTGCCATGTGGCACCTTATTATTAAAAAATCTCCACACTCCCCCCAAGTCGAATTTCAGAGAGGGTGAAGATTTGCATGAACCCCCTTTTTTATGATTGATAAAGCAATAGAAAAGTGTGCAATCCCAAGCTTTATGGTGACGCTTTTTTTCTAGGAAAATCTCCTTTTTTCGGAGGAGAATAAAAAACCAAATAAAAGGATCCCATCGGTGAAATACATCGACCGCGATAGATTGTTCAATGAAGAACCGCTTTTCCTTTGAATATTTCTCCTCCTCCCACTTCTTTGTATGGGCCCCTTCTTGTGCCTTCGATGCCTTTTCAGAAAATATATGTAGTTTCCTTGAGCCTCTGTGTCCACCATTGTTGTCTTCAAATCTGAGGTGGTCTCTACACCCATACTATTACACCCTCACAGAGCCCACGTAAGGCATTAGGTTCTCTTGAGACGCTTAAGGGGTAGCTTTGACGGTGTCATTGCTCCTACACCCCAAGAGCCCATAGAGACACTTAGGATCTCCGGGTCCGTATAAGACCACCCTATCATAATGGACTTGGCGCGATGCTTCAACTCCAAGGAAACTCCACGTGTTCCACACACACAAAGGTAACTCCCCATGATCTTTCATGAATCTCTCTTCCTCTTCTCTCCTCCACACGTGGGATCAAGGGGCTCGAATGACCCATTCTGATACCATATTAAGATATGGTGAAGCGCAACGGAGATTGGATTCACCCTACATGCATGGGAGACGAGATTGGCATGGAGAAGGCCGCCAGTGGAAGGCACTGTGGGCATTGTTACTGTTCACATGAATAGTTACGGTACTATTTTTGTGGAATAAAAGGGAGAGTTAGCGTGAGAAATAGAGAAGGGGAGAAGGAGAAAAAAAAATCTTGTTGCATTACACTAGAATAAAATTGATACTTTCTCCCAAGAGGAAAAGGAAATGATGGCTCTTTATTTAAAGAGAGACCATCTACAACTTAGGCCCACCTTGACTCCTAATAAAGTGGGACTGTATTCCCAAAAACTCATAATCCTATATTTAGAATCCTAATTAACTAAAAATAGAAATTGCATAACAAAAATGCCACAGATGGCTTGCCTTGCAAGCTACGTAACTCATTGTCATATTGGCCGACTCTATTGATACCACGACTGCCACGTGGTTGATGTGCCACATGACACCTTATTATTAAAAAACCTCCACACTCCCCCAAGTCGAACTTCGAAGAGGGTGAAGACTTACATAAACCCCTTTTTCATGATTGATGAAGAGGTAGAAAGGTGTATGATCCCAAGCTTTATGATGGACACCCTTTCTCTAAGAAAATCTCCCTTTTTAGAGGAGAATAAAAAACCGGCTAAGAGGATCCCATCGGTGAAATACATTGATCGTGATAGATTGTTCAATGAAAAACCACTCTTCCTTTGAATATTTCTCCTTCTCCCACTTCTCTGTATTAGCCCCTTCTTGTGCCTCTAGTGCCTGTTCAAAAAATATATGTAATTTATCTTCAGTCCCCACGTCTACCATTGTTATCTTCAAATCTGAGGTGGTCTCTATGCCCATACTACTATGCCCTCACAAAGCCTGTGTAAGGCATTGGGTTCTCTTAAGGTGTGTGAGGGGTAGCTCTCTGATGGTTTCGTTACTCCTACTCCCCAAGAGCCCATAAAGATGCTTGGGATCTCTAGGTGCATATAAGGTCACCCTATCGTAATAGAGTTGGCGCAGTACTTCAACTCCAAGGCAACTCCACGTGTTCCACACACACAGAGGTAACTCCACATGATTTTACATAGATCTCTCTTTCTCTTCTATCCTCCACACGTGGGATCAATGGGTCCAAATGACCCGCTCTTTTTTTTTTTTTTGAAAAGCCAAAGGGTGGTTATCGAAATGATAACCACCCAAAATCATTCCATTCCAAAAAATCAAATAACATCAAATATTGCAAAATAGATCTCCAGAACACCACTTGGGAGGAAATCGAAGAAACAAAATTCTCAACATAAAGCCTCTCTCTTGTGAAAAGCACCCCATTCCTCCCCAACCAAACACCCCACAGGACCGCCAGAACCTCGGCACTATCCTTCTTGGATCTAAAAGTGATCTCTCTATCACAGGCATTACCTCTGCGAAACGAGGACCAAAAGGCAACCGCATCCAGATGGGCGATCCAGTCGATCCCCATTCTTCACCAAACCTGTATCATAAATTGACATTGGAAGAAGAGGTGTTGGATGTCCTTATCGGCTCCGCTACAAAGAGGACAAGTCAAGTCATCCGTCTGGCTCCATCTCGCTCTCCATCGCTTCAACATAATTCTCTCCCTTCTCACCAACCAGGCGAAGATTTTCACCTTCAAAGGGCACTTCGCCATCCAAAGCAATCTGCAGTCCCACAAGAAATCGACGTCCGAGCTAACTGTGTCACTCCCCAATCTGCGAAAGACCTTTGCCACCGAAAAATCTCCTTCCTCACAGGAGAAAGCATCATAACCATCCTCTGGTGCCCAACCTTCCAACTCCTGTAACAATCGTTGGAGCTCCTTACACCTCTGGTCTGAGAGCCCCCCCCCCCCCGAAAAGCTGGACACCAAGCTCCATCCCAACAACTTCCCACCGTGGCCGACTGGTCCACAACACTCCCAAAAAGGCAGGGGAACCTATCGCCAAGGGTATAGCCACCCTACCAATCATCCTGCCAAAAACGAAAAACATCCCCCTCCCCCAATGTAGGGGAGAAGAAATCACGCACCTTCCATGCCACTGTCACTAAGCCCCAGAGAAAGTGGGAGGCTCATGGAGGGGAAACCAAAGGCCCCCACGACAAGAAAGGGTTGTAACATCAACACATAACACCGTCAAAAAGTCCCTGCTCCTGCCCCATCTACCTGGCAATCCACTTCGTGAGGAGGCTGATGTTTACCTTGCCCACATCCCTAACCCCAAACCCCCTTCATGAATCGGTCTACACACCTCTTCCCAGACCACCAACCTCGCCCCCTGCCTGTCGACCCAACATTAGCCTAGAAGAAATCCCTCATCAATCCCGAGATCTTCTCAATCTGACGCGATAATCTAAAGACCAAGAGGAAATACGACGATACAAATGCCAGAACTACCTTCACCAGGGTCAGTCTTCCACCTCTAGATAGGAGTCTAGAAGACCACCCTACCAACCTCCCCTCCATCCTCTTCAGTAGAAGAAACCAATCCTGCACCCCGAGACGCCGATCTGATAAAGTCCCAGATACGCCAACAGCAAGGAGCCCATCTCTATCCCCAAAGCATCGCCCACCCTATCTACCTCTGCGACCAACAAGTTAAATGGGACAAAAGTTGACTACTGATAATTTATCTGCAACCCTGACACCTGGCCAAAAAGCTCCAAAAGGATTCTCATCCTTCTGGCCTCCAGATCTGTACCCTTGACCAAAGATAGTGTATCATCAGCATACTGCAGGACCGTTGTCTCCCTGTCTTCATCAACCATAAAGCCTCTGATCAGACCCCAAGCACAGGCCCTATGAGCTACTCGCACTAGAGCATCCGCCGCAAGTACAAACAGCATAGGTGCTAGAGGGCAACCATGCCTGACCCCCCTCCTAGGTTGTATCCATCGTCCTGCCGAGTTCCCATTGATCAGGACTGAAAAGGATGTCATCGTCACACACCTCTTCATCAAATCAATCCAAACCGCAAGAAAACCTCTCCTCAATAAGGAAGCCCACAAAAAATCACACTGTACTGAGTCGTACGCCTTACTGAAGTCAACCTTCCACAAACAGGCTTGCTTCTTCTCCCTCCTCCAAGTGGCCAACGCCTCCAATGCAACCATAAAACCATCCAAGATTCCTCTCCCTGGAATAAAGGTTGTCTATACTGGGGAAATCAGGTCTCTAAGAAGATCCCTGAGCCTGTTGGCCAAGACCTTAGCAACAATAAGGTAAACAGCATTTGACAACGCAATCGGCCTAAAATCTTGGATAGCTTCCGCCCCTTCCTTCTTAGGCAACAAAAACAAGTAATATCTATTCAGTTTATCGAAATCTCTATTCCCAACCGCGAACTCCTCCATCATCAGCATCACATCCACCCCCACCAGGGGCCAAAATTCCCTGGAAAAGAAGACAGGGAAACTATCTGGGCCAGGACACCCTTCCGCATTCAAACTCTAAATCGTCTGTCTCACCTCATCCTCTGAGAAGCCAACAGTGAGTCACTCCACCTGAGTCTCCGTGACACTATACATTCTCCCCTCTCCACTTCCAGCACCCCCTAACACGCCTCCCAGTGAAGTCTCTAAAGTAATCTGCCACTGCTTGACCCATCTCCTCCCTACCTAAGAAGGTCTCCCATGTATCAACATCTTCTCTATCCAATTTCTCCTCCTCCTGGCAGAAGCCATTTGGCGGAAAAACCTGGTATTAAAGTCGCCTTCCTTCAACCATCTTTGTCTCGACTTCGTCTTCCACTCCACCTCTGCCTTCTTGTCCTCCTACACCACCCGTGTCATTCTCACCCTGATCTCCCTATCCTCCAACGAGATAGGGGTTTGATCCTCCTACCTGTCAATCCTGGTAATCTCTGTCAAAGCTTCCTCCTTCCTACCCCTCCTAGACACCTTGATCTCTCTCCTGTACACCCTCAAGTGGTCTCGTAGTGTACTCAATTTCTTCGCCTGACGACACGCTGCCGACCCCTCCACCCTATGGACTTTCATTTCTCCTCCACCATACTCCTAAATCCCTCCTCCATCAGCCAGGATCTGTCAAATTTGAAGTAAGTGCCAAACTGTATCCCCACATTTGGCCTCCAGATAAGTGGCGTATGGTCCAAGAAAGGTCTCTCCAAATGGATGACTCTCAAGTGGATGACCTGCTCTAATACCATGTTAAAATTTGGTGATGCGCAGTGGAGATGGGATTCACCCTACATGCATGGGAGGCAAGATTGGCTTGGAGAAGGCCACCAACGGAAGGCATTGTGGGCCTTGTTACAACTCATGTTACTATTCACATGAACAGTAGCATGAGAAGTAACTTTACTACTTTTGTGAAATAGAAGGGAGAGTTGGCGTGAGAAACAGAGAAGGGGAGGAGAGGAAAATTTAGTTGCATTGCACTAGAATAAAATTGATGCTTTCTCTTAAAAAGAAAAGGAAATGATGGCTCTCTATTTAAAGAGAGGCCATCTACAAATCACGCCCACCTTGCCTGCTAAACCAAAGGGATTGCAATCCCAAAAACTCCTAATCCTATATTTAGAATCCTAATTAACTAAAAATAGAAATTACATGATAAAAATGCCACATATGGCTAAAACTTTGTTGGCTTGGAACCCACCTAACTCATGGTCACATTGGCCAACTCTACTAATGCCACAATTGTCATGTGGCTGATGTGACATGTGACACATTATTAAAAAATCTCCACACTTCCCCCAAGTCGAACTTCGAAGAGGGTGAATACTTGCATGAACCCCATTTTTATGATTGATGAAGCGGTAGAAAGGTGTGTGATCCCAAGCTTTATGATGGACGCCTTTTCTCTAGGCAAATCTCCTTTTAGAGGACAATAAAAAATCGGCTAAGAGGATCCCCTCTGTAAAATACATCGACCACGATAGATTGTTCAATGAAGAATCGCTTTTCCTTTGAATAATTCTCCTTCTCCCACTTCTTTGTATTAGCCCCTTCTTGCGCCTTTAGTGCCTTTTTAGAAAATATATGTAGTTTGTTTTGAGTTTCTACATCCGCCATTGTTGTCTTCAAATCTGAGGTGGTCTCTGTGCCCATACTACAACATGCTCACAGAGCCCACATAAGGTGTTAGGTTCTCTTGAGGTGCGTGAGGGGTAGCTCTGATGGTGTCGTTGCTCCTGCACCCTAAGAGCCTATAGAGACACTTGGGATCTCTAGGTGCGTATAAGGTCACCATGTCGTAATAGAATTGGCGCAACACTTCAACTCCAAGGCAACTCCACGCGTTCCACGCACACAGAGGTAACTCCACGTGATCTTACATGGACCTCTCTTTCTCTTCTCTTCTCCAAGCATGGGATCAATGGACCCAGATGACTCGCTCTAATATCATGTTAAGATTTAGTCAAGCGCAACGGAGATTGGATTCGCCCTACATACGTGGGAAGCAAGACTAGCATGGAGGAGAAGGCCATCGATGGAAGGCGCTATGGGCATTGTTACTATTCACATGAACAATAGCTTTACTGCTTTTGTGGAATAGAAGGGAGAGTTGGCGTGAGAAATAGAGAAGGGGAGGAGAGGTAAATCTTGTTGTATTGCACTATAATAAAATTGATACTTTTTCTCAAAAAGAAAAGGAAACGATGTCTCTATTTAAAGAGAGACCATTAACAACTTACGCCCAACTTAACTCCTAAAACAATGGGATTGCATTCCCAAAAACTCTTAATCCTATATTTAGAATCCTAATTAACTAAAAATAGAAATTGCATAATAAAAATGCCACATATAGCTAAAACTTTCTTGACTTGCAAGCCACCTAACCTAACTCATGGTCACATTGGCCAACTCTACTAACGCCACAACTGACACATGGCTGATATGCTACGTGACACCTTATTATTAAAAAAATCCCCACACTCCCCCTAAGTCGAATTTCGAAGAGGGTGAAGACTTGCATGAACCCGCTTTTTATGATTGATGAAGCGGTGGAAAGGTGCGCGATTCTAAGCTTTATAATGGATGCATTTTCTCCGGGAAAATCTCCCTTTTTGGAGGAAAATAAATAATTGACTAAGAGGATCCCATCGATGAAATACATTGACCACAATAGATTGTTCAATGAAGAACTGCTTTTCCTTTGAATATTTCTCCTTCTCCCAATTCTTCGTATTAGCCCATTCCTGTGCCTCTAGTGCCTTTTTAGAAAATATATGTAGTTTATATTGAGTGTCTACATCCGCCATTGTTGTCTTCAAATCTAAGGTGGTCTCTGTGCCCACACTAACGCCCTTATAAAGCCTGCATAAAGCGTTAGGTTCTCTTAAGGTGCATGAGGGGTAGCTCTAATGGTGTCGTTGTTCCTATGCCCCAAGAGCCCGTAGAGACACCTGGGATCTGTGGGTACGTATAAGATCATCCTGTCCTAGTAGAGTTGGCACAACGCTTCAACTCTAAAGCAACTCCATGTGTTCCACGCACACAGAGGTAACTCCACATGCTCTTGCATGGATCTCTCTTTCTCTTCTCTCCTCCACGCATGGTATCAAGGAGCTGGAATGACCCACTCTAATACCATGTTAAGATTTGGTGAAGCACAGCAGAGATTGGATTCACCCTACACACATGGGAGGCAAATTGGCATGGAGAAGGCCACCAGTGGAACGTGTTGTGGGCACTATTACTATTCACGTTACTATTCACATGAACAGTAGCATGAACAGTAACTTTACTATTTTTGTGGAATAGAACAGAGAGTTGGCGTGAGAAATAGAGAAGGGGAGAAGGAGAGTAAAATCTTGTTGTATTGCACTAGAATAAAATGATACTTTCTCTCAAAAAGAAAAGGAAATGATGATACCTTTTTAAAGAGAGACATCTGCAATGCATGCCCACCTTGACTCCTAAAACAATGTGATTGCAATCCCAAAAACTCCTAATCCTATATTTAGAATCCTAATTAACTAAAAATAGAAATTGCATAACAAAAATGCCACATATAGCTAAAACTTTCTTGGCTTGCAACCCACCTAACTCATGGTCACATTGGCCGACTCTACTAACGCCACAACTGCTGATGTGCTACGTGACACCTTATTATTAAAAAATCTCCACTATTCTAAATGTCAATTGCGGCATCATTTCAACCATTTTAGAATGTTCATTTTGAAGTCACACAAGAGGCACACCACGAAAATGCCAAAAAATTCAACAACTTAAACACCCGAAAATAGGCATTTCAGAGGAATGCCAAAGGAATTCTGTTCAAATGATTTTAATTGTATCAAAATGATGCAATTATGTTATCAACACTTAACAAATATTTAAACATTAAATCATGGGATCTAGCAATCCAACTCTATAAAACATAAAAATCTTATAATCATAGATCTAGTAATATGTAAATTGAGTGATCTTACATAAACCCATGGATCTACCAATACAATCCTTAAAACCCATAATAGAATCACTTGATCGTAGCAACAACTTGTTTTTGGTCCTAGAGAAGCTAAAATACCTTAAAGGTCTAGGAAATGGAGAAAGAAAACCTCACAACGGCCCTTTCCAATCCAACAAACACACAACAGTGATAATGGATTTCTTTCAAAAAAAACAGTAACAATGCATCAAAATAGGCTACTATGCCACTTATTGTCAACCTCAAAATGTAGAATAGTGCAAACATTTTACAAAAGCCAACTGGTTTCATGAAAATTCTGGGCACACTATTGAAATTCAGCTAAATATCATCGACACTCCTGTATTTCTATGCCATTGGCATTAAAATGTTCTCACATCTAAAAAAGGGCACTTCGCTAGAATTTCACCATCATATAGAATGCCACACTCATGTTCAAGAATATATTGCCTCTTCATGGGATCCAGAACATATCCTAACAAAATTACCAATAAATTCCTAACCAATAGGCCAAGTAGAGAATCCACGGCATAGAACATAATTCCATTAACACTAAGGAAGATGCCATTCCTAGCCCGCAAGGCATATGCACCTCTATGTGACGTAGATGCTATGTCACATCAGGTGAACTACCCTAGAAGAAACGCATATGAATGTGGCCTCCATTGGAGAACATAATGTTTCATTCCCATATCCTTGCATTGCTTTTTAGACCATGTACATTTGCATTAACATGAAAGGCCAATGTTTGTCCTTTCCTTGAGTTTGCAATTCAATATGAACCCCCTCTACCATTTTTGCAGTTACAAACGCTAGTTTTTATCTATTTAACTTGGTTATAAGTACGACCTATACAATCGGAACCTTAATTGGAGTAGACCGTAGGCACATTGGTCTCAACTAAGACAAGTAAAATGTCTTCTCATCATATCACTGAACAGGAAATGATTAAACTAAAAGACGTGGTTCTTTGAAGTTGTCCTAAACTCGAATGCAAAGAATAAAGGCATATATAAGTAGCTTTACCAAGCAATAACAACTGATACGTTACACTGAATCCAGTTCTGGCTTTCCACTCATCTCCACACACTAAAATCAGAAATATTGCAAGAAATGGCTATCTCGATGTAAATTACACGTTTTAAGACGAGAAACAAGAGTCCATGCTCTCCATCTGTGCACAGCATGCCCTCTTGAGAAAAACCGCAACTTTCCAGGTAAAAACTAAGAGAAACCAAATCTTACGGTAGCCCGATACAAAAAGAAAAAAAAAAATTCATCAAGAACGACATGCCAACTTCTCACATGGGCGAAACCAAAGATAACCCAATTGGGTCCATACCCCAAAGAGTAAGAAGGAGAGGAGAAGCACCTGATACGAGCCCTCTTGTTACGGGGCAGCGGACTTCGGACGAAGCAGCGGCCGCTCTCTGTGGCGGTGGGGAGCTGCAGAATAGAAGCCACAGCGGCGGCCATAGCGAGGGGAGAAAAGGGAAGGATGGAGTTGGGCGTTGTTGGTGGTGCTCCGAAGAAGAAGAGGGAACTTCTGCTACTGGTAACGATACTACAGGTGTTCGTATGCGTGTGAATGTGTCGGTAAGGCCATCCGTCGTCGCTAACAGTGGGACCTTTGCCTATCCTGTAGCACAATCGGGAAGGGAAAACCGATTATTTACCGATAACATTCTACGTATCTGTCTATTAACTAAAAGAAGGGGCAAGCCACCTCCTCTACAAATCACATCTCTATTTTATTTGACTCTATCTTATACGATATATATCTATATTTATATTTATATAATTGACAAAAAAAATTAAATTAGTTATTTTTACTTTTTAATTGATCACAGAAAAATTACATAAAAATTTAGATTATTTTTTATGCAAATAAAGTATAAAATTTATAGAATTTTTTAAACATATACTATAGAATGTAAAATTTGTTGAGATTTTATTTTATTACAAGATAAATATTTTTGTTTTAAAAAAAATGAGGTGATTTTTCTAAAGTCGGAAAGTAAACAAATATATTTTACAACGCGTTTGTATGGATGAGAGTAGTGGTTTCAACCAGTGTATTTTTTGTTTCCATCAGTGAAAATTACTTTTCATTGATGAAAAATCACTTTTCATAAATGAAAAATCACGTTCCAAGTGAAAATTCATTTTTTATCGGTGAAATGTCAAAACACACTGGTGTATTTTGATTTTCAACCGATGTATTTTGATTTTCAACCGGTTGAAAACTATTTCCAACCAGTGTATTTTGGTATGCCTGATTTTCAACCGGTTAATTCTCATTTTCAACCGGTTAATTCTTGAACACACATTGCAAAATACCTTGCAACATGCATTTCCTTACTCGTGTCCATAAAATAACATGGCAAATTGAAGGAAATATAGCTTTCACACATGCACATCTCCGAATAAGATAATGTTGAGAGTTGAACAATGGATCTTTGCCTTAATAGTTAAAGTGATAATGGTTTGGACACATCTTAATAGGCTATAGTGCAAATAACTTAAGTAGAGAGATAAAAATATTAGGTCTACCATATTTTATAAAGATTCTTCAGTATAATTTTATCTAAGATGTAACAAAAAAAAGATATTACAATTATTTTCATCACAATAATTATCGCTTTTAATTTATATAAACTAAAAGATTGTATATATTAACTCATCACCCCACATGTCCCCATCCCTCACCGATATGTATCTCCCGCCCCCTAACCCCCACCTCACACACAGACACACCATACACGCATACTGAATGAAAGAACCAATGAAGGAAATCCATAAAATAAAACATCAACAATACGAGAAAAATAAACTGAGTCCTACATGACTGCACGCATTCTCCCTTACCTCCTCTCCGAAACAAAGTAAACACCCAATCATAATCATCCTAAACAAAAGAACAAAAAGAAAAATCCACCCATCGCAACTTTAATTAAAGTCTAAGCACCACTAGTATAAAAAGTATTGTTCACTACAGAAATTTTCGACCATTCAAGTAACGGTCGACAATAATGTTATTCTCGCTGTTTTAATAGGAACGATTGCCAAAAGTCCGATCATTAGCTTTGTCATCTGCAAAACAGTCGATGACGATGAGACTATTCTCGATTGTTATAAAAGGTCAAGAATAAAAATTTATTCGACTGTTATTATATAAACGGTCGAGGATAAATGAAATCCTCGACTGTGCAATATATAACAATCGAAAAAGTGAAGTATAAATAAGACGTCTGGTTGACACCATTTTCGACCGTTTCTAATAGTCGACAATAATAATATAATCGATCGTTTCCATATCAACAGTCGACGATAATGTTTTCATAACCCTCCATCGCGAGCGGGCAAATTTTCAAAATCTTTCGTCGACCGTTCCACCTTAACAGTCGAAAAAGGAGTTATTTCCAACCATTATTAACGGTCGGTAATAAGCGTATCATCGACCATTAATATTCTCGACCGTTCACAAACGAATAACAATAGAAACATTCTTGACCGTTATTGATAAACGGTTGAGAATATGATCTTAGTCAACCGCCTAAATACCGATCGATGTAAATATTTTCGTCGACCATTTATTTAGAAAGGTCGAAAAAAGCTTTCTCGACCGTTGAAAACAGATGAGAGAAATAACCAAATGTCGAGTGACGGTCCGTCTTTTTCCTAACAGTATTGTTCTAAAACAGTCAAGAAAACCTAATAGCGACAATACATTCCTCGACCCTTTTTCTCGACGGTTATTTAAACATTGCCAGCTGTTTTTGTTACGCCCCGATCCCGGCTCCCTACAAAATCCGAGATCGGCTCGCCTCGACTAAATCCTAAGGTCCAGTCATCCAACGAGAAACAACCAAACGCATAAAACATTCCACAACCACACTTGCAATGTAACTAAGTATAAATAAATAATAGATATCAATGGAAACAAAACAAAATATCTCAAAGATATTACATGTCACAAGCAGAAAAGTACTATTACAGACATAGCCATACAACTAGAACAAAGAGAAATATAACAGAAACAGGTAAGGTACTCACTACTAACAAAAAGCCTCAGCAACGGAAAAGAGAAAGACAACTATGGTTGGACTCGACTAGGCCCAACACCCTCTACAGCCGATGGCGCTGGCTGCTCAACTCCCTAACCTGAACATGGTTATATAAATTTGTAATCATCTAACGCTGAGTAGAGTAGTGGTTAAGTTATTTACATGCAATTAAATATAAAGGAAATAAGCAACTAACTAACCATCCAATTTCCAGTTATGTATTATTATTTGTTTCCGTTTAAACATCTGTGTTTCCGATTCAGTTTCTAGCAAGGGTCCACAACATTTCTTAATCCACTTGTTCCCTAAGGGAACGATATTGATTGAAGTTTCCCGTGATACAGGATGTACATGTGACACTCTCTTGGTCGAGAGAGTACCCCGTGGTAGTCCTACACCCGATCTACCATCCCAGGGTCATGGTCGTGACGTAGCGGTGACTACAGCACACGCAATAAACGCACGGGTACCTACCCCTCACTAGCACTCGATCAGTCCTTTCCGCTAGCAGGTACGCCCAAACGTACAGCACAGAACAAAATAGGGTCCACACCCTCAACAGTTTGCGTACCCTCGCCCGACTATCCCGATTTGCCCAGTGAGCTTAACAAGAGTCGATGTAGGGAGGCTACTCCTAAACCCGCGTCCCAACCCAAGGGTGGCTAGCACTCTCCCACACAAAAGTAACCGTAGCTCTCCTCGGTACAACGTACGCAAGGGCCAACCTATTCTCTCTACACAAGTGGTGATTAGCTCTCCTCGGTACGTGTGTACACGAGGGCCATCATATCCTCTAAAGAAGGGTAATTGGCTCTCCTCGATAAAGGCGTACATGAGGGCCAGCTCACACCCAAGTTAGAGCTCAACTAACCGTCATGCCTCACAGTAAGTGAATTGTTCCGTAACCATCAAAGTTTCCAAGTCGCAGTGCCTTAATTTCCTTTTTCTAGTTCCCCGTAGGGTTCATGCATCAGCATTCGTCTTATTCCATGATACGGCATATATCTCCATTCACATCCGGTTCTTAATCGTATAATAGACAGTTTGTGATTTAATAAATTAAGCAAGCACCCATCACTTAACTATTCAACTACTAGTAGTAAAGACTTTAACATGCATTTCAGAGTATAACAGTGTGGCTCAAGTAATGTACATTCGTTCTTTTCAACCCTAGGGTTCATTTTATATCATAAGATTCAATTAGGTCATTCTAATATAGCATGCACTTTAATCATTTAAATCACGATATTAAAGAAGACCACTCCACCAGGATATTCAGGTGGAATGGGGGCTCGTATGGTAGATCCCGTCGTCTCCGCGGGTCCCGTATACACTACGAACTGAAGACCTATACCATTAACTAATCATGTCAAACGAGTTCAAAATATCACAGGTGAGACACTAACACATAGAGAATTCCGAACGAAAACCAACGATACTTCGTTTGAATAAAACCGACTCCGTTTAGGCCCTGAAACGGCCAAAAACACGCACTCTGACTAAAATCAGACGTCTATGGCAAGTCCCAAATGTCTTAAATGATCGCAGAAACTCACCTTGCTTTCCTACGCCTTTTTCAAACGTCTAAACCCCTTCGCAGCCATCTAAGGGAGCTTCCAGACATCTGACACCACTCCTGGTCGTCTGGAAGAGCAGTTAGACGTCTGATATGGTCTCCAGACATCCTAAAGTGCCTCGAAGAGCACGTCACGTGCCATTCCAAAGCCTCGTACCTGCACAAGCACGCACAGGTTAAAAACGCGACACATCACCTTAACGTACATGCATGTAGGCTTGTGCAGGGTACATACCTCGGCACTCTATGTGCTGTCAGACGTCCGATGTCAGCTCCGGATGTCCTACGGCTCCTTCAGACATCTAGAGAGCGTCACAGACATTTGATACTGCGGAAAAATGACTCCGCATAATGCCCCACAAAGCTTCTTCTCGCGAGCTCCAGTTGTTGCAACTGTAGCGATGGCGCTCTCCTCACGCAGGTCCCCCTGATCGGCTTCTCTCTCTTGAGCTCCTCTCCTTGCACACACCGCCGCACTTCCTTCCCTCGCTCGAGCTCCTCCGAGCTCCCTCTTCTCGGTCTCCCCCACGCTCCTTCTATCCCTCGCCTATGCTCTCTCTCTCTCTCTCGCCCACGCTCCTACTACTCCCCTCATCCTTCTTCCCCACTCACGACTGCAAGGGGGACGGGGGAGAAGGACGGCCGGCAACTGTAAGGAGGTGGAGTGAAGGTGGAGGTGGTGGTTGTGGTGTAGGGAGAGTGGAGGGGTAAGGGGGTTATAAAGAGAAGAGTTTAGGGTTTGTGTGCATGTGTGCGTGATGAGAGCATCATCATGAACCCTAACTAGCACAATCTGATTTAAATAAGTGTGAAAAAGCTCCTACAAAACCCAGAGAAAAGCCTAAATCAGAGAATTCTAAATTAAAGAATAAAACAAGTCATAAGGGGTAAAACTGCAATTTTACCAATGCAGTGCATAATCAGGGTGTCTAAGGGTTTGAATACAGGTCAAATGTACTTAATAAGAAAGAACGTGGGATAGCCTGAGCCGAAAAGGGTTATAGCAACTTCTAGGAATTAAATGACATTCTATAACCCTAAAAATAAACTCGCTTTAATTCACGAGATTCTAGGCAGGATAAAAATCAACTAAACCCTCTAAAATTCATGGAAAAATACTCCTTAGGGTTTAAAACCTTTAATTTGACCTTTAGAACCTATCTTGACCAAAATTGAGAACCATACCCAATTTATGACCTAATTTGGATTTTTGCGCAAATTGATCGATCAACGTGGTCAAACCTAAAATCAAACTACACCATTGAATTCCTTAGGTCCAAATTAGGTTGATACAAAAATTTGGGCCTAAGAGAAGATCATTTTGACCGACTTTACAAATTTGTTCTCTTGAATTACTTTTTGACCCTTATCTTTTTAAACCTTTGCATTTAGCCTTATATCTTCTCTCTCGTTCTTTGCAGAACGGCCCCTCCTGCCACCCCACGCAGGTGCCATACCTTCGATGACCTTGCGCGGAGGATGGCGCTGCGTAGGGTATGGGGGCCACTCTCAGGAACGAACGGGAGGTTCCCTACGTCGTCCTCTTTCGCAGGGACCCTCCCCTTTGACCTACAACTGCCCATGCCTCTCATGCAAACGCACGAAAGGCATGGGCCTCCATCTCCGACCATTCTCCGGCGAGCTCCCCACGTCGCCTCTTCGAGATCCTTTCCTCGCCAGCACATCTATAAGAAGCGGCAGGGGTAGCCGTTTCTGGCAAGCTGGTTTTGGCCGAAGAACACCCCAAACTTCGTCTCCTCTCACTCCGGTCAGACAGCCCAAGCTTCCAGCGATCTTTCTTCCTCCTCCTCGTCGCTCTGCTGCCATACCTGCAGCAGAGCTCACTCCGCCTCGTCTTCCCACGCCAGGCTGCACCAGCTGGCGCCTCCAGATCCCCTCCTCGTCGCCGTTACCCCCCTTCTGGTCACCTTCATCCCCAGCTCCGGCAGGCACGCACCGGGCGCCCCCTCTTTCCCCCTTAGTCAATTAAGTAGGTAAAAACCTTCCCCTTTCTCTCTCTGTTATTTTCCCCTCTTAAATTGGCACTTTTAACCCCTCGACTACCACTACCACCTCCATCTGCTCCACCTCCAGCCACCAACTCCGGCGAGGTCGCTCCACCTCCACAGGCCATCCCACCCCTCGTCGACAAGCCCAGAAGCTCCCCCTCACTCCACTCAAGCATTTCCCCCACTCACACCACCACTCCACACACTCAGAACACCCCCCGAACACACCCACCTGCACCTCCGCAGTGTGCCCTAGGCACACTACCACAGGCATTTTCTCGCCACGCCAACCACCGCACTGTCTTCGCCGTACTCTAGCGAAGCTTCATGAGCTGTCTGACGTGGCCGTGAGGCCGTTTTAGTGCTTTCAGGTCTCAGTCCCCTTGCCGCCATTGACGAACAGCAGGAGCTGCTTAACGAGCAGCTCCAGGTCTCTTCAGCACCAGGTGCAGGCCCCAGGCAATGCTGGACACTTCCGCGAGTGTACCTAGGCCTTCAATTGGGATCGCGAGTGTAACGACCCGATTCCCGAGTCCCTACGAGACACGAGAACCGGACCGACTCGACTAATCCCAAGACCTGGTCATCCAACGAGGAGTAACCAAAAGAGCAGTAAAATAAACCACATTCAGTATGAATATAACTAACAATAAGAAAATACAGCAGTAAGGAAAGAAACCACTACAGTATATACCACCACAACAGTAGAACAACATTCATAACATAATATGAAACTGCAGGTAAAGAAAAGTACAGTGGTAACAAGAACTACTCACGACAGTGGAACCAAAAAGAGGTACAAGAGAACAGTGGTAACTCTACTGGACCCTACTCGGCCCAGCGTCCTCTGCAGCCGCTGACCCTGGCTGCTCAACACCTGGTCCTGAAAGGTAACGAGTGTAACACGTCAGCAAAACGCTGAGTAGAGTGGCAACTAAAACAAAAGAAACAGTAGAGTGTACAGTAGCTGTTATGTTCTGTTACTTTCTTTAATCACGTCTTTCTATTGTCTCACAATTTATCTATTTCTCAGATCCTTCACTTGATCTCGAATGTTCCTCGTGGGAACGATCTTGATTGCAGTCTTTTCCGAACAGTAGAAGTAGCACGTGGTGCTCTCCTGGCCGGGAGAGTCCCCCGTGGTGATCCTACTCTCAATCAACCACCCCAGGGTCACGGACAGACGTAACGGTGACTACGGCACGCGCGATAAACGCACAGGTAGCTAACCCGCACTAGCACGCGGTCAGTCGTTTCCGTTAACGGGTGCGCCCAAAGAACAGCACGGAACCAGTACAGGGCAGAGCCCTCTCAGTAACAGGGGTCCAACCCCTCCACAGTAACCAAACAGGGGCCTTGCCCCTCCACAGTCCGCGCACCCTCGCCTAGCTACCCTGGTTTGCCCAGTGGGCCTAACAAGTCGGTGTAGGAGGCTAGCAGAACCCCGAGGCCCGTGGGGTAGCTAGTACCTCCCTACACTAGTGGCTCTCCTCGGTACTACATACACGAGGGCCAGCATGTCGGTACAAAGTGGCTAGTCCTAACCCCAGGTCCCTGGGGCGGCTGGCTCCGCTCTGCACTAAACAAGTACAGGTACTTCCCTTGGTACTACGTACCCAAGAGACAGCACACTACCACGTCTTTCTTTCTCAGTTCCATTCCTTTCTCTTTCCAGGAGTTCCACTCCTAATTCCTCGTAGGGTTCCAGTTCTTTTAACTCAGCACATTCAGGTTTCACCTTCCCAGTTTCACATTCATACATCCCATATTCCCAGCCATGCTCATTTATTCATAACAGGCAGCTGTTAAACCAATTTACAGGTAGCTATTATTTCCTTTCCACATTTTCCAAGACTGCAGTATTCATATATTCCACTAGTTCTTCCCATCCTAGGATTCATGCCATACCCTAGGATCTATCATACAATCTAGTTTTCCAACCCTAGAATTCATGCAACACCCTAGGATCTACCATTCATTCTAGTTTCTCATTCCTAGGATTCATGCAATGTCTTAGGTTCTATTTATGGTTCCATAATTAACAGATTATACTAATAAACTTAAAGGCCACTCTACCGGTTACAATAGGAGTACTGGGGGCGTGGTCGGGAATCTCGCGTGCCTCCGCAACCCCCGAGACTGCAACGGAACGGGGTCCTATCACAAGGATCAAATACAAGGAGTTTCTCAAAATAGTATACAACTACTGTAGACGGGTAGAGGATGTAATTCCAAAAAGCACGCAACTCGAAACGCGGAAAACGGACTCCGAACGGGCCCTAAACGGGTCGAAAACGACGAAACAGTACAAAATCAGATGTCTGGAACCTCTTCCAGACGTCTTAAAAAGTGGATCAGAGGTTACCTTTGCTCTGCATGGTCTCTCAGACGTCCAGAAGCCTGCGGGGGCGTCTGGCCTAGCTCCCAGACGTCCGATGGTCACGCCAGACGTCTGGAAGTCGTTCCCGTCGTCTGGCACTGCAGCCAGACGTCTGATTCGCGTTGGATGCGAATCTCAAAACCTGCGCGTACCCATTTCCTCTCTCTCTTAGTACGGTCAGTCGAAGAAGAGGAAGAAAGATGGAATAACTCACCTTTCAGACGTCTGGACAGTCCTCCAGACGTCCTCCCCACCGTTTGGTTGTAAGCCCAGACGTCTGATTCTGGAGAAAATTCCAGAATCAGGGCGCGACTCGCCCTCCGCTCGCGATGCTCGGCCGCGCCGCGACTCGTCTGCCTCCCGCGTCACCCCGCGTCCGCTGCTTCCCCTGCCGGCTGGCCCTAGCAGCCCCGGCGAGCTCGCCCTCACGGTCGAGCGCCTCTTCCCACGTACAGTACCTCCTCCCACGCTCACCGCGGCTGTCGCTGCCGTCGCTCACGCTCGCTCTCGCGCACCGGCTGGAAGGAGAAGAGGAAAGGGGGTGGAGGTGACGGGAGTGAGGGGGGAGGGCGTGGCCTTTTAAGGCCACGCGAGGAGGAGAGAGAGAGCGGGACAGAGGGCGCAGGAAGGAGAGGGAAGAAGAGAGAGAGAGACGCTCGCAGGTCTGCACGCTCAGGCGCGCAGACGAAACACCCGTGCCGAAAATAACCGAATCCCAGACGCCTAGAAGGGGTTCCAGACGCCTGGTTAGACGTCTGGGACACCTCCCAGACGTCTTAAAAACGTTTGAAGCCGTGCGTTCGTAACAATATAACAAACTCAAAGGAAGTTTCGTCCCCGAAACTTGCGCTAACTAGGGTGCGGGAAAGACATCAAAATAACCATAACAAACTCAAAGAGGACCGAAGCCGGTCCGAAAAGACGTACCCGCGAAGAGTTCCGGGTACTGCTCTCGCATTGCTCCCTCAGGCTCCCAGGTAGCCTCCTCGTACCGCTGGCTCCTCCACAAAACCTTCACCAGGGGTACTTGCTTTCGTCTCAAACTGCGGACGGCTCGGTCTAGAATCTGCACTGGCCGCTCAGGGTAGGTCAGGTCGTCGCCCACCTCGACGCTCTCGTGACTCAGTACGTGACTGGGATCGGCTACGTACTTCCTGAGGTTGGACACGTGGAACACGTCGTGCACACCAGAAAGCTGCGGGGGGAGGGCAAGCTTGTAAGCAACGGGTCCAACCCGCTCCAGGACCTCAAAGGGCCCCACAAACCTCCACGCGAGCTTCCCTCTCACCCCAAACCGCTGCAGGCCCTTCATGGGCGAAACACGAAGAAAGACGTGATCCCCAACCTCGAACTACACCTCTCTGCGTCTCCGATCCGTGTAGCTCTTCTATCTGCTCTTGACAGTGCGGAGTCGCCTATGGACCTGCTCGACTACCTCCTGACTCTGTTGGATCAACCTGGGGTGAACCTCCCACTTGGTCCCCACCTCAACCCAACTCAAGGGTGCCGTACACCTCCGTCCGTACAGAGCCTCGTAGGGAGCCATGCCGATGCTCGAGTGATAACTGTTGTTGTATGCAAACTCCGCCAGGGGCAGGTATTCCTCCCAAGAGCCCCTCCAGTCCAGTACACAGGCACGCAAAAGGTCCTCAAGTGTTTGTATCGTGCGCTCGGACTGTCCGTCCGTCTAGGGGTGGTAAGCTGTACTAAACCTCAACCGTGTCCCCAGGGCCTGCTGAAACCCAGCCCAAAACTGGGACGTAAAGCGGGTATCCCGGTCGGATACGATCTCCCGCGGAACTCTGTGTAGTCGTACCACGTCGCGGATGTACCTCTCTGCCAACTGTGTTGCTCCCAAAGTGACTCGGATCGGCAGGAATCGTGCCGTCTTCGTCAGTCTATCCACAATTACCCAGACAGCGTCGTGCCCTCGCTGGGTAACAGGTAAGCCTACCACCAAGTCCATGGTGATGCTCTCCCACTTCCACTCTGGCACTGGAAGCGACGGTAGCGGCCCTGCAGGCCTCTGATGCTCGGCTTTCACCTGCTGGCACACTAAGCACTACTGCACGAATTCACCCACATCTCACTTCATCCCCCTCCACCAAAACTCGTGTCTCAAGTCGTGGTACATCTTCGTGTTTCCAGGATGTATGGTGAACCTGGAACCGTGTGCCTCAGTCAGGAGCTCTCTCAACAGCTCCTCGTCTCTAGGAACGCACAACCGTCCCCTCAGGCGCAACACCTGGTCTATGAAAGAGAAGTCCCCTGGGTCTCCTGACAGTACTTTGTCGCACAAGGACTGCAAGTACGGATCGGCCATCTATCCTGTGCACAGGTAGCTAACGCACAGGTAGCTAACCCGCACTAGCACGCGGTCAGTCGTTTCCGTTAACGGGTGCGCCCAAAGAACAGCACGGAACCAGTACAGGGCAGATCCCTCTCAGTAACAGGGGTCCAACCCCTCCACAGTAACCAAACAGGGGCCTTGCCCCTCCACAGTCCGCGCACCCTCACCTCGCTACCCTGGTTTGCCCAGTGGGCCTAACAAGTCGGTGTAGGAGGCTAGCAGAACCCCGAGGCCCGTGGGGTAGCTAGTACCTCCCTACACTAGTGGCTCTCCTCGGTACTACGTACACGAGGGCCAGCATGTCGGTACAAAGTGGCTAGTCCTAACCCCGGGTCCCTGGGGCGGCTGGCTCCGCTCTGCACTAAACAAGTACAGGTACTTCCCTTGGTATTACGTACCCAAGAGACAGCACACTACCACGTCTTTCTTTCTCAGTTCCATTCTTTTCTCTTTCCAGGAGTTCCACTCCTAATTCCTCGTAGGGTTCCAGTTCTTTTAACTCAGCACATTCAGGTTTCACCTTCCCAGTTTCACATTCATACATCCCATATTCCCAGCCATGCTCATTTATTCATAACAGGCAGCTGTTAAACCAATTTACAGGTAGCTATTATTTCCTTTCCACATTTTCCAAGACTGCAGTATTCATATATTCCACTAGTTCTTCCCATCCTAGGATTCATGCCATACCCTAGGATTTATCATACAATCTAGTTTTCCAGCCTTAGGATTCATGCAACACCCTAGGATCTACCATTCATTCTAGTTTCTCATTCCTAAGATTCATGCAATGTCTTAGGTTCTATTTATGGTTCCATAATTAACAGATTATACTAATAAACTTAAAAGCCACTCTACCGGTTACAACAGGAGTACTGGGGGCGTGGTCGGGAATCCCGCGTGCCTCCGCAACCCTCGAGACTGCAACGGAACGGGGTCCTATCACAAGGATCAAACACAAGGAGTTTCTCAAAATAGTATACAACTACTGTAGACGGGTAGAGGATGTAATTCCGAAAAGCACGCAACTCGAAACACGGAAAACGGACTCCGAACGGGCCCTAAACGAGTCGAAAACGACGAAACAGTGCAAAATCAGACGTCTGGAACCTCTTCCAGACGTCTTAAAAAGTGGATCAGAGGTTACCTGTGCTCTGCGTGGTCTCTCAGATGTCCAGAAGCCTGCGGGGGCGTCTGGCCTAGTTCCCAGACGTCCGATGGTCACCCCGGACGTCTGAAAGTCGTTCCCGTCGTCTGGCACTGCAACCAGACGTCTGATTCGCGTTGGATGCGAATCTCAAAACTTGCACGTACCCATTTCCTCTCTCTTAGTACGGTCAGTCGAAGAAGAGGAAGAAAGACGAAATAACTCACCTTTTAGACGTCTGGACAGTCCTCCAGACGTCCTCCCCGCCGTCTGGTTGTAAGCCCAGACGTCTGATTCTGGAGAAAATTCCAGAATCAGGGCGCGACTCGCCCTTCGCTCGCGATGCTCGGCCGCGCCGCGACTCGTCCGCCTACTGCTCGAGCCGCGGCAGGCCTCCCGCGTCACCCCGCGTCCGCTGCTTCCCCCGCCGGCTGGCCCTAGCAGCCCCACGCGAGCTCGCCCTCACGGCTGAGCGCCTCTTCCCACGCGCAGCACCTCCTCCCACGCTCACCGCGGCTGTCGCTGCCGCCGCTCGCTCGCTCTCGCGCACCGGCTGGAAGGAGAAGAGGAAAGGGGGCGGAGGTGACGGGAGTGAGGGGGGAGGGCGTGGCCTTTTAAGGCCACGCGAGGAGGAGAGAGAGAGCGGGACAGAGGGCGCAGGAGGGAGAGGGAAAAAGAGAGAGAGAGACGCTCGCAGGTTTGTGCGCTCAGGCGTGCAGACGAAACACGCGTGCCAAAAGTAACTGAATCTCAGACGTCTGGGAGGGGTTCCAAACGTCTGGGACACCTCCCAGACGTCTTTAAAACGTCTGAGGCCACGCATTCGTAACAGCGAGCCTTCGTTGCTGCCCCAATTGCTCGGAGCTTTCTGCCTGTAAGTGCGCGTAGCGGAGGTGGGACTTTAGTCCCACCTCGGAAGTGTATGGGCGCACGCCCATACATAAATTGAAAAGGTGCTCTAGGCATTTCGCCTCGAAAAACTGGGGTGAGGTCCCTCATCACCTATCACCCAGGTCTCGTCCGCGGCTCTTCCCACGCGGACCTGACCCAACCCGACTATCCCTACTCCTGTGCACTCCTCACGCACCACCCACGTCGGTTGATGAGAACCTCATCATGAACCCTAACTAGCACAATCTAATCCAAATATGTATGAAAAAGCTCCTACAAAACCCAAAGAGAAGCTTAACTCAGAGAATTCTGAGTTAAAGAATAAAACAAATCATCAGGGGTAAAACTGCAATTTCACAAATGCAGTATGCAAACAGGGTAATTAAGGGTCTAAATATAGGTCAAACAAGCTTAATAAGAAGGGAAGTGGGATGATCAAATCTAAAAAGTGTTATAGCAACTTCTAGGAATTAAATGATATTCTATAACACTAAAACAAACCCACTTTAATTCACGAGGTTCGAGGTAGGAGAAAAATCAACTAAACCCTCTAAAATTCATATAAAAATATTTCCTAGGGTTTAGAACCTTCAATTTGGCCTTTGCAACCTATTTTGACCTAAAATGAAAACCATGCCCAATTAATGACTTAATTTGGGTTTTTACGTAAATTGATCGATCAAACATGGTCCAACCTAAAGTCAAATTTCACCATTAAAATTCTTATGTTCAAATTAGTCTGGTATAAAAATTTGGGCCTAAGAAAAGACCATCTTGACCGACTTTACAAATTGGTCCTCTTAATTTACCTTTTGACATTTATCTTTTGAAACCCTTACGTTTAGCCTCCTAACTTCTCGTCGTTCTTTGCAGAACGGTCCTCCCTGCCATTTCTGCGCAGTGCCATACCTCCAGCGACCTTGCGTGGAGGATGGCGCCGCGCAAGGCAGGGCGGCCGTCCTCTAGAATAGAGCGGGGGTTCCCTACGACGTCCTCTATCGTAGGAACCCGCCCATGACCTCTGCCATCGACCATGCCTCTCGTGCGAACGCATGAAAGGCATGGGTATCCTTTCTGGCCACTCTCCGGCGAGGCAGGCACGTCGCCTCCTCGGTTCCCTCTTCGTGCCAAGGCCTTTATAAGGAGCGGCAAGGTCTGCCGACTCCTTCAAGCTTCCTCTAGCGGAGAAATACCCCACATTTCATCTCTTCTCCCTCCGGTCAGAGCGCCCGAGCTTCCGGCGATCTCCTCCTCCTCGTCGCTCTACTGCCCTACCTGCAGTAGAGTTTACTTTGCCCTGTCGTCCGCGCCAGGCCATACCAGCTAGAGCCCTCAAACCGCCTCCTCGTCGCCGATACCCTCCTCCTGGGCATCATCGTCCTCAGCTCCGGTAGGCATGAGCCGGACGCTTCCCTCTCCCCCTTCGTCGAGTAACAAGGTAGAAATCTTTCTCTCTCTCTCCCTTACATTTTTCCTCTCTTAATTTACCTTTTTATTCCACTGACCGCCACTTCCACCTCCATCTGCTCTATCTCCGATCACCTTCTCCGGCGAGTCCATTCCACTTCCACAGACCACCTCTTCCCTCGCCGACCAGCCTAGAGGCTCCCCTTCACTCCACTCAACCGTTCCACCCTCTCCATTCACTACCCAACCACCCCCCGAACAAACCCATCTTCACGCACACAGTCTGACCTAGGTCCACCTCCACAGACGCTCTCGCGCCTCGCCGACCACCGCACTGCCTTCGCCGCACTCCGACGAAGCTTCCCACGTTATCTGACTTAGCCGAGAGGCCGTCACTATGTTTTCAGGTCAGCAGCCCCTCGCCGCCATTGTTGAGCTGCTGCAACTCCTTCACTCGCAGCTCCAGGCCTTCTCCAGCGCAGGCGCGAGTCCCAGGCAACGTGGACTGACTCTGCGAAGGTGCCCGGGCATGCGATTTGGGTCGCGAGCCTCGCAGGTGCCCCAATTGGCAGCGACTCCCTCTCTTGCGGGTGTGAAATCTGGAGGTGGGACTTTAGTCCCACCTCGTAAGTGTGCGGCCGTGTGCCCACACTTAAATTGCAAAAGTGTATCAGGTTGTTTGCCTTCGATACACAGGGGTCAGGTCTCTCACACGCACGCGGCGCGCCACGCGCTCGCTTGCCCTCGCCCATGCTCACGCCCCGCAGGTTTGGGCCAGATCCGACTACTTGACCAAGCACTCCTCGCCCACCACCGCACGTCGGTGGGCCTGGTCCCGGGCGCTCTGCCCGAACCTGATTACCCGGCTCTAGGAGAGCATTCCTAAGAGAGATTCAGAGAGAAAGAGAGACGCGGGGAAGGGGTAGGGGTAGGTTTTGCACTGATGGGTGTGTATCCGCACAGGGAAGAAAGAAAGAAGAGAGGAGCGGCCGAAGCCTTAGCCGCACTAAGCAGCTGAAGAAGAAGAAAGGAAGGAGAGGAGCTGAAGAAGAAGGAAGGAAAGAACTGTAGCAAATGCGTAGATAAGCCGTCTGAACACCGCATCAGATGTCGGAAGGGCAACAGCCAAAAGAAGAAGAAAAGAGGAAGGAAGGTCAGCGGCCAGAGCATAAAGAAGAGGAAAAGAAAAGAAGCAGAAGCAAAGAAGGTGGAGAAAAGAGAGAAGGAAGACACGGCCGCAGGTTAAAGAAGAAAGAAGAAAGGAAAGAAGAAAGAAGAAGCAGGAGAAGAAAGAAGGCAGGCAGAGAAAGAGAAAAGAAAGAAGAAGAAGCTCACCACAGCCGCAGGTTAAAGAAGAAAGAAGCAGAAGAAGAAGAAGAAGAAGAAGAAGAAGAAGCAGAGCAGAAGAGAAAGAAAAGAAGAAAAAGAAGAAGAAGAGAGGAACGACCAAAGCAGAAGAAGAAGAAGAAGAGAAGAGGAAGAGATAAGAAGAAGAAGCCAACAAAAGAGAACTTTTCTCTCCCCCTCTCTCTCTCTTATTTTTGTAACATAATTGAGAACTTTTATACTTCTAGAATCATAGTTGCTCCCTGAGTTCGATCTCGGGAAAACTTATTATTCCGAGTAAAAATTTGTAGTAATCTGGTAGCTGTTTTATCATATACTATAACAACTGTAAACCATAAATAACCATAACGACGAAACATGCTCAACCACCGGTGCGCCTAGACCCGGGCACACAACCCAACTCGATTACCCATCTCTGGGAGAGCGTACGAAAGAGGGATTCAGAGAGAGACGTGGGAAGAGGGTAGGGTAGGTTTTGCGCTGAACTTATGTGTGTGCAGGGAACAAGTGTGGAAGGAAGAAACAAGGAGCTATTGAAGAGAAGGAAGGAAGAAAGAAAGAAGAGGAAGAGCAGCGGTTAGGACTTAGTCACAAAGAAGAAGAAAGGAGAAGGAAGGAAGGAGAGGAGCAGAAGAAGCCAGAGAAGCCAAGAGGAAAGAAAAGAAGAAGGAGAGGCTAATCAGATAAGGCATCTGATTTCTGAATCAGACGTCGGAAAGAAAGGAAGGAGTGAAGCAGAAGAGAAGAGCAGAGGACAGGCAAGAGAAAAGGAAAGAGAAAAAGAGGAGGGAGCCTCTGCAGCAAAGAAGAAGAAGATGCAGAAGAAAGAAGAAAATCAGAGAAGAAGAGAAGGAGGAAGAAGAAGAAGGACATAGCAACTGAAGAAGGAAAGAAAGAGAAGGAGGCAGCTACAGCAAAGAAAAAAAGAAGAAAGAAGAAGACAGGCTGAAGAAGAGAACCGGCTGAAAGAAAATAAGAAGAGAGAAGAAGAAAAAACCAAGAAGATCTTTGCTCTCTCTCTCTCCTTTGTCTTAATTTTTGTAAAACAATATATATTGTGAATTCATATGCTTCTGGAATCATAGTTTGCTCCTTGAGTTCGACCTCGGGAAACTTTTAATTCCGAATAATAAATTGTAAGCTGGTAGTAGCTTTTCGTGATATACAACAACGCCTAGAACTTCGAAACACACGAAACCCTAAGCTATGCAACCAGTGCGTGAGTTGTGGTGGGAGAGGGAAAAATTGTGAGGTTGCCCCCGCAAGGTTTCCTCTTCCCCACAAAGCCCACAAACTTAAATCCAAGGGATTTAAAATTGCGTGTACACCCCTAAGATTCTGAAAAACTCCCGAACTGTTACGACCCGGTTCCCGGATCCCTACAGGACTCGAGACCGACTCGCCTCGATTAATCCCAAGGCCTAGTTGTCCAACAAGAAATAACCAAAAGTAGGAAAAATAAACCACATTCACACATGCAATATAACTAAGCAGAAGAAAAGTACAAAGCAGTAAAGAAAGTAGAACAACGGTCTCAAACATAATACATGCCACCATAACAACAACAAAATGGGGAAAGAAAGCAAAAAGTAACAGGAACAATAAAATATGTGTCCATTACTCACTACAACAGTAGAAGAAAAGACAGAGCTAAAAAACGACTATGACTGATCTCGGCTATGCCCAGTGATGAGAACCTCATCATGAATCCTAACTAGCTTACTTTGATCTAACAAAATGAACAAAAGTTACTACATAACCTAAAAGAATGCCTAATTTAGGGAATTACAAATCTGAGAAGAAAATATGAAACAAGGGGCAAAACTGTAATTTTACCATTATAGTGCATCAATAGGATTCCTAAGGGTCTAGACATAGGTCAAGTGGACTTAATAAGAGAAAAAGTGGGATAGCTTGGTCAGAAAAGAGTTATGACGAAATCTAGGAATTAAATGATATTTTGTAACCCTAAAACAAACCCACTTTAATTCATAAGGTTCTTGTTGAATGTACGAATTGCTACGCTAACGTGTTTGGTTTTAAAACCTTGTCGTTGTAGTTTGAAAGCGAAGAATTCGTGTTCAACAAATAAAATTTATACCGAAATTGAAATTCCAGGTCGAACACAGGGAGGCTACGTCGATCTATATTCGCAATTATATTTTTTTTAGATTTTTTCTTAAAAAGCAAGGCGATGTAATTACAATGAAGCTATCAGACTAAAGGGAAGAGAGATAGAAAGAGAGAAAGAGAGAGAGAGAAAGAGAGAGAGAACATGCATTCAATATTTCAAAATGTTTATACAATCAAACCAAATAAGAATTACACTAGAAAGCGGGAAATCAGCTATACTAGAAAGCATGAAAATTCTACACTAAAAAGCTGTAAAGAAGAATGGGAGAGAGAAGTTATCCTCCTTAACGATCGCTTGAAGGACGAGCCAGACGGGACGACGCCTGGACGAAGGAGGTGGAGTAGGACGAAGCAGAAGAATGGGAACGGAGCAGCACGTCGTCGTAGTCGTGGGATCCACTTCCGAATGGGGATGAAAATTTTGACTTTATCTCGCGAGGAGCATCCCGGGTGTGGGACAAGCTTCTCTTGAGCTTTGGAGAGGTAGAGAAGAGAAGGGATGAGAATTTTGTGTGGAGGGGATCTCCTTTTATAGTTGTAAGGAGTCGGGGCAAATCGGTCATTACATCTTTAAAACATTAAATAAGGGATCTTTAGTGACGGATAAAACCGTCGCTAAAGCTCCATCGTGGGAGTTGGACGCATGTGCCCGCTCGTCTGCTCACGCCTAATGCTCGCCGCACGTCCATATGATTTTGTGATCGGACGTCTTAAATCGCGCCTTCGCCCACCTCGCTGCGCGCCCGCCTGCATTAGATGGCGCGTCCTCGCCTCGCGTGAAATAGTGCATGGGCGCTATTGGAAGATCTGAGCTGCCCACAGCCGATTGGGCGGTCACCTTTAATCGCGCGCACCCGCAGATCGCGAGTCGAACCCGCGTCTTGTGAACACGCAACGCCTCGCGACCGCTGCGCTACACGAAGGAATGTGTCGTGCGAACGATTTGAGGCGCATGCGTTCACAGCCGTTGGATCGAGATCCAACAGCGGAGAGGGGAGGATGCGAGGGCTTCAGCGGTTGCGTGCGAGTGATTGGGCGGCCGAGATGGAGCCACGTGGCTCCATCTTGGCCGTCCATCGTCTAGATGTTGTAGATGGTGCCACAGGTGTCGGATTGACTCAATTTTTGCGTCGTTAGGCTACGATCATCGATCCGAATCCATCCGTGTGGTCGGATTTGTCATTTGAAGTGCGTATTTACACCATCTTGGCTCTTGATCTTCTAGGGTTCCCCGGTCACTATCTGATGCTACAGATGCTTGATTAGGGCGATCTTGGAGTCATTGATCTCCAATCGTCGCCCTGATCACATCTGTACAGTTGGATCTTCGATCCGAGGCCCTGATAAAAAGTTTGCCCTGTCCAAGCATATAAAAGGAGATAATTAACCTCCATTTTATTCAAACTACTCTAAATGTAAGACGGTGCATGTTATGCAATATTTATATCATGCAATGCAATCCTATGTTTAAGAACATGCATAAATAGATATCTTAAGTATTGTAAATGTGTTTACATCATACCCCTATACCTATCTTTTGCTAGTCCCTAGCAAAAACTATATGCTATTTATAAAAGAATTAGGTTGGATTATTTGGGCATAAGTTATTTTCAATCATTAAGAAATTGTCTACTTAAGATCTGAACTTTCAAAGACACAACAGTGCCCGAGTATCTGCCAAAATGTAGACCGCCTCAAGCCCTCGTCTTATTCAAAGAAAAATTTCTTTTTCTCTTTTTCCTCTTTTCTAATTTTTCTTTTTGGATTTTCAGGTTTTAGGCTTAGAGAGTGACTTTCTACGGTCATTCAACTCACCCGAGATTTGATGAGAAATCTAAGTTCTAAGCATCTTATTGTGAATGTGATAGACTCGCTGACCAGCAATTAAAACGGACTTCGGGTATCTACGCCTTTAGGTGACCTAAAAAGAATTTTGCCTAAAGGTGTATCTTTACAACCGGTAGCTTTCTCCCTACTTTTATTTTTTTGCGGGGTCAACACAAGGGTGAATCCAGTGTATATCTCCCCAGTTTATTCTACTTCTCCGCTTCTTCCTAAGTGTTTTGGGAATTTTTAGTGCATTGACTGAGCTGGATTCTAGACAGCCAATCGATGAGCTGTTACCACCGACAACTTGCCAGCCATACTCGTGCAGTGAAGTGTGGCTTATTTCTTTTTTCTCTTCTCCTTTTCTTTTTGATTTTTTTTTTAAAGTAGGTGGCTTCTGTGGTCTAAGATTTACCTAAAGGCAGCAAAAAGAGAAAGGTCCAGTGACTGGGCTCTAGACAACCTACCTATGGGCTGTTACCCACGATAACTTGCCAGCCATATCACCCTAGAAGGTTCATTAACTACCCAATTTCCGTTAACATCGTCGAACAACAAGTCAGTGCAAAGAAAGTGTGTAGACGCTTAAAACTCAAAAATTCCCTAAAATTAGAGCGTAGGTTGATAAGTCGTGTACTTATCACCCAAACTTATTTATTCCAATTACGATAGAATTAAAATGGCGAGGACTCGAAAGACAAATCCACATTTTAGTAGAACACAGGCCAATTAAGTCGAAAGACCTGAAGGGTCTTTGTGTTCAGATCCTAATGTAAAATTTCTTAAAATTGAAAAGTTCTAATGTCCAACTAATCATTCCTAATTTTGATTTTTTTTATGTATAAATATGAAGAAAAAAATAATTTACATGAATTTCACAAAGCTGACCAAACGATTCAAAAATGAATCCACCCCCCCATGCCTAGCTGATGCAATGTCCTCATTGAAAAAAAGACATGAAAGAAAGGGTAGAATATGAAAGATGTCACTTGAATATGAAGCTCGTATCAGTCTTGTGTCATATGTACAACTGCTGAGTTTAACGTCATCAGCTAGGCGAAGTCCAACCAAAGAAGTCACAAAATGGCTAGAGCAACTAAGTCTGAGACGGGTTCTGGAAGAATAAGGTCAAAAACAGGCTTCAGATGTTGACCGTTGACTTTAAATGTGTTACCTGTCTTTGGGTCAGAAATCTGAATGGCTCCATTTGGAAAAATCTAGTCAATTATGAATGGGACATTCCATTTAGATCTAAGTTTGCCAGGAAAGAGCTTAAGTTTAGAATTGAATAACCAGACCTTCTGGTTTGGCTCAAAGCTCTTGCGGGAAATCATTTGATCATGTAGAGCTTTGGTCCGAGCCTTGTAGATCTTGACATTCTCATAAGCATCATTTCTAAGCTCCTCCAACTCAGATAGTTGGAGTTTCCTGGTCTTCCCAGCTGAATTCGGATCTAAATTGCATTATTTGATCGCCCAGAATGCCATGTGTTCAATCTCTACGGGTAAATGGCATGCCTTTCCATACACCAAACGGAATGGAGACATGCCGATGGGTGTTTTATACGCCGTACGGTAGGCCCAAAGAGCGTCCTCAAGCTTTTGAGTCCAATCTTTGCAATCAAGCCTAACCATTTTTTGCAGAATGTTCTTGATCTCTCGATTGGAGATCTCGGCTTGTCCATTCGTCTGGGGATGGTAAGGTGTGGAAATTCAGTGATTAACCCCGTATTTGGCCAATAAATTCTGGAATTGGGCATTAGTAAAATGAGTGGCACCATCACTGATGATAGCCCTCGGAATCCCGAACATACTAAAGATATTTTTATTGACAAAATTGATGACCACCTTGTGATCATTGGTTCGGGTGGGAATCGCCTCAATCCATTTGGACACATAATCAACAGCAACAAGAATGTACTGATGTCCAAATGAAAGAATAAAGGGTCCCATGAAATCTATGCCCCAAACATCGAAAATTTCGACAGGAAGAATAGGATTTAGGGGCATCATATCTCTCTTAGTTATGCTCCCGAGTGCCTGACATCGAGAACATTACCTTGAGAAATCTTGGGCATCCTTGAATAAAGACGGCCAATAGAAGCTAGATTGCAAGATTTTTGCAGCCGTCTTTTTCCCGGAAAAATGTCCACCACACCCAGATGCATGGCAGAACTCGAGTATACTATTGAATTCATTTTCCGGTATGCATCGGTGAATAATCTGATCAGAGCCGATGCGGTACAGCTCAAGGTCCTCCCAGAAGTAGTATTTGGCCTCAGATTTGAGTCTATCATGTTGTTGCTTGGTCCAATCCTGGGGTATTTGACCAACAGCCAAATAGTTAACAATGTCAGCAAACCATGGGGTGTGGACACCTAAAACTGTAAGAATAGTTTCGTCTGAAAAAGTATCAGCAATCGAAATGTCCGGATAAGAAGAATCACCTAGGAGTCTCGACAAATGATCCGCTACCACATTTTGTACCCCGATTTTATCCTTGATTTCAAGATCAAATTCTTGAAGAAGAAGAATCCAACGAATAAGCCGGGGTTTAGCATCCTTTTTAGCCAAGAGATGTCTCAAAGCCGAGTGGTTGGTATAGATGATAACATGAGACCCTAAGAGATAAGCACTGAATTTTTCCAAAGCGAAAACTACAACTAGTAATTCCTTTTAAGTAACAGTGTAATTCCTCTGGGCTTCATCCAGAGTTTTATTAGCGTAGTAAATGACAGAGGACTTTCTATCAATTTTCTAACCCAGGACAGCCCCGACCGCGTAATCAGAAGCGTCGGTCATGATCTCAAAAGGGGCTGTCCAAATTGGTGGTTGCAAAACTGGAGCACATGTGACTGTCGTTTTCAAGAAATCAAATGCCTTTCGGCATGATTCGTCAAAAACAAACGGCATTTCTTTGGCAAGAAGATTGCTCAAAGGACGAGCAACCTTCGAGAAATTCTTGATGAATCTTCGATAAAATCCCACATGGCCAAGAAATGATCGGATTTGTTTAACAAATGTGAGAGGCGAAAGTTTAGCGATAGCATCAACCTTAGCTTTATCCACTTCAATTCCCCGTTCAGAGATTACATGACCCAAAACGATACCTTCTTGGGTCATGAAATGACTCTTTTCCCAGCTAAGGACCAATCGTGTTTTGATACATCGCTTAAGAATCATTTCCAAATTAGCCAAACAAGAGTCAAATGATTCTCTGAAAACAGAGAAATCATCCATGAAGACTTCCATAAACTTTCCCACCATGTCAGAAAATATGGCTAGCATACACCTTTGAAAAGTCGCAGGTGCATTGCATAACCCAAAAGGCATCCTACGAAAAACAAAGGTTCCGTAGGGACAAGTGAAAGTAGTTTTTTTCTGATCCTCGGGATGGATAGGAACTTGGTTGTATCTCGAGTAGCCATCAAGAAAACAGAAGTATTTCTGCCTGGCTAATTTTTCCAAGATTTGATCAATGAAGGGCAGGGGAAAATGATCGTTTTTAGTGACTATGTTCAGCTTCCTATAATCAATACAAACTCTCCAAGAGGAAGCTGAACGAGTTGTGACAGATTCTCCTTTCTCGTTAGTCACAACAGTAATCCCGGCTTTCTTCGGAACAATCTGTATGGGACTTACCCAGGGACTATTTGAGATTGGATAAATAATTCCTGCATCGAGCCACTTGATGATTTCCTTTTTGACCACTTCTCACATATTTGGATTTAATCTCCTCTGCATCTGGCGAGAAGGGCGGGATCCATCTTCCAAAAATATTCTATGATTACAATAAGATGGATTGATCCCCCTGAGGTCATGAATGGTCCAACCAATTGCCTCCTTATGTTCCTTCAAGACCTTGATCAATTTAATCTCTTGCTCCTTTGTCAATTTAGCACTAATAATCACAGGGAGCGTCTTCTGAGGTCCTAAAAATTGATATTTCAAATTCTTAGGCAATGGTTTCAATTCGAGCTGGGGCGGGTTGATGATTGATGGTAGGGTAGATGCTGAAGATTCAACAAGAGGAAGAGATTGTGAGTGAACAAAATCAATAACCTCTTCTGAAGATGGCAGGTCAGCCATAGAGGGTTGCGGGTCAATTTCATCATCCAAAGAGGAACTTTCGATTGAAGAAACCATCAAACAAGTTTCAATGTTATCATTATCCTCATCAAGTTCCTCAATAAATCCACAATCCTCAAATTTGTTGATCGTCTTAAAAATATCTAATTTCATTCGTTGATCCCCAAAGGCGATTTCCATGCTACCGCTTTCACAATTACTGAAGTTGGCCGAAGTTCACCTAACCCAAACTTTTCGTAAAGAGAAGTCGGAATTAGGTTGATGGATGCACCCAGATCCAAAAGTGCTCTATCAAATGTATAATCTCCAATGACGCAAGAAATCAATGGAGCACCAGGATCTCTTTTTTTTTCTGAGGGAGGTAGTGCAGGATAACAGAACTAGCCTACTCAGAGAGTACCACCTTCCTCGGAACAGATTCTCTCGACTTACGCTTTTGTGTACATAATTCCTTTAAAAATCTTACGTAAGCTGGTATGTGCTTGATAGCATCAACGAACGGGATATTGATCTCAACATTCTTAAATAGATTTAGAAGCTCCTCATTGCTATCAACAGACTTCTTCTTCTTTGATTTGGTTAAGGCTTCAGGAAAAGGAACATGAGTCTGATCTTTGGAATCAGGTTCCTGAGCCTTGATTTCTCCTTCAGGATTCTCCTTTCTCTCCTCAGGTTCTTCAGGATTCAAAAGATCAAAATAGTGTGGTTGTGGATCCTGAGTCTTCTTACCACTCCTCGAAGTTACAGAATTTGCAGATGCATAAGAATTTGGGTCTTAGGGAAGGTTAGGAAAGATTGGAGGGGCTTGATTAACCATGAATTGTTGATTTGCAGAAGAAGAAGAAGACGAGGAACCCTGCTCAACCACCTGAGCATGTGCGTGTGGGTCCCTCTGATTTTCGTACCCATGGGCTTGGTTGCCCGAATTCATAATATTTCGCGGGTTGGGTATGAGTTGGGATGGTAGAGATCTGGGTTGACGAGAGTTAGCAATGAGCCCGGATTGCAAGTTGTCCAGCGAGTTTTTCATTTGCTGCATGAGCTAGAGCATGGATCCTTGCATCTCTACCATTTGACGGTTTAAATCAGCCTGCCCTGCAGGTTGACGGGCATTCCAAGCTAGCTGATTGACCTGATTCGGAGGCAACTGAGTATATACTTGACCCTGACCCATTGGTCGTTGCGGAGCATAATTGCCCGGTTGGAATTGTGTCTGTTGCCCCGGATTTTTCCAAGAGAAGTTAGGGTGGTTTCTCCAATCTGGATTATAGGCATTTGAGTAGGGGTTGGATCTAACATTCTCTTATATGGCACAAATATCCTCATAGGGTGAGGATGGAGAGAGAAAGGGAAGGATCAGAAAAACTGGGATCAAAGGCCCCAGTTTGGAACCCGTGGGGTTCCGAAAAATGTTGACTCACAGGTTGAGCTGCATCGAGTTGATTCACGAACTCCCGTCCAGAAAGAGCTCATGAGGAATGGAATCCCGAATTTTGGGATTGAGTGGATCGAGAGTTGTTCATAGAATTGCCAGCCATCCACTCTTCCATTCTTTTAGCAACCAAGTCCACCTTATCAAGTTTGTTACAAATCAATTCCATATCAAATGAATGAGAGTCATGGACTTCATTGACATTTGATCTAGGCTGCTAGGACCGGTTAAAATTATCCATGAAGGCATGATTAATTGAATTCTCACTCATTTTCTCAAATAAATCATGTGCACTATCTGCATCTTTATTGAGAAAATTGCCTCCGCAAGAAGTATCCACATGATTTCTGAGTTGCTCAGTCAACCCATGATAGAAGATCTTCACGAGTTGCCATTTCGGCACCTCGTGGTGTGGACACCTCCCAATAATTCCTGGAATCGCTCCCAGGCCACATGAAACTGCTCCCCCGGCCACTGGGTAAAGGTAGTGATTGCCCGTCTCAAAGCATCGGTACATCCGACTAGGAAGAATTTCTTCAGAAAGGCCGATTTCAACTCATTCCAAGTTGTAATTGGTCCTCCTATTGTCCTATACCAATGCACGGCCTTATCCTTAAGAGAATGGGGGAAGAACCTCATGATCATTTGCTCCTCGTTTACATTTCGAGCCTTGGTGGTCTGGACCAAAGTGGTCAAGTCCTTCAAGTGCTGAAACGGATCTTCGGAGCCAAGCCCATGATAATGTTTAATCAGGCTTAACTCCTGGGACTTGATTTCTACGTCATCGGCTGAAATCCGGATGCCAGGATGTTCCCCGTAATTTGAAGGATCATAAAAATCCTTCAAGGGCTGAGCGCCCTGCATTCTCTGAAACCATTCCTACATTCTCTACATTTGTTCCAGCTGCCTTCAAAATTCTTCCTGTGGATTTCCAAGCAGAGGAGGCTGTTGTTCGGCCATGGGATCAATTTGACCAAAGTCCAACTTGCGCCTCCTAGAATGCTCTAATGTTCCTTCCAATCGGGGATTCAATGACCGTCTTCCCAGCATAAACTAGGAGAACGTCGGAAGGACTGGGGATAGGGACCCTGTAGCACAACAAAACAAGGCTGTCCTTAAGTGTGGTAACCTAAAGATATACTGACTCCCAAAACCTGCCTTAAGACTGTAAATGATTTACTCTACTTGTGTGTGTTTAATCCAACCAGTTAGAAGGAGGGATTGAGGAGAAGGTTCTTCCTTCGGCTTTCGCCTCTGGTTCCTAGTGTAGCCCCCAGCCGTGGATATCCATTCCTAGTGTACCCCCAGTTAGAACAATTTGTATGGAAGAATCTATCGGATATCCATTCCTCGTCGTTTTCTTCATTTCGGTCCCTCTGCCATTTGCAATAGGGGCCATACCTCCGGCGACTTCGCGCGGAGGTTTGCGCCTCACCTGCATGGGAAGCCACCCCCAGATTTGAAAGGGCCCCATGCCTTGAAACCCACCATACCTCTTGTGCGAACAAGCGAGAGGTATGGATATCCGACCGGCCTTACCTCCGGCGTGGCCTCTCCACCGCCCTCGCGCGCTTCCCGCCCTGCCTTTGCCTATTTAAGGAAGGGCAGACCACACCACTTCTTCCAAGCTCAATTTGGCCTGAGATCTCCCTCCAATTTGTCTCCTCCCAACTCCGGCCGATTGCCCAGAGCGTCTGGCGACTCTTTCCCCCCTTTCTCGTCGCTCTACCACCATACTAGTGGCAGAGTCAGCTCCGCCGTCCTTCGCCGCATCGCGCTGTACCAGCGTGCACCCTCCGACCCCCTTCCTCGTCGCCGTCTTCTTCCCCTGGGCACCTTCGTCTCCGGCGACGGTAGGCACCAGTCGCTCGCCATCCGCCTTCCCCCTTCGCTCTGGACTCGTTAGATAAGTTTCCCTCACTCCCCTGTTCATTTCCCCTCTCCTAATTTACGCCTTTGACCCCTCGACACCACAGACCACCATCACCCTCTCCACCTCCTACCACCAACTCCGGCGAGGCCACTCCACCACCACAGACCGTTTCACCCCTCGTCGATCGGTCCCTAAGCTTCACCACCTCCCACTGATCACCTTTTGCCCTTCCACTGATCGCCATGCCCACTGGAAGCCCCCCCCCCCCCGAACACACCCACCTACACACACACAGTGTGCCCTAGGCACACACGCACAGGCGTCCTCATGCCACGCTAACCCCCAGGCCACCTTCGCCATGCTCCGGCGAAGCCTGCTGAGTGTTCTGACAGGGCTGCAAGGTCATGTTCGTGTTTTCAGATCTAGAACCACCTCTGCCATTGACACCGAGCTTGGAGCAAGCTTGCAAGCAGCTCTAGACCTCACTAGTCCCAAGTCACAAGCCCAGGTAGCGCGGACTCCCCTCGCGCACTCAACCAGGCCTTCAATTGGCGTCGGGGGCCGTAGCTACAGCTGCAATTGGACGCGCCATCTGCTGCCAGGCGTGCGACAGGAAGGTAGGACATTTAGTCCCACCTCGTGCATTTCGAGCGGGTGTAGGTGAATAAATTGATTTTGTAAATTAAGCTTATCGCCTCCAATTACACGGGGTAAGGTCCCTCGCCCACCACCGGGCCTCGTCCGTGACCACGCCCCGCGAACCTGGTCTTGACCCGACTACCCGTGCACACCTCACCCATCATCACACACTGGTGGCCCTGGTCCCGGGTGCGTATACCCGACCCGATAACCCGGCTGGCTCTGGGAGAGCTGTGTCCTGAGAGAGAAATAGAGAGAGAGAGAGAGACGTGGGGAGGGTAGGGGTAGGTTTTGCTGCTCCGTGCCTATGTAGGGAAGAAGGAAGGAAGAGGAAGTAGCTGAGAGGAAGAAGAGAAGAAGAAGAGGCCAACTGAAGAAGAGGAAGAAGCTGAGGACTTAGCCACGCCAAGGAAGAAGGAGCAGGAGCCGAAGAAGAAGAAGACAGAGAAAGGAGCTGAAGAAGAAGAAAGAGCCAAAGAGGAAGAGAAGAAAAGAGGAGGGAGTTGCAACAAAGAGGAAAGCCAAGCAGAAAGGAAAGGAAGAGAAGAAGAAGCCAAGGAGAAGAAGCAGCCAAAGTCCGAGCAGCAGCAGCCAAAGAGAAGAAGAAGAGAAGAAAAAGAAGCCAAAGAAAAGAAAGAAGAGAAGAAGAAGCCAAGGAGAAGAAGCAGCCAAAGTCAGATCAGCAGAAGCCAAAGAAGAGAAAGGAAGAAGAAGAAGGCGTGGCACTGTAGCAAACACCACTTAAGGCGTCTGATTTCTAGATTCAGACGTCGGAAGACAGAGGAACGAAAAGAGAGAGAGCAAAGAAGAAAGAGAGAAGAAAAGAAAAAGAGAAGAAGAATTCTATTTCCTTTTACTCTCTAAATTTTTGTAAAACATTACATTATTGAGAATTGTGATTTTTCTACTTCTAAAATCGAATTTGCTACTTGAGTTCGACCTCGGAATGTTTTCAAATTTCGAATAATAAATAAATTAAATTGATAATCGTTTTTCACAACATACTACAACGCGTAGCTTTTGAAAACTTCGACGAACGCTTCATCACCCAGCACCCTTTGCAGTAAACTCAGGCTGCTCAACTCCTGGCCCTGAATAGGGTTACGAAAAGATAGAGTCAGCGAACGCTGAGTAGAGTGGTGTTTACATTATTTAAGTGCAAGTACAGTAAAGCAACAACAGGCTTATTTCTCATTTCTATTTATCTCATTTATGTGTTTCTTGTTCATTTATTTCTTAAGTATGCAGGCATTTCTTGATCTTGTATATTTCTCGTGGGAACGATCTTGGTTGCAGTCTTTCGTAGAGTAGAAGGTATGTTTCATTTATGTTTTTCGTAGAGTAGAAGGTACACATGGTGCTCTCCTGGCTGGGAGAGTCCCCCGTGGTAGTCCTACACCTAGTCAACCACCCCAAGGCATTGTCAAGATGTAACGGTGACTACGGCATGCGTGATAAGCGCACAAGTAGTTACCATGCATTGACACGCGGTCAGTTGTTTCCACTAGCGGGTTCGCCCAAAGTACAGCACGGAACAGTATAGGGCCTTGCCCTCTCAAAATAGGGATCTCTCCCCTCAAAACCAAACAGGGGTCTTGCCCCTCCATAGTCCGCGCACCCTCGTCTGACTACCCCGGTTTGTCCAAAGGGCCTAACAAAGTCGGTGTAGGGTGGCTAGTTGAACCCTGGGCCCCGTGGGGTGGCTAGCTCCGTCCCTACACTAGTAGCACACCTTGGTACCGCATACGCGAGGGCCAACAGGAGTCGATGTAGAGTGACCAATCCTAACCCCGGGTCTCAACCTAAGGGTGGCTGGCTTCAGTCTACACTAAAAAGGGACAGTTGCTCTCCTTGATACCATGTACACAAGGGACATCACACTTCCCGTCTACATTCCAGATTTCCTTTTGTCCACATGAGTTCTACTCCTAATCCCCCGTAGGGTTCATGCTCATATTCATCTCATTTATCCCGATCCAGATCTCATGTTTCATAATTCGTTCATCATCCATATACAGGCAACTCGTGTTTTTATAATTCAATTCTCAAAAATATGCATCTCGTGGTTTCACAGGCAATTTCTCAATTACATACAAGCATATCGTATTTTAACATGCATCTCGTAATTATACTAAAGGCATTTGCTAGTAATTTATCTTAACCATGTATTCAAGTAAATAGTACAGCTCAAACAGGCTCATTCATTTCTACCCTAGGGTTCATTTCATATCTTAGAGTTCAATCCGACTATTCCAACCAAGTATAATCTTATTTAAATATTAACAACTGAGTTAAACCACTCTACCAGGTATCATAGGAGGAATGAGGGCCTATGCCGTAGATCTCGTCGTCTCCGTGGGCCCCAAACATGCCACTGGCTGATAACCTGTACCAGCGACCAATGTGCATTAGACGAGCTCAAAACAGTAAATACTCAACATGAACACATAGAGGAACTCGAGTGGAAAACAACGGTACGTCGTTTGCGGAAATCCGATTTCATTTAAGCCTTAAACATGCCAAAACGTGGTTACTGATCAAAATCAGACGTTTGGAACTAATCCCAGACGTCTTAAAAGACATTAGAACTCACCTTGTGTTCCCTGTGGCTGATCAGACGTTCAGACTCCCTCTGCGATTGTAAAGACCCATCTCATTTTTAGCTTTTTAAGACGTCTGGAGTGTCAGTCAGACGTCTGGAACTATTTTTAGACTGTCGTGGGGGAGTCCTGGACGTATGAGGTCACTGTAGGAGCTTGAGGTGAGTCTCTGTGACTTTTAAGACGTCTGGACTTGTTTCCAAACGTTTGATTTTAGTCTGCAGACACGTTTTTTATCCGTTTGGGATCCATTTTACGCAAACGAAATATCTGTGGTTTCCTTGTGAGTTTCTCTACGTATTAGAAACCTTTATACACTATTATAAATCTTCCTTGTGATGTAAACCTTGGTATAGGACTTTGACCTGCTGTGTGTTTAGGGTTCGCAGAGGCGTATGGGTTTGTGGTTCGAGCCCCCAATACTCCTGGATTGTCTGGTAGAGTGGTCCACCTCTGTTAATCTTATTAAATAAGAATGTATCTATGAAAATTAGTCAACTGGAAACCTAGGATGTGGCATGAACCCTAGGACAGAGAAATGAATAAACCAGATTATTCTGCATGATTGAATTTGTATACGTGAATAAGTTAAACTGCTAGCCATTGTCTGTAATAAAGTATGAGCTGCCTGCTAGAATATGAGCTGTCTAAGATAACTGAACAGTTACCTGTGAAATCATTAGTTGCATGTATTAAATTGTGGAAATACGAGCTGCCTGTATATAAACAAGAACTAAACTGTGAATGATGAAATCTGGATTGGAATAATATGGTGAACATGAGCATGAACCCTACAGGGAGTTAGGAGTGGAGCTCCTGTGGTTAGAAGGAAAATCTGGAATGTGGACGGGAAGTGTGCTGGCCCTTGAGTACGTGGTACCAAGGAGAGCGACTGTCCCCTTTTTGTGTAGAGCGAAGCTAACCGCCCTTGGGTTGGGACCCGGGGTTAGGATTGGCCACTCTACACCGACTTCTATTAACCCTCGTGTACACAGTATCGAGGCGAGCTACTAGTGTAGGGGGGAGCTAGCCATCCCACAGGACTCGGGGTTTAGCTAGCCACCCTACACTGACTTGTTAAGCCCTCTGGGCAAACCGGGGTAGTAAGATGAGGGTGTGCGGACTGTAGAGGGGCAAGACCCCTGTTTGGTTCTGAGGGGCTAGACCCTTGTTTCTGAGAGAGCTAGGCCCTATACTATTCCGTGCTGTACTTTGGGCGAACCCGCTAGCGGAAATGACTAACCGCGTGTTAGTGCGAGGTAGCTACCCGTACACTTATCGCACGTGCCGTAGTTACCGCTACATCTGACGGTGACCTCGGGGTGATTGACTGGGTGTAGGACTACTACGAGGGACTCTCCCAACCAGGAGAGCACCGCGTGTATCTTCTACTCTTCGGAAAAGACTGCAATCAAGATCATTCCCACGGGGAACATGCAAGATCAAGAAAAATCTGAAAGTTGACTAAAAGGGGTGAAAAGGAATTACTTGTAAAGTAAAATAACTTGAAAAGATAAATATACCTGTTACTTTTACTGCTTTAGATAGTATGGTTACCATTCTACTCAGCGTTCACTGACTCCGTTCTTTTCATAACCCTGTTTAGGTCCAGGAGTTGAGCAGCCTGAGCTTTCGACTGCGGAGGGTGCTAAGCCCAGTTGAGCCTAGCCGTAGTTTTCAGCACTTTTTATTGTACTCTCTTTACTGTTGTAGTGAGTCTCAGACTTCTTGGTTTCTGTTGGTGTTACTGTTGCTTTCGTTTCAATTGTTCCTGTTGTGGTGGTAGTATGTATTGGAATAGCAGCTTTTACTTTCCTTTACTGCTTGTACGTTTTTACTACTTAGTTACACTGCATATGTAAATGTAGTTTATTTTCCTACTTTTCGGTTACTTCTTGTTGGACGACTGGGTCTTGGGATTAGTCGAGGCGAGCTGGTCTCGGATCTTGTAGGGATTCGGGAACCGGGTCGTAACAGCGACCGTCTAGGGGCAGCTCCAAACATTAGATAAGGTCTCCAGCCATCTGGAAGCACCTCCGGATGCCTGGAGAAGTGATCAGACATCCAAAAGTACTTGGGAAAGCGCACCGCGTGACTTCCCAAAGCCTACCCTGCGTACGAAAATGTAGGCACGATTTTAGCCCAACAACTCCTGCGTTGAGATCTTCTGCATGGTGGAAATCAGCGTAGGAACGTACGTACCTCACGCGATACGATACGTGCTTTTAGACGTCCGGCCTCAACTCTGGACGTCCAGGTGCCTCGCCAGATGTCTGGACTTCACTCCAGACGTCTGATACTAGAAAACTTCCAGTACCAGACCCTCCTCGCAGCTCTCTCCACCTGCAGCGGCAGCTCCAGCCGCTGCAGGAGCTTGAGCAGCTCCTCGCCGACGTCCTCCTCTCTCCTACGAGCTCCTTCATCGAGCTCCCACGATTGTCTTACTCCTCCCCCGCTCTCACTCCCTCGCACTCGCTCCTCCTTGCTCTCCCCTCGCCGGTGGCTCTCCTTCCTCGTCGTGGCTGCAGCAAAGAAGGAGGGGAACACGGCTGTCGCAGGAGAAGGTGGAGGTGGCGGTGGCTTGAGTGGTGTGAGGAGGAGAGGAGAGGAGAAGGGAGGGGGGTTTATATAGAGGGGTAGTTAGGGTTCGGGTGAGGGGTGAAGGAGGGAGAGTGACCTCTGCATGCCGCCCATGCGCAGAGCGCAAAGCACAGTACGAAAAACTCATTTTCAAATGTCCGGAAACATATCCAGACGTCTTATCCAACTAAAAATATAACGGGTCATTACACGACCGACCCTTAAGAAGGGTTATTTCAATTTTTAACGGTCAACAATACTCAACATTTTCGTAATGCAACCCTCCCCTCTCGCTCACACACAAGAGATGTTTGATATGTATATTTATAGAAGATAAATAATATACACATTATTAACATATATTTAGGTATTAGTTTTAATGAAAATTAAGTTTTCAATAAAAAATTATATTTAGAAGATGTGTTTATATATTTGAAATAATGTATACATTTTTAGTACATATTTAAATATCTATCTATAAAAACTATCCGTCTTTCTCGAATTAGGTAGGATGGATACACATTATTAAGATATTTTTAGATATTAATTAGTGGCCAAAAAGAGCGAGCTCCACTAACTATGTTTTCAATTAATCCTATCTACCCATGTTTCGGATCCCAAACTAAATGCTGGAATCAAAGTCTTTTAATGTACTATTTAACTCTTTCATAGGTTGAGATTTTGACTTTAAAAGAAATAAAGAAAAAGCATCCAACTCTTTTTCACAAGTGAAAAAAAAATTCTTGGATCTTGCAGCTAGTTGAGACTAGAAAAAGAATTAGAGTTGTTTTTGCTTTTTCTATTGAATGAATCGATGGTTGACGTATATTAATCTTAATAAAAAAATAAAGGTTTAAGGTTTGCCTTTACTTGAGGTTTAGTTCTTTTGTCTGAGTTCATTCTTGTTACTATTTATGTTGAAGATAATTTGACTTCTATTGTGATTTGATTTGAAGGAGAGATAAGTACAAGTTTGATTTTGGAAGTTTCATCATCTTATTTCGATAATAAACATATATCATCCATAAACATGCTTGCAAGGAGAGGTGATCTTTAATCAACTAATCAAATTGGTCGATCAACCTAAAATTTGGTTGATCAATTTGTTAAATTGATTGATTAAATTGTCTCAACTAAGTTCTCCTTAAGTGATTTTTTAGAGCATCTAAGCTCGAAGTGCATCAAATTTTAGAGGTGAACTGTCGCATCTGAGGAAGGGCTTGCCATACCTTAACACACTGGTATTGTGAGAGGGGGGATGCCTTTTCTAAGGAAAGTCCTTTGATGAAAGACTCATCATGAATCCTAACTAGCACATTTTGATCTAAATAAGTGTACAAAAGCTCCTATAAAACCTAAAGGAAAGCCTAAATCAGAGAAATCTAAATTTAAGAATAAAATAATTCACAATGGGTAAAACTGCAATTTTACCAATGCAGTACACAAATGGGGTGTCTAAGTGTCTAAACACAGGTTAAATGGGCTTAATAAGAAAGAAAGTGGGATAACCTGATTCGAAAAGGGTTATAGCAACTTCTACAAATTAAATGACATTCTGTAACCATGAAACAAATCCGCTTTAATTCATGAGGTTCCAGGCAGGATAAAAATCGACTAAATCCCTTAAAATTCATGGAAAAATATTCCCTAGGGTTTAAAACCTTCAATTTGGCCTTTGGAACCTATCTTGACCTAGATTGAGAACCATGTCCAATTTTTGACCTAATTTGGGTTTTTATGCAAATTGACCGATCAAACGTTGTAAAACCTAAAATCAAACTTCACCATTGGATTTCTTAGGTCCAAATTAAGTTGGTACCAAAATTTGGGCCTAAGAGAAGACCATTTTGACTAATTTTACAAATTGGTCCTCATGAATTACTCTTTGACCCTTAACTTTTTGAACCCTTTAGCTTTGCCCCCTAACTTTCCTTTCATTCTTTATAGAATGGTCCCTCTGCCACCCCGCGCAGCTTCCCATACCTCCGACAACTTTGCGTGGAGGATGGCACCGCGCAGGGTATGGGAGCCGCTCTCAGAGATGAAGGGGGAGTTCCCTACGTCGTCCTCTTCCGCGTAGACCCCCTCCCATGACCTGCCACAGCCCATGCCTCTCATGCGAACGCATGAAAGGAATGGGTCTCGTCTCCGACCATTCTCCGGCAAGCTCTGCACGCTCTCTCCTCTAAATCCTCTCCTTGCCAACTGCTATTTAAGGGACGGCAAGGCCCTCCGGTCATGGCAAGCCTGTTTTGGCCGAGGAAAACCCCCAAACTTCGTCTCCTCCTCCTCCGGTCAAGTGCCCACAGGCTCCGGTGACCCTTCTTCCTCCCCTTCGTCGCTCTGCTGCCATACCTGCAGCAGAGTTTACTCCGCCTCGGCCTCCCGTGCGAGGCCGCACCAGCTGGCACCTTCTTGACCTCCTCCTCGTCACCGTTACCCCCCTCTAGGCATCTTCATCTTCAGCGTCGGTAGGCACGCGCCGAGCACCTCCCCTTTCGTCAGTTAAGTAGGTAAACACTCTTCCCCTTACTCTCTCCTTTATTTCCCCCTTATTAATTTGTTGTTTCCATCCACCGACCACCACTATCCATCGTCACCTTCTCCATCTCCGGCCACCCTCCGGAGAGGCGTTCCCGCCGCTCCATGCCTCCATCCGCCTCGCCAACTACCCCTTAAGCACCGCGACACCTCACTGACCCTAAATCCGCACTCCATTCACCACGCCACACCTCCAGAACACCCCCCGAACATACCCACTCTCACGCACATAGTGTGCCCTAGGCGCACGGCTATAGGCACTCTCACGTCTCACCGACCACCTCTGCACACTCGCCACACCTTGGCGAACCTCCCTGAGCCTTTTGACATGGCCGCGATGTCGTTTTAGTGTTTTCAGGACCCAGGTGCTCGCCGCCATTGTCGTGCAAGTTGAAGCTGCTTCGCGAGCTTCTTCAGGTCCATCCGCTCTAGGCGTAAGCCCCATGTGAAGCGGAATTGAGGCGCAAGCGTGTCCAGGTCTTCAATTGGGGTCATAAACCTCGGCTGCTGCCCCAAATCGCTCAAGCCTCCTGCCTGCAGATGCACGAAGCAGCAGGTGGGACTTCGGAAGTGTGTGGGTGTGCGCCCACACATAAATTGAAAAGGTGTTCTTGGCTTTATCGCCTCGAAACACTAGGGTGAGGTCCCTCGCCCTCACTCATCGGGTCTTGTCCGCGGCACTGCCCACGCAGACCTGAGTCGCGACCCGATTACTCTGATCCGTGCACTCCTCGCGCACCACACCCACGCCGGTGCACCTGAACCCGGGCGCACGACTGACCCGATAACCCAGCAGCGTACCGAAGAGAGATTCAGAGAGAGAGAAAGACGCGCGGGGAGGGTAGGGGTAGGTTTTGCTCTCGTGTGTGCAGGGAACAGGTGAGGAAGAAGAAGAGTGGGCGGCGAGGACTTAGGCGCAAAGCTCCCGCAGCATAGAAAAAGAAGAAAAAAAGAGGAGGAGCGAAAAGGAAGACGAAGAAGGAAGGAGCTGTTGAAGAAAGAAGGAGAAGAAGACGTAGAAGAAAGAAGAAGCAGCAGCAGCAGAGAAAAGGAAGAGAAAAAGAACCGCAGCAGAGGAGAAGAAGAAAGAAGGCAGAGAAGCTGACTGAAGAAGAGAAGGCACAGTGCGAGAAGAGAGAAGAAGAAGAAGCCAAGAGAAAGGAGAGGAAGAAAAGAGAAATTTTTGCTCACTTTCTCTCTCTTAAATTTTTGTAACAGTATTGTGAAATTATATATTTCTAGAATGATGTGTGCTCCCTAAGTTCGACCTCAGGATAATCTAAATCTCGAATAATAAATAAATTAAACTGGTGATCATTTTTTACAATATATTACAACGAATATATCATTAAAACATCGCGAACGATGAGCCGACCATCCTTCATATGTGCTTTATCACAGTAACATCTAATATATTTTCGTTTTATTTGTTGGTGCTCTTACATGTCACTTATTCTTTATTTTATTCTTAATCTTATCCTATCATGTTAAAATTGCTTAATTTAATATTTTATGATTTACTCAAAATTGTTGGAAATATATATACATATTTTTATTTATATACTTCGTATATATATGGATTTCAACATATTCTCAGTGATCTATTCTAGAAGTTTGTGCTACATTATTTCACGCAAGTTTAAAAATTTCCTTTTGCATGTTTAGGTTCTTATATCACCAACACGTAAGGAACAACAACCAGTTGGCAATGTCATGGCCACTGAATTACATCTTTTTTGCCTCTATTAAGTCTATCTTAAGTCAAATTGAGTTTAGATTTAGATAACATATTATATATTAACATCCTACAATGGAACTTGTATTTGGTTTCATGCACCTTTAGCTATATATTGCAATATTTAAAACAACTAAGGCTAAGATGAAAGTTGTACTTCAACCTTTGAATATTGGGAAAGACAACATTACACTGCCAAACCAAGGCATCAATTGGATTTTTTAAAACATAACATTTCAGGGACAAACCAATGCAATGCAACATAGGCAATTCCTTAGTTAAGAAAGGTGATCCTAACAGCACACTCAAATGATGCTTCGAATGCAAGGATTTTTCTTTGAAATCATATGCAAGATATAGTATATCTAACGAAGGTTACTTCTAAACAAAGTGCTTTGTATATTAAGGAAATAACAACAAAAAGAAAAAGCAAAAGGAACTAACTTCAGCTAAGTAGTAAATATATAATACCTCTCACTTACACTACAAGTATTTTGATTTGCTAGAAAATCTTTTGTCAAGCAGAGGACACTTTACTCAAAATTTCACTTTCCATACTAATAATGTTAAAAGGGGTGTTTTCTTCCTTTTGAAGAAAATAGCATTCAATTTTTTTTCCATTCTTGATATACGACTGAAATATCTCATGGAACTTTTAGGTAAGCTGATCAAGAGAACCTTGGTGAAAAAGTATGGTGTAGAAAATACTAATAAGTACTTCATTAGCTTCAACACAATATGTGATGCCACTCAATTATCAAGCAACTTCGTCATGGTTTAAGGAACTCTGTCACAATGGAACTTGAAGTTTCTTGGAATGATATGTTGAACAATCAAAACATGGTGAACTATATCTTATCCTCAATTGAAGTGGAGGCACCATATGCAAATGTGGGAAATCCTAATACTGGGGCATAGGCAGCTGGAACTTGTCTAGTCCTAGTTCTAGTGGGCATTGAATATAAAATACAAATGGTTGAAGTGAAGCCAAAATGGACCATCCATGTACATCGTCCCTTAGTCCAGGCTTGCGTGAAGGTATAACTGTAGATGGTGGTGTGCCCCTTCTAGAGAGTGTAGATATAATTCTTGGCAGCAATGGGGGCACTCGGACTGCTTCCTGAGCTCCACGATGAAGAGCACTGTCGAGATTGGGCAACGAAGATAGATAGACCCATTACCTGGGAGCAAGGGAGAAGGGGACGGGCTTGTGGCTAACGATGGGGTGAGAGAAGTTGCAGAGGTTGCAGCTAACACTGATGTAGATAGACTTGCTCTCCTTGAGAGTAGTTGAGATGGCCATGTCAAGCTACTCATGCACGTTGGTCAATGCACGAATCCCCTACAGTTTTTTATTATTTCGTCGTAGTATAGTATAGAGAAGTGGTTACCAGTTTAATACAATTTGTTACTCAGAAAAAGAGTTCCCGAGGTCGAACTCAGGGAGCAAGTTGTATTCTAGAAGTACAATGTTTCTATTACAAAAATAAGAGGGAGAGAGGGAGAAATAAATCTGAGTCTTGTGGCTTCTCTTCTCTTTCTTATCTTATCTTCTTCTTCTTCAGTTCTTCTTCTGCTTCTTATTTCTTTTCTTTTTCAGAGCTTCTCGTCTTCTTCTCTTTATCTTCTCTTCTTTCTGCCTCAGCTGCAGAGCTCTTCTTCTTGCGGTCCTTTGCCTTGCTCAGCTGCACGGCTTCTTCTTTCTTCTTCTTGTCTTTTCTTTTCTGCGGTAGTAGTGATCCTCCCCTTCTTTTTCTTTCTTCAGGGCGTCGTCTGATTTTTCAATCAGACGACTTAAGTAGCTTTTGCTACAGTGCGTCTTCTTTCTTTCTTTCCTCTGTGGCCTTCTTCTTCTTCTTCTTGTCTTCTCTTTTCTCTTCTGTGCCTGCACACTCACAGTTTGGTCAGAAGACAAAAACCTACTCTACCCTCCCCCGCGTCTCTCTCTCTCAGAATTCACTCGTAGGATAGCTCTCCCAGAGCTACCAGGTATTTGAGTACGGGTCGCGCCCGGGTCCAGGCCCACCGGCGTGCGTGGTGGGTGAGGAGTGTTCGAGTCAAGTCGAGTCGGGTCGGCCGGATCCGCGTGATGAGCTCGCGGACCGGGCGAGTGAAGTGGGTGAGAGGGACCTCACCCCGTGTGCTGAGGCGATAAGCCTACAACACTTTTACAATTTATGCAGGCGTGCCGCTTCAGAGTCTTCCGAGGTGGGACTAAATGTCCCACCCCAATTGGGCGCCTGCAGCTGAGAAAGCTGCAGGCATTCGCGGCTGTTGCTAGGTCTTCTCTTCAGCTGAAGGCCTGGGCAGCTGCGAGGTCGCAATCCGCGCGTCCTGGAGCGCAGGCCTGGGCGGAAGTGCAGCTACAGCTGCAGGTTGAAGCAGCTTCACCTGTTCGGCAATGGCGGCGAAGGACGGGTAACTTGATCACAGAGATACGGCCTCTCGGCCTAGTCAGAAGGTGTAGGGAGCTTCGCCGGAGTGCGGCGAAGCTCGTGCGGGTGGTGGCGAGGCGTGGGGCGGCGTGTAGGGGCTGCCCTAGGTCGGACTGTGGTCGGGGGAATGGGTTTGTTCGGGGGAGTGATGTGGAGGTGAGGAGTGGCAGTGAAGGGGCGGAAACGGTTCAGTGGGACGAGGTGGAGGTTTTGGGTCGGTCGGCGAGTCGTGTGGAGTGGCGGAATGATGGGAGCGACGCCGGAGGTGGGCCGGAGGCGTGGAAGATGATGGTGGTCGGGTCGGTTGAGGGTTTGATTGAGCAAATTAAAATAGGGAAAAGAAAGAGGGGAGGAAGAGAAGTAATTGTTACCTACTTGGAGGGACGAGGGGGACCGGAGCAGGGCGACAGTCGTATTGACTGTCGCCGGAGAAGAAAGTGCCCAGAGAGAAGGAGTGGCGGCGAGGAGAGAGCGGGAGAGCGCGCGTTGGGTATGGCGCGACGCGGGAAGCGCGGGCGAAGGCGGCTCTGCTGCTGGTAATGCGGCAGAGAGACGAGGAGGAGGAGGAGGAACCGCCGGAGCAGGGGGGCTTCTGCCGGAGTGGGAAGAGAGGAAAGGGGGGGAGGTTTCTCCGTCAGAACCGAGCTGTTGAGTTCGGTGGACGGGGGCGATTTTTATAGAGGTGGAATCAGAGAGGAGGACGGAGGGAGGCGACGTGCCTCCCTCGCCGGAGGACGTCGGAGATGGAGACCCATACCTTCCGCGCGTTTGCACGGGAGGTATGGGTGGTTGCAGAGACCATGGATGTGTCCCTGTGACGGCAGACGTAGCAGGGAACCCCCGGTTGACTTGGCAGAGGGTCCCCCTTACCCTGCGCGGCGCCATGCTTCGCGCAAAGTCGTCGGAGCATGGCGCTGCTCAGGGTTTTGCAGGGAGGACCCAAATGCAAAGAACGAAGAAGAGTTAGGGGTCAAAATGCGAGGGTTTCAAAAGTTGAGGGTCAAAAGGTAATGGATGAGGACCAAAATGCAAAGTCGGTCAAGAAGGTCTCTTCTTAGGCTCAAGTTTTTATGCATGACTAAATGGGGCCTAAGGATTCTAATGGTGAATTTTATTTCTAGATCAGACCTTGTTTGACCAATCAATTTACGTAAAAACCTAAACTAAGTCATTAATTGGGCATGATTCTTAATGTAGGTCAAAATGGGTTCCTAAGGCCAAATTGAAGGTTCTAAACCCTAGAGATTATTTTTCTACGAATTGTAGAGGGTTTATTCAATTTTTTATTTACTTTGAACCTCATGAATTGAAGTGGGTTTATTTTTAGGGTTACAGGATGTCATTTAATTCCTTGGAGTTGCTGTAGCCCTTATTGGATCAACTCATCCCACTTTTCTTCTTATTAGGTTAGTTTGACCTATGTTTGGACCCTGAGTTACCCTGTTTTCAGATTGGATTGGTGAAATTGCATTTTTACCCTTTAGTTTCTGTTTTCTTTACAAACTCAGAATTTCTCTGAGTCAAGCCTTTCTATGGTTATGTAGGAGCTTTTTTCTTGCAAATCTGGGTTAGATGGTGCTAGTTATGGCTCATGATGAGGTTCTCATCACACGTCATCAAGATGGTTCACCACAGCTTGAGAGAGAGAGAGAGGGAGAGAGAGAGAGAGAGACCCATCGATTGAAACAAGCCTATATTATTATAACAAAACATGAATATGGTAAATAGAAGAAGAAGGTCAATTACTTGGTAACAGGTGATGGGTTGGAAGCATCATAGGTCCTGATTGAAGTCAGGGAAGGCAACCGTGTGGTGGAGGATGCGGTTGGTGCCACAGTTGTTGGAGTTGGGATCGCCGACGATGTAGATCACGGGGACCATGATGACGTTGATGATGCTAAGGTTGCCGACGATGAAGGTGACGATGTAGGCATTGACGGTGCGGCAACCAACGTAGCTGTTGGTGGTGTACCTAATGTTGAACTCAAGGAGTAAGAGACGAATCTCGTGTAGGCAGAGGAGAGAACGAGCACGTGCTCTCGTTGGGATCACATCCAGACGTCTGACCAGACGTCCGGGATAGTTTACAGACGTCTGGCGAACAGTTATGCTCGCACGGTATATTCGTCTGCGCGCCTGTGCGCGCAGACCTGCGATCCTGCCTCTTTCTCTGCGGCTGCAGGCGAATGCGACCGCCTTCTCTCTCCTATCCGCGCGGCGTTAAAAGGGGGGGGGGCGCACCTCCCCTCCCGTCTCCACCATCTTCCTCCTTCTTCTCCTGCCTGTGCGCGAGAGCGAGCGGACGCGAGGGCGCAGCGGCAGCGGCAGCCGCAGTAGGCGCGGAGGAGCTGCGGCGTGCGAGGGCGGGGCTCTGCCGTGAGGGCGAGCTCGCCGGGAGCGGCTTGGCCGGCCGGCGGAGGGCGCAGGGGGGCGCAGAGCGTCATGGAGAGGGACCTACTGCGGGCGGAGCAGCGGACGCGTGAGGTGCGACGCGGGCGGCGTCGCGAGCGGAGGCCGAGCAAGGTTCTGATTCTGGAAAAATTTCCAGAATCAGACATCTGGATTGATATCCAGACGGCAAGATCGACGTCTGTGAGGTCATACAGACGTCTGAAAGGTGAGTTTCCGCTTTCTTCTTCTTTTTGTCGACTGACCGTACTGAGGGAGGGGGGTTGGCTGTGCGCAGGTTCTCTGATTCGTCATCTTTGCGAATCAGACGTCTGGAATTTGTACCAGACGGCGGGAATGACCTCCAGACGTCCGGAGTGACCATCGGACGTCTTGGATCTAGGCAGACGTCCCCACAGACTTCTGGACGTCCGGGGAACCAAGCCGAACAGGTAATTCTCTGATCCACCGTTTAAGACGTCTGGAAGGAGTTCCAGACGTCTGATTTTGCACAATATTATCTTTCTCGACCCGTTTAGGGCCCGTTTGGGCTCCGTTTTCCGCGATTCGAGTTGCGTTCGTTTCAGAAATTATTCCTCTACCCGCCTACGGTAGCTATACACTGTTTTGAGACACTCCTTGTGTTTGATCCTTGTGATAGGACCTCATTCGGTTGCAGTCTTGAGAGTCGCGGAGGCACGCGGGATTGCCGATCACGCCCCCATTTCTCCCGTTGTACCTGGTAGAGTGGTTTTAAGTATTAATAAAATCTGTTAAAGTATGGAACCATAACTAGAACCTAGGGCATTGCATGAATCCTAGGAATGAGAAATATATGGAATGATAGCTTCTAGGTGTTGCATGAATCATAGGGCCGGAAAACTAGATTGTATGATAGATCCTAGGACATGGCATGAATCCTAGGATGGAAAAACTAGTGGAATGTATATTACTGCAGTCTTGGAAAAAAATGGAAAGGAATATATAAAGCTGCCTGTGAATTTAATTAACAACTGCCTGTTATGAACAAAGAAACATGTTTGAGATCATGGAATTTGAGAACGTGAATCTGGAAAGTGAAACATATGATGTTCTGAGATAAAGAGCTGGAACCCTACGGGGAATTAGGAGTGGAACTCCTGGAAAGGAAAAGGGAATGGAACTGAGATGTAGTTGTACTGTCTCTTGGGTACGCAGTACCAAGGGAAGTACCTGTACCTGTTTAGTCCAGAGTGGGGCCAGCCGCCCCAGGGACCCGGGGTTAGGCTTGGCCGCTCTGTACCGACTTGTTGGCCCTCGTGTACGTAGTACCGAGGAGAGCTAGTAGTGTTAGGAGAGTACTAGCTACCCCACGGGCCCCGGGGTTCTGCTAGCCTCCTTCACCGACTTGTTAGGCCTACTAGGGCAAACCAGGGTAGTCAGGCGAGGGTGCGCGGACTGTGGAGGGCAAGGCCCCGGTTTGGTTACTGTGGAGGGGTTGGACCCCTGTTACTGAGAGGGCTCTGCCCTGGTTCCGTGCTGTGCTTTGGGCGCACCCGTTAACGGAAACGACTGACCGCGTGACAGTGCGGGCTAGCTACCTGTGCGTTTATCGCGCGTGCCGTAGTCACCGTTACGTCTGTCAGTGACCTTGGGGTGGTTGACTGAGGGTAGGATCACCACGGGGGACTCTCCCGGCCAGGAGAGCACCACGTGCTACTTCTACTTTTGGAAAAGACTGCAATCAAGATCGTCCCACGAGGACATCTGAGATCAAGTAAAGGATCTGAGAAGTAAATGAAATAGTGAGAAAAATTGAAAGATGTAAATAAAGGAAGTAATAGAACATAACAGCTACTGTACACTCTACTGTTGCCTTTAGTTAGTTTGCCACTCTACTCAGCGTTTTGCTGACGTGTTACACTCGTTACCTTTTTCAGGACCAGGTGTTGAGCAGCCAGGGTCGGCGGCTGCAGAGGACGCTGGGCCGAGTAGGGTCCAGTAGAGTTACCACAGCTTTGTACCCCTTTTTGTTTCTGTTCTAGTGAGTAGTTTCTGTTTCCGCTGTACCTTCTTTACCTGCAGTTTTGTTGTTTTACTGTTGTGGTGGTGCCTACTGTAGTAGTTTCTTTCCTTACTGCTGTACTTTCTTACTGTTAGTTATATTCATGCTGAATGTGGTTTATTTTACTGTCTTTTGGTTACTTCCTCGTTGGACGACTGGGTCTTGGGATTAGTCGAGTCGGTCCGGTTCTCGTGTCTCGTAGGGACTCGGGAATCGGGTCGTTACAAGATGGTATCAGAGCAAGGTCGTCCCGAGAAGTGAATCAACTGACTGGAAAATAACCAATTCACATGTTTATAGCTAGAGTAGCCACCACAACATACCTCTTGATATGAGCTCTTAGAAGTGTTGTTAGGTACCGTCTGTTTTGACGTTTCCGTTTTGTTTCGCGTCTCCATTGTAGGAGATGCCGCGTCGTGGAGCTAGGAGGGTGAGCCGCAGGCGCGGCCGAGGTCAGGGCCCGGGGGACGGATGTGTCGGGCTTGGAATACATACAACCCCTCCTCTTCTCCTGAGTATACCGTCTCGGGACCTCGTCCAACTGATTCGAGAGGTGGTTCGAGAAGAATTCCAGCTTCCACCCACGTCGCCACCCCCTCCCCCTTCCGAGCGTACGACAGGGGAGTTAGTGGTGGAACGAGATTTCCGCCGCCACACCAGGCGTGTTAGGAGAACTCAATGGAGACACGTGGCGTCCGCAGGAGAGCCGTCACGTTGTGCAGGGCCATCAGTGGCCTTTAGGGGCCCTCGACGGGGGCCAGTCGCCAGCACCGGACCCCCGCCTAGCCGACAGCAGGGACTCACTGAGGGCGGGAGTCGGGTTCCCCTCTGCTACCAGTGTGGCCAGCCGGGCCACGTCAGGAGGGACTGCCCATCTAGGGCAGGAGGTCAGCAGATACTTCCCGCGCAGCGCACTGGAGGGCGCGCAGGAGGCCGCGGTTTCCAGGCGCGAGGAGGAGGACCGCAGTCGCGAGGAGGGTACCGGCCAGCACCTACCCGTCCGACGCAGAGTGTGGCTGCTTCGTCCGCACCTAGAGCTGAGGGGCGTATCAACGCCCTAACACACGGGGACGCCAGAGCTTCGGGATCCGTGGTAGCAGGTATGGTTTCAGTTTCTGGCAGACTCGTTTACACGCTTTTCGATTCCGGCGCTACGCACTCGTTTGTCGCAGACAGTTTCGCAGTTAGTTTGGACCAGGATTATACATTGTTAGAGAATCCGTTCGTAATCAGAGGTCCGAGTGGTCAGCTGTTTGTAGCTGAGGAGGTGTACACGGGTTGCGGGGTCAGCATCGGGGGACACAGCCTGCCAGCTGACCTGATTATGATACAGATGGAGGACTTTGGAGTGATTCTGGGGATGGATTGGCTGTCCGCTTACCACGCCTTGGTAGACTGCTTTGAGAGGAAGATTGTCTTCTCCATTCCGGAGTTGCCTTCCTTCGAGTTTCACGTGCAGCCAGTGGATGGAGGTTTCAGGTGCATTTCGGCACTTCGGGCGGTGAGACTTTTGAGCCAGGGGTGTGAGGGCTTCTTAGCTTCTGTGGTGGCAGAGCACAGCCCCGTGGCAGACTTCCAGAGCATCCCGGTGGTCAGAGAGTACCCCGACGTGTTTCCAGACGAGTTACCAGGACTACCGCCCGAGCGTGAGATCGAGTTTGAGATCTCACTAGTACCAGGGACCAGCCCCATCTCCACCGCGCCATACAGGATGGCACCGCTTGAGCTGCGAGAGCTCAAGTCTCAGTTGCAGGACCTTTTGGAGAAGGGTTTCGTGAGGCCCAGTGCGTCTCCCTGGGGAGCCCCGGTACTGTTTGTGAAGAAGAAGGATGGGACCCTACGCCTTTGTGTGGACTACCGACAGCTGGATAGGGTCACCATCAAGAACAGATATCTGCTGCCGAGGATTGATGATTTGTTTGACCAGTTGCGGGGTGCCACGGTGTTTTCCAAGATCGACTTGAGGTCTGGATACCACCAGTTGAGGATCAGGGAGACCGACGTCTCCAAGACAGCTTTCCGCACCCGGTACGGACACTACGAGTTTTTGGTCATGCCGTTTGGGCTGACCAATGCCCCCGCTGCTTTCATGGACCTGATGAACCGGGTGTTCAGACCGTACTTGGACCAGTTTGTGGTAGTTTTCATAGATGATGTACTCATCTATTCTAGAGATCGGACGCAGCACGGACAGCACTTGCGGATGGTTCTGGACACTCTGAGACGACGCAGGCTGTACGCCAAATACAGCAAGTGCGAGTTCTGGTTGAGGGAGGTGACCTTTTTGGGTCATGTGATCTCTGGAGACGGCCTGGCGGTGGATCCCGCCAAGGTCGAGGCAGTGCTCAGGTGGGAGAGACCGCGTTCAGTCACTGAGATTCGCAGTTTCCTGGGACTGGCAGGTTACTACAGACGGTTCATCAGAGGGTTTTCGCAGATTGCACGTCCTATGACACAGTTGACTCGGAAGGATGTGCCTTTCGCTTGGACAGACGCCTGTGAGGCGTGTTTTCTGGAGCTGAAGGAGAGGTTGACCTCGGCTCCCGTGCTCACCATCCCTGACTGTAGTGGCGGGTTCGTTGTGTACACGGACGCTTCCTTGCAGGGGTTAGGAGGTGTGCTCATGCAGAGGGGTCACGTGGTCGCTTACGCTTCGCGGCAACTGAAGCCCCATGAGCATACCTACCCTACCCACGATCTAGAGTTGGCAGCTGTTGTCTTCGCGCTGAAGGCATGGAGGCACTACTTGTACGGTGAGACCTTCGAGATTTTTACAGATCACAAGAGCCTCAGATATCTTTTTGACCAGAAGGAGCTCAACATGAGACAGAGACGTTGGTTGGAGCTCCTGAAGGACTACGACTGCAGCATCTCCTACCACCCGGGAAAGGCCAATGTGGTGGCTAACGCCTTGAGCCGTAAGGCGCCCGCACTCTTGGCCAGTCTACAGTTACAGAGTTGGAGCCTTTTGGAGGAGGTGGGCAGTTGGCGACCTCTAGAGTTACGAGGGTACTGTGGGGCAGTGACGGTGACACGGCAGACCAGACCAGAGTTGATAGACCGCATCATCACGGGACAGATGGCCGATCCGTACTTGCAGTCTTTGCGCGACAGAGTACTGTCAGGGGACCCAGGGGACTTCTCTTTCACTGACCAGGTGTTACGCTTGAGGGGACGGCTGTGCGTCCCCAGAGACGAGGAGCTGTTGAGAGAGCTCCTGACTGAGGCACACGGTTCCAGATTCACCATATATCCCGGAAACACGAAAATGTACCATGACTTGAGACGCGAGTTCTGGTGGAGAGGGATGAAGCGGGATGTGGGTGAGTTCGTGCAGCAGTGCTTAGTGTGCCAGCAGGTGAAAGCCGAGCATCAGAGGCCTGCAAGGCCGCTTCAGCCGCTTCCAGTGCCAGAGTGGAAGTGGGAGAGCATCACCATGGACTTGGTGGTGGGCTTACCTGTTACCTAGCGAGGACACGACGCAGTCTGGGTAATAGTGGATAGATTGACGAAGACGGCACGATTTTTGCCGATCCGAGTCACTTTGGGACCAGCACAGTTGGCAGAGAGGTATATCCGTGATGTGGTGCGACTACACGGAGTTCCGCGGGAGATCGTATCCGACCGGGATACCCGCTTTACGTCCCAGTTTTGGGCTGAGTTTCAGCAGGCTTTGGGGACGAGGTTGAGGTTTAGCACGGCTTACCACCCCCAGACGGACGGACAGTCGGAACGCACGATACAGACACTTGAGGATATTTTGCGTGCCTGTGTACTAGACTGGAGGGGCTCTTGGGAGGAGCACCTGCCCCTGGCGGAGTTTGCATACAACAACAGCTATCACTCGAGCATCGGCATGGCTCCCTACGAGGCTCTGTACGGACGGAAATGCACGGCACCCTTGAGTTGGGTTGAGGTGGGGACCAAGTGGGAGGTTGGCCCCAGGTTGATCCGGCAGAGTCAGGAGGTAGTTGAGCAGATCCACAGACGACTCCGCACTGTCAGGAGCAGACAGAAGAGCTACGCAGATCGCAGACGCAGAGAGGTGCAGTTCGAGGTCGTGGACCACGTCTTTCTTCGTGTTTCGCCCATGAAGGGCTTACAGCGGTTTGGGGTGAGAGGGAAGCTCGCGCCGAGGTTTGTGGGGCCCTTCGAGGTCCTGGAGCGGGTTGGACCCGTTGCTTACAGACTTGCCCTTCCCCCGCAGCTTTCTGGTGTGCACGACGTGTTCCACGTGTCCAACCTCAGGAAGTACGTAGCCGATCCCAGCCACGTACTGAGTCACGAGAGCGTCGAGGTGAGCGATGACCTGACCTACCCCGAGCGGCCAGTGCAGATCCTAGACCGAGCCGTCCGCAGGTTGAGACGAAAGCAAGTACCCCTGGTAAAGGTTTTGTGGAGGAGCCAGCGGTACGAGGAGGCTACCTGGGAGCCTGAGGCGGCAATGCGGGAGCGGTACTCGGAGCTTTTCGCGGGTACGTCTTTTCGGACCGGCTTCGGTCCTCTTTGAGTTTGTTATGGTTATTTGGACACCTTCTTCCCGCACCCTAGTTGGCGCAAGTTTCGGGGACGAAACTTCCTTTGAGTTTGTTATATTGTAACGAGCACGTGCCCCAGACGTCTTTTAAGACGTCTAGGAGGTGGCCCAGACGTCTTTAAAGACGTCTGGGATCACATCCAGACGTCTGACCAGACGTCCGGGACAGTTTACAGACGTCTGGCGAACAGTTATGCTCGCACGGTATATTCGTCTGCGCGCCTGTGCGCGCAGACCTGCGATCCTGCCTCTTTCTCTGCGGCTGCAGGCGAATGCGACCGCCTTCTCTCTCCTCTCCGCGCGGCGTTAAAAGGGGGGGGCGCGCCTCCCCTCCCGTCTCCACCATCTTCCTCCTTCTTCTCCTGCCTGTGCGCGAGAGCGAGCGGACGCGAGGGCGCAGCGGCAGCGGCAGCCGCAGTAGGCGCGGAGGAGCTGCGGCGTGCGAGGGCGGGGCTCTGCCGTGAGGGCGAGCTCGCCGGGAGCGGCTTGGCCGGCCGGCGGAGGGCGCAGGGGGGGCGTAGAGCGTCGCGGAGAGGGACCTGCTGCGGGTGGAGCAGCGGACGCGCGAGGTGCGACGCGGGCGGCGTCGCGAGCGGAGGCCGAGCAAGGTTCTGATTCTGGAAAAATTTCCAGAATCAGACGTCTGGATTGATATCCAGACGGCAAGATCGACGTCTGTGAGGTCATACAGACGTCTGAAAGGTGAGTTTCCGCTTTCTTCTTCTTTTTGTCGACTGACCGTACTGAGGGAGGGGGGTTGGCTGTGCGCAGGTCCTCTGATTCGTCATCTTTGCGAATCAGACGTCTAGAATTTGTACCAGACGGCGGGAATGACCTCCAGACGTCCGGAGTGACCATAGGACGTCTTGGATCTAGGCAGACGTCCCCACAGACTTCTGGACGTCCGGGGAACCAAGCCGAACAGGTAATTCTCTGATCCACCGTTTAAGACGTCTGGAAGGAGTTCCAGACGTCTGATTTTGCACAGTATTGTCTTTCTCGACCCGTTTAGGGCCCGTTTGGGCTTCGTTTTCCGCGATTCGAGTTGTGTTCGTTTCAGAAATTATTCCTCTACCCGCCTACGGTAGCTATACACTGTTTTGAGACACTCCTTGTGTTTGATCCTTGTGATAGGACCTCGTTCGGTTGCAGTCTTGAGAGTCGCGGAGGCACGCGGGATTCCCGATCACGCCCCCATTTCTCCCGTTGTACCTGGTAGAGTGGTTTTAAGTATTAATAAAATCTGTTAAAGTATGGAACCATAACTAGAACCTAGGGCATTGCATGAATCCTAGGAATGAGAAATATATGGAATGATAGCTCCTAGGTGTTGCATGAATCCTAGGGCCGGAAAACTAGATTGTATGATAGATCTAGGACATGGCATGAATCCTAGGATGGAAAAACTAGTGGAATGTATATTACTGCAGTCTTGGAAAAAAATGGAAAGGAATATATAAAGCTGCCTGTGAATTTAATTAACAACTGCCTGTTATGAACAAAGAAACATGTTTGAGATCATGGAATTTGAGAACGTGAATCTGGAAAGTGAAACATATGATGTTCTGAGATAAAGAGCTGGAACCCTACGGGGAATTAGGAGTGGAACTCCTGGAAAGGAAAAGGGAATGGAACTGAGATGTAGTTGTACTGTCTCTTGGGTACGCAGTACCAAGGGAAGTACCTGTACCTGTTTAGTCCAGAGTGGGGCCAGCCGCCCCAGGGACCCGGGGTTAGGCTTGGCCGCTCTGTACCGACTTGTTGGCCCTCGTGTACGTAGTACCGAGGAGAGCTAGTAGTGTTAGGAGAGTACTAGCTACCCCACGGGCCCCGGGGTTCTGCTAGCCTCCTTCACCGACTTGTTAGGCCCACTAGGGCAAACCAGGGTAGTCAGGCGAGGGTGCGCGGACTGTGGAGGGGCAAGGCCCCGGTTTGGTTACTGTGGAGGGGTTGGACCCCTATTACTGAGAGGGCTCTGCCCTGGTTCCGTGCTGTGCTTTGGGCGCACCCGTTAACGGAAACGACTGACCGCGTGCCAGTGCGGGCTAGCTACCTGTGCGTTTATCGCGCGTGCCGTAGTCACCGTTACGTCTGTCAGTGACCTTGGGGTGGTTGACTGAGGGTAGGATCACCACGGAGGACTCTCCCGGCCAGGAGAGCACCACGTGCTACTTCTACTTTTGGAAAAGACTGCAATCAAGATCGTCCCACGAGGACATCCGAGATCAAGTAAAGGATCTGAGAAGTAAATGAAATAGTGAGAAAAATTGAAAGATGTAAATAAAGGAAGTAATAGAACATAACAGCTACTGTACACTCTACTGTTGCCTTTAGTTAGTTTGCCACTCTACTCAGCGTTTTGCTGACGTGTTACACTCGTTACCTTTTTCAGGACCAGGTGTTGAGCAGCCAGGGTCGGCGGCTGCAGAGGACGCTGGGCCGAGTAGGGTCCAGTAGAGTTACCACAGCTTTGTACCCCTTTTTGTTTCTGTTCTAGTGAGTAGTTTCTGTTTCCGCTGTACCTTCTTTACCTGCAGTTTTGTTATTTTACTGTTGTGGTGGTGCCTACTGTAGTAGCTTCTTTCCTTACTGCTGTACTTTCTTACTGTTAGTTATATTCATGCTGAATGTGGTTTATTTTACTGTCTTTTGGTTACTTCCTCGTTGGACGACTGGGTCTTGGGATTAGTCGAGTCGGTCCGGTTCTCATGTCTCGTAGGGACTTGGGAATCGGGTCGTTACAGGACGGGGAGAGACAAAGTCAGTGTGAACACATTGATGCTGTGAGGAAAAAGGACATGACATTTGCGATAATTACATGATTTACCATTAACAGGAACAATTGGCGGCAATAGTAATGGAAGGTTGCATATGCATAGATGTGAAAATGAAACTTTAGCGGGAGGTAAAATATTTGTATAATACTTATATCTACGATGACATACTTTCATTTAGACAAGTCGAGTTACGTTAAAATTTATATAACTCATCACTAGTATACATATGTCAAGTAGATATGTATATCATTACATATATACTTTTTTTTTTTTACCAAAATTAAGAAAAAAATGGAAAAATAGAAGGTTTGGGAGATGATATGCTTTAAGAAAATAAATGAGGAGATGGGGATTAGGTGTACATTCTTCTTGCAGCAAAGCTAGCCATGATCCCGCGCCTCTTAAACCCCTCCTCTGAAAACACCTTCGACGCGAGAGGAGGTCCTCACTTCGCTTCACCTCTCCTCTGGAATCGATCCTCAACCATCCCAGAGCCGTGGCCCCGTCCGTGCACCTTTTCCTCTCTCTCTTGCTCTCGGCCTTCCTCCTTTCCTGCTGTTTCGCAGATCCCATTCTCTGGCAGCAGCGCCGCCTCTCCTCTCCTCTCATCTCCCTTCCCTTCCAACAAACCACTGCCAAAGCCTTCGCCGATTGTAGTAGACTACTAGTACCAGTAGTAGTAGTAGTAGTAGTAGTAGTAGTAGTAGTAGTAGTAGGTTCTTCCTTCCTTCCTTCCTTCCTCCAAATAGGCAGAGAGGAGAGGTATCAATCAATCATAGGGTTTCAATTAATGGAGGCCGTGGTGGTCGACGCCGGCTCCAAGCTGCTCAAGGCGGGCTTTGCAGCTCCCGATCAAGACCCTGCTCTCGTAATTTAATTAACTTACTTACCTTACCACCTCCCCCTTCTATCTTGCCCTAGTCAGTAGTAGTTCCATCCCCACCTTTTTTTTGTTTTCTGTTTTCTGTTTTTCATCTTCTCTAAAATTTACTCTACAATTAAAGGAAAGTTTGCTGCTTTGGGAGTTAGAACGTGCAGATGCAAGTTGGGGTGATTCATACATGTTATTATTATTATTTTTCGCTGTGTGTTTGTGTACGTGTAGATAATTCCAACACAAATGAAGCGGATTGCGGAGGATGAGGAGGAGACGGGACAGGTTGATGCCTCCACGGAGCCAGAGGAGGAGGAGCTATTCGACACGGTGGTGCGGGGTTTTATCCGGAATTGGGATGCAATGGAGGATCTTTTGCACCATGTGTTCTACACGCGCCTTGGGTGGGAGTTTGGAAATGAAGGCCAGATTCTCTTCACCGAGCCCCTCCTCACTCCCAAGGTCCAATTTTAGCAAAAAGGAAACAAACATTTGTCCATTGGAAAATTCCAGGCTTACTTATTGTTGGATTGGATGATGCTTATTGTCTTGAATTCTTCTTCCGACACCCACCTCTCTCAGGCGCTCAGGGAGAAACTGGTGCAATTGATGTTTGAGACCTTCAATGTCTCTGGCTTTTATGCTTCCGAGCAGTCGGCATTGTCACTTTATGCGGTCGGGCGTATCTCTGGATGCACGGTTGACATAGGCCACGGGAAGATAGGTACTCATTGACTAGTTTAATTGATGTGTACGCACATGCTGGCATGCTTTTTTGAAGGTGGCATTTTCATTCAAAGTGCTTGCTTGTGATTTTGTAACTCTTAACTGATTTGGGTTTTTAGAGAATGAGATACTTTCGCCGCGTTCTTTCTGAATTTTCTCCAAGATTTTAAGGTACCTTTGGTGTGTGTGATACTTTCTGTTATTTGGACACAATGTAAATGACGTTTCTTTATTTAGTGGAAGTAGTAGTGGATGCATGCCAGGAAAAATGCCATCCATTTTATTTTGCCATATCTGCACCGTAGCTTCTTTTTGGTTTCATTGTCTTTGGATAACAAGAACAGAAAGTGCCGAAGTTCACGGATTGATGCTCCACACAGATTACAATATTCATGGTGCCAAACAGCTAAGAAAGTTCCTAGGTGTCTATAGCATTTTTGCTTGTCTGCCATTGTATTGAGGCAAGTTCTTAAAGCTAAGCATTTTAATGGCATTTGTTGAAATATGAAAAAACTAAAGCATAGTCACACAGAAAACCCTCAACAAGTAGGAAGAAGCATGGGAGCTTGGGGCCCTGGTTATGCTTATGTTTAAGATTTTATTTCTTTAGTAATGACAAAGGGAGGGAAGCATGTATGATATGCAGACGTAGGGGATAGTCTAATCCACCTAAAAGATTCACTCGAACGCAGGTCGCTCCTTCAAGTTGGATGTGGATGTCAATCATCAACAACTTTTTAGTTATTTGCTCAAACTGAGATGAGGTGAGACTTTTAGTAAAGATGCCTGCAACTCGTACTTGGACTTGACATGTAGCAAATATATGTCAATTTTCTTATGGATGAAATGCCTATCCAACTCCACCATGCTTTGTACAATCATGGAGGGCTGGGCTGCTGTCAAGATTGTGGATGATTTATTTTTCACAGGAGAGCATCATTGGAATTCCCTATTTTTAATGTTAGGAGTTATTGGTTTCAACTCGAAGCATTTTAGTGACTCCAAGTGTTACATCTCTTTACTTGGCTTCAATATTTTACTTGGCAACAATAGATTGCTTCTTACTCAAAATGATAGGATTTCCTCTTGGGTACAAGTACCAACCAGATGCAGATTGTCTCATCCTTGCAGCGTGCTTGATCGACATTTCCTTAAGTAAATAAAGCATTTCCTTAAATTCTTCTTAAAGTAAATCGCTCTAAGATGAACATCAATAGGAACACACAAGAATTCACTCACAACACTTACAGTAACAAATAAGTATGCTCTTGATTGAAACGATGGGTGGAGAGCAAGGGAGAGGGACATGGAGTGCAGGTAGGAGGTCCATGACCGAAGTAGTGGAGGCTGTAGGGGCAATGCCTGCCGGAGGAGAAGAGGCAGAAAATGCGAGAGGACTGCTGCTGAGACTTGTGTTGAGGACTTGTCTCTGATGATGGCTGGCAGTTAGTGCTGCGGAGGCAAAGATGCAGTGGAGAGCATTGCTGTCCCTCCAAGATTCAATGCTTTTGGTTCTTGAAGAAGGGACATTTTGCACATGCCTGTAAGGAGGATATGCACGCTTGCCAAGAGTGCCTTGCTGTGGGAGATAAGGCGATGACGTGTCCTTTGTGAGTGGGTGATTGCCATCACGAGAATCATGCACGCAGAGTCTTCTTTGATTCTAAGAAAGCTCCATGAGGTTCCATGATTGGCTGCGTGGCCTCCCTCTCTAGAGTGTTGTGGTTCATACGAACCATTGCGAAGGGTGCTTGATTTTGCACCTCATCAACGACTGACTACATTTTCCTTATATTGGAGAGCTTTGACACCTTTGCACACTTGATCGACATGGTTTTATGCCGTCATGGAGGTGGCTTGATCTCTTGGTCAGAGGAGCCTCTTCTATCCATCTCCATTGAGCATGCATGACCGCCCTACCTGATCTCGAATGATACAGCGGTGTCTTTAACGGTAGAGGCAGAGCTTCGATCAGCGGGAGTGAAGGGCAAAACAGGAACTTCTAGTTGAATTCGAACTTAGAAGAGAAACAATTGCAAGATCCTTAGGAAGCCAAGCTGGCGTGAGATCCTTGGGAGTTGATTGTGGGGGCAAATTTGGAAGGTGAATCTCCCGCACTTGAGTTCGATGGGGATCTCCTTATTAGGTCCATTGACTATGGGTCCTACCTTGCCCCCCTATGGTGTTAGGTAGGGGCGAGCCAATCCCAAGCATCTCAGATCTCCCACACCCATCGCCTGGCTACGAATTCAATTATGGGTCCAACTGTGAGTCCATCCAGGGACTCTTTGCCTTCGAGCTGTGGGTCGGCCTTGATGTAGAGGACGGTCGAGCTCTCGTTGATTGTGCGGTGGTGTGTGCTCCAGTTTCTCTGGATTGAATGTTGAAGCAGTGGGTTTCGGCTTGATTCGAAGATTCAGAGGTTGTGATTTCTGGTTGGGGGTATCGATTTAGTTTGAGTTTTAAGAAGATTGGAGGTGTAAAGGAGAGATTGACCTAATCAGGTGTAGCCGGTTATGGCTAGGGTTGGTCAGACTTTTGCATCCATTGTGAAGGGTAATTTGGCTTCAATTGATTTTGGCCCAGATATTAAGGTTAAAGCAACAACTTTAAAGGAGGGATTGCCTTGTATTGAATTTTCAGTGGATGAAATTAATATAACGAAGAGGCCATTTGATAACTATCTTATTGAGGGGCACAGGTTTAGGGTTTCATTAGGATTCAAATGTAGGGGAAGGGGGATGGAGAAGTTGGGTGGGTGTTCGGGCGAAATCATCCTTGTTTAAGAAATGCGTCGTAGTATAGGACAAAATCGCTCAAATCATTTAAATTTATATGCTTAGATTCAAGAAATGGAGTCTGACGTCGTTCACAGGGAGTAAATATTTTAAATTCACCAATCACAAGAAATATAAGTAATTGAAAGCAAGGATTTTCAAAATGATATTTCAGTAAGAATCAAAATGATAGTGCAAAAAGATCAGGTTAAAATGGTGATTTAAATCACCAAATTAACCCTTAAGTTTAAAGCTCACAACCACTTAAATATTTGAACAATAACAACAATCAAATATCTCAGCAATATCAAGCCTAAGCACAGGAGCAATGTAGCCAATCAGTCGACAGAACTAAGGCACAGACGCCTTAAACCTTTACGCCTCAGAGGAGCCAAGGCACAACAGCAGTAGATGAGCATAAGGCTCTTCACAAGAGCATGGCACAAGGGCCTCACTAAGCTTTCAGCAGCTAAGTCCTGAAAGGAGATGAGGGCACAAGAGCAAAACTCTCCCTCCTCTCTCTGATTCTCTTTCTTCTTTGTCAGCTTAGACTCGGGTGAACAGTACCGAATAATCGGGTATACGGTCAGAGGTCCAGACCCGCCTGTGAGGTGTAGCGGGTGAGGAGTGAGCGCATGTGCGGTGAGTGGGACCTCACCCCGTGTGCTGAGGCGAACGAGTATCACAAATCACTCTTATCTGCTGTTGTGGCGGCTTCAGTTAACGATATGGGACTAAGTTCCCACATCTTCTTTACACTGTAGCAATAGGCAGTGAGGCTTCAAATTTGAGGCGAAGGCGTGGCTGCAGTGTCCAATTGAGATCCTAGAAGAGCACCTGGGAGTTTTGATGCTGAAGAACGCGGCTGGAGGAGGGCAGATGGGGTCGGAGATGACGAAGGCGGCAGCGGTGCTCCGGTGATGACCTGAAAAGAAAAAGAGAGAAATGATCAGGAGGATTGCATGGATGTGGCGAACGTGATGGTGGTCGTGGCGGTGCGTGTGGGTGAGTGTGGAGGTCCGGTGAACTTGAGAAGGTAGTGCTGTGAAGCTCGAGTTCGGTGGCGTGTGTGCGAGGTTAATCCCCTCAATTACTTGAGGGGTTTTGTCGTGAGGACACAGTGGAGCTTTTGAGACCGGTGGGGAGCGGTTTGGTGCAGTGTGGCGGTTTCACAAGGTCGCCGGTGGTATGCCGGAGACGTGGGAGACAATGGTGGCACAGGCGTGAGAGCATGTTATTGTGGGTGTTGAGTGTGTGAATTGAATCAGGGGGAGATGAGGAGTCGAACTGGAGTTGTTTCTGATGAAGGAGATGCGGAGATGGCACCGACTATGATTGGTCGGTGCCAGAGACGAAGGGTTGCTCCAAGAGGAAGGGTGGCGACACCTGAAGGGGGAAGGAGCTTTTCGCAGGTATGGTGAGATGCGGACGAGGTTGTGGAAGGCAAACCTGCTGCCTATATTATGTGGTAGTCGTCGAGGAGACTGGTGGGAGAAGGTCGCCGGAGTGGTCTTTGGAGCAGGTCGGAGGTAGAGAAGATGGATGGTTTTTGGGCTTAGAACTCGCTAAAGAGCTAGGCAATGCGATGGAGGTCCTTTTAAAGGCTTCAGGTAGGCTTCTAAGCTTGGAAACAAGCTTGAGAAGCTTGGATTTCCAGGGAAAGAGATACTTGGAATCCAAGAGTTCGCACGAGCTTCACAAGAAGAATTGGAGGCCAAGACAAGGTTTAGGTGATTGGGGACTCTCTTAAGATCATTCATTTCAATTTTGGAAGGGATTGATTGAGAAATCAGGGGGAAATTCAAGATTGAAGGTCGGTGTTGATGGGTCCACATTGTTAATGGCGGTAGAGACTTTTTTGAAGAAAATGATGAGAAGTTAGGGGGTTAATTGCAAAGATTTCGAAAGCTAGGGGCTTAAGTGTGAAAGACAGTTTAAATGGACTAAAATGCAAAATAGGTTAAGATAAATCCTGATTGGGCCCAAATTTTGGTACAAACCTAATTTGGACCCAAGGAATTTGATGGTGAAGTTGGATTTCAGTTTTGATCAAGTTTAACTGGGTAATTTACGCAGAAACTTAAATTAGGGCAGAACTGTATCTATGACTCTGTTTAAGGTGAAAATGGGTTCCAATGGTCAACACAAGGGTACCAAACTTCATGGAATATTTTTCTATGAATTTTAGAAGATTTAGATGGATTTTATCCTGACCAGAACCTTAGTAATTTAAGCGTGTCTAAAATTAGGGTTTTGAATGCTGTATTGGTTCTCGAAATGTGTGAAACCCTGTTTCTGTTTGTATGGACCCACTTATTAGACTTTAATGCTTATTTGACCTTTATTTCACCCCTAGCAAACCCTTTGTTTATTCTCTGTTCATGATATGCTGTTAAAATTACAGAATTAACCCTAATTTTTTGTTCTCTTCTTAAAATAGCTTGAAGTGGAGTTATAACCCTCAGATGGTTATGTAGGAGCATTTATCTTTTAAACCTGATTAAAAGTGGCAAGCTAGGGACTATGATGGTGTTCCCATCAGTGGGGTTGTTCTTCTCTTAGGTGTGCCAATCAAGACACAAAAAATTGAACTCCCAATGTTTGATTGGACAATTAATCGGATAATCGGATGGTTGATCAAGCTACCCGATTATAGGCCCGAATATTGATTTGCGGTTCAGTTCCCGACCGCATACAATTAATTGGCTGATTAATCGACTGCATAGACCGATTTTTGTAGCCTTAGTCTTGGTCAATGCATGAACTTTGCACTTGGACTCTTCCTTTTTTTGGCCGGCGAAACATCATTGGATGGATACACAAACACAAACTATAACGAAATCATAAATGAGAATGTGCCACATGATTTATGCATTTGTAAATTTAGAAGATGCAAGAGATGCATTCAATTTTTTCTTTCTTAAGATCTAACCATGTAAATAGTTAATCTTACTTCTTTCAGAAAAAAAAGTTGATCTTACCATGCCTTCCATCCTTTCAAGTTAAAACAATGATTTCATTCTTGAAGGCATCTAAGAGAGCTTATATGATGCACTTCATACTGCATATAATCCTCACAAGAACATTATACTGCATGTGGTGAGCTCAACATTATTTTTTCATATGATTACAGTTTTTTCAAACATTATACTGAAAATATTTCTCATGTGATGAACTCAACATTGTTAACTGCATGTGGCCTTGTGGACCAGATATTGCACCTGTATGTGAAGGGGCTGTTCAGCATATTGCCTCAAAGAGATTTGAAATTGGAGGAGTTGACTTGACAAAGCTACTAGCTTGGGAACTTCGCAAGTTGAACCCCAACATAAATAGTAGTATTTCTGATGTTGAGAAAATTAAAGAACAGTTTGCATGCTGTTCTGAAGATCAGTATGCTTATGAGAATACGCAAAATTCTTGTCAAGCTGAAAAGCACACCCTTCCTGATGGGCAGGTTGGTTGATTACCTTTTTTGCTGTACACATTTTCAATTCTTAAAGTTTTTTTAATATTATTATAAAGATTTCTTAAGCACGTGCTTATTCTAGCATTTGGGTAGAATGTTAACCATCAGAGTTTTGACTTCACAATGGGAACCTAACATCATTGCATTGTGAGATAGAATGGCAATAAATCTCTACATCGTTTGTTGCCTTTTGTAAGGCTTTGCTCGTTATACCTGCCTTTTCATACACTTATACGTGATATGAGACTCTCTAGAGCAGGTGGTGGCGATGGTGGAGGGCAGCCTTGGTGGGATGGCATGGTTGGCGATGAAGAGGGGTGGTGGGCGTAGAAGCGGCCGTAAGAGGAGAGTGGTGCAGGGGGGGATAGGTCGTTTGCTTATAGTGTTGTGGTAAGGGCCTTGTTGTGTTGGTGTGTTGTGACTCGATTGTGTGTTTGTAGTGCAAGAGTCTCGGTCATCGATGATCGTCTTGCCCTTCGCTCTTGAGGTCATCGGCGGTGAGCTCTAGGGTTACTTTGCATGGTTGTGGGATGCAAGAGGGAGTTTCATGGTTACTTATGGTTTCCACGCCATGGTCATCGTCCTTGCTTGAGGTTAGGCGCGTCCTTGATGGTATGTTGGTTGGGGATGTCATTGGGGGTTCCCCGTTGTCTACTACGATTGTGAAGGCCCTTGGGACCTTTTGCACGTCGGCTTGAGAGTTGAAGGCGGTGTCACTTAGCGAGAGGAAGGTGCAGGTGTATGCTCTTTTGGTGGATGATGAGGGGCAAAAAATACCCTCGAACCTGAAACCCTGCGATAAGCCTAAAACTAAGAATTCGGCCTGGAGAACCTCAGATAAGGGTAAGTTTGGAGATCCGACCCGCCTACATTCAAGAGAACCCCTTGCGTAGCCGAACTCGGCAGTCCAAACGGCCTACACACAAGCAGGCGAGGCACGGCCAGACCCGGAGAGACCTAGCTGTTGGAGGTTCAGTGAAGGGTACAACAGGCTTGTGCCTCCAATAATTGCTGACGCTGGCAGCCACCATTAATGACCTAGTAGCGTATCCGCTCAGGAAATTTGGCTAGGAGCGCGATTTGCTCAGGAAATCTTGCTAGGAGCTCGAGCCCAATCCGCTTAGAAGATATCAACGGCAAGTTCCGTCCCAGCACGGTGTATATATGGGTGAAAAGGCAGGTTAGCCCTCCCCCCAAGCAATCTGAGAGAAATCGAGCGATTGTATACCCTGTAAACTCTAGTAAATTCTAGTGCATAGTTGTGAGTCTCATCCTCCCCCCAGACGTACACCTCTTAAGGTGGAACTGGGTAACCAACTCTCATGCCCCTTGTGCGATTGCTCTGTCGGACTACCCATTCTAGGGTGTCCGATCACCCTTTGAGTCGGATCCTTCGTTTCTACAAGGGAGCTGATCAGCGGACGATTGCAAGATGCTCTAGTTTCGCTCCTTGGTGGTTGGTGATGTCGAGGTTCAGTGGTGGGAGCCATTTGATTTCGATGGTGCCTTGGATAAGTGGCCACCACCGGCTCTCTTGGTGGAGCTCTGGGTCCTTGGCATCCCTTTGCACCTCTGGACACTGGAGATGATAGACGCTTTGGTCTCTAGCTTCTTGCAACTCAAGTGGCTATAGAAGTTTGGTCTTGATGTGGAGGATTTTCGATGGATACTAGTGGTGGTCGAGGTCTGGGGTTGGGTTGCTATCCCACCAAAGGTGGTGCTTTAGTCAGGTGACTCTTCTTGGCTAGTTTGTGTGGAGGTCTAGGAGAGGTTCGATCATATGCCATTTTCTTCGCTTTTGACTTCGGTGGTCTCTCCTTTGGCTCTGGTGGTGGTAGTGGTGGTGGGGAGATCTGCTCTGTGTGTTCCTCGGCAGATTTGGTGGTCGAAGGGTGTGATCCACATGACTCCTTCCAAATCTGGAGAAGATTTTTTGAAATGTTGCGGTGATAGTGGAGGGTTCTTGGGGTATTTAATGGGGGCGATGATCCTGCTTGTGTTGGTGGGACATGTGGTTCGACTTCCTTGTGTGATCTTACATGTGAATTGACTAATGCCTCATGCGACTCGACTAATCCTTTATGCGACTCGATTATTCCCTCACATGACTCGACTAATGCCTTGGTGACCCTGCTGATAGCAGTGGGGTCGTGCTATCGTGCATGATCTCTCAGATGATCTGGCTGTTGCCTCATTTGACTCAATCAAGCTTCCTCGATCTAGGTTCAGATTGGTACACAATTCTTTTGCTGACCTGGAGGTGAAGGCAGTGAGAATCTTGCGTGACCACCTTCCTGCTAATGTTGGGGATTCAACCTGATGGTGATGCGATTTTTGTTGGAGGTGGGGTTCTTCACTCCGATGTGGTGATGCCCCACTAGAACTATGATGGGGTGGTTGTGGCCTCTGCACCTAGTGGGGATGTTGCTGATGGAGAGCACAGGGAGTTGGCTGTGGTGGAGTCAAAATTGGAGATGGGTGTTACGGGCGGAGAGGATGTTGTTCCCCTTATTGTGCCATTGGCTGTTGTGGAGATTAAGGCTAATGATTGTGGAGGTCTAAGGCCCATGCAGGGTCAAACAAGGGTGTCTAGTGGTTGGTTTGGATGTTGCTTTAGAAATTGGAAGCCTTTCATTTCGAGACAAAAGCTTGTCTATAACTCTTTCTATCGCAGAAAGAGAATTGGGAAACACAAGTAGTTGATTGTTGTACTTTGTACAGATGTTTTCTGTGGTAATGAGGAAGGAGAAAGCAGGGTGGCCAAAGTTATTGATGTAAAGAAGTCTTTGAAAGATGATGCACGGGTGGGTCAAACGTCCTCCCATGCTTAAAGTGCTTTTGTGGAACAATAGGGTTCTTCGCGATCCTTCTCGCAAGACCACCTTACGCTAGTATTTGGGAGACTGAAGAGTGGATTTTGCTTTGCTCCAAGAGACACACTTGGAGTCGGTGGATAGTAGGCTTCTAAGGGAGATTGGTGGTGATTTTGTCACTTAGTCGGTCACTGTTGATGTGCAGGAAATTGGGTGGTTATTGCTACTTTCCCTCAACTTGTCGATGGTATGTTGTTGGTGGTGACCTTGTTATATTGGCCTTGCAATGATGCTCATAGAGCTACATTTTAGGAGGAACGCAAACATGTAGCTAACTTTGCAGATGAAAGACCTTGGTTGGTTGTAGGAGATTTCAACATTACTTTATCGCCTGAAGATAGGCTTGATGGGTGGATTGATGGCGCTACTTTGTCTTTTGCGAGGCTGATGGATGAGCTTGAATTGTATGATGTACCAACTTTAGGGGTTAATTTTACGTGGTGGAATAATCTTGGCTTTTGTTCAAGGATCGTCAGGTTTCTATGTTTATTGGGCTTGATAGAAAAATTTCAGATGGCAAATGTTCCTGTACGGGCGATGCCTTTCTTGGATCGTACTCCTTTGGTTTAGAGCTCCAATGAGGGGGCTTCGTTTGCCTCTTATTTCAAGTTTTAGAAGTCTTGGTTGCTTGAGCAAAGTTTTAGAGATTTCGTTCAGCAAAAGTAGGGTGAGATATCCCCTTTGTGTTCTGCCATACGCACACTAGCAGCTCGAATTCAACATTTGCAAGTGGCCTTAATGGGGTTCAAGAAAGAGATCTGGGGGAGAAGGGTGCACATGTGTATGAAGGTGCTGGAGGGGATCTCTAGGTTGGACAGGGTGGAGGATTCTAGTTCATTATCTAACATAGAATTGACTGAGAGACAACAACTACAGTTTACTATTTATACAAAAGATCGCAAAATTGAGATGGATTGAGACAAAAGTCTAGGTAGTTGTGGTTGAAAGAGGGGGATGCCAACACTTGCTTCTTCCATTTGCTAGCTTGTGCCAGGTGATGGTCAAATTTTAGCTCTTCCTTGCAAGTTGGGGAGGAGGTGATCAGTGACAGGAGGTGGATTGTTGAGGTGCTTGGTGGTCATTTTCATGATCTTGCAAGAGGCATCCTCGTGGGAGATGGCGGCTGTCGATGTTGAACATGATTTCACTGAATGACAATATCAGTGCTAGGTTGGTTAAAGACATCTTTAAAATGAAGATGATGTTAGCATTGTGTGGCCTAATGGTTGAGGGGGCACTGGGACTCAATGGCTTCCTAGTTCTGTTTTACCACGAGTTTTGAGAGGTGGTGGAAGTGGATTTCATGGCAATGGTGAGAGAGTTTTGTGAGGAGAATAGGGGATTTGAAAGGCTTAACAGATTTTATTTCTTCCTTCTCTTGAAGAGGCTTGGTGCAGTGTAATGCGATATTTTTGATTGTTGCCAATGTCCTTGCATTTAGATTGCGTGCCATCCTTCCTCAGACGATTAGCTCGATGCAGTTTGTTTTTATTAATGGCAGATTGCTTCAGGAGTTGTTCTTTACGGTGGAAGAGGTGGTTGCATCTTGGAGGAGGTCTAGGAGGAAGTGTTTCTTATGGAAGGTGGACTTCTTAAAGGCGTACGAGTTTGTCAGCTGGCATATTTGTGGGAGATTCTTGTCAACTGGCATATTTGTGGGAGATTCTTAGACGGCATTTCTTCCTGGAGGTGTGGATTCAGTGGATGAAGAGGTGTGTTATGAAAACCTCCTTTATGCTAATTAATGGCAAGTCGAGGGATGCTGGATGCAACCGTAGTGTAGAGTGAGACAGGGATGTCCTTTAGCATTGCTTCTCTTTAACATTGTGGTGGACACTTTGGCGGCGTTGGCGATTAAGGCGTGTTGTTGGGGCCTCTTCTTTGGTTTCACATTGTAAAGGAACAGAGCTTTGTTGACTCCTATTCTGCAATATGCAGATGACACACTATTTTTTTGTTGGAGGGAGCAGATTGGTAGAGAATGTAGCTGCTATGGTTGCCATTTTTGGGGAGATATCTGGGTTGGTGGTCAATCATGCAAAGTCAATATTTGTTCCTTTCCATTTGTCCGAGAGTGAGGTGGCGACTTGCTCGCAAGCTCCTCGCACTGAGAAGGGTCATTTTCCATTTGTTTATTTGGGCTTCTTTTTGAAGGGTAAACAACTTCATGGGATTGTCTGCCTTGTTGGCGGACCAATTGAGGAAGAGGTTGTCTTCCTGGAGTGGGAGATTGTTGTCTAAAGTGGGACGTCTTGTTTTGTTGAAGGTAGTTCTTTCAGCAATCCTAGTGTTCTTTTTGTTTGTGTTAGGTTGCCAAATATGGTGCTATGTATGTTGGGGAATATAAGGAAGCGATTTTTCTGGAAGGGTGCCAATCATGATGGTTGTTTCTTCCATCCTGTTTCTTGGGACGTTGTTTGCAACCTGAAGGAGGGTGGTCTCAGTGTCCATAGCCTTGTTGATTTTGGGGATTTATTGCTTACAAAGTGGGTGGTAAACTGTTTGGGGGTGAAGTCAATATGCTGTGCCATGTCTTATTGGATGCTTATGGCGACATGCTATCTATGATGGAGAGGGTGGTGGTTCCTCGTAGTGCTTCTGCTTTCTCAAGGGCTTTGGTCTCGATAATGCAGAGGATGGCACCTTTGTTCCACCATGAGGTCGGAAATGGAAGCCTTTAGGCTATGGTTGGATGACTTGATAGAGGTAGGACGCTTCGTTAATTTGGTTTCAAGATTTTTTGCACTTGTGGATAATAAAACTTGACATTTGGGATAAAGAGTCTAGGTCATGGTCAATCATGTAGGGTGCTGGTCTGTCTGGTGCTTTAGTGCAAGAATTGTAGCTTCTACTTTCAATCTTACATGATGTTCGTCCTAAGTCTTCGATGGCGGACCACCTCATATGGACCAAGGGATGATTTACTGTAGCCAAGGCATACAAAATGTTGAGAGGGAATGACTTCCCTATGTCTAATGTAGCAAGGGGTTGTCTTCTGTGGCTTATCAAGGTCCTACTTAAGGTTAAGATTTTCCTTTGGTATCAACCTTTGTCCCGTTTAATTTGTCAATGGTAGAGACGGAGTGGGTGAGTGGTGTTTTGGGGATAGAGTTGGGCTCTTTGTCATTGGTATATCTGAGCCTTCCTTTATCAGATCGATGCCTCAGGTTACAAGATTGCATTCCTCTGCTGGAGAGGATGGAGGGAAGATTGGTGGGGTGGTCTTCTATACTCCTATCTAGAGGTGGGAGGCTGACCCTAGTGAAGGCGGTTCTGGCATCCATATCATCATATTTCCTCTCGATTTTTAGATTACCACGCCAGATTGAGAAGAAGATCTCGGGGTTGATGAGGGATTTCTTCTGGGCTAACATAGGGTCGACAAGAAGGGGGGTGAGGTTGGTGGCTTGGGAGGAGGTGTGTAGATCGGTTCGGGAAGGGGGTCTGGGGGTTAGGGATGTGGACAATGTGAACATCAGCCTCCTTACGAAGTGGATTGCCAGGTTGGTGGGGAAGGAGCAAGGGCTTTTTTGTGATGTTATGCGACGTTGCTACGGTCCTTTCCTTTCGTGGGGGCTGCTGGATGTCCCTCCTCCAGGAGCCTCCCACTTTCTTAGGGGCTTGGCGGCGGTGGCAGTAAAGGTGCATGATTTCTTCTCCCCTATGTTGGGGGAGGGGGATGCTTTCCATTTCTGGTAGGATAATTGGTAGGGGACTGGCTCTACCCTCGACGATAGGTTCCTCCGCCTTTTTGGGAGTGTTTTGGACCTGTTGACTATGGTGGGAAGTTGGGATGGAGCTTGGTGTCCAACTTTTTAGGGGGGCCTTTCTGACTAGAGATGCGAGGAGTTCCAGAGGTTGTTGCAGCAGCTAGAAGGTTGGGCACCGGTGGAAGGATTTGATGCTTTTTCCTGGGAGGAAGGAGATTTCTCGGTAGCAAAGGTCTTCCATAGATTGGGGAGTGGCATAGTCAACTCGAACATTGATTTCTTGCAGGATTGCAGATTGCTTTGGATGGCGGAGTGCCCGTTGAAGGTGAAGATCGTCGCTTGGTTGGTGAGGAGGGGGAGAATTATGACGAAGCAGTTGAGAGCAAGATGGGCCCAATCGGATGACTTTGCATGTCCCCTTTGCAATGGAGCCCATGAAGACATCCAACTCCTCTTGTTTCAGTGTCCATTTGTGATGCAGGTTTGGCAAATGATGTGGACCGACTGGATCGCCCATTTGAATGCAGTTAGCTTCTGGTCTTCGTTTCGCAGAGGAAATGCCCATGATGGAGGGATCACTTTTAGATCCAAAAAGGATAGGGCCAAGGTTTTGGCGGTCCTGTGGAGTGTTTGGCTGGGGAGAAATGGGGTGATTGTTTTGGAGGGGGGGCCCTATGTTGAGAACTTTGTTTCTTCCATGTCTTCCCAGGTGGTGTTTTGGGGATCTATTTTGTAATCTCAGAGGTAAATCGATTTTTTGGAATGGAATTATTTTGGGTGGTTATCATTTGAATAATCACCCTTTGGCTTTTAAAAAAAAAAGATCTTCCTTTGGTTACTGAGCAAGACTAGTCTGGTTAGTAATAAGTGGAGGCGAAGGTGGGTAGAAGATCTAGATACTACTTGTTGCTTGTGTGGGTGTGAAGAAAAGGGTGTCTCTCATATGTTTTGGCAGTGTTATTTTGCTATTCTAGTTTGGAGGACCAAGGATCAGGGATGTCAAAGGCGAGAGGTGTCCAAAACGTCCGAGACGCTAGGTGCTTGCTTAGGCGCTCACCTGAGACAAATGAGGCTCTAAATTATAAATATTTTAAAAATAAATATAGAAAATATTAATAAAATTAGATATTCTCACAATCTCATGCATGGATTCATTAGCAAAATATAATAAGCAAAAATACCAAACAAATTAAATGCCCAATAAAAATTACTTTTCATAAGCAAAAATAGAAGTCTAACCGTGAAATTCATAGAAAGCACATGTCCAAAAATAAATCCTAGCATGACCAAAGATCATATAACTAAAACATGAATAAAATAATAAATAAATAAATAAAATCAACAAATCTTGTATCAATCAAGATCCCATGTCTTTCAAAAAGAGAGAGATAGAAATAGAGAATAAGAAATAGAGCATGAGAAAGAGGGGCAAAGAGCGTTTGAAAAAGTGAGACAGAGAGCGTGAAAAAGAGATATAGAGAGAGTGGAAGCAAAAGCTCTGAGAGAGAGAGTAAGAGAGAGAGAGAGATACCTCGCTCAGCAAGTAGCGAAGGTAGGCTTTGTAGTAGGGAGAAGCTTCAGTAGTAGGGAGAAGCTCAATAATGAGGACAAGTGCCAGTGGTAAAAGGTTGATGATGAGCAGAAACTTTGGTGAAGGAGCTCCAATATTTGAGAGAGAAGTGTGATGGGGTTTTAGGAGGCAAGGGGTTGTTTTAGGGCTTTTAAAGGGGCTTATTTCCATGTTAATATGGTATGGAAGGGACTTTTGCTTAATTCCTTTCTATATTTGGCTAAGGCGAGTGCCTTAACACCTGGTGCCTAAAGGTGAGGCGCTTGCCTAGGCATCGCCTAGACCAAATTGTCTTGCCTGAAGGTTGTCGAGACGCCAGGGCCTCGCCTCGCCTTAGACGAGTGCCTTGATAGCACTGCCAAGGATATCGTTGGTATTAGGGTGGCATCTAGTGATGCCTTCTAGGGATCTTTCAGAAATGGAGTTCAATCTAATGCTCATGGTTGCGGCTGTTGTTGTGTGGTTTATTCGGTTGCAATGCAATGCAACTATTTTTAGAGGGGAGAGGGTGCAGTGTGAGAATGTTGTTAGTGACACTTTCTTGTCTGAATTTTGGTTGATGTAATTATTATTTTTGGTTAATAGAAGTGGATGGCTACTTATCTTTGGTAGTTGTCCTTTTTTTTTTCTAAAAAAAAGCCACTTAAACAGAGCGTGTCGTTTTGAGTTGAACCAACTCACGGCAATTTATTTCACTCAACATCTCAAGATCTCTTCGAATAGGTATACAATATTTAATTAAAGTAATTCTATTGTAAGTTGGTGGAGTGCCTATCTATTAATTTCTATAACTTGTGCCTCGTTATCTTTTAGTGGATTTGAGGGGATGTAGGGTTACTGCATAAGAAATAGATGGAAATGGAAATGCTTGGATATGTCTAAACAATAATACTTGTACAATACTCTGTTGAATTGGCTGAATGGTTTTAGATGGCTAATGTGACTAGATTGAGGTCTTTCTTGGATCACATGCCTCTTTTGTGGAGTAGTAATGAAGGGGTCCCCTTCTCTTCGTATTTTAAATTCTAGAAATCTTACCTCCTTGAGCCTGGCTTTAGAGAGCTTGTATAATAGAAGTGGGGGGAACTAGCATTATCCTCCTCGGCCACTCGTACGATAGCTCTGAAGATTCAACATTTGTGGTTGGCCTTAATGACATACAAGGAGGCGAAAGAAAGAAGAGAGAGATCAATGTTAAAGGCAGGGGTATCTATGTTGGATAGAATAGAGAATGGTAGGAGCCTTACCAACTTGGCGCTGGGTGAAGGGAGGAGGTTATAATTTGTAGTTAAGAAGATGACCTTAAAATGGAGATCGACTGCAGACATAAGTCGTAATAACTTTGGTATAAGGAGGCCGATTCCAATACTCAGTTCTTTCATTTAGTAGCCAGTGCTAGACAAAGAACCAACCTGATTAGTGTTCTTGTGAGTTGGGAAAGACTCTTGTGGAGAGAGAGCACATTGTTGAGACCTTAAGATCGCATTTCCATGATTTCACTAGAAGATGACCATAAGGCAGGTGGCATTTGGCTACCTCCGATATGCTGACTTATGATGAAGCTATGTGGACTAACTTAAAGAAGTCTCTGAAGAGGAGGTTGTCTCCACCATGTGAGGGCTCAAGGTCGAGGGGTCCCATAGTCCTGATGTGTTTCAGGTTCCTTTTTACAAAGAATTATGGGGGAACAATGAAGGAGGGCTTTATGGCTATGATTTAGGAGTTTTTGGTTGATAATCAGGTTTTGAGCAGCTAAACAAATGTCACTTCTTGCTGTCCAGGAAGTTGGGAGCTGAAGGGATAGATGGTTACTGCCCAATTGCTCTGTCTAACATGGTTTACCTCACTGTTGCAAAAGTACTAGCAAAATGATTAAAATCTGTGCTTCCAGGTCTGATTGGCCCGATGCAGTCTGCTCTCATTCATGGAAGGTCACTACAGGAATCTTTTACCATGGTAGATGAGATGATTGCAGCTTGGCAGATATCTGCTAGAGGATGCTTTTTGTGGAGGTAGATTTCTCAAAGGTGTATGACTTGGTCTCTTGGGCCTATTTTTGGGAGATTTGGAGACGTAGGGGCTTTTTGGAAAGGTGGGTTCAGTGGATGAAGCGGTGTCTAACAATCACTTCGTTCTTCATCTTAGTGAATGGGAGGCCAGATGGTTGTTGGATGTAGCCACAACGTAGAGTTAGACAAGGATGTTCATTGCACCTCTCCTATTTATTGACACATTGGCGGCCAGAATTTAAGGCTTGTGCCAGGGGCCTTTTCTCTGGATTTACATCGCAGGGAAATGGCTCCTTGTTGACATCCTTTCTCTAGTATGTTGACAATACCCTATTATTTGTTGAGGGAGGGAACCCTGAGGTAGAGAATGTGGTAGTGTTGGTTAGAATTTTGGGTGAAATTTCTGGCTTGGTGGTCAATCATCGGAAGTGAGCCGTCGTCCCCTTCCACATAACGAATGAGGAGAAGATGTCCTTCTCGCATTTCTTGCAAATGGATGCTGGTCATCTGTCGTTTACTTATTTGGGTCTTCCTCTTAAAGGCAAGTGCCTTACTTCATGTGATTGGATACCACTGGTGGAGGAGATGGGAAATAAACTGAATTCTTGGATTGGTAGACTACTATCTTGGGGCAGTCGTCTTGCCCTTTTGATGGTTGTTCGTTGGACATCACTGTGTTCTACTTTTCTGTACTCCGGTCTCCTAAGAGAAGGTCCTGCAGAAGCTAGATGTTATGAGAAAGTGTTTCTTTTGGAAGGGGCCAGATCATGCGGTAAGATTTCTTCAGCTGGTGCCTTGGTGTGAGGTTTGTAGGCCAACTAAGGAGGGGGGGACTGGGTGCTGTTGATCTTGTGGCTTTTTGTGATGGGTTCTTATCGATGTGGGTAGTGAAGCTGTTGCAGAATGGGGATAGCTTGTAGCATCAGCTCCTGAAGGACTCTTATGGTACGTGTTTGAATTTGGGGCAGCAAGCCATGTTTAGTCATGGCACTTTTGCTTTTTGGAGGGCCTTGGTTCCAGTTATGCAGAGGGTGTCCCAGTTCTTTCACCTGGTTCTCAGGGATGGAAGAATGTTTTGGTTCTGGGAAGATGACTGGTGGGAAAATGGTTTATTTGCAGAATTGATGCCCAGATTGTATGCCCTTGCAAAGGATAAGATGCATCTGGTAGCTGATATCTGGGATGAGGAGGTCAGATGCAGGTTGCCTATGGTTGAGGGGGGCTTTCTGAGGCCTGCATGCAGGATCTGCAGCTTCTATTATCTTTCCTACGAGATGTCAGGCTGTCTTTTGGCCGTCCAGATCATCATGCTTGGAATGGTGGAACCTTCTCCGTGAAGAAGATGTATATTCAGCTGTGGGGTGGGGAGCGTAGTAATGGAGAAGTGGTAGGGGATTGTCATTTGTTTTGGAAGCTGAGGATCCCTCTAAAGGTCAAACTAGTCACGTGGCTTCTAAGAAGGGAAAGACTGGTTACAAAGATGTGTAGAAGTTGCTGGATGTGTGATGCTGATACGTCATGCAGTTTGTGTGGTCTTGCAGATGAGGATGCTTACCATTTGTTTTGGACATGTGACTTGGCAAGGCAGGTGTGACAGATGTTGCCGCTGTTTGGTGTTAATGCAGTTTCCATGGAGAGTTTCTAAAGCTCTTTCAGCAACAACATCCAAACGAATGTCCAAGCCTGTGTAAATGCTGCTGCTGTGTTGTGGGCATCATGGCTCCAACTCAATACAATGGTATTCCGGGGTGACAGCCCGGGTGGGGAATGTAGTAAGGGAAGCCTAAGGTCTCTCTGATCCCTGGATGTTACATTTGTAATTTATTGCTTTTGATAATGGAATGAAGTAGATGGCCACTAACCTCCTCTAGCTGTCATTCCCCTTTTCAAAAAATAATACTTGTGCAGTATTCGAGAATTGTGGATGATTCGGTGTGGGCCAACTTATTAAGATACATTTACATCTCTCTTCCCAGAATGCAATAGTTCTGACACTTTCAGAAGAAAGAATGCAATAGTTCTGATTTTGCGTTGGCAACTGTCTCCGCATATGGTGTCTCTTTCCGAGAAACTACAAATGCAATGAACTTCATGAACTGCTGTCACTTTCTTTTTTGAACCTGCATGTGCTGATCACATTGGAAGCATAAGAAGTCCAGGACAATCAAGATTTCTACAGCCAGCCTGTCTTCATTGCATCACATGTCCTCACTGCAAATGTGCACCCAGAGAGAATATAAAAATCATCCTGCTTCAGATTGCAAAATATTGGGGCAATCACTCAGGCTCTTGTCCTTAGTTCTGTTCACAGAGTATCATCAATGTTCTAGTCTTGATTTTTATCAACGTTCTCATCTTTGTCACTAAACTCATAACATTCAAAGGTGCAATAAACCTTTGTATGGCAATGGCATTGACCTTTGCATCTTTTAACCACCCACCTTTTCCCTTCTCTCTACAAGATATAGTAGTCACTACAGTGGCATGATGCCCAGGTGGAGTGCTACACACAGATAACATCAGTGGGTTGATCACCTTAAAGAACCAATATATGGCAACGTAAGATGACGAAAGCAAATCCAAAAGCAACACTCAACCACATGATAAAAGTATATGCCACGTGACAGCATCTTCACCTTTGCTCTGTTTCCAACCTCTGACTTGTTGAATTTGCATAAACTAAAAAACAAGCATGCATATGATGTAAAATATGATGATAGCCCCCTTCAAAATATAACCACCTGTAGAAAGCAATTTTTGGACTTTGCTGCAGCTTTCAAACTTGCATTCCTAATCCCTGTTTTAACGAACTTATCCCTTTTAAAAACAAAGAATTTGATGCCCTTATCCGGAATATTTCAACACTCTTTTTCTCATAGTTTACTTGTCCTTTGTAATCTACCAACAGTGTAAGACTAATATGTGGGTTATAAAAGCTGAAAGCAACGTTAAGGACAGTTGTGTAAAGACACAAGTAGAAGAAGCAACTGGAAACAAAAAATTTAGGGCCAGTTTGGTAGCTGGGCCAACATTCTTGTAGGGTGTTATGTTTTGTTTGTGTGCCATAATAACTCTTAGGATTGCCTGATATGTAAGTAGAGATGTCCTTTACAAATTAGGCATGAATGTGGAATCCATAGCTGTATCCCGGTTAATTAATGTTGGTGTTTTGGGAATATGTTTTTGGTTATCTTGTTTCTTTATCGTTATCTTTAGCTTTTTTCTTTCTTTTTTTCCTTTTAAAAAGGAAAAAAAAAGGACTTTATATGGTTTTATATGTGCAATCTTCTTTGGAGGGAGGGAGGGTATGCTTGTTTATTTTAGTAATTCTCCACTGCTTTTCAGTTGAGACAGCGATCTGAATGATTGCTTTGGAATCTTAACTGGTTTATAATGCAATGCAGGAAACTGAATATGCTTGGATGCATTGTTCTTTTTCTCCTTCCCATCAATATAGACCACGCTTATTGATTTTTTGTCACGATTATTTATATTTTTCTTGCTTTCCCATCTAGGTGATAACAATCCGGAGGGAGAGGTATATTGTTGGGGAGGCATTATTTCAACCTTCCATTTTAGGCTTGGAAGAATATGGGGTTGTTGATCAGCTTGTCCGCTGCATCTCGAGTGTGTCATCTGAGAACCACAGACAGCTGCTAGAAAACACTGTGCTCTGTGGTGGAACTGCTTCAATGACGGGTTTCTATACGCTAATTTTTCGTGCTTCATTCTTTTCAATGACTGATTTTTTAATCTTTATTCCCTTTTTTGTGGCATCCTTGTCCAGTTGTCTCTATTGGCTGCTCAAATTTCTTACTGCATCCAGATTCCACATTTTAACCTAGATGACAGATGGTCAGCCTCAACCTACCAATGAACTAACTGCAAGTTTGAAAGTAATAGAAGGCATTGGAAAAATTTCACATCAATCATCCTATACAATTTTGACACTTAATTTTGATTCAACCATTGGAACTGATATCCTGGTAGGGTGGTATTCTATATCATTACAGCAGTTCACACATATATCTGACTTAAAGTGGACCCCAGACTGGCACCTTTTTCCTTTTTCAAACAAACCTGAAACATAGGGGCTCGGGTAATCCCTTTTATTGAACTCCCAAAAAAATCTAGTGCAAAAGTCTCCCATCAAGGGGTATACAAATGAGAAGAAAAAATATGAATTTCTACGACAATACATGGACTGCTGAAAGGCACAAAACATTAAGCAATCTCAAAACAAAACAAACTGATCTCATGGTAAGATCAGTTCTTCAAAAGTCTTCTGGAAAACTTTGTCAATCCAGCTGCCAGCAACCAAGCCTTGATAAATCAAAGTCTTTCTCAGCAAGCCTACACTCATCCCAAAAAGAATATTTCAGCAGCAGCCATAAATCCTCTCCAATCTCAGAGTTCCATAGAACAAAAGTTTCAACCAATCTCATAAATCCCAGACTGGCACCTTACTATTGTATATTCTGGACTCTTGTTCTCAGTATTGATATAATACATCGTAACCGATGGCTTGCTGCCAAAACACAGCCTTTGTCTTTTTTCTTGCCAATAAACAGAGCGGCCTGGTACCAGGTTCTCTTCTGTAACAAACTAGATGATGTATTTCTGGTTTTCTTTACCCAAATCATCTAGTTCTTCGGCATTTTACACTATGTTTTCTTTTTGTGGCTTTTCCTATTTAATGTTCAGGGTCCATGTTATCATCTTCTTTTCCCAGGTTTTGAAGAAAGATTCCAGAAAGAAGCCAATTTGTGTGCATCATCTATACGTCCTTCCCTTGTAAAGGTACGTTGCTAATTCAAAATTATAGACTTCAAGGTTATTAAATAAACAATTGGAATATCAGCAACATGGCTACCAGAAGAAGAACAATAGTTAATGTGGAAATCTCCTCTTATCGGGGGAAGAACTTTTCTATATATATAGGCCACCACACATCTCTCAAACTTTGCAAGATCACCTAACCAAACAAACACACTTGAACTTTCTCAGTGCACTCCCACTAGTTGGCCTATGGAATGCATAATTTATTACTGAAATATTTACTCTTATAAGCACAATAAAAAGTTGACAAATGGTGCAACTTTGTCCATGGATTTGCTTTTGACTAATAACAAAGTTGCATCCTTGTTTTCAGTTGTAGGTTAGTATGTTGATGATGACCCGACAGCTGTGGAGTTTGGAAGGTAACAACTAACAAGCCAAAATTGGGTTTTTGCGAATCTCTCTCTTCTAGAGACCTTAAAGAGATTAGGTGTCTTTCCTATATGGAGATAGTGCAAAGGGGCCTTTTTAATGCAGACCTCAAGAATGTGTCTCTCTCACATGAAAACTTGGCGTATGACCTTTCTCGTATAGAAGTTGAGCAAAAGAGTAAGTTCCTCTTGTTATAGGGTTCATTGACATAGTTGTAAATATCTGATCACGTGACGCAATCATTTACATGGAAAATCTTCCACAGCAAGAGTAGGAAATCATAAGAGCAAGGCTGTAAAAATTGGTCTATATGGCTGATTAATTAGCCATATAGTCATATGTGGTCGTTAATTGAATGGAATATGCATATTCAGTCCTATAATCAGTTAAGCCGATTAATCAGTTGATTATCTTTTTTTTTTTTTGAAAGGGAAGTTGATTATCTTATTAATCGATTGACTAATTGACTGACCAAAGTTTGGGGTTACAAACTTTTTTTGTTATTTTTCGATCTTGATTCATGCACCAACAACCCCCCCTCCCCCCGAAAAAAAAAAAGAAAAAACCTTCAACCAGCTCTCTACCTCTCCCCTATATGACTTCTCTTTGGTCCCCTCAGTGCCCATCACTGCCACGCTCCCAATCTCTTGCAAAGCTTCTCTAGCCACTGCTCTCCTGCCGCTATTTGCTCTCGCCTCCACTCCTCCAGCAGGGTCTTGTTGCCAATCAACCTCTCCAAGGGTTAACTCTAGTCTCTCCAACAGTCCTCTCTTCTTACAACTGGTGATTGGCTTGCTTCTTTTTTTTTTGTTTAATATAGTGATTTAGTGATTAGGCCTTTATTTAAAGTTGTTGCATATGTTACTTTAAAATAGTTTTTGTTCTTGTGAGTTGTGTTGATGTTTTATTTCATTTTGTTTTTTTTTTTGCACTATTAAGATCTTGTTCTAATGAAGAATGGGGAGGATGATTGAATCTTAACATTTTCTTGACATGTTTCTCATGAAGAATTGGGAGTGTGGTTTTGGGAACTTGTTCGGTTTTGTACTTTATGTGGCATTTAGAACAAAAAACTTGTTTTCTTTATATTTATGATCCATCGATCTTAGTTTATTTGTTGTGTTTTATGTGATGTGATATTGATACCTAAGCTATATTAAGGGAATATGCATAATATATATGTGAATATTTCAATATATATATATATATATATATATATATATATATATATATATATATATATATATATACCCCTTAGTTGGTAACCTTACTGAAAACTAACTACCGATTTTTGTAGCCTTGCTAAATTCCACTAGTGGCTAGGATAATCTTCATTTGGACAAAATGAACAAGGTGGATGTGATTATGACATATAGGTACATAGGTTAAACGGGATGGGACCAAGATATATTTACCTAATTACATGCAACTCGAAGGGGACCAAGATTGAGCTTATCTTGTGTGAGGACCTCAAAGGTCAGGTTTCTCTTATATGTGACCTGAGCACACTCAGACTCAGATTGTTCTTTCTCTAAACAAATTTTGGCCCTAACAAGTCTCTTGACATGGAGACAACTTTAGCTTCTCAATGATATACAAGTCAACTCCACCTGATCTTACGTCTTTTTCTATTTTCTCTCTTTTCCTTTCCATCATTCCTCCTTTCTTACACACTTGGAGGTGATATATTTTTTTGATTGAGGGGGGAGAAGCAAGTGAATAGGGATGATGCCTCTTTTTCCATCTTACGTTTCATATTTTCCCCTCTTTTATTTCTGCTTCCCCTTCTTTCTTTGTCCTTCTTCTCCTCATCCCTTGTTTTCCTCTTTCCCCACTTTTTTGGAACTTGAAACCTTGAGACTGACCGAGAACATCTAAGATTGGACAAAAAGAAATCACTTGAAGTCTCTCACTTCAACTCAATTGAGTGGGGTTAGGGGGCTCAAAACCTATACAGACTTGTGATTAGATCTAGGCAAGAGTATTTCAAGAAGGTTCAAGCTAAAGAACAAATACAAGCGTCAGCTTTCCTGGCTCAATTATTGAGCCTATGGACTGACCTGTAATTTCTACAGATTATGCGACTTCTTCATAGCATTAGGCTGAATATTTTAGAAATAATGCATAACTTTTGAAAGCCTTAAAATGCATTGCAGATTCTGAGAATCCTTTTGTATGCTGAAATATTTGAATTGAAATGAAAGTTTTTGCTTTTCGAGACTTATGGGTAACCATGTGATGTGGGTCCACAGCTGCACGTTTCCGGGAGCTAAGTGTTGCATTTGAAACTCCATTTAGATAAGAAAGGGGGAAACATACCAACAAATTTTAGCAAATGAGAAAGGGAGCCCATTAATTTCTCTTCTCGTTTTCCTTTTCTTTCAAACCTCTCCTTTTGTTCTTGCCTTAGAAGGTAAAATTAACAAGCCAAGATGGAAAAGAGGCAAGAAATCAGCAGCATCAATGCCGTGCTTTGAAATTGAGGATTGAAACTGAACAATTCAAGTACCTTACCAGTATGGAAGATTCTTTCACGGTTAAAATCATGATGAGAATATGCCAGTAATCTCTCAAGAACTCTACTGTGGGCCATCAGTGATGGGAGTTTAATGCCAATGGTTGCAACCATCCAAGAAGGGTGCATTGAAGAGAATTTTTTTCGTCGAAATCTCGGGTGGAAATCTTGGCTGAAGACACGGTGATGATTGACGTTCCAAATTAAAATCGGTATTTTTTGAGTGCAAAAATGAACCCAAGTTTCTGCCTCATCATATTTTTATCAGAGATCACAATTTATCCAGAGAATATGGGCTATAGTGTGTTGCAGGTTGCACAGGTTGAGGAATTGTTTACTATTTACAATGGCCTCTATATCTGTGACTTTTCTGCCTTGATGCTGATCTCTCTCATAGTTATAGTGACAACTTGTGACCTGAGATGAGTAAAAAGAAACAATAAGTCTGCATAGATCTATGCACAGTGAGACCTCTACAGACGGAGGGAAAGAACCAGAGAATCACCCCTCATGGCACAAATCATCATGCAATGTTATGTGAACAATCACGTACTATATAATCAAGCAAAACATGGGATCATACTACATCTTGGAGAAAGAATAATAGTGCAAAAATGCATAGAAAGAATCTCCATAATCACCTATTCTAAAGCATAAGGTTATGAACATGATCTATCTCTAGAAGACATCATGAAACCCTCTTGTTTGCTTTGATATCGTCAAGATTTGGCGCAAACCGGAGCGTCGAGGCTTCTTGTGCGTGGGAAAAAATAATCCCACGTGAGGGCTATGTGCACATGGATCAAGAGGAGCAGCCTTGTGGTTGTGAGGCTAGATGCCCCACCACTCTTCTTCTTCGAGAGCCACGCTCTCGATCTTCTTCTTCGACATGTTGATGGTAAAGTCTCTTATGACCTCCAAACTCATTGCCTCTATGGCAACCTGAGTAGTCATCGTTATGGCGACCGTCGTCTTATCTTCTCGAAGTAGAGCCCGTAGTTTCTCAAGGTCTTCATGAGTTAGGAAGTCTACACGTGAGGTACTAGTAGCCCCACTTGGTGGTCTCTGTATCTTGCTTGGATCTTTAGGAAAGGAGCTTGAATCAATCATAAATCTCTTTGCAACTTGGGAAGTCGTTGCCTCTTTTGGCAACCTCGAAAGTCGCGTGGATCGTGGTGTCATCTCCTTGACATCTTTTCTCCGAAAAAATCTCATCTTTTGAAGGAGTAAAAAACCAGATATAAGATATCAAGAGTATGAAGATCACAAGCGATATAACTTGATAGATCTCCTCTTGCTTCTTTTTCTTGTTGCTGCCCCATAGAGCTTGATGGTTGTCCCGGAGACAACCACCTTGCTTTCCCCTGATCTAAGCGTGACTTCATTGACCGTTGTTGATGCTTCCGTCATCTTCACTAGTCCTCCGCATAAGGCATCGGATCTTTTGAAGAAGACTTTCTCCGGCGACGGGAATCACCAACACATGGTCTTAAAACCACACGCACAACGAACCTAGAATGGTGGCTCTGATACCATGTCAAGATTTGACGTAAATCGAAGCGTGAAGGCTCCTTGTGCGTGGTAAAAATAGTCCCACGTGGGGTCTATGCACGTGGATCAGGAGGAGCAGCCTTGTGGTCGACAGCCATTGGTGGTTGGTGCAAGTGGCTGGCTGCCCTTTGGTGGTGGTCGGCTGCCTTGTGGAGAAGAGAGAGAGGGAGACGAGTTTCTCAGAATAGGAAATATTATTAATGACTCAAGATATTAGAAAGAGGGAATGCTTTCTTTTATAAAGAGTATATATCCCTATTCTTGGAAACTAAAGATTTTATCTCATAAGAAAAGATCTTATCTCTATAATTAAAACAAATCACAAACTTTTTCCTAAAACACATTTACTAAAAATAGAAAACTTAATCCCTAAGCAAAAACTCCAAACTTGGGTTCAAGAGCTCATGACCGCCAGCTTTGTTGGGCTTTCTAGAGACTGCCACGTGGCTTTATTCTGATGTTCCAACAGACACTATATGAGTACATCCACCTCAAATTTAGTTGGTTTAAATAGAGTCACTCAATCATTAACACATGCCACCTATTAATTGCCACATCTATAGATGTTGTACCATTTCTCATCATGTCTCATCAAGTGCAGCCTTCTTTGGATTTTGCACATGAATAAATTTTGGGTGAAGTAGAAATTAATCTCAATCTTTAAGCTGGCATGGCCCTGATAGATACCATATCAGAATGAACAGAATAGGTACAACACTATGAATCGCACGATAAGTCTAAGAATTAAATCCTTATCTTGAATGAAGGGAAAAATCATGGGAGAAGAGCTTTTAGGGGCCGAATATTGTACTGTTCTTCCTAAAGAAGGAAGGCTGCATTTGACAGGGGTTTATGGTCTAACACTTCCTAAAGTTTAGGAAGTTGTACGGATTTGGAGGTAGGGGGATATGTGGAAGGATAGATGGGTTCAGATGTGACGGTTGATTGATTTGTTTTTATTGGGATTTTGTAATGGGTTAGTGGGGATGGATGTGATTGGTGAATAAAAATGTTGTTGGTAGTTTTTATTTTTTTATCAGCATTGGAAGTGGGTTGTTGGGGATAGATGCGCGGATGAGTAGATATGTTGTAAGTAGTTTTTCCTTTTATTTATATTGGAAGTAGATTAATGGAGGTAGATGTGACGGATGAATAAATATATGTAAGTAATAGTGGAAATTGATGTGATGGAAGGATAATAGTGTAGTGATTAACCATGACTTGTAGGATACTACGATTCAATCCTCTGCCAAACAGGACCTAAGGGAATACAAAACCATACATAAGTCACCACATGTCTCTCAAATAACTGTCACACCAAGTGAGATCAAACTTTATAATTGTATCTTTACAGGACCCTATGCACAACTAAACACTTATCTCTCTCAAATATAGGTTTTTTGGATTAGGAATTAGATCTAAAATAATGTTGGTGTATGTTACCCGCTGTAGCCTCCAGAATACATGCCAGAGAACTTGTTAAAGAATTCAGCATGGATGGGCGGTGCAATACTTGCCAAAGTTGTCTTTCCCCAAAATCAGCACATAACGAAAGGGGAATATGATGAGACAGGGCCTTCGATTGTTCACAGGAAATGCTTCTGAAGACAAGCAACAAACTTTCTTATTTTAAGCAAGCTGCTGCTGTTTAATTTGACGTTGATGTGCTGATTATCGACGATATTAAGTATGCAACGTTGATCTGCTGAGTAGCTCGTGATGTGCATCTTCGAATTGTAACTTGAATGTGTAAACGGTTGTTAAACAGCAAAATTTGGCAGTTTGTTTATGAGATTTTGCCTTGTAAGAACTACATAAATTTGGTGTCTCTGTATATGTGAATGAAACTTTGGTGAAACGTCATCTGGCAGGGAGAAACTTTTACTTATCCCATTGCTTCTAATGCATAGGACTCACGACTGAGTTCTTTTTTCCCGAGAAGACCATCCTCTGCTTCTTCATTCAAGTAGACAATGTACCAAGTGCATTCCGGGCTGTCATTGTTTCCAAGGTGGTTATTGTTGTAGGTTGCTTTCAAAGAGATGTGTTCCATGCTAACCATGCACATTGAACATGTAGTAACTCATCAAGAGGTTGTTAATACCATGTGCATGCTTAGTTTTACGCTCGTGTTACCGTTAAAAATCTACCAAACAAGGTACAACGCTTTTACCTCCACAAAAGATCCTATTCTAAATGTATTCACCATTATTGTTCTCATGCCATCGGTGCATGATCAAGCCTTCATTTGTGGATTTTGGGTGAATAAGTGGTATTTCTCAGCTTTCCTGTCTGAAAAGTTTCTTGCGAGAATCAGGTGAAACGGGCACTCACAGTTGGTTCATCATTTCAAATGATGAGAATGCTTGGAGCGAGCGAAATATCCTCCAATGGTATACAATTGAAGGGTTTGCAATAGCTGTGTAGCCAGAGTGGGGAGGAGAGGGGAAAACCCAAAGGTGCACCAATGTATACTATTTTCTCACTCAAGAATGCATGCATGGATGGTCGTCTAAAGGCTCTTACTGCTCAATGATCCAAGTTCTCTTTGGAGGGAGGACTGCCCCAAGGTACGTGAGGGAGAGAGTCCTTTGGCTATTCCATGGGTGGTTGGTGATCCTTCACCTTAGGTGTTTGGGAAGATGGGGTTGGCTTCAGTGGAGTCACTACTTGTGCAGACATGCATGTTAGTTAGCGTATGTATGCTTCCCCAAGGTCTCAACTTGAAGCTGCAGTTGGTGGAGGCTCAAGCATTGCCTTTGCCATGATATTACAGTTGGTGGGTTAGGCACCCTACTTACTCTATATGGACACGGACTCTTCTGACTGCCATGGAAGGGATGGATCACTTAGCTCGGCTCGTTATATATTGTGTTGCCGCCATAGTGACCTATAATCTGATGAGGTTACTTCATGGCCTCCTATGTTGTGGGAGAATGTGGAGCATCATCAGTGGAAACCTATTAGTGTTAGGTGCAAAGGTTAATCTTCATTTGGTCTTCCCCGTTCCAAATGTTTGCTCGCCCCTCTTAGCATTGATTGTTGTCGATGGAGGAGATAAGCAACTATATATATACACACACACACACAATGCTGACGAGCTCTTAATTCTCTCCATGCATAATATGGCGTGGAGAAAGGTGTGGATTAAACAGTGCTCTTTCTTAGAAAAATAGAAAACACATGCTGCATTTCACGGCGTATCCATCGCCCTACCCCTTGGTAAAATTGGCACTCACAGTCGGAAGGAGAGGCCACTGTCGTCTTCTATGAAATCAACGGTGGGGATGTGCCGCTTGAGATATGGCATGGATTAAACAGTGCTCTATTTCCTACCTGCCCCACTTGCAATCAATTCCCTTTCTCGCTCCCCTTTTTCCCATGCCACATCTCCACAATCTTGCATCTCACGTGCATACACTGCTGCTTCCTACTTGTGACAGTCTCTATCCATCCCTCACTGACACAATTGACGTGCATGTTAGTTAGCTGGACTTCGAATATATGCTACATTCCCAACGAATCCACTTAGATGCTGCAGTTGGAAATATAGGAAATAATATCTTGAAATCTATCTGTCTACCAAGCAAAACATTTAGTGCGTCTAGTTGTTGAAAAACTACATAATTGTTTGACCGGCATCTTGGCATTTCTCTGCCTGGAAAATGTACGGCTACCAGTGCAAGGGGAAGTACAATGGAGATTTTATTGTATGACAGACCATACACACAGCTGGAAACCTCGATTCAATCTTTCAAGAAAATATACTCCTAAATTTTAAATGGTCAATCAACTGGAAAAAAAATCCATTGGGGGTAAAGAAGGTTTCTCAACTTTTGTTAGAACAAAGATGTAGAAATCGTTTAGCATTATTTGGATGGACATGTATACTTGCGTAAAGAATAGTAACTTTACAATGTTAGCCTGCAGCATTTTAGCAACTTCAATTTGTTTTCTTGTCACTTTGGAGTGGTGACTGCTGGCGTTATAGGTCAATGGGTGGTTGAAATTAATGTTGCCATGAGTGACTAGGATTGGAAATTGATGTTTTCCATGTATCGAATACCTAGTTTATTAAGGTTTTATTTGGTAAGAGGAATTAATTGAAGAAGTGAAATAAATGGTGGAATAAGTGATTTAACTCGTTTGTATGTTTGACGAGTTAAAGTTATTTCACAGAGAAGGTAGAATAACTTTACATCAAGTTAAGTTAACTTAATTTGATATAAATATGAGACAAGTTAAGTGATAAGTTAAATGTTTAACCTGTCAATCAAACACAACATAAATCTTTTGCAACAAGGAAAGACATATACGGAACAAAATATAGGATTAAGTATAATATATCAACAATTTACTCAATATACTTGTACTAAGTCCAAATCACTGAACGAGATGAAACTGGGTTTAGTAAATTGAAGTAGTCTTCTGATGAGAGAGGACTTCCCGATTACAATGTGTGATTGTACATTGGGGTGCTCCACGATACATTAGCTGTTGGTATATTGAGGTTGTCTCAATACATAAACTCGGGCTGCTCAACTTATGGTCCTGAACAAGGTTATGAAAAGACAGAGTCAGCGAACACTGAGTAGAGCGGTGTTTATATTATTTAAATACAAGTACAGTAAAAACAACAACAGATTTATTTCTCATTTCTATTTATCTCATTTATGTATTTCTGTTTCATCTATTCTCGAAGTATCCAGGTATTTCTTGATCTTACATATTCATTGTGGGAACGATCTTGATTGCAGTCTTTTCCGTAGAGTAGAAGGCACATGTGGTGCTCTCCTAGCCGGGGAGCCTCCCGTGGTAGTCCTACACCTAGTCAACCACCCCGAGGTCACTGTCGAGACATAGCGGTGACTACGGCACACGTGATAAGCGCATGGGTAGCTACCCCGCACTGACACGCGGTCAGTCGTTTCCGTTAGTGGGTACGCCCAAAGTACAACACGGAATAGTATAGGCCTTGCCCTCTTAGAACAGGGGTCTCGCCCCTCAGAATCAAACGGGGGTCTCGCCCCTCCACAGTCTGCGTACCATCGTCCGACTACTCCAGTTTGCCCAAAGAGCCTAACAAAGTCAGTGTAGGGTAGCTAGCTGAACCCCGGGTCCCGTGGGGTGGCTAGCTCCCTCCCTACACCAGTAGCACACCTCGGTACAGTGTATGCGAGGGCCAACAGGAGTCGGTGTAGAGTGGCCAATCTTAACCCCAGGTCTCAACCTAAGGGAGGCTAGCTCCGCTCTACACTAAAAGGGGACAGTTGCTCTCCTTGGTACTGCGTACACAAGGGCCAGCTCACTTTCCATCTACATTCCATATTTCCTTTCATCCACAAGAGTTCTACTCCTAATTCCCCGTAGGGTTCATGCTCATATTCATCTCATTTATCCAGGTCCAGATCTCATGTCTCATAATTTGTTCCTCATCCATATACGGGCAGCTCGTGTTTTCATAATTCAATTCTCAATAACATGCAACTTGTGGTTTCACAGGCAATTTCTCAATTACATATAGGCAGCTCATATTTTAACATGCATCTCGTAATTATATTAAAGGCATATGCTAGCAATTTATCTTAACCATGCATTCAAGTAAAAAGTACAACTCAAACAGGTTTATTCATTTCTACCTTAAGGTTCATTTTATATCCTAGAGTTCAATCCGACTATTCCAACCAAGTACATTCTTATTTAAATATTAACAATTGATTTAAACCACTCTACCGGGTATCACAGTAGGAATGGGGGCCTGTGCCGCAGATCTCATCGTCTCCGTGGGCCCCGAACACGCCACTGGCTGGTAACCTGTACCAGCGACCAATGTACACTAGACGAGCTCAAAACAGTAAATACTCAACACAAATACGTTGAGGAACTCGAGTGGGAAACAACTTTACTTCATTTGCGGAAATCCGATTTCGTTTGAGCCTTAAACAGGCTAAAAAATGTGATTTTTGATCAAAATCAGACATCTGTGACTAATCCCAGACGTCTTAAAAGATGTCAGAACTCTCCTTGTGTTCCCTGCAGCTGATCAGACGTCCAGACTCCCTCTACGACCGTCTGAGGGCAGTTCCAGACGTCGGACAAGGTCTCTAGTCGTTTGGAAGAACCTCTGGACGTCTGGAGATGTGATCAGACGTCCAAAAGTACTTTGGAAAGTGCACCATGCGCCTTCCCAAAGCCTGCTCTGCGTATGAAAATGTAGGCACGATTTCAGCCCAACAACTCCTGCGCTGAGATCTTTTGCATGGTGGAAATTAGTGCAGGAACGTACGTACCTCGCGCGATACGTGCTTTCAGATGTCCGACTGATGTAAACACATTTACACTACTTAAAATGTCTATTTATGCATGTTCTTAAGCATAAGATTGCATTTCATGATATAAATATTGCATTACATGCATCATCTTGCATTTAGAGTAGTTTGAATAAAATGGAGGTTAATTGTCTCCTTTTATGTGCTTGGACAGGGCAAATATTTTATCGGAGCCTCGGATCAAAGATCCAACTGTATGGATATGATCAGGGCGACGATTGGAGTTCAACGACTCCAAGATCGCCCTAATCAGGCATCCGTAGCATCAGATAGAGACCGGGGAACCCAAGAAGATCAAGGGCCAGGATGGTGTAAATCCGCACTTCAGATGGAAAATCCAACCACACGGATGAATTCGGATCGACGATCGCAGTCGAACGACACAAAAATCGAGTCAATCCGACATCCGTGGCACCATCTACAACTTCCAGAAGATGGACGGCCAAGATGGCGCCACGTGGCGCCATCCCAGCCGCCCAATCGGCCGCAGGAGTCCTGTGAAGTCCGCGCAACGTCTCCTCCCCGCCGTTGGATCTCGATCCAACGGCTGCGGTCGCGCGCGTTTAAAAACGTCCGCGCGACCATTTCGCCCGCGTAGCGCAGCGGCGACGCAGCTGCGGGCGAAGCGGAGGTCGCGGGTTCGAGCCGCGGAGAGGGGGTCGAAGGCGCGGGCGAGCGGGCGCGCACGAGCGTCGGATGAAGATCCAACGGCCGCGCGCGCCCGATAGCGCCGACGCGCAATTGGACGCCCTGGTGGGCGCGCGATCGCACGCGGGCGGCGCGCTACGCAGCGGGCGCGGGCGCGATCTAAGCCGTCCGATCTCGCGATCGGACGGCTGAGACGACGCGGACGTGCGTCTGCGTTACGCGCGCAGGTAGCCGAGCGGGCGCGCGTGGCGCGGCGGCGACGGCGACGGCGGGGCTTTAGCGACGGTTTTATCCGTCACTAAAGACCCCTTATTTATTATTTTGAAGATGTAATGTCCATTTTGCCCCCACTCCTTGCAACTATAAAAGGAGACCCCCTCCATACGAAATTTTCATCCCTTCCTTCTCCTCTCTACCTCTCCAAAGCTCAAGAGAAGCTTGTCCCACACCCGGGATGCTTCTCGCGAGATAAAGTCCAAATTTTCGTCCTCCTTCGGAAGTGGATCCCGCGACGACGACGGCGTGCTGCTTCGTTCCCGTTCTTCTGCTTCGTCCTCCTTCGTCCCGCTTCGTTCTCCTTCGTCCAGGCGTCGTCCCGTCCGGCTCGTCCTCCAAGCGACCGTCGAGGAGGATTTCTCTCTCCCTATTCTTTTTACTGCTTTCTAGTATAGATTTACTGCTTTCTAGAGTAGTCTATTCGTCCTCCGAGCGATCGTCGAGGAGGACATTTCTCCCTCCATTCTTTTAATGCTTTCTAGAGTAATTGTTTTATGTTTTCTAGTTGTAATGAAAGAACTCTTTTATGATAAATTCCTTGTCTATTCTACATCTCATTTTGATTTCCATGTATAGTATTCCTTCGCTCTCTCTTACTCCCTCTCTCTCTTTTATTTGTTGTAGATACTTAGATAATTTAAATTGAATTTCTTTGTGACAAAATAAAAAGAAACGCGGAGTTTTTAAATCAAACGTTCGCCTCCCTGTGTTCGACCCGGAATTCTTATTTCGGTATAAATTTTATTTGTTGAACACGAATCCTTCGCTTTCGAACTACAACGACGGGTTTTTAAAAAAACCAAACACGTTAGCGTAGATTCCTCGCGTTCAACATTTTGGCGCCGTTGCCGGGGAGGCAACGCTCTTTGATTTCTCTTCGCGTTTAGTAACTTACAAATCATTTACCTCACTTTTCTCCTTTCTTATTGTAATTGCAGGTACTCTTTTGAGACAGGCAAAAGCGGTAGATCGGAGTAAAGTGCTGTGGAAGGTTTTGTAAGTTACCCCCCACCTCCCACCCATTAGATTTCATTTCATCACATAATAATTCAAACATCAATCAACCTAGGTGTTCTTATAAACTCTAAGGTTAGATTGTTTGTTTAACATCCATACTCACTCCAACCCCCACATTAAAAAAAGAAAAAAAAAAAAAAAAATCTCACAGAGGTACACAACCTCATCTGATTTTCTAACTCAACCGGTAAACCAATCTTAGGAGCCGGTACACACATCCAAACACATAATTGAGTAGAAATCAGATTGGGTAATCATTTGTGTGCCTAATTAGGTGGTGCATCAGGCCAGTTGTTTGAGTTGTTTGGGCCGCACCACTTCAAATAAAATCAACTCATCAAGTAGCTGCCAATTAGGTTCAACTCTTAGGGATCTACCAGGCACTCCACATTCTTTTTAAACTTTAAAGGAAAATATCTTCACCTGTGCTTGCAAAATCTGGTGTGCCAATGAAACTTGATTGAAAACACCTAAAGTTGAATCCTAAAAGCTACTAAGCAAGATTTGAACCTTAAAATTCACCACATCAAAAATAATCTTGCTTGAAAACCACTGGTTGTGCACGCACACACAAAGCAATCAATCATTAAGGGCACAACCCATTTAAAGGGCCCATCACATTCCAAAGCACATTCAAACCTAGCCCTAAATAAAACAGAGTAGACGTTGGCCTTAAGGATTGGACTCGCTCTTCAGAACTCAGAACGAGATTATTTTCGATTAGTCTGTTTCTACTGTTCAATCTGATGTCTAGCTAGGGGAGCAGAGTCAAACGATCGCGGCTGGGGGGTACACTAGGAACCGGAGGCGCAAGCCGAAGGAAGAACCTTCTCCCCAGTCCCTCCTTCTAACTGGTTGGATTGAACAGACAGAAGTAGATCAAATCGTTCCTTTATCTCAAGACGGGTTTTGAGAGTCTGTAGGTCTGTAGGCTAACCCATTTAAGGAAAGGTTTGATTGTTTGTATTGCAGGGCACCTTTCTTCCTCCCGTGTCTCATGAATCCTTCCACATATTTCACGCATTCCCACTCTTTCCCTCCTGTTATAAATTATCCTCAACATGACGATTATCCCAACTCGTATTGTAATCGACCATCAGTTAGTTGGGATAATTCGGATTGGGGATACAATTCCGGACCCCCGTGTTTAGGGTCTAACCCTGAACACTTTGATTCTCAATGCTATCCTTCTCAGAGTTGCATCGATTATAGATCGTCCTCCTTTCATGAACAACCTAATGCGATCTACAATCAAGAAGGATACACTGATCCTTACCCATCCTCTGATTTCACTGCCTTTAGGTCATCTCCATCTTATGAACAATCTGAAATGATCTATTATCAGGATGGGTATAACGAATCTCAATTCGTTAATTCCTCTACATTGATGTCAAACCCGCCCAACCCTGAACCAACTCATTTGGTTCAGGTTAATCAGGTTCAAGATAGGGTTCTGGCTAACTTGAGGAATATCATTTAATCTTTAGAAGTTCAGCCAATACCTTGCATTGAGAGATTGGAGCCCCTGATTGAAATGATTGATGATTTAAACAAGTCTTTGTTGGATTGGCTCCAGGATGTTAAGGATAAGAACCCGGGTGAGTTTCTACTTGGGAAATTAGCGAAATTGAGGATGAGATTCGTGGTTGCTTTGATTCAATCTTGGAATAATTCCCAGGATGAACTCTCTTCAGGAAAGCCAATGACAGAACCCGCTCAGGCACCTGTTGGGGGGGACACGTGTTACGAAGCTGACCAGATTGAATTAAAACAACCAATTAAGGATGATTTGATTTCTTCACCTGAAATCCCTGAGCCAGGTTACGAGGAAACGTATGTCTCCTTGGAACGCAAAGTGACAAATGATTTTGGGACATACATTGATACGGATCCTGATGGTGAAGATTCAAGTTGCGAAGTCTCACACGAGTTTTCAGATCACGATTTTTGTGAGACGATTGGGCCTGAGGAATCTGATAGATCATTTGATAGCCCAATAACTGAGGAAACTGATCTTATTAGGGCACACGATACAGATCCAGAATCGCATTTTCTGGAGGAATTAATTCAATGCCCTGATTATCAGTTACACCCTGTTGAGCTTATTGATGATTCTAATTCTGAGATAATTAGACCCAAGTCAATTTTGATTTTACCACATCATCTAGACTTGGAGATTTCAGACGGGGTGATGAATATACAAGAGGTCATGGAATTTGATATGCCGAATGAGGAGGATAGGAGCTGGGAAATTCTGATTTGGGAAGTCAATTTTGGAGGAAATGGAAGATTGAGTCGAAGGGTTCCTTTTAAACTGAAACCATCAAATCAGAACCCTTACGACATTTGTTTCGAGGATGTCAAACTCAAGCACACATTTAACGATTATCCTTTTGAGCTTCAATTCTCTGTAACCCGACATTTTGACCTTGGGTTGCATCCTCACAAATCGCAGGCCCGACCCCGCTTGCATTCTGATTTTAGGTTTTGGGTAATTTTTATCCAGAACCTAAGATATTCTCGATTATGGGGTGTGGGTCTGCACCACAATCTGGTCCACATCTGTGGACCTCTGCTGACAGGTCAGAGGATTCTTCTGTTTATTCTAATTCTGACCTGCACATGTGAATTCTTCATTTCTTTTCTTTGTATAGTGTGCCTAGCTGAAGGCACTAAACTCAGCACATATACAGTTCTTTTTCATTTTCATCTCGGAGCGGACCCGATATCCACGCAATTCAGGTGCTTTCTACGCTTTTCCACTCTATTTTATGTCTTTTTAATACAATGAGGACATTGCATTAGATAGGCATGGGGGGGTGGATATTTATCTTTGAATTCATTCGTCAGCTCCGTAGATTTGTTTTATTATTAAAAAAAAAAAAAAAAAAATCAAAATTAGGAAAGAGAATTTGGGTTTAAGAAAATTTTTGATCTTAAGAAATACTATATTATGGTTTGAACACAAAGACCCTTCAGGTCTTTGGACTTAATCAGCCTATGTATCCACTAAAATGTGGATTTGTTTTTCGAGTTCTCGCCAACCTGAATTTTATTATAATTGGAGTAAATAAGTTTGGGTGATAAGTACACGACTTATCAACCCGCCCTCTGATGTGAGGGAATTTTGAGTCTTAAGCATCTACACACTTTCTTTGCACTGACTCGTTGTTTGGCGATTTTAACGGAAATTGGGTAGCTAATGAACCTTCTAGGGTGATATGGCTGGCAAGTTATCGTGGGTAACAGCCCATAGGTAGGTTGTCCAGAGCCCAGTCACTGGACCTTTCTCTTTTTGCTGCCTTTAGGTAAATCTTAGACCAGGGAAGCCACCTACTTAAAAAAAAAAAAAAAAAAAAAAATCAAAAAGGAAGAAAAGAACAAAAAGAAATAAGCCACACTTCGCCGCACGAGTATGGCTGGCAAGTTGTCGGTGGTAACAGCTCATCGACCGGTTGTCCAGAACCCAGCTCAGAAAATGCACTAAAAATTCCCAAAACACTTAGGAAGAAGCGGAGAAGTAGAATAAATCGGGGAGATATACACTGGATTCACCCTTGTGTTGACCCCGTTAAAAAATAAAAGTAGGGAGAAAGCTACCGGTTGTAAAGATACACCTTTAGGCAGAATTCTTTTTGAGGTCACCTAGAGGCGTAGAAATCCGAAGTCCGTTTTAATTGCCGGTCAACGAGTCTATCACATCACAATAAGATGCTTAAAACTTAGGGTTCTCATCAAATCTTGGGTGAGTTGAATGGCCGTAGAAAGCCACTCTTAAACCCTAAAATTTGAAAATCTAAAAAAAAAAAAAAGAGAGTAAAAACAGAAAAAGAAATTTTTCTTTGAATAAGGCGAGGCTTGAGGCGGTCTGCATTTTGGCTGATACCCGGGCACTGTTGTGTCTTTGAAAGTTCAGTTCTTAAGTAGACAATTTCTTAATGATTGAAAATAACTCAGGTCCAAATAATCTAACCTAATTCTTTTATAAATAGCATATAGTTTTTGCTAGGGACTAGCAAAAGATAGGCATGGGGGTATGATGTAAACACATTTACACTACTTAAAATGTCTATTTATGCATGTTCTTAAGCATAAGATTGCATTTCATGATATAAATATTGCATTACATGCATCATCTTGCATTTAGAGTAGTTTGAATAAAATGGAGGTTAATTGTCTCCTTTTATGTGCTTGGACAGGGCAAATATTTTATCGGGGCCTCGGATCAAAGATCCAACTGTATGGATATGATCAGGGCGACGATTGGAGTTCAACGACTCCAAGATCGCCCTAATCAGGCATCCGTAGCATCAGATAGAGACCGGGGAACCCAAGAAGATCAAGGGCCAGGATGGTGTAAATCCGCACTTCAGATGGAAAATCCAACCACACGGATGAATTCGGATCGACGATCGCAGTCGAACGACACAAAAATCGAGTCAATCCGACATCCGTGGCACCATCTACAACTTCCAGAAGATGGACGGCCAAGATGGCGCCACGTGGCGCCATCCCAGCCGCCCAATCGGCCGCAGGAGTCCTGTGAAGTCCGCGCAACGTCTCCTCCCCGCCGTTGGATCTCGATCCAACGGCTGCGGTCGCGCGCGTTTAAAAACGTCCGCGCGACCATTTCGCCCGCGTAGCGCAGCGGCGACGCAGCTGCGGGCGAAGCGGAGGTCGCGGGTTCGAGCCGCGGAGAGGGGGTCGAAGGCGCGGGCGAGCGGGCGCGCACGAGCGTCGGATGAAGATCCAACGGCCGCGCGCGCCCGATAGCGCCGACGCGCAATTGGACGCCCTGGTGGGCGCGCGATCGCACGCGGGCGGCGCGCTACGCAGCGGGCGCGGGCGCGATCTAAGCCGTCCGATCTCGCGATCGGACGGCTGAGACGACGCGGACGTGCGTCTGCGTTACGCGCGCAGGTAGCCGAGCGGGCGCGCGTGGCGCGGCGGCGACGGCGACGGCGGGGCTTTAGCGACGGTTTTATCCGTCACTAAAGACCCCTTATTTATTATTTTGAAGATGTAATGTCCATTTTGCCCCCACTCCTTGCAACTATAAAAGGAGACCCCCTCCATACGAAATTTTCATCCCTTCCTTCTCCTCTCTACCTCTCCAAAGCTCAAGAGAAGCTTGTCCCACACCCGGGATGCTTCTCGCGAGATAAAGTCCAAATTTTCGTCCTCCTTCGGAAGTGGATCCCGCGACGACGACGGCGTGCTGCTTCGTTCCCGTTCTTCTGCTTCGTCCTCCTTCGTCCCGCTTCGTTCTCCTTCGTCCAGGCGTCGTCCCGTCCGGCTCGTCCTCCAAGCGACCGTCGAGGAGGATTTCTCTCTCCCTATTCTTTTTACTGCTTTCTAGTATAGATTTACTGCTTTCTAGAGTAGTCTATTCGTCCTCCGAGCGATCGTCGAGGAGGACATTTCTCCCTCCATTCTTTTAATGCTTTCTAGAGTAATTGTTTTATGTTTTCTAGTTGTAATGAAAGAACTCTTTTATGATAAATTCCTTGTCTATTCTACATCTCATTTTGATTTCCATGTATAGTATTCCTTCGCTCTCTCTTACTCCCTCTCTCTCTTTTATTTGTTGTAGATACTTAGATAATTTAAATTGAATTTCTTTGTGACAAAATAAAAAGAAACGCGGAGTTTTTAAATCAAACGTTCGCCTCCCTGTGTTCGACCCGGAATTCTTATTTCGGTATAAATTTTATTTGTTGAACACGAATCCTTCGCTTTCGAACTACAACGACGGGTTTTTAAAAAAACCAAACACGTTAGCGTAGATTCCTCGCGTTCAACACCGACCTTTCCTTCGGACGTCTAGGTGTGATGTAAACACGTTTGCACTACTTAAGATGTCTATTTATGCATGTTCTTAAGCATAGGATTTCATTGCATACTATAAATATTGCATAACATGCATCATCTTGCATTTAGAGTAGTTTGAATAAAATGGAGGTTAATTGTCTCCGTTTATGTGCTTGGACAGGGAAACTTTTTATCGGGTCCTCGAATCAAAGATCCAACCGTACAGATGTGATCAGGGCGATGATTGGAGTTCAACGACTGCAAGATCGCCCTAATCAGGCATTTGTAGCATCAGATAGTGATCGGGGAACCCTAGAAGATCAAGGGCTAAGATGGTGTAAATCCGCACTTCAAACGATAAATTCGACCGCACGGATGGATTCAGATCGACGATCGCAGCCTAATGACACAAAAATCGAGTCAATCCGATATCCGTGGCACCATCTACATCATCCAGAAGATGGACGGCCAAGATGGCATCACGTGTCACCATCTTGACCACCTAATCACCTGCACGCACCTGCTGAAGCCCCCACATCCGCCCCTCCCCGTGCTGAAGTCAGGCGCTCGACACAGACATGCCCCCAGCGCGTTGGTCGAGCGCTCTAATGCGAAGTGAGAGCACGCGTTCGAGCCTCGCCACGCGGAATTTGGAGCGGAGGCGTGCCTTCGGTCGACCGCACAATCGCGATCCAACGGCTGTGCGCGCTCAATTAAGATGACGCGCCCACGCACGCCCGCGCGTAACGCAGGATTGCACGCGGGCGGGCGCACAGCGCAGGCGGGCGAAGGCGCAATTTAAGCTGTCTGATCTCGCGATCGGACGGCTGAGATCGTCTGGACGTGTGCGTGCGTTGCGAGTGCGAGCAAGTGAGCGAGCTCGTGCGTCGCCTACTACGCCCACGTTTAGACCTTTAGTGACGGTTTTATCCGTCGCTAAAAGTCATAAATTAATGCTTTAAGTGTTGTAATGACCAAATTGCCCCCACTCCTTGCAACTATAAAAGGAGACCCCCTCCTCACGAAATTGTCATCTCTTCCTTCTCTTCTCTCCCTCTCCAAAGCTCAAGAGAAGCTTGTCCCACACCCGGGATGCTTCTCGCGAGATAAAGTCAATTTTTCGTCCCCCTTTCGGAAGTGGATCCTGCGACGACGACGACGTGCTGCTCTGTTCTCGTTCTTCCCGGTTCATTCTGCTTCGTCCTGCTTTGTCCTCCTTTGTCCAGGTGTCGTCCCATCTGGCTTGTCCTCCAAGCAACCGTCGAGGAGGATATTTCTCTCCCCATTCTTTTTACTGCTTTCTAGAATAGATTTACTGCTTTCTAGTGTAGATTTACTGCTTTCTAGTGTAATGAACAATCATTCTGATGATGAAATTCTATGTTTATTCTACATCTCATTTTGATTTTTGTTTGTAATATTCTTTCTCTTTCTTATTCTCTCTCTTTTCTATTTATTGTAGGTAGTTAGACTGTTCTAATCAATTGAATTATTCGTGACAAATAAAAACAAATGCGTTGTTTTTAAATCAAACGTCTACCTCCCTATGTTTGACCCGGAATTTCCATTTCGGTATAAATTTTATTTGTTGAACACAAGTTCTTCGCTTTCATACTACGACGACAGGTTTTCAAAATCGAACACATCAGCGTAGCAACCCGTACGTCCAACAAGGTGCCTCGCCAGTCGTCTGGTCTTCACTCCAGATGTCTGATACTGGAAACTTCCAGTACCAGAACTTCTTCACGCCACCTACTCCGCTTGCCCTCCGCCCGCAGTGGCAGCTCCAGCAGCTGCAGGAGCTTGAGCAGCTCATCGCCGACGTCCTCCTCTCTCCTACGAGCTCCTCAAGCTCCACCGAGCTCTCGCAGTCATCTTCCTCCTCCCCTGCTCTCACTCCCTCTCACTCTCTCGCTCTCACTCCTCCCCGCTCTCCCTTCGATGGCTCCTCTCTTCCTCGCCGCGGCAGCAGCAGCAGGGATGGGAGGGGAATGTAGCTGTCGCAGAGAAGGTGGAGGTGGTGGTGGCTGTGGTGTAAGGAGGAGAGGAGAGGAGAAGGGAGGGGGTATATATAGGAGAGGGGTTAGGGTTCGGGTGCGGGTCGAAGGAGAGAGAAAGGGTCTCTGCGCGTCGCCCTCGAGCAGAGCGCACCGCGCAGTACGAAAAACTCACTTTCAGACAACCGGGCACGTTTCCAGACGTATGACTGAAGCTCCAGACGTCTTAAATGGCTAAAAAGGTAACGGGTCATTACATCATAATAAACTTAAAGGAAGTTTTATCCCCGAAACTTGAGCTAGCTAGGGTGCGGGAAAAGGAACGTAGCAGCGCATAACAAACTTAAAGAGGACCGAAGTAGGTCCGAAAAGATGTACCCTCAAAAAGCTCCGGGTACCGCTCTCGCATCGCCCCCTCAGGCTCCTAAGTCGCCTCCTCGTATCGCTGGCTTCTCCATAGGTCCTTCACCAGCGATACCTACTTCCGTCTCAGACTTCAGACAGCTGTATCTAGTATCTGTACTGGACTCTCGAGGTAGGTCAGGTCGTCACCCACCTCGACGCTCTCGTGGCTCAGAACGTGACTGGGATCGGCGACGTACTTCCTGAGGTTGGACACGTGGAACATGTCGTGCACTCTAGAAAGCTGAGGAGGAAGGGAAAGCTGGTAAGCAACGGATCCCACCCACTCTAGGTCCTCAAAGGGCCCCACAAACCTCGGCGCAAGCTTCCTCTTCACCCCAAAATGCTGTAGGCCCTTCATGGGCGAAACACGGAGAAAGACATGATCTTCAACCTCGAACTGCACCTTTCTACGTTTTCGGTCAGCGTAGCTCTTCTGCCTGCTCCTAACAGTGCGGAGTCGTCTGTGAATCTACTCTATCACCTTCTGACTTTGCCGGATCAGCCTAGGACCAACCTCCCACTTGGTCCCCACCTCGACCCAACTCAAGGATGCAATACACCTCCGTCCGTACAGAGCCTCGTAAGGTGCCATGCCGATGCTCGAGTGGTAATTGTTTTTGTATGCAAACTCTGTCAGGGGCAAATGCTCCTCCTAGGAGCCTCACCAGTCTAGCACACAGGCGCGCAGAAGGTCCTCAAGTGTTTGTATGGTGCACTCTAACTGTCTGTCCATCTGGGGGTGGTAAGCGATACTGAACCTCAAACGCGTTCCCAAGGCCTGCTGAAATTCATCCCAGAACTTTGAAGTAAAACGAGTATCCATGTCGGATACAATCTCATGTGGAACTCCGTGTAGGTGCACCACATCTTGGATGTATCTGCTAACTGCGCTGGTCCCAAGGTGACTCAGATCGGCAGGAAACACGCTGTCTTCGTCAACTTGTCTACTATCACCCAGACTGCGTCGTGTCCCCGTTGGGTAACTAGTAGACCTACCACTTAGTCCATGGTGATGCTCTCCCACTTCCACTCTGGCACAGGAAGTGGCTGCAATGGCCCTGCAGGCCTCTGATGCTCAGCCTTCACCTGCTGGCATACCAAACATTGCTACACAAACTCATTAACATCCCGCTTCATCTCTCTCTGCCAAAAGTCGCGTCACAAATCATGGTACATCTTTGTGTTCCTAGGATGTATGGTGAACCTGGACCTGTGCACCTCAGTCAGGAGCTCTCTCAACAACTCCTCGTCCCTAGGAACGCATAAGCGTCCCCTCATGCGTAGTATCTCGTCTGAAAAGGAAAAGTCTCCTGGGTCCCTTGTCAATACCATGTCTTGCAACGTCTGTAAGTATGAATCTGTCATCTGCCCTACGATGATGCGGTCTATCAGCTCAGGTCGTGCTTGCTGCGTCACTGTCACTGTCCCACAATACCCCTGTGACTCCCGGGGTCGCCAACTGCCCAACTCCTCCATGAGTCTCCAACTCTGTACCTGTAAACTAGGCAAGTGGGCGGGTGCCTTCCGACTCAAGGTGTCGGCCACCACATTGGCCTTCCCTGGGTGGTAGGAGATGCTGCAGTCGTAATCCTTTAGGAGCTCTGTAACAACCCGATTCCCGAATCCCTACGAGACACGAGAATCGGACCGACTAGACTGATCCCAAGACTTAGTTGTCCAACGAGGAAGTAACCAAAAGAGCAGTAAAATAAACCACATTCACCATGAATATAACTAGCAGTAACAAAATACAGTAATAAGAAAAGGAAATACTACAGTATACACCACCACAACAGAAGAGAAATAAACATGTACATTACATAAAGTTTTCGATAAAGAAAGTACAGGGAGTAACAAAGAAAACTACTCACTACAGTGGAAGAAAAGTACAGAAAGAACTACAGGTAACCCTACTGGACCCTACTAGGCCCAGCGTCCTCTGCAGCCGCTGACCCTGGCTGCTCAACACCTGGTCCTGAAAAGTAACAAGGGTACACGTCAGCGAAATGCTGAGTAGAGTGGCAACTAAAAGCTAAAGAAGCAGTAGAGTGTATAGTAGCTATAATATTTTTACTTTCTTTATTTACGTCTTTCTATTATTTCACTATTGATTTATTTCTCAGATCCTTCTCTTGATCTCGAATGTTCCTCGTTGGAACGATCTTAATTGCAGTCTTTTCCGAAAAGTAGAAGTGACACGTGGTGCTCTCCTGATCGGGAGTCTCCCGTGGTGGTCCTACCCTCAGTCAACCACCCCAAGGTCGCTGACAGACGTAACGGTGACTACGGCACGCGCGATAAGCGCACGGGTAGCTACCCCGCACTGGCACGCGGTCAGTCATTTTCGTTAACGGGTGCGCCTAAAGCACAGCACAGAACTAGTATAGGGCAGAGCCCTCTCAGTAACAGGGGTCCAACCCCTCCACAGTCCGCGCACCCTCGCCTGACTACCCTGGTTTGCCCAGTGGGCCTAACAAGTCTGTGTAGGAGGGCTAGTAGAACCCCGGGGCCCGTGGGGTAGCTAGTGCTCTCCCTACACTAGTAGCTCTCCTCGGTATTGCGTACGCGAGGGCCAACAAGTCAGTGTACAGTGGCCAAACCCACCCTGGTCTCAACCCGAGGGCGGCAAGTTCCCCTCTACACTAAAAGGTAAGGTGTGCTCTCTTTGGTACCACGTACCCAAGAGACAACACACTTCCATGTTTCACTTTCTCAGTTCCATTATATTCTCTTTCCAGGAGTTCTACTCCTAATTCCCCGTAGGGTTCATGTTCTTTTCGTTTGGCCATTTTAGGTTTCACCGCTCCAGTTTTACGTTCATACAACCCATGTTCTCAATCATATTTATTCATTCATAACAGGTAGCTGTTAATCAATTTTCAGGCAGCTATTATTTCCTTTCTACTTTCCAAGTCTGTAATGTCTGTATATTCAACTAGTTTTCCAATCCTAGGATTCATGCCGTACCCTAGGATCTATCATTCAATCTAGTTTTCCAATCCTAGGATTCGTGCAATACCCTAGGATCTATCATTCAATCTAATTTCTCAGTCTTAGGGTTCATGCAATGGCCTAGACTCTATTAATTGTTTCAGATTTGTAACAACTTTTGTTAAATAAATTAAAAAGCCATGTTACCAGCGAAACCGGGAGTACTGGGGGCGTGGTCAGCAATCCCGCGTTCCTCCGCAACCCCCAAGACTGCAATGGAACGGGGTCCTAGCACAAGGATCAATCACAAGGAGTTTATCAAAATAGTACACAATTATCGTAAACGGATAGGGAAATTAATTATGGAAAGAATGCAACTCGAAATGCGGAAAACGGACTCCGAACGGGCCCTAAACGGGTCAAAAATGACGAATCTGTCCAAAATCAAACGTCTGGAACCTCTTCCAGACGTCTTAAAAGGTGGATCAGGTCGTACCTCAGTCTGCGCAGTCCTTCAGACGTCCAGAAGCCTGTTGGAACGTTTGGCCTTGGTTTCCAGACGTCCAATTGTCACCCCGGACGTCTGGAGGTTCTCTCCGTCGTCTGGCACTGTAGCCAGACGTCTAATTCACGTGGGATGGCGAGCCCTCGTGCCCTCCCGAGTAGAGCCTGCGCACACACACACACCTGCTCTCAGCACGACGAAGCGCAGAAGAACGCGGCGGACGGCTGCATGGCCGTACACGCGTAAGAAGGAGGAAAATAAAATCGTACCTGTCAGACGTCTGGACCGTCCTCCAGACGTCTTAGGCGTCGTCTAGACGCAAGTCCATACGTCTGATTCTGGGAAATTTTCCCAGAATCAGGACCCGGTTCGCTCTCCGCCCACGACGTACGGCTGCGCCGCGCCTCGTCCACCTGCTACCCGAGCTGCAGTAACTCCACGCTACCCCACGCTCGCAGTCCTCCCACCGGCCGGCTCTAGCAGCCCCGGCAAGCTCGCACTTTCACGGTCGAGCTTCTACTTCCTCTCGTAGTAGCTTCTCTCCCTGTAAGCTCGCAGCGGCCGCTCTGCCGCTCTCTCTCGCTCGCGCTCTCGCTAGCAGGGAGAAGGAGAAGATGGGTGGAAGGGAGTGGGGTGGCGTGAGGGAGAGGAGGGGTATATGTAGGCACGAGGGGGGGCTCCTGCAAGTCAGCGGGGGAAGAAAGAAAGAGAAGAGGGCGGCTGGGAAGTCAGTCTGCGAGCGTCTGCGCTCAGATTCGCTCCTGTACGCACGCAAAATTAATTTCAAGATGTCTGGGAAGGCGTCCAGACGTCTGATCAGACGTCTGGGCCAACTCCCAGACGTCTTAAAGCGGTCTTGGTGCCTCGGGTCTTAACAAGCTCTAACCAACGTCTCTGTCTCATGTTAAGCTCCTTCTGATCAAACAAGTACCTGAGGCTCTTATGATCTATGAAAATCTCGAAAGTCTCACCGTAAAGGTAGTGCCTCAATGTCTTCAGCGCGAAGACAACCGCTGCCAGCTCTAAGTCGTGGGTAGGGTAGCTACGCTCATGGGGCTTCAGTTGTCGCGAAGCGTAAGCGACGACGTGACCCTGTTGCATGAGCACACCCTCTAACCCCTGCAACGAAGAGTCGGTATAAACCACAAAACCGCCACTACTATTTGGAATGGTAAGCACAGGACCTGAAGTCAATCTCCCCTTCAGCTCCTGAAAACACGCCTCGCACTCATCTGTCCAGGCAAAGGGCACGTCCTTCCGAGTCAGCTGGGTTATGGGACTCGCAATCTAAGAGAATCCTCTGATAAACTGTCGGTAATAACTTGCCAGTCCGAAAAAGCTGCGTATCTCTGTCACTGTGCGTGATCTCTTCCACCTGAGTATGGCCTCTACCTTGGCTGGATCCACAGCCAATCCATCCCCTGAAATCACGTATCCCAAGAAAGTCACCTGCCTCAACCAAAACTCACATTTGCTGTACTTGGCATACAGCCTGCGTCACCTCAAGGTATCCAGGATCATGCGTAAATGTTGTCCATGCTGCGCCTGATCCTGCGAGTAAACGAATACGTCGTCGATGAATACCACCACAAATTGGTCTAAGTACGGCCTGAAAACACGGTTCATCAAATCCATAAAGGCAGCGGGGGCTTTGGTCTGCCCAAACGGCATGACCAAGAACTTGTAGTGCCAATATCGGGTACGGAAAGTTATCTTGGAGATGTCGGTCTCCCTGATCCTCAACTGGTGGTAACCCAACCTCAGATCTATCTTGGAGAACACTGTGGTGTTTTGCAACTGGTCGAAGAGGTCGTCAATCCTCGGTAGCGGATACTTGTTCTTGATGGTGACCTTATTCAGTTGTCGGTAGTCAACACAAAGTTGTAGGGTACTGTCCTTCTTCTTCATAAACAGCACAAGGGCTCCCCACGGGGATGCACTGGGCCTTACAAAGCCCTTCTCCAACAAGTCCTGTAGCTGTGACTTGAGCTCTTGCAGCTCAAGCGGTGCCATCCAGTACCGTGCAGTAGAAATGGGGTTGGTCCCCGGTACCAGTGAGATCTCAAACTCGATCTTACGCTCAGGCGGTAGTCTTGGCAGCTCCTCTAGAACGATATCGGGGTACGTGCAGACCACCGGGATACTCTGAAAGTCAGCCACGGGGTTAGGCTCTACCACTACACAGGCCAAAAAGCCCTCACACCCCTGGCTCAAAAGCCTAGCCGCCCGAAGCACTGAGATGCACCTAAAACCTCCATCCAGTGGCTATCCGTGAAACTCAAAGGGAGGTAACTCTGGTATGGAGAAGACGATCTTCCTCCCGAAACAGTCCACCGAGGCGTGATAGGCGGACAGCCAGTCCATCCTTAGGATCACACCAAAATCCTCCATCTGTATCACAATCAGGTCAGCGTGGAGGCTGCGCCCCCTATACTGACCTCGCAGTCCGTATATACCTCCTCGGCTACAAACAACTGGCCACCTGGGCCTCTAATCACAAACGAATCCTCTAACAGTACACTGCCCTGCCTCAAACTGAAGGCAAAACTCGTAGCGACGAAAGAGTGTGTGGTGCCGGAATCAAAAAGTACATACACTAATCTACCAAAACAGTAACCATACCTTCAACCACTGAACTCGAAGCTCTGGCGTCTCTGTGTGTTAGGGCATTGATACGCCCCTCAGCCCTCGGTGCAGATGAAGCAACTACACTCTGGGTCGGGCGAGCTGCAGCTAGATGGTACCCTCCTTGTGACTGCTGCCCTCCCCTACACGCCTGGTGACCACGACAACCAGCTCGGCCTCCAGCGCTCGGTGCGGGGAGCATCTGGTGTGCTCTGGCCCTAGATGGGCAATCCCTCTTGATGTGGCCTGGCTGGCCACACTGGTAGCAGAGGGGTACACAACCTCCTCCCTCTGTAGGTCCCTGCTGGAGATTGGGCAGGGGTTCGATGCTGGCAACTGGCCCCTATCTGGGGCCCCCAAAGGCCACTGATAGCCCCGCAAAACAAGACAGCTCTCCCATGGGCGCTGTATGCCTCCTCTCCCGACGGCCCTGAGAGTACTCTGGCTGGTAGTGCCTCTTTCGTCTGCTGTTAGTGTTTTGCGCGGTTGGGTTGGTCTCCTCGTAAGTCATGGCTGCCTCAACCACGAGAGCAAGTCGGAGCCCCTCAGTAAACCTCTACAGGTGCTCCTCCTCAGTAGACACAATTGTCGGGGCAAACACGATAGCTCCAGAAAACGCGTGCGGTACTCTCTAATCGTCAATGTCCCCTCCACGCGTGCCGATGACTCCCCCTCCACGTCCTCAAGGAGAGGTGATGAGAGGCTCATCATGGTCTCTAATTACCCCTAATTAACTAGTTTTCCTAGTTAATTAGCTAAAGACATGTGAATATATGGGTTAATTATAAAATAAGGGATATATAGTAGAGGACCTTAAAATAAGTTAAAAATGCTATTTTATCATCCAATTAGTATTATTAATAATCTGATTAATAATTGGACTCGAGATATTAACAATCATTCCTCTAATTAATAAGTTAATTAACTTAAGCATAATGTATACATAAGTATGTAATAACTTAAGTAACCTTAGCTAATTAAATAAATTAACCTAAAAAGGTAAAAAATGTAAATTCAAGGTCTAAATATAATAATTACCTTATTTACAATCATATATAAAAAGTTGAAAAATATCTAAATTAAAATAAATCTTGAAAACCTGACTTTACATTTTTGTCCTTACATTTCATTTCAATTGGGTCCTTAATTTTCATACAGATCCTTAGGTTTCATTACGTATAGGTCCCTATCTACTTCTTCTTCAGCCGGTTGAACGGCTAACGTCAAAGGGTGCTTCCACCGCTCAATCACCACACATCCGACGCGGTTCCACCTTCTCCAAGCTCTTAAAGCTTGTGCTCACCATCTTATCTTCATCCATCGGTCTGGATGACACTTTTGTCCTAATTTTAGGTAGGAGTTAACCTCATCATCGTCGGAGACGACGCCGGTGGTTAACCTCCTCTAGCCCCTTACACATCCAGATTCCACTGCCCTCTTCATCGCCATCAACTATAAATAGCCCCTAACCCCCTCGATTTTTCTCAAGTTGGCTCCCTTCCCTCTTCTTCACTGCAGCCGACTTCGATAGGCTATTCACTCCACAACTCCGGCAACTTCCCATCTCATCTTCTAACTTCCTCTGTCAACTTCAATTAGCTCAGGAACTTCACCGAGGTCAGCCACGTCTCTGGACACAGGCACTGGCCAAGGAGTGTCTCTGCTCCATCCATATTCACCCGCCGGAGATCTTCCTCAATACCCTCTGATTTCACTCCTCCGTTATGAGCATTCGACGGAGTTTCCTTTATCCCCTTCGTCCAGGTAACAGTAGATAGGAGTAGGAGTAGTTTAGCCAGGTAGTGTAGTGCAATGTCAGATTTCAAGAGTCATCTTCTTTGACTCCGGCGAGCTCCTTGAGTTCGTCGGAGACCTAATTTTGTCTTTTGAATCCACTGTCCACCTTCCTCTATCACTCATGATCATGTCTAACTCATTTTAACACTAATTTGATCACTGATTCGCTTAATCCATTTCCACCTTCATCAACTACTTCTGCTGTCCATGGCAGCAGTAGTTGACCTTATCTCCACCTCCATTGGATCCTTCATCATCTTTTCATCACTAAAGGATCCTAATCATCACTATAATTGGATTAAATACCACATATAACTTAAATGCCTAAATCTAATTAAGCTCCTGAGCTCACTGTCTATGGCAGCTTAGGAGCAGTTAAAATTTTAAATTAAATGAATATTTATGATCGTAATACCTTTCTGACTTGTCTTGACCACTCATCTGGGTAGGAGAGCAAGTCCCGTGCCTCAACCCACTCAATTTTCATTCAAACTAAATTCTCTACGAAATCTTAATTTTAATTGGATAATGAGGAATTTAATACGATCCTGAGGTTCCTTGTAACCTCAGGAACCTTTTCAAGTCAAAAATGGCATAAATTCACCACTCTATGCACGATTTGCATTTTTCTGGACTCACCAGAACTGGAGCTCCGACGAGTCATTACTGATCTTCAGCCTATAGAAGTTTATGAATAGCTCCAGATTGACGTGATATTGATCATAGATTAGTTTGAGGCCATTTATTTGGGATTTTAACCATTGGAGCTCAGAGTGAGGTATCTTCTTCTCCAACTCCGGTGGAGTTGGAGAAGCCTGCACAAAAGTCTAAAAGATGCATTTAGTGAGTTTAGAAGCTTCGGTGCAGTGCATTGAAGTTGTTCTTGACCTTAGATTTTTGTAGAAATCTTCCAATCACTCTGACAACCAAAGCACCATAGGAGTTTAGGCGATGAGTCTGAAACCCTAGTTTTTAAGGTTTACACACCTATTTAAGAGATTGGAAAGATTTCTGAGGTTGAGAGGATGCTATTTTAGGCGTTAATTTTGTGAGAAGAAGCATTAATCAGAAAGTCAAAATTTTGAGCTTCACAGTCAAACTGAGTATGAGATCTTGAATCTGAGCTCGATCTGAGAAATTGAGGAGTTTGAATTATTTCTGAGATTCAGTTGAATGATTTTAGAGTGAATTAGAAGAGCTCAGACTTGTATTTGATTGGAATTCACACCCTGCCAGTTTGGGTTGTTTTCGAACCCAAACTGATGGCAGTGGTTTTTTGTTGAAATTTGCTCTTAAATCCTACCCAAATCAATTTGTAACAACCCTTAGAATCTATTTTAATCAACTGAAAATGATCTTAAGTGTCTGTTTACCTATTCAGAGTTTGAAATCCTTTCTCTGAAGCTTTCAGAGAAGCTTGAAGCTTCTCTACAACTTATGAAGCTTAAAGAGCTTCAGAACCTACTCCAATAGATGCGGAATCTTCTGCAAAACATGATTAAACCTTTAGCTAAGTTAGAATGTCCAACTTATGGACTCTATAAGCAGAAAAACATTTCCAGGTAGTAAATACCCTGTAGGAATCCCTTAGATTCGCTCTTCAAATCGAAGAGGAAAACATTTCCTTAACCTAAAATTGACCCTATAATCTTGTAGAGCTACCTTAGAGCTTTCCATCAAGCTTTGTTTTGCTTGATTTGGAGCTCTGAGCTAGGAGCAATCATTAGTCGAAGTCGGGTCTAGAAGGGGGAACAGTCCCACATCGGAAACTTTCGAGCGTGCGCCTTGGTATAAAACATTTTTGTTAATAACGCTCTTCAGTCGTCAAGCGCTCAGTGCGAAAAGAAACCCGATTATCTGAGCATCTATGTGTGTGTGTGTGCGGGCATGTGTGTGCCTGCGAGCGCATGTGTGGGTGTGCGATGTTGGCCCTGGGAGGCAGTTGGGCCGGTTTGGCTCGAAGGAAAGGAAATAAATAAAAAATAAATGATAACTCGAATCAGGCGAGGACTGAGTAGGGTCTGCTCCTACCCTAAGAAGGGTGTTGTGTATCTTCGAAAGGACCTCACCTCAAACCTTAAACCAATTTTTGGTTAAAGGAAAAACCTGATTCAACTGAAGAGAAAGAAGAGAAGGAGCTGAAGAAGCTAAGTGCTGAAGGTAGAAGCTGAAGGCTAAGGGAATTAAGGAGAAATATTAAAGAGATTAAAAAAAAGGCTAAGGCAAAGAGGAAAGAAAGAAAGGAGAAGATAAGAATAGGTGCAAAGACTTAAGAATATGAAGGCATAATGAAGGAAGCTTAAGGAAATACTAAGGGAAAAGAAGATGAATGCAGGAGCAATAGAGAAAGAAGAAAGAGCTCGAAAGAATAAAATAAAAATAAAAAAAGAAAAAGAGAAAAAAAATGGTAAATAGAATGAAAGGAATAAAGAAGAGGCAGGAGAAAAAGAGAAAGAAAGAAAGAGAGGCTAAAGGTTGAAGAATTAAAAGAAAATAGAGAAGCTATTTTTCTTGTTGTGTATTTTTAATTTCTCTTGCTCTTAATTGTTGTAATAAGGCATGATTTGAATAGATAAACTCTTATTTGTCTTTAATCTTTTGAAATAAATGTTGAAAATTAGATTTCAAATGGGATTTTGCATAATTTTCAAATTAAATCAATTTTTACGAAATTCATGTTATTAAAATTAATTTAATTATACCTCCTATACTTATAAGATATATAGAGTTAATTGGTGAATTTAAAATAACATATACCTCCCAGTGAACGACGTGAACTCAACCAGTTAAAAATTCTAAAATATTAGGTTAATTCGACCCTATACTACACAATTGACACAATTTTGAGTTAACCTAAGTTACTTTCTTCTACTCTTAATTAAGTAAAATTAACTTAATTAACTGAGTTGAGGAAGTGACATATCAAGAGGTGCCCGTGGAGGTTGGTGGAGCTCCTCTCACACGATGTCTCTGATCAGCTGGGCGAGATCCTAGGCCTGAACGTCCGAGAGAAGAGGTGGGTCAACTGGTACCTCAGGTCCGGCACATCCGCCCCTTTGACCTCGTCCACGGCCACGACCACGGCTGCCTCGAGAACTCCCCGACGAGGCATCTCCTGCAAGGAGACACGAAAGATAGAATAAGAGTGTCAATGATACCAGATTACATCAAGACAAAGACTTGGAAACGAATATCAAATCGATACTGGTAATGCTTGGGTATGTACCGGGTTGTATTTGTATTTTATTACTCGAAAATAGAAAACCTCTGAGGTCGAACTCAGGGAACAACACTTGATTCTAGAAGCGTACAAAATCACAATTTACAATATATATACTGTTTTACAAAAAAGATTAAAGAAAAGAAAATTGATTCTTTTCTTCTCTCTCCCTCTTTCTTCTTTTGTCTACCTCTCTCTTTCTCTTTTCAGACTTAAACTCCACTTGCTACAGTACTACTGTTGCTGCTTCTTCTTCTTCAGCTGCTGCTGTTGGTTCTTCTTCTTCCTCTTAGCTTCTTCTTTGGCCGTTTGCTTCTTCTTCCTTTCTTCTTTGCAGCTCTTTTCTTTGCGCTAGCCTTGCCTTTCTTCTTCCTTCTTCAGCCTTAGCTCTCTGACTTCCTCTTCTGTTGGCTTTGCCTCTCCTTCTTCCTTGTCTTTCCTTCTTCTCTTCTGACTTCTCTTATTTGCCGCTAAGTGTCAGCTTCACCTTTCCCTTGTTTCCTTCTTTTTCTTCCCTTGGTCTACTGCTCCTCTGCTATAGTGCATCTCTCTTCTTGTTTGCTGCGCACGTCCTCCTCCTCCTCCTCCTTTTCCTGCTTTCCTTCCTGCATAGTGCACGGTTAGGCAAAACCTAACCCCTACCCTCCCCACGTCTCTCTCTCTCTCAAATTCACTCTAGGGTTTGCTCTCCCAGAGCCTTAATCGGGTATGCGGGTCAGGTGAAGCGCCCGGGACTAGGCGCACCGATGTGGGTGGTGCGCGAGGTGTGCATAGGCAGGGTCAGTCGGATCCGAGTGCCAGGTCCGCGGGGGAAGTATTGCAAACGAGGAGTGGTGGGGGCGAGGGACCTCACTCCAATGTGTTTCAAGGTGATAAGCCTGAAACACTTTTGCAATTTATGTGTGGGCGCCCGCCCGAAAACTTCCGAGGTGGGACTAAAGTCCTACCCGCGTCTGCCTGTGCGCCCGCAGTTGATTGCACGAGCGAATGCAGCTGCAGCTGAGGCCCTTGACCCTAAGTGAAGGCCTGGCTGACTTTGTGAGGGGATTTCGCACCTTCTGGACCTGGAGGCCTAGGTTGCTGGGACCTGCGCGAAGCTTCAAGCAAGCTTCAAGCTACTGCGCCAATGGCGGACGACGCCGCGACCCTGAAATCACAGATACGGCCGTGCGGCCCTGTCAAATCCTTCAGCAAGCTTCGCTTGCGCACGGCGAATGTGACTCGAGGGTCAGTGTGGCGTGAAGACACCTATGTGGGTGAGCTTAGGGCTTACTGTGGTCGTGGAGTTGGGTGTGGTCGATGGGTAAGTATGGAGATGTTGGTGGTCAGTGGAGGGGTGGATAATGATCAGTGGGTGAAGGCGGAAGTTCTGAGGTAGGTGGCGAGTCGTGTGGAGGAGTGGAGTGATGGTTTCACCTCGCCGGAGGTTGGCCAGAGATGGGGAAGATGGCGGCGGACAGTAGCTGTCGAGGGGTAATTTGTGAAATAGATTGAGGGGAATTGAAAAAGGGATAGAGATGAGTAAGTCTAACCTAATTAAGTGGACGAAGAGGGAGAGATGGCAACGGGCAGTACCTGCTGTCACCGGAGAAGACGATGTCCAGTGGAGGGAGACGGCAGCGATGACGGGGCTAGAGATGCTCGCGCGGGTGCTGCGCGAAGCGGAGGAAGATGGTGAGGACAGCTCTTCCACTGGTATTGTGGTAGAGCGACGAGAAAGAGGATGGAGGCTCGCCGGAGCTCGCTGGACTACTTGACCAAAGGAGAAGAGGATGAAATTGGGGTAGATCTCTGGCCAAGTCGAGCTTAAAGGAAGCGACAGGGGCTGACGTTCCTTAAATAGGGGCTGGTAAAGAGGGAATCGCTAGGAGGCATAGGCTCCTCGCCGGAGGCATGGCTGGAAAAATTCCCATACCTCTCGCGCATTCGCAGGAGAGGTATGGTGGCCGACAGGACATGGGAATCGGCCCATGCAGAAAAGGACAACGTAGGGAATCCTCCTTTCAAGTCTGGGGTCGGGTCCCCAGGTCTGTGCAACGCCATCCTCCGTGCAAATTCGCCAGAGGTATGGCCTACACAGTGCGGGGGTAGAAGGACCTATCTGCAGAAAGAGATGAGAAAGATAGGGGGGTTTCTGCAAGGGTCCAAAAAGTTAACGGTCAAAAAGTAATTGTTAAGGACCATTTTGTAAAGTGGGTCAAGGCGACCTTTCCTTAGGTCCAAATTTTGGTATAACCTTAATTTGGACCTAAGGAATTCAATGGTGAGATTGGATTTTAGGTTTGAGCATGTTTGATCAGACATTTTGCACAAAAACCTAAATTAGGTCAAAAATTGGATATGGTTCTCAATTTAGGTCAAGATAGGTTCCAATGGCCAAATTGAAGGTTCTAAAACCTAAGAGATATTTTTTCATGAATTTTAGAGGCTTTAATTGATTTTTATCTCTCCTGAAACTTTGTGAATTAAAGCGAGTTTGTTTTAGGGTTATAGAATGTCATTTAATTCCCAGATTTTGTCATAACCCTTTCCTGATTGAATCATCCCACTTTTTCTCTTATTAAGCCCATTTGACCTGTGTCTAGGCCCTTAGAAATCCCTTTTATGTACTGCAATGGTAAAATGACGGTTTTACCCCTTGTGAATTATTTTATATTCAGATTTGCAATTCCCTGATTTAGGCTTTCCCGTAGGTTTTGTAGGAGCTTCTGTACACTTAATTAGGTCAAAATGTGCTAGGTAGGGTTCATGATGAGGTTCTCATCAGATACGTTGTGGTGGCTATCCTAGTTATATGCACGTGAGTGGTTATTCTCAAGCCAATTGATTCATTTCTTGGGACGACCTTACTCTGATACCATCTTGTTATGACCCAGCTCCTGGATCCTTACAGGACTCGAGATCGGCTCGCCTCGACTAATCTCAAGACCTAGTCGTACAACAAGGAATAACCAAAAGAAGGAAAATAAACTACATTCACACATGCAATATAACTAAGTAGACGAAAAGTATGAAGCAGTAAAGAAAGTAGAACAACTGTCTCAGTATATGCCACCACAACAACAACAAATGGAAAGGAAACAGAAAGTAACAGGAACAGTAACTATGTCCATTACTCACTACAACAGTAGGGAAAACGAAAGTGCTGAAAGAACGACTACAGCTGGGCTCGGTTGGGCCCAGCACCCTCTGCAGTTGGAAACTTGGGCTGCTCAACTTCTGGTCCTGAGCAGGGCTACGAAAAGACAGAGTCAGCGAACGCTGAGTAGAGTGGTGTTTATATTATTTAAGTACAAGTACAGTAAAAATAACAACAGATTTATTTCTCATTTCTATTTATCTCATTTATGTGTTTCTGTTTCATCTATTTCTCAAAGTATCCAAGTATTTGTTGATCTTGCATGTTCCTCGTGGGAACGATCTTGATTGCAATCTTTTCCGTCGAGTAGAAGTTACACGTGGTGCTCTCCTTATCGGGAGAGTCCCCCGTGGTAGTCCTACACCCAGTCAACCACCTCGAGGTCACTGTCGAGACGTAGCGGTGACTACGACATGCGTGATAAGCACACGGGTAGCTACCCGGCACTGACACCCGGTCAGTCGTTTCTACTAGCGGGTATGTCCAGGGTACAGCACAGAACAGTATTGGCCTTGCCCTCTCAGAACATGGGTCTAGCCCCTCAGAACCAAACCAGGGTTTCGCCCCTCCATAGTCCACGTACCCTCGTCCAACTACCCCAGTTTGACAGAGGGCCTAACAAAGTCGGTGTAGGGTGGCTAGCTAAACCCCGGACCCCGTGGGGTGGCAAGCTCCCTCCCTACACCAGTAGCACACCTCGGTACTGTGTACACGAGGGCTAATAGGAGTCGGTGTAGAGTGGCCAATCCTAACCTTGGGTCTCAACCAAAGGGAGGCTTGCTTCGCTCTACACTAAAAGGGGGACAGTTGCTCTTCTTGGTACCACGTACACAAGGGCTAGCTCACTTTCCGTCTACATTCCATGTTTCCTTCCATTCACAGGAGTTCTACTCCTAATTCCCCATAGGGTTCATGCTCATATTCATCTCATTTATCCAGGTCCAGATCTCATGTCTCATAATTTGTTCCTCATCCATATACGGGCAACTCATCTTTTCATAATTCAATTCTCAATAACATGCAACTTATGGTTTCACAGGCAATTTCTCAATTACATACAGGCAGCTCATATTTTAACATGCATCTCGTAATTATATTAAAGGCATATGTTGGCAATTTATCTTAACCATGCATTCAAGTAAAAAGTACAGCTCAAACGGGCTCATTCATTTCTACCTTAGGGTTCATTCTATATCCTAGAGTTCAATCTGACTATTCCAACCAAGTACATTCTTATTTAAATATTGACAATGGAGTTAAACCACTCTACCGAGTATCACGGTAGGAATGAGAGCCTGTGCTGCAGATCTCGTTGTCTCTGCGGGCCCCGAACACGCCACTGGCTGGTAACCTATACCAGCGACTAATGTATATTAGACGAGCTCAAAACAGTAAATACTCAACACGAATACGTTGAGGAACTCGAGTAGGAAACAACGCTACTTCATTTGCGAAAATCCTATTCCGTTTGAGCTTTAAATAGGCCAAAAAATGCAGTTTTTGATCAAAATCAGACGTCTTAAAAGATGTCGGAACTCACCTTGTGTTCCTGGTGGCTGATCAGATGTCCAGACTCCCTCTACGACCATCTGAGGGCAGTTCTAGACGTTGGACAAAATCTCCGGTCGTCTGAAAGCACCTCTAGACGTCTGGAGAAGTGACCGGAAGTCCAAAAGTAGTTGGGAAAGTGCACCACGCACCTTCCCAAAGCCTGATCTACGTACAAAAACACAGGCACGATTTCAGCCCAACAACTCCAGTGCTGAGACCTTCTGCATGGCAAAAATCTGCACGGGAACATACGTACCTAGCGCGATACGTGCTTTCAAATGTTTGGTCTTACCTTCGAATGTTCAGGTGCCTCGCCAATCGTCTGGTCTTCACTTTAGACGTGTGATACTAGAAACTTCCAGTACCAGAACTTCTTGACGCTGCTCTCTCTGCTCACCCTTTGCCTGCAGTGGTAGCTCCAACAACTACAGGAGGTTGAGTTGCTCTTTGCCGACGTCCTCCTCTCTCCTATGAGCTCCTCCTCAAGCTCCACCGAGCTCCCACGGTCGTCTTCCTCCTCCCCCACTCTCACTCCCTCGCACTCTCGCTCTTGCTCATCCCCGCTCTCCCTTTGCAGACTCCTCTCTTTCTCATTGCGGCTGCAGTAGTAGGGGTGGGAGGGGAACGTAGTTGTCGCGGAGAAGGTGGAGGTGGTGGTGGATGTGGTGTGATGAGAACCTCGTCACAAACCCTAAACCAGCACCATTTAACCTTAATTTGCAAGAAAAAGCTCCTACATAACCCTGGAAAGACTTGGCTTAGAGAAATTCTGAGTTTGCAAAGAAAATAGAAATTAAGGGGTAAAAATGCAATTTCACCAATCCAATCTGAAAACAGGGTAGTTCAGGGTCCAAACATAGGTCAAAACAACCTAATAAGAAGAAAAGTAGGATGAGATGACTCAACAAGGGCTACAGCAACTCCGAAGAATTAAATGACATCCTCTAACCCTAAAAATAAGCCCACTTAAATACACGAGGTTCGAGGTAGAGAAAAAATCAACTAAACCCTCTAAAATTCATAGAAAAATAATCTCTAGGGTTTAGAACCTTCAATTTGGACTTAGAAACCCATTTTGACCTACATTGAGAACCATGCCCATTTAACAACTTAATTTGGATTTTTACGTAAATTGATCGGTCAAACAAGGTTTAATCTAGAAATAAAATTCACCATCAGAATCCTTAGGTCCTAATTAGTCATGTATAAAAACTTGAGCCTAAGAAGAAACCTTCTTGACCAACTTTACACTTTGGTCCTAATATATTTAATTTTTGGCCCTCAACTTTTGAACCCTCACATTTTGGACCCTAACTCTCCTTCTTTCTTTGCGTTCAGGTCCCTCCTGCAAAACCTGACCAGCACCATGCTCCGACGGCCTTGCGCGGAGCATGGCGCTGCGCAGGGTGAGGGGGAGGGCCTGCCAGGTCAAATGGGGGTGCCCTGCGTCGTCAGCCACCGCAGGAGCACCCCCCTGAGTGCTGCGACCACCCATACCGCCCGCGCGAACGCACGGACGGTATGGGTATCCTTCCTCCGACGTCCTCCGACGAGGGAGACACGTCGTCTCCCTCCGCCCTCCTCTCTGGTTCTGCCCCTATAAATACCCCCGTCGCTCCGTCGTTCTTCCCAGCTTGTATCTGACGGAGAAAACCCCCACAACTTTCCTCTCTTCCCACTTCGGCAGAAGCCCTCCAGCTCCGGCGGTTCCTCCTCCTCTTCGCTCTGCCGCAATACCAGCAGTAGAGACTTCTTCCTGATTCTCCTCCGCGTCACGCAATACCGGCGCGCGCTGCCTCTGCCCCGTCGTCGCCGCCGTCCTCCCCCACTGGGCATTTCTTCTCCAGCTCCGGTAGGTACGAGCCGGCAGCCTCTTCGTCCCCTTCGTCACTTTAGCTAGATTAGAATTAGTCTTCTCTATCCCCTCTTTCTTTTCCTCCCTAGTTTACAATCAATTACACCCTCGACTGACCCGACCACCGTCACCTTCTCCACCTCCTGCCACACTCCGACGACCCGCTCCCATCACTCCAGCAACCCACACAGCTCGCCGACCACCGCAGAACCTTCCCCTCCTCACCCTGATCATCCTCCTCCCTTCCACTTCCCCTAAATCGCCCTCTGCAACTCCACCGAACACACCCATTTCCCAACCCGCAGTTTGACCTAGGGCGGCCCTTAGGCTCCGCCCCGCCACCTGCAGACCCCCCGACCACCTTCGCCTTGTCACGGCGAAGGTCCTCCGCATATCTGATTAGGCCGAGAGGCCGTGCTGTTGTGGACAGGTGTTGCGCCCGCCATCGCCATTGTTGAGCAGCGAAGCTCCTTCGACCTGCTGCTCCAGGCGCGCCACGCCCAGATCAGGCTCCCAGGCTGCGCGGGGTATCTTCGCGAAGAGTCCCAGGCTGCAGCTGGGGCGAAGCCCTCGCTCGAAGCCTCGACTGCCGCTGCTTCCTCCGCGCAGGCGCCCAAATTGGGGTGGGACATTTAGTCCCACCTCGGAAACTCGCAGAGGCGCGCGGGCGCTTAAAGGCAAAAAGTACCTTAAGCTGTTCGCCTCATATCACGGGGTGAGGTCCCCTTCACCCTCTCGATTACCCGGCCCGGCCTCTTCCGCGCTCACGCCCCGCGGACCTGGCCCGACCCGACTAAGCCCGACCTGCACTCCTCGCCCACCACCGCACGCCGGTGGGCCTGGACCCGGGAGCGACCCGCGTACCCGACTATCCGGCAGCTCTGGGAGAGCTATCCCAAGAGTGAATTCTAAGAGAGAGAGACGCGGGGGGAGAGTAGAGTAGGTTTTGCCCTCTGACGAAAACCTTGAAGTGTGCAGGCACAGGTGAAGAAGAAGAAAGCTGAGGAAGACACTGTAGAGGTAGCGGTTTAAGTCGTCTGATTGGAAAATCAGACGACGTCCTGAAGGCAAAAGAAGGACTGAAGAAGAAGAAGAAGAAGAAAAGAAGAAAGAAGGAGAGACGACGTCCTGAAAGCAAAAGAAAAGAAGAAGAAGAGCACGAGAAGAAGATCTGAAGAACAGAAGAAGAAGAAGAGAAAACAAGGAAGAACAGAAGGCAGAAGAGAAGACCACGAGGAGATAGACAAAGAAGAAGAAACCAAGAGCCAAAGAGAAGAGAAGACAAAGAGGAAGAAAGAAGAGAAGAAGGAGCCAAATTTCCGTATCTCTCTCTCTCTTTATTTTTGTAATAAGAAATACTGTACTTCTAGAATACGACTTGCTCCCTGAGTTCGACCTCGGGAACTCTTTTATTTCCAAGTAATAAATTTTTAATTGTAACGGCAACCGTAGAGCCGTCTTATCCTATACTACAATGACTCTACTATAAGAGACGCGTCGCAGTTGTCCCCGTTAACATGGTGTGAGGAGGAGAGGAGAGTAGAAGGGAGGGGGTACATATAGGAGAGGGGTTAGGGTTCGAGTGAGGGATGAAAGAGAGAGAAAGGGCCTCTGCGTGTCACCTGTGCGCAGAGCACACTGCACAATACGGAAAACTCACTTTCAGACGTCCGGGTATGTGTCCAGACGTTTGGACAAGCGTTTGACTGAATCTCCAGACGTCTTAAATGGCTAAAAAGGTAACGGGTCATTACAGGAGCTGGGGGAGCTCGTGAGGAAGAGCCTCGAGCCCTCCATGAGTTGCCGTGGTAGCTGCTGCAGCTTCATAGGCAAGGAGGAGGTCTTCACGTGGAGAGAAGCTTGATGATAACGTCATCATCAGCCATATCTAGCTTTAATTAGTCATAATCCATTGATAAATGCTCCTACGTAATTGCCAAGGAACCGTAATTCATTGCATATTCATTCTGAGAGAAATGCATTAAAAGAGGGGTAAAAATGCAGTTTTAACAGAATATCTTAAATGCATAACAACCATGGGGTTTCCTAGGGGTTAATTAAAGGTCGAATGGTCACAAATGCCTAATAAGTGGGCTCGTGCAGACAGAAATGTTTTTCACGCGTTTTTAGAGTTAACGGATATCTGAAACCCTAAAAACAAGCATGCTTAAATAACTAAGGTTTTAGTCAAGATAAAATTCACATAAAGCTTCTAAAAATCATAGAAAAATATTCTCTAGTGTTTGATACCCTTGATTTGACCATCAGAACCCAATTTGATCTAAAATAGAGTCTCAGACAGAAAGTTACCATAATTTGGGTTTCCATGTAATTTTTCTAGTCAAACGTGGTCAAAACCTAAATCCGACTTCACCAACAGATTCCTTGAGTCTAAATTAAATTTGTATCAAAATTTGGGCCCAATCAGAGATCATCTTGACTTAGTTTGCATTTTAGTCCAGTTTAACTCTTTCTCTCTCACTTAAACCCTTGGCTTTCAAAATCCTTAGCAGATAACCCCCCAGCTTTGTCATCATCTTCACAAAGAGGTCCCTTCCGCCATTAGGAATAAGTGCAGCTCACTGGCGAGATTCGAGTGAGATTTTCTTGCTCGTTTCTTAATCAATCAATCCCAATTTTGAATTAGAGATTCATTGAAGAATTCTCTTTCAATTAAACCTGGCCTTGGATCCCAAAGCTTTCCCAATCTATTAAAGAACCCTAATCATGTTCCTTACCTCCTTAGCAAGGTTTGGAGCCAAAAACCTCTTCCTAACCCTACCTTCAGCCCCTCTCCAACCAAGCTCCGGTGGTCCTCCTTCCCCATCTTCCTAAGGGGTAGCCAATGGCCAAATTGGCCTACCCATCCTCTTCCTCATCTTCCTCCGTGCCTCGCCAGTCAAAACGAGGGCAGTCTTCCTCGTTCCTCGCCGTTGTCTCTCTCAGGAGAATTCTTCTTCCATGGCACCAGCTTGCTAACGCCGGTGTCAATCCTACCCCTTTCGACCGTTAGAGTAGGTTAGTTAGGTTTATTTAGGTCCTTAGGTTAGTTTCCACTACTAAAAACCCAAAAAAGACCCCTCGACCTCCACGTACACCGTCATCTCCCTTCGCTCTGGCTACATCTCCGGCGAGGCCTTCCCATCATTCCACCGCACCACACACCTTGCCGAAACCCCCTACACCTCCGCCGTCATCCCACGATCAAAACCCCTCTTCTTATTCACCATTCCATCAACTCACACCACCCCTCGAACAAACCCACCTTCGCACTCACTGCCCACCATCGTCCGACCACCATGCACACCCTCTCGCCACACCACGCATACCACCACATTCGCCTTCCACGACGGAGCTACTAAACTTGTTTGACGCAGTCGAAAGGCCTTATTTGTGTTTTTAGGTGCAGAGGTCAATGACGCCATTGACGGAGCTCCTTCGAAGAGCTTGACGCAAGTGTTCTTTCTGTTGCAGTTCTAGATGCCACCTTCAAGTGATGCGAAAGACACCCAGGTTCACGCCCAGGTTGTTAATTAGAGGGGACGACCTCCTATTCACCTTCAATTGGATGAACCATCCGGCAGCTGCATGCGAAGAGGAGGCTGTGCGATTTAGTCCCACATCAGTGGAAGAAGAGCTGCTAAGCACGCATAAGTCATTTTTCTCAATAGAGCTCTTCGCCCAGTACACAAGGGTCGGGTCCCTAGCACCTTACCCGCATACCCGCTTAACCTGAGCCTTACACTCCTCGGCTGTGACCTCACACCCGCAGCCTTGGACCTAAGTACACAACCCGAATACCCGATAAGCTTGGTTTGAGAGAAGAAGTGAGGAGGAAGGAAAGATAGAGAGAGCGGGGAAAGGGTGGGTTTTGCTCTTCATAGAGAAAGCTCGACCCTTAGTCACTGTGAGCAGAAGGAAGGAGAAGAGAGAAGAAGAAGACTTGAAGGTTTGGGAAGGAAAGAAGAGAAGAGGAGAGTTAAAGGCAGAAGAGGAGGGAAAGCTAAGGAAAAAAAGAGAAAGAAGAGGAAGAAGCCAAAGAGAAGGGTCGTGCCAGGAGAAGAGAAAGAAGAAGAAGAGAGAAGAAGAAAATCAGAAGATTGAAGAGTACTATAGCAGGCTATAGTTAAGTCGTCCGATTATCAAATTAGACGTATGAGTACTGTTCATTTATTTAACATTATTGAGTAGTTGATATACATGTGCTTAGGCTAATAATTGGTGATCTAAATCACCATTATTCTGTTCTAGATATCTTTTTGTCATCATTAACTCTTGAAATACATTGAGCATCATTGAATATCTAATGTGACAGGTTAATATTCTTTGAATATCGTTATTGTGCTTATTTCTGTGCTCATTTATATTTTAATTAAAAATTAGCGTGTGAATTTCTATTTACTCCATATGTTCGACCTCAGACTTCATTTTTAGATTTTCGAACTATAAATTGTATTTTTTGAGTGTTCTATTTAGGAAACTTTACTGCAAGGAGACACATTTAAACTCTTGAAAAGCCTCTTTCAACAAAGCTTCTCGAGGAGGCTCTGTGCGTAGATATTTCCACATTATTAGATGTCTGCGACACTTGCCAGACGTCTGGAGGTGTTGTCGGATGTCCAGAGAGAGCTCAGGACGTCCGATAGCACGCAGAGTGCCAAGGTATGTTCTCTACACGAGCATGCATGTGTGATACAGAGGATTAAGTTGTCATTTTTGTGTTGCGGGTGCATGCGTAGGTATAAGGACGTTGAAAAGGCACATGACGCAACATTCAAGAAACTTTAGGACATCTGGAAGCAATGTCAGACGTCAGATTACTCTTCCAAACGACTGGGAGCAGTGTCAAATATCTAGAGACCCCCTCAGACGACTGTGAGGGGAAGCAGACAATTCGTACAGATGCAGGAAAGCAAGGTGAGCTCCTGCGCTCGTTTAAGACATTTGGGACTCGCCCTAGATGTCTGATTTTGGTCAGGGTACGTATTTTTGGGTCAGTTTAGGGCCCAAACGGAGTCGGTTTTACGCAAACAAAGTATCATTGGTTTTTTTTTCAGAATTCCCTATGTGTTGGTGTTCTGTCTATACTATTTTGAGCTTGTTTGAGATATTGGTCAACGTTATAGGTCTCCAGTCCGTAGTGCACATGAGACCCGCAGAGACGTTGTGATCCATCGTACGAGCCCCCATACCACCCGTATACCTTGGTAGAGTGGTTCTCTCTACTTCTGTGATTAAATTAGTAAAGTGCATGTTAAATTAGAAATATTTGCTTGAAACTTAGGTTATGAGATGAACCCTAGGACTGAGAATGTGAATGTTTATATTCAACGCATGAACCTCGCTTGTTATAAAACTTGAGAATGCATGTTGTTAACTTCCCTACTGTGAGAACGGGAATACTTTAAATGATATAATGGTCGCTTATCTTGTTAATGATGGTTTACCCCGTTAATTTATGAGCTGCCTGTTGTACGGATTAGAAATCAGTATATGATAGAGATGCATGCCATGAAATGAAATAAGATGAGTACTATGCATGAACCCTACGGGAAACTAGGAAAGAAAATCAAAGTATACTGAAATGGATATCTGATGTATAATGGAATATGTTGCCTACAGGCGTGTTGGTTGGCTGTTCAGAGTTAGGTACGGAAAGTGAGCTGGCCCTCTTGTACGTGGTACCGAGGAGAGCTACTATCACTTTTGTGTAGGGAGAGTGCTAGCCACCCTTGGGTTGGGACTTGGGGTTGGATTGGCCTCTGTACACCAACTTATGTTAGGGCCACTAGGAAAATCGGGATAGTCTGACGAGGATACATAGACTGTTGAGGGGTGTGGCCCGTGTTCCATTCTGTGCTGTAAGTTTAAGCATACCCACTAACGAAAATGACTAATCGCGTGCCAGTACAGGGTAGCTACCCGTGTGCTTATCGCGCATGCCATAGTCACTGTTATGTCGCGACCATGACCCTGGGGTGGTAGACCGGGTGTAGGACTACCACAGGGTACTCTTCTAGCCAGGAGAGTGCCACGTGTACATCTTGCATCGCGGGAAAACTGCATCAAGATCGTTTCCTTAGAGAATAAGTAGATTAAGAAATGTTGTGGACCCTTATTAGAATAACAGAATCAGAAACACATAGATGATATAAATGGAAACAGATGATAATACATAACTGGAAAATTGTATGATTAGTTAGCTGCTTTTCCCTTTATGTTTAATTACATTTCAATTACATGTACACCACTTTACCTAGTGTTAGCTGACCATAGATATATGTAACCATGTTCAGGTAAGGGAGTTGAGCAGCCAAGGCCACCAACTACAGAGGGTGCTGGGCCTAGTCGAGCCCAGCGATAGTTGTACTTACTCTTTTGTCGTTTCAAAGGCCCCTTTTTGTTGTTAGTGAGTATCTTTACCATGTTAGTGCATGTTTCTGTTATACCTTTAGTTGTGATGGTTATGTCAGTAAACGTACTTTTCCGCTTGTGGTATGTAGTACTTTTGGAATTTCTGTTCTATTTTTCATTTTTGCCTATCATCTATTGTCTGTTTAGTTACATTGCATGTGTGGTTGTGGAATGATTTGTGCATTTGGTTATTTCTCATTGGATGACTGAGTCTTGGGATTTAGTTGAGGCGGGCCGTTCTTGGGTTTCGTAGGGAGTCGGGATTGGGTCGTAACAGCCCGCACTGACTCCCTTCACTCTTGCCTAAGCAGCAGGACCCCAACAACGACGTTGGCATCGATAGGTTCCAGCCCCCGGCAAGTCGCGGTCGGATTCCACTGCGGAAGCCCATGCGTGCCCTCTCCCACATCACAATGAGCCAGCTAAGTTGCCTGTTCTCCGTCAAGGTCATTGCTGTGCAGGGTCTCCCGACGTCCATGAACGGCCTGCGGCTCTCGGTGACCATCCGTATGACAGCAACTCGACTATGACGAAATCGACGACTTCAAGCTTGAAGAGCTTGCGACCGTGCCTCCCCCGCTGTCGCCCCCACGTAAGGTCGAGCCTGCATCGAAGGCGGAGGACATCGAGTTCCCCGAGTTCGAGGTCATCAATAAGGGGGTCAAGGTGCAACACGAACCGACGAAGGAGAAGGCTGTGGAGAAGCCGGTGTAGAGGGAGTAGAGGGAAATGAACACAAACGCATGGGGACAAAAGTATAAATTTTTCGATGTTTTAATATTTTTTCAACGTTTTCCATTAGGTTTAACGGGGTAGGAGCATACGTATTTAACGGAGTAAATTTATAGGGGAATATATGTAAATATAAAAAATATAGGGATATATATGTCTTATCAAAAATTTACAGGGGTATATATATATAAATCCCTTTATATTATTAGATGTTGGAAATAATGAGTTATTGGATGTTGAAAATAATGGATTCTGCAATAGCATCAGAGACCAACTACCTTCTTTTTCTCACATCAAAATATGAACTTGCATTTTGTTGCAATGATTTTAAAAAGGCTCTTGATTTTTCCACATTAAGAATGCACCTTATTTATCTGTTAGTGAGAGTGAGGGCATCCTCCAATATTAGTTCTCTACCCAACAAACACAGCAAACGTGTGTGTGCTCACAGATGTAGAGGCCGAGGCAAGAGGAATCTACAGTATCAGATAAGCACGCAGTGACGCACTACTTGATCATGTTGTGGATTGGTCCTTTTTCAAAAGGATGATCAGCTTTGACTGGTTGCCCATTTCACAGACTCGGTTGGTTTCCTATCTATATATCTATCCTCAACACTAGTTGGTTGGCTTTAATTTCTATCCTTGACTGATGGTGAAAAATTAATGGGATGTGCATATCAACTCCAACCATTGCCCAAAAATAGAATCTCATAGCTTGAACAAATCCATGTGATGAGAATGGTATGTAACAACCTGATCTTCATGCATCTACATCAGCAACTTGATGCTCGAGTCCAAATATGATAGCTAATAAATACTCTTTGCAGCTCACATGTGTAACGTCTCAAACCTGAATTTTTGAGTCCTTTTAGACTAAACGTATCGAGATAAACTTGACGACACTTTTCGTATGCAAATCGAAGGTTGCACAAATTTAAAATACAAAATTGGATGGAAAACCTGTGTATTTTTTATTTTTGTAATTTGGACCTTGGATTGACGATTCGAAAGTATTGTTAACTTTCTAGTGTCACGAGAATTTCTACGGTATGTTCCGTATGGTGATCAGACCTCGAAGGTGCAAAACATATATAAACTACGAACAAACTCGTGCGATCTGCCTTAAGGATCGCATTTTGCAAACGACCTTCGTTTGGAAATCCACGAATTTTGTTGGATTCCCTGTTTTGTAATGATTCCGGTGATACGTGTTTCGTTAAAATTAAAGCTCGTTCGATCCTATTACAAGGGTACACATAATAAAAACTCTTATTATTATTTTTTATTTCCTAAATTGAAGAAAAAAAATGGTATTCCTGATCCTATCCCCACCACCCCTCTCTACTCTCCCCACTTATAAAACCCAGTCCCTTCCCTCATTTTCCCAAATGCACGCGCAAGTAAGAGAGAGAGACGGAGAGAGGGAGATCGAGGGAGACGCAGAGAAAGAAAGGTTGAGAAAGAGAGAAAGAAACGGGGGAAGAGAGGGAGCGAGGAGGAGGCCAGAGGTTCGTCGACGAAATGGCCGGAGGGTGTGGCGGTCGACAGGGTAGCCGGCGAGCGAGATGGCCAGCGACGCTCCTTGCGGATGCATGCATGGGTGCACATAAGGGAGAGGAACAAGAAAGGAGGTTGGGACGCCGTTGGTGGTCGACGAGGGTCGCGAGAGAAGAGGTCGATGCGGCGTTCCGGTGAAGGGAGAGTCGTCGGTGACGGTGTGAGGCTAGTAGAGGGCGTCGCCGGAGGTCGCCTGCAACCCATGCACGTACGTGCATGGGTTCGTGCAGACGATGATGGAAGAGCGAGAAAGAGAGAGAAGGAGGGGCGACTGCTGGATTGTCGCTGGAGACCAGTGGAGGTCCGTCGAGGATTGTCGGGGCCGGAGGACGGCCGGCAGGGGCGGCGACGCGGAGGACTGCGGCCTGCATGCGTGAGCAGTGCGAAGGAGAAGAAATCGCGAGGAAGAGGGCGAGAGGAATTGGAGGGTTGAGAAACTTATGTTTTAAAATAAAAAGTTTCTAATATTTCATTTTGGTTTCTGCGAAGGGTTTTATGTTACTTAACATATGACGATCGAAATTATTTTTCTTAGGTTATGGGTCTTTGAGATCGAAATCAAGTGATATAAGACTCAATCTTAGGGTTCTTGAGGGTGTTGGACACATCCGTACGGTTGGATTGGATAGTTTTCATTCCAATTTTCAAGGTCCAGATTTGGGGGATATGTGTGATGTTGAGAGTTTTCGACCTGTTTTCGCAAGGTCGTCGTGACCCCCCGACGACAGTAGGTAGAGTATTCTCTCTTTTCTTATGTACAGTTTATATATATAATGATTTTCTTCGCGTGTTGCACTGTTTAGTGTGCGTTCTTATCTTTTGCTAGGATCGAATCCGTTTGCGTATTTCTTGTTGGTCTGGGTATTGAAAATTAAATGTTAATGATGAAAATCAAGTTGTTGGCTTGAAATGTGAATAATCCATGTAATATAGCTAACTAACAGATTAAAAGAAGTTAACGACCAATTATTTGATAAGTTCATGAAGTAAATGAATTATAAAGTATTTAAACTTGTTAGTTATTACTTATCATCGCATGTAGAAAAGAAACTTTATTTTTAATAAAACTGTCACCATCATGATGGTTAAATAATGATTTGATTGAATCCACGATTAGAAATCGAAAATTTTTTGAAAATGGATAAGTTGGAGGATAATGTGAATATTAATCCTGTATAATTATTGATATGGTTGATTGGATACCTATAAATAATATAGTTATCTGGAAATGATTAAATAATCAATACAACGGATACGTCGAAAATAAAAAGGATCAGATAATTGGTTTCAACCCGCTACTTGATAGATTTGGCTATAACTTTGGTCTGCTAGACTAATTCTGGGCTAGTTTAAGGAGTTATTGGCCTCCTACGATTCTTTGGTTAGGCTTAGCGGCTAATTGGGGTAGTGGATTACAGAGCTCGAGGTTTAGAGCAGTTCTTTTTGGCCAATGGGTGAGTTATTGACTATTTGTGGTTCAACGTATATAGCACTTATACGTGTTCACACTACACGATATAACCGCCACCCCTTTTCTCAATGAACACAGAGTGATGAGAGTATTGACTTGGTGGGTATAAGTGATCTTCCCAGCCAATAGGGTGGCTTATACCAGTCTTACGCTGTAGAAAGTTACACGAAATTGTTTCGTGTTCTGAGACGTTGATTGATAATTTGTGAACTATAATAAATTAGGCTTCCAATGTATTAAATGGAACCGGATAATGAAATGTCTAATAAATGAATTAATCAAAGCTATAGTACCCATTTTCTCTTATGCTTTGTTATTGTTACACTCTACTGTTGTTTCTATTTTATTCAATTTTTATTGACGTATTATTGGGTCCCATACTTAGGTATACTTGGCAGTTCGCAAGGAGAGTTCCGTTGTACATCTCCTTAGACTTATATACTTTGGTAAATCTTCTGGTTAGTATATAATTTATGTTCCTTTAATGTTTACAATATGAATTGTTTGCTGGCTGTGTTTATATTTTATGATTATGTGTTGGGTGACTGCGATCTTGTAAGTGTTTTGTACTAATATTAGCACACAACGACTCGGATCTCGTCAATTGACGGGATTTTGGTCGTCACAACATGCATGTCCGTCCACTATACCTCAGTGCTTTGTAAGGCAAAACTAGATGTACCTCAGTGGTGGTTGATTGATATGTTGTCATTAGTTTTTTTGTAAGAGTAATAGTTGATTTAAGTCAAATCCCAAGCTCATTTTCAAGGTACTCATCTCAACCATTCTTTTTGTAATGAGTCAGTGGAAGTGGATGCGATGGGTGAATAAATATGTTGGGCTAGTTTAGGTTTTTATTAGTATTGGAAGTGAATTGTTGGGGGTAAATGTGAAGGATGAGTAGATGTATTATAATTAATTTTTACTTTTATTTATATTGAAAGTAAAAATTTACTCCGAATCATGGTAAATGCCGCGGTTCTTCTCTCCAATGAATGTTACATGTGACCTGCAGTTGTCGCAACAATCAAATAGAAAACCAAAAAAAAAAAAAAAAATTGCTTTTGAGTTGCAGATAGAGAACATGTGTAAGTCTTAAAGATTACTTCAGGATAGCTATCTCATGTTTTCATATGCCAATTAGGGAAGCGATTTTTTATAAAGCAAATACAAAGCTAAAATATGGAGGATTGGATGGTAGGGCACGATTTTCCTCTCGTCTTTGTGCTGGGAAGAAGAAATGATAGGTAGCCCCATTTATGTTGCCTTACTTCTTACATACACTAGTGCCTTTGTTCCACTCATTTTTTCCCTTGACCCCCTATGTATATAAAAGGTGCTTTCTAAAAGTATGCTTGGAATCCCTACGACGGTGAAAGGTGATGCGGCAACGAATCAGCTTTGCCATCCCCAGAATTGAAGCTGCAAAGCTCCTTCCTTTTAATGGCACACTTTGTACCCGCTCTACTTTGGCACCTATGAATTGAAAGCGACGAGGTAACCGGTTGCCATCCAAGAAGATGAGGTTCAAGTTGCCATTGTTGTGTCACATGCTACTAATCTTTTAATACATTGAAAATTAGGTTAATAGATGTAATCCGTTAAAGTCGTAATCACTAGGGTGATTAGAATTATAAGTAACTTATTTTAATAATTATTAAGTCAATGATGATTAAATTAACCTTAGAATGTCTTATTCTTACATGACATATATTAGTGAAAGAGAATTAAAATTAAAATACAAGCTAAAATGATAGAGAATGATTTAAAATTAAGTAAACATCATGTACAGCTCATTGTATTTATTTACAATCTCTACGTACAATCGATGAGGTTGTCCATTCTGAGCAACTGAACTACCCAGTGTAGGTCCATGCATGCCAGTAGATGCATTCGTCTCACCACCTTCGTTACAATTAACCAGTGTTTCGTTATTATTATTATTATTATTATTATTATTATTATTATTATTATATTGGGATCCACTCTTTGTGCTGTGGCACCCTTCTATTCAAACGCATGATAACATCTTGCACTGCCCGTCTGTGAATCTCTCTCTCTTTTGCAACCAGTTCGGCAATTTTTATCCACAAAGCACATCCCTTTGAACTTGTGAGTATTTGACTTGCATGATCATTGGCAAGATCTCTAGTGTATATTATGTATAAAAATACAACACAAATCTTAAATAAAACGCAAAGGAAATAGATCATGACTTGGGAAGTGCTGAATTTATAAAACATAGTAGCCGAGCCAAAATTATATATACTATATATGGTGTAGACACGATGAAATTAATAAATAATCATTTGCCATTAATATCTAGGAAAGAAAAAAAGAAAGGATTACAAGTAAGGCAATCTTAATTTGCAAGTGAAATGATTAATAAAAATTACTAGTTATCACGTAATTTGTAAGGACACGATGGACTTAAATGTTTAATAACTCAACTTTCAAAAATTTCACAAGAAAATAACTCAACGTTCTATTGTCAAGGGGCGAGACTGTTAAAAATAGATTAGTTAATTTCGTGCGAAAGAGACGGGTTATTTATAAAGCATTTCTTATGCAAGAAGACCGGTTTACTTATTACAATTTTGGGTACAAACTACATGAGTTGCGTGCTACGTATGTATAATCAACAGGATAATATTGCAAAATGTTTTTCCTTGGAGAAGTTCTTAAATAGAAATGGTGCAAGTTAGTCTACGATATGTTATGTATAAGGCCGTCGATTATTTTCTATATCTATGAAGATTGCTTTTGTTGGCTGGAATTTAAGCATTGTCTGTATGGAAAAGATGGACAATTGTTGCTTTTTTCTGCAAATTAAGAGATATGTAGGCCAACAGTTTAATTTATTGATAAGCGATATCCACATGGTATCAAATGAAAACATGTTTGGCTATATATTTAAGTAATGCTACAAATAATTATATGGAAGTAATTTAGCATGGGCATGTTTCCCACGAGAAATTAACCATGGCTCCCTATATATATATATATATACACTCAATATTGAATGATCTTGGTTGTGGTCTGAATTAACAATGAATGGAAACACTGAAACATTGATAAATGTAACTCGCCTGAAGAAGATCTGTGCAGCATAAAAGCACAGGAAAAACAGAGGAAAAGCCACGGTCCTTTAATCCATATTGCAGATGCAAACAAACCTCTGGCGTGGGTTGGATCGTGCTTAGAGGTCCCAACCTTTTATAGAGAGTAAGAATGGAGAATCAAGGTGTTAAAGGCCGTGGGATGGAGAATGCTACCCTGCATATATGATTTCTGGATTGTGTTCTTCTTCATACATAAAGTGGTTCTCTTAAAGATTTCTTGCGTGTGGAATCCATGAAAAGTTACTCTATTAAGTATTGGATGGCACATGGAGAGACGTAAAGGCAATCAACCAAGTAAAAACTCTTTGGAAGAAGAAAAGAAAGAAAACCATGAAGAATTAACCAACCGTTGCAATCAAAGAAATTACAACAACATGGACATAAGGGAACCCTTGCTCCCTCTCGATCAGAAATCCCTCTCTTGATCATGTTGTAATGCTCTCTTTTTTTTTTTTTTTGAAAAGACTATCCGTTAGTTTAGTAAGGAGGGTGAGAAATTGATATCAAGAAACATAAAATTAATGTTAATTTTTATTTTTATTTACTTAGTGAGGTTAATATTAATTTTTATTATTTTTATAATATTTAATAATTTCTAAAAAATAAAAATATAGAAATGAGAAAAATATAAAATTAACATCTCTCGAAATTGTCGTTAGCAAAACTAACGTTAAAGATTCGAAAATTTAATAAATATTAATTTTTCAAATAAATGAAAGTTAATCTCTCAAGAAGGAAAAAAAAAAAAATTCAAATAAACTAATCCTATAAAAAATGAACCCCTCTATTTTATAAACATACGACGGACCCAAAATCAATGCTCATATATCCAAGGTCACAATGATAAACAACCGGTTAATTATCACATTTTCAATGGAGAATGTCAGGAAATGACATGGATTCGACTAGTTGCAAGTCTTGTATCTCTTATGCGAAATTAACTAACTAAATGGAGAGTCAGTCATAAGAATCGTAACACTTTCCCGTGACAATATAAGTTAATTAACAAAAATAACGGTGGTACATGCTTAGTTGCTCTCCCTCTGAAACGTACGACACCTCCTGGAAAGGTGCTCCATCACATAAAAGTCTACTCTCTCGGCTACTTTACACGTTGTGTGATATATTTTACAAGATAAAAATTTATAAGTAAAGGATATCTTATATTAATATTTATGTATGATTAAAGATAATTTTGTTAAAATATTTACATGAACAAAGATAAGATAAGAATAAATTAGAATTAAAGGGATTTGGCATGAGATAATCCATCCTTTGCTCATATTTGGTTTGGAGGAAGTTTAGGTTTAAGATAAAATATAAATTTACTTATTCTTCTTCGTAAATATAGGAAATATAGGATATCTCATAAAAATGTAAGATGTCCACAATCTAAATGGGCCTTCAGTGATATCATCGCTATCCCTCATTTCTCTTAGTATACTACATTGATGGAGCCCCTTAAACCCTCAATCAACTAGATTTTACGCAAGGTCACTTAAATATCCACTCGTAGGCGTCCGTCCTCGCTTGACGTCTGCTATCTTTAGCTCCATCAGTTTTTCGAGACGAGCTTCAAGGAAATTAACACGTGAAGAACAACTTCCTGATCTTGTCAACCGGATATTAGAACTCGCAAAACATTAAAATGGACATTAGATTTTTTTTTTGTGACCGACCAGAAAGCGGTCATCAGACAAAAGCATGAACCGTTTCCTGTGCCAGAAAGTGACTCGTGGGTATCTATTATATACAGGGCCTACAGGTATCTGACAAAATAACTGGAAACTTGCAGATTAGAATAGAGAAGATTACTGATAATTTTCGTGTAGCTTTTTCATCTGACAAAATACGTAAGAATCCTGGCAGCACAAAGCAACAACAATGATAGGATTGAACTAGAGCAAACGTAGTTACTCGAGACTCGAACTGACACCCTAACCCGTATCTCATCAAGGCCAAAAAAGGCTTAAGTCATGATTTATCTACAAATTAGCACAATTTTTATAGCGTTGAAGTGGGAGGGAAGATAGCTAGAAAGTTTCAAATTAGAATAGTGATGATTACTGACAAAGCACGTAAGGAACCAGACAAGCACAAGACAACAACAATTATAGATTTGAACCTGAGCAAAGTTAGTCACCCCTTAACTCGCGTCTCATCTACGTCGAGAAGGGCACAGGTTATGATTTATTGATAAATTATTAGAATTCTTGTAGCTTGGTATTGACAGGGGCCGCGCAGGCGCGTATCCCCTCTACCACAAATTACAACGTACACTCTTCCACTTGGGAAGATGTTAAGCAAACGCCCCTCCTATGTGCAATGGAGGTCGCCTTCTCAGGCCATGGGCCTCGTTGATCACCCATAAACCCCGTCCAGGTAAGTATGTTGCAATCGAGCCCATTGGTCCAGTTACACAAAGCACGCTGGCGTCCACTTTCCTCTCCTCTACGGTGTGGTGTTAAATCGGATTTCCTACAACCGCGATGGATCATTGAGATCGGCTGTGAAGTGCGCAATTGGTTCCCTCCCGCGGATTTACATTGGGATTTATTGTTATGCCCCACGAACGGTTACTCCTGGCTGTGGATTTGATTGGGATAAAGTAAGCATGGAAGTTGGTTGCATCGTTAATGATACAACAATTTCCTGCTGGTGTTTTGCATACCAGACATTGTTGTGTTTGTCCACGGCCACCGAGGCCGAAATATATAACGCTACATTTGCAAAATTTACTCGATTCCACCAGCTTCGTTTCCATGAATTTCAATTTCTTCCCCCGACAGATATGGAATTACTACTGCAATATCCATTCCACGAGCACCATCAAAACAGCCCGACGGTTGTTTCAAAAGAAACATACATAAAACCACCTATTTTACATTTTATTTTCTTAAGAGATTTTTACATAAATATCCTTGTAAATTTTTAAAATTACATTAATCCTCTTCTATCTACATAGATATCCTTAAAAGCATTAAACAATTTACGTGTCATATCCTTCCATAAACCCGTCCCGTATCTTTAACAAACCTAGATTATAATATTGATATATTTTTACACGAAGATCATCCCATTTATTTTTGAATGCTCCTTTTATTCTTCTTTTCTCTTTGTCCTTCTTCCTCCCCTCCCCACTCCTTTTCGCCTCACCATCGCTAAGGCCATTGCCAGGTTCAAACTAATGATATAACAGGGTAAAGAGGCTAAGATGTTTGTGGATAATGGTTTTAAGCCATTCATGTTCCCTTATGTGAGGTTTTCAGGGTTGGTGATTGCCTTGGTTGGAATGCTGAAGCCTACACGAGTGAAAGACCATAAGGCTATTTCGAGCGTCACTACAGCTATGACATGGCAAGGGAGGTGGCAAGATGCCAGACATCATGCTACATTTCTTGGGGGCGTCAATGGCATTGCTAATGAAGATCATGTACGGTGCCTGACCATGGAGAGCAACACCAAGATAACAATGACGATCTCAGGGCCTCCCTCTCCCCCCACCAATGACCAAACCAAGGCTACCACCACCAAGTGCACCTTCATCAGTGTTGAGGAATGAATGGGAGACTATGATGGGATTGAGTGCAACGATAAGGAGGTCACACACCCCATCCAATCATGAACTTCACCTCCTCAATTACCCCAAACTCTTCGCACCCTCGATCCCTCCTATTGATGGACCAAGAATCTTTCTACTACCTTCTCGTCCCCCTCCTCGTCCCCATCCTCCCCCTTGCCCCCCTCCTCATCCTCGCCATCATGGGAGTCCTGTACATCGTCCTCGTCCCCCTTGTCCTGGTCAGGGTCGTGATTGTTAGCATCATCCTTAGGCTTGAGTAATGTCACAAACTCAGGAATGACTAACTTATTCCCCTTCCTAGTAAAAAGGGACTGTGCAATTATGTACAGTTGCAATTATGTCAACTGGTGGTTTCACAGGTAATTTCTCAATTATGTATAGGCAACTCGTATTTTAACATGCATTTCGTAATTATGTTAAAGGTATTTTCTAGCAATTTATCTTAACCATGTATTTCAAGTAAACAATACAGCTCAAACAAGCTCATTCATTTCTACCATAGGATTCATTCAATATCCTAGAGTTCAATCTAACTATTTCAACCAAGCACCTTCTTATTTAAATATTTTATGAGAACCTCATCATGAGCCCTCACTAGCTCATTTTGACCTAAGAAAGTGAACAAAAGCTCCTACATAACCTAAAAGAAGGCCTAATTCAAGGGATTACTGTTCTAGGAAGAAAACATGAAATAAAGGGTAAACTGCAATTTTACCATTGTAGTACATCAACGGGATTTCTCAGGGTCTAGACATAGGTCAATTGGACTTAATAAGAGAAAAAGCGGGATGGTTCAGTTAGAAAAGGGTTATTGTGAGATTTAATAATTAAATGACATTCTATAACCCTAAAACAAACTTACTTAATTTCACAAGGTTCTGGTCAGGATAAAAATCAATTAAACCCTCTAAAATTCATGGAAAAATATCCCCTAGGGTTTAGAACCTTCAATTTGGCCTTTGGAACCTATTTTGACCTAGATTGGAGTCCTAGCTCAATATTTGACCTAATTTGGGTTTTTGTATAAAATATCTAGTAAAACGTGGTCAAACCTAAAATCCAACTTCACCATTGGATTCCTTAGGTCAAAATTAGGTTTGCACCAAAATTTAGACCTAAGGGAAGGTTATCTTGACCTACTTTGCAAAATAGTTCACCCAATTACATTCTGACCCCTAACTTTTGAAAACCCTTGTGTAGACCCCCCCAACTTCCTCATCACTTTTTGCATTTCAGTCCCTCTACCATTTCAACAGAGGAGCCATACCTTTGGCGAAATTTCGAGGAGGATTTCTCCCTGTTTCCCCAGAGACCTCCTCTTAGATTTGGCAGGGGGATCCTCTGAGGAATCCCCTACTGTCTGAGCGCAATCCCATGACCTAGTTCGCATTATATCCCTCGTGCGAACGTGCGAACGACATGGTATGGTGTCCGTTGCGTCCTCCGGCGAGGTTCTTGCTCTTGGAAGCTTGTCTTCCGAGCACAAGGACCTCTGCTAGTAGCTATAAAAGGACCCCCGGTCCTTGATGCATGGTCTAAGCTTGTTTTGGCTGCGGATACCCCTTGAATTTTGTCCTCCCTCATCTCCGGCCATCTGCCCGCAAGCTCCAGCGATCCCTCCTCCCTCTTCTCGTTGCTCTGCCACCATACCAGTAGCAGAGTCTTCTCCGCCGTGCTTCTCCACGTCATGCTGTACCTGCGCGCGCTTCTCTGACCCCTTCCTCGTCGCCGTCATCCTCACCTCAGGGTTTTTGTCTCCGGCGATGGCAAATACGCACCACTCGCCTTCCGCCTTCCCCCTTCGTCCAGATATCCTCAGTTAAGTTCCTTTCTCCCTACCTTTTACTTTCCCCTTCTTTATTTCACAAAATCACCCTCGACAGCCACAGACCACCTTTGTCTTCTTCATTTTCGGCAGACCACCGACGAAGGCGCTTCCACCACTCCGTACCTCCACACGCCTCACCAGATACCTTATCACCTCTGCCATCACCCACTGATCGTCATCCGCCCCTCTATTGATCGCCATACCCTTCAGAAACGCCCCCCGACCTAACCCATCTTCTCGGCCACAAGGCGACCTAGGCACGCACGCCTAGGCCGTCCCGTGGCCAGCCACCCACCTAGGCACCTTCACCATGACACGGTGAAGCTTCCTAAGTGATTTGACAGGGCCACGAGGCTGTATTCATGTAGTGCAGGTCATACCTATTTCCGCCATTGGAGCAAGCGTGAAGGAGAAAGCTTGCTCACTCCAGGCCACACCGCTCCAGGCTGAGGCATCCCAGGTTCGCGGAATTAGTCCACAAGTCTTTCGCACCTGGCACTCAGAGGCCTCAGCGACCGCCGCTGCAGTAATTGAAGGAGAACCTCACTTGCGGGTGCGAAGAAGCGGGTGGGACACTTTAGTCCCACCTCGGAAACTCAGGCGCAGGGTGAGTGGTGGCTTCGATTTTGGTCGAGACTGACTGGTCGATTGTTCGCTTTAAAGTTGTTTGCAGTTTAATGTGGTGGAAAAATCGACTAATCAATATTTAAGAAAAAAAAAATCACTCGCAGAGGAGCGGGTCGTATCCACAGGAAGACAATGACGTATTAGAATTCGCACCAGTTAAAAACGTTTCTTCGTAGCTAGTTTGGATAAGAATCAAGCCAAAATTGCCTTCAGATTAAGGTTGAAGCAAGAAACAATGCTGAAATAGCAATTCTGAGAAACTAGAGGATATTTTTCACAATGCAGAATCAATAAAATATTATTAAAAAGTGACAATGGCAGAAAATGTAATTTTTAATTGGCAGGTTACTGTAGCAAAACAGGGGATTTTTCCCCTTTGCCTTGCGCGACAAGGAGTGGATGGCCGGACACGGGAAGCTCGGAGGAAGTCCCTTGGACCGAGGGCTTCGAAGCGGTGGTGGCGGCGTGTCATGCGGTGGCCGAAGGCGGCTGAACGAGCTTCGGCGGAGGTGCTGCAGCCGGTGCCGCAGCTGTTGGTGCTAGAGCACCACGATCATTTGTTTTGATGATAACAAAACACGTGTTATTTAACATTTGCAATTTGAGTCCTAGATTTCAGGTCAATTGCAAATGTGGACGTGTTTAGACGGAGTTCGAGCTCACATCCAGGACGGATTGGAGGAGCTTGACGAAAAACAGAGGAGGTTCGCGTGGAGCGAAAGATTGAAGATGGAAGGAAATGAAGAATAGGATAGATTTCCTTCTTTTGTACTTGTTGTATTTTTCGTTTCTTTTGTTCCTCTTTATTTCCTTAGATATTTCATGTTAAAGAGCCTCAAAGAACCCTAACAGTAGTCCTAGGAACACCGGCACAACCCTAGGATACTTAGGTTTTCTGTAGAATACCTAGAAAACCAATATAGGGTTCAAACAGACTTTCCAGACGTCTAATTCCCAAATCAGACGTCTGATAATGTATTTTAAGACGTCTGACTGTTGTTTCAGACGTCTGATAACTGTTAGGCTGGACATAGTTAATTCTGTCTGATGAAATCAGACGTCCAGACCTTAGTCCAGACGTCTTAGAAGACGTCTGATGGATTTGCCAGACGTCCAATTAGTGGACCGTTGGCTGGCTTAGAAAACACTCAAGATTATGACCGTTAGAGCCTTATCAGACGTCCTTAGGCCTTTCCAGATGTCTGAGAAATGACCGTTTTGCCTCGGCTGACCCAAAATCTCTTCTTAGAGATTTTCTAGCCGTTGCAACGTTTGGAAATCAATTCCCACAGTAAAAGTAGGTTTCCAGACGTCCAGGCATAGTGCCAGACGTCCTGTATGTCGTCTGATGGACTTGCGTAAAAACCCTGTTTAGATCTGATCCAAGTCAGGGAGAAACCCGCATAGAATCAGACGTCTGACCTTGAAATCAGACGTCTTAAAGTGGCCTTCCAGACGTCTGATGCAATAGTTAGACATCTGATAACCCTGTCAAATGTAATCATTGTCCTGATTTCGGCCTGATTCTCTTGGACTTTATTCCCAACGGCTATGGAAGCTTTTCTAAGCCTTCCAAAGCCTTCCTAAGGCCTCTATAAATAGAGGGGAGCCTTTTCACACCAATACACACCAAGAGACACCTTGTAATACACTCTCACACTCTTGTGTCCAAGAAGCTCTTGCTCTCTAAGCTCAAGTTCTACATCTTGAGAGCATCAAACCGTTGCGCACCCGCTCTCCCGCCGTTGTCTACGAGAGCGAAGTTGCGCCGTTGCGTGGCTCACGCACCCGCGTCATCGTCGACGCACTCCTTGCAAAGGGGAGTTTCCTTATTCCTATAGAAGCTAGGTTTATAATTACTTTGTTGGCTCTATAGGACTTGTTGTTTCTTTTATCTTTGTTATTTTGTTGGGTATTCGCTTTGCGAATTCCCATCTCCTTCGTGGGACAAAATCCTTCTCGTGGAGAGAAGGGGTTGAGGAACGCTACCCTCGTACTTGTAGCGTGGTTGTACTGAGGTTGAATCACCCTCGTTTTAAAGTGATTCGGTTAGTGGATTTGATCAACTAGGTTGATCGGAAAATCCTAACTCGAGAGGGTTAGGTGGTGGTTTTCACCCGGTTTGGGTTTCCACCTAAAAATACTTTGTGTCTTTGTGTGATTGACTATTTGTGAGATTGTTTATATTTCAATTACGCATTTTTTACGTCACACTGATCTCACCCCCTCCAAGTACGGGAAACTTCATTTGGTATCAGAGCAGGTTTTCCGCCGACAGGAGTAACATCCGCGGAAAGATCACATGGAGGGAAGCTATTCCACAAGCAGGATTTCCGAGGGGCAGTCCACAACCCGTCCGCCGTTCTTCGACGGGAGCAACTACCCCTACTGGAAGTTGCGGATGAAGACGTGGCTTCAAGCCACCGACTTCACAGTCTGAGCCAGGTGCGAGACCCCCTTCGACATCCCAGAGAAACCCACCGGAGGATACTCGCAGCAGCAGATCCGAGAGCTCTCTCTCAACGCGAAAACAATGAACGCGTTGTATTGCGCTCTCAGCCCGGAGGAGTTCAGCAGAATCTCGCAATGCGCCACCGCATACGAGATCTGGCACACACTCGAGGTAACTCATGAAGGTACCTCTAAGGTAAAAACTTCTAAACTCAATTTACTTTCACAAGAATTTGAGGCTTTTTCTATGAAAACTAACGAAACTTTAAGTGAGATGAACACTAGGTTCACTCTCATAGTAATTAACTTGAAAGCTTTAGGGAAGACTTTCATCAAGGGGGAGCTTCAAGGGAAGCTTCTTCGTTCCCTTGGACCGGAATGGGAACAGAAAGTCACCGCCATCGAAGAGGCGAACGAAATGGAGGAGCTCAACATGGAAGATCTCCTAGGCAATCTGATGGCCTATGAGACTAAGTTGAAGCAGAAGAAGAAGGATACACCGGAGCCTAAACTAAAGAAGACTCTCGCCTTCAGAGCCGCGTCGGATAGCGAGGTAAGTTCCGACGACGAAGACTTTAGAATTTTACTTAAAAATTTTTCCAAGTTTTGTAGGGAATTAAAGAAAGAGAAAAAGGAGAAGAAGGAAAGCCCGAGACGTTGCTACCACTGCAACGGGAAAGGGCATCTGCGACCAGAATGCCCTCTTCTCAAAAAGGAGAAGAAGAAGGAAAAAGAGAAGAAATCTAAGAAGAACGCGTTCCAAGCCACTTGAGACGATTCTAGCTCAGAGGAAGAAGAAGAAAAGACCATAGAAGAAGAAACCGCTTGCTTCGGCTTCATGGCCAGAGGAAGCGACAGCGAAAGTGACTCAGAGAACGAGGTAAATCTCGATCTTCAAGAAGCTTTTAATGAACTTTTTGAGATTAGTAAATCACTTAGGATAGAAAATAAAAGCATTAAAAAGAACCTTAGTTTTCTTAAAAATGAAAATGATAGGTTAGAAATAAAACTTAAGGATCTAGAAACTTGTCCTAAAAATGATAACCTATTATTAGAAAATCATAACCTCATCAATGAAAATAATAAGTTGATTGAGGAAAATGATAGTCTAAAGTTAGAAATCTATGATTTAAAGACTAAGATGAGTATTATAGAAAAAGAAATTGCATGTCTTAGGGAAAATTCTAACAAATTAATCAACAAGGTAGACAAGTTTTATAGCCCTAAGGTTGAGAAAGGATCTCCATCAAGGAGACCTTCTAACAAATCCGGATCCAAGCCCACTTGGATACCGAAAAAAGAATTAGAATCTTGTTTTGTAGGGTTCAGGGATAATTACAACATAAGGGACTGGACCTACAAGCTCAAGGCTGGTCAACTCGAATTGGGAGAACCAAGGAGTAGACCAAGGAGGAGAACAAGAAGACCGACGAGACGGCGAACAAACGACGAACCCGCCGCATGTCGACCACCAGACTGGAGACCAGCGCCGATGCCCGGGCCTCCAAGCTACGGATGGGAGCCCCATCCGATGTGGCATCCACCACCACCATTCGGGCCATTTTATTGGCCATGGTAGGTGAGGTAAAACCCTTTACCCTATCTTTTTATCAGTAGCATTTAGATAGGGGGAGTAAAAAAATGATGAGCTAATTGTCAATTTTTAAGGGGGAGAAATAAGGTAGCTAAATTTCCTTTAGTAAGGGGGAGAAAAATAATAGCTATCTTGTTGTTACAAAAAGGGGAGAATATTACCTTTGTTAAAATAAATTCATAGAAGAGCATGTTTTAAGGGGGAGTTATAGGAAATTTAAAATCAATCAAACCTTTTTGATAATGTCAAAAAGGGGGAGGATTTTTTGCATTATTATTTACGGTTTTGTCATCATCAAAAACGGGGAGATTGTTGGTGCTAGAGCACCACGATCATTTGTTTTGATGATAACAAAACACGTGTTATTTAACATTTGCAATTTGAGTCCTAGATTTCAGGTCAATTGCAAATGTGGACGTGTTTAGACGGAGTTCGAGCTCACATCCAGGACGGATTGGAGGAGCTTGACGAAAAACAGAGGAGGTTCGCGTGGAGCGAAAGATTGAAGATGGAAGGAAATGAAGAATAGGATAGATTTCCTTCTTTTGTACTTGTTTTATTTTTCGTTTCTTTTGTTGCTCTTTATTTCCTTAGATATTTCATGTTAAAGAGCCTCAAAGAACCCTAACAGTAGTCCTAGGAACACCGGCACAACCCTAGGATACTTAGGTTTTCTGTAGAATACCTAGAAAACCAATATAGGGTTCAAACAGACTTTCCAGACGTCTAATTTCCAAATCAGACGTCTGATAATGTATTTTAAGACGTCTGACTGTTGTTTCAGACGTCTGATAATTGTTAGGCTGGACATAGTTAATTCTGTCTGATGAGATCAGACGTCCAGACCTTAGTCCAGACGTCTTAGAAGACGTCTGATGGATTTGCCAGACGTCCAATTAGTGGACCGTTGGCTGGCTTAGAAAACACTCAAGATTATGACCGTTAGAGCCTTATCAGACGTCCTTAGGCCTTTCCAGACGTCTGAGAAATGACCGTTTTGCCTCGGCTGACCCAAAATCTCTTCTCAGAGATTTTCTAGCCGTTGCAACGTTTGGAAATCAATTCCCACAGTAAAAGTAGGTTTCCAGACGTCCAGACATAGTGCCAGACGTCCTGTATGTCGTCTGATGGACTTGCGTAAAAACCCTGTTTAGATCTGATCCAAGTCAGGGAGAAACCCGCATAGAATCAGACGTCTGACCTTGAAATCAGACGTCTTAAAGTGGCCTTCTAGACGTCTGATGCAATAGTTAGACGTCTGATAACCCTGTCAAATGTAATCATTGTCCTGATTTCGGCCTGATTCTCTTGGACTTTGTTCCCAACGGCTATGGAAGCTTTTCTAAGCCTTCCAAAGCCTTCCTAAGGCCTCTATAAATAGAGGGGAGCCTTTTCACACCAATACACACCAAGAGACACCTTGTAATACACTCTCACACTCTTGTGTCCAAGAAGCTCTTGCTCTCTAAGCTCAAGTTCTACATCTTGAGAGCATCAAACCGTTGCGCACCCGCTCTCCCGCCGTTGTCTACGAGAGCGAAGTTGCGCCGTTGCGTGGCTCACGCACCCGCGTCATCGTCGACGCACTCCTTGCAAAGGGGAGTTTCCTTATTCCTATAGAAGCTAGGTTTATAATTACTTTGTTGGCTCTATAGGACTTGTTGTTTCTTTTATCTTTGTTATTTTGTTGGGTATTCGCTTTGCGAATTCCCGTCTCCTTCGTGGGACAAAATCCTTCTCGTGGAGAGAAGGGGTTGAGGAACGCTACCCTCGTACTTGTCGCGTGGTTGTACTGAGGTTGAATCACCCTCGTTTTAAAGTGATTCGGTTAGTGGATTTGATCAACTAGGTTGATCGGAAAATCCTAACTCGAGAGGGTTAGGTGGTGGTTTTCACCCGGTTTGGGTTTCCACCTAAAAATACTTTGTGTCTTTGTGTGATTGACTATTTGTGAGATTGTTTATATTTCAATTACGCATTTTTTACGTCACACTGATCTCACCCCCTCCAAGTACGGGAAACTTCAGCAGCTGCTTTGGCGTGAGCTCGAGCGGCCTGTTGCCGGTGAGGACTGCCGCGTGCTGGCTGAAGGCGTGGGTGCGCACTGCAGCTGGTGCGCGCTCTGTTGGCGTGGAGAGCGGGTGCTGCTGGCGGTTCTGCAGGCGCGGGATGTTGCAGGTGACTTCAGGCGGGTGCTGCTGGCGGTTAGCAGAGGGCGCGGGTGCGGCTGGAGGTTTTGCAGGCGCGGGGAAGTTGCGGGTGCTGTTGGAGGTGAGCGGGTGCGGGTGCGGCTGGAGGTGAGCGAGTGCGGGTGCGGCTGGAGGGCGTGGAGATGGCGCTGGAGGTGAAGTGGTCGGATGTGGTTGTGCAGGTGCAGGTGGACTTCAAACGGGTGCGCAGGCTGTCGGTAGAGGGCGCGAGTGAGCGGTAAGGTGCAGGCTGAAGGTGAGCAGGTGGCTTTAGATGTTCGGGAAATTTCCCGGATGTCTTAAGTGACTGAAAGGGTGGTTGAACGGTAGCTGCGGCGGTGGTGGTTGGTGACGACGGTGAGGGAGATGCACGCTAAGGTGCTCACGGTAATGCGGATGAGCTTCGGATGGCGGTGTGGCCTGTCACACCACACGCCCACGGTGGTGGAGACTCGTCGCCACGATTGAGGCCGACAGTATGGAATGGAAGAAAGGAGATCTCTCCTCTACACAGTGGTGGTCGATGGTGGAGGCCTCCCGAGCTCGACTGCCTCCCTCCTCCTTTTGTAGTGGCCTGCACAAATTTGAAATCAGCTGCCCGACCAGATCCAACACATCCGCTCCTCCTTGAATGGGTTCTTCACTGCGGCAGCTGGTGGTGTTGGTGCGGCAGCTAGCCGTTCTTGCAAGAAGAAGAATAAAGAAAATAATGTTAAAATATTAGGGTCATTTATATACAGACCCTCAACTTTTATGTTAATGAAAATAATGTACCTAATTGGTTATCTAATTAGATGAATGACATTCTAAGCTAATTCTAAATGCACTTAAAATATGAATGCAATGCATGGATTATGTAATTAAATTAAAAATATGAATTAATCTATTTACATCCTAATTTATGCTAAATCAATGTTTGAATTAACCTAATGTCTAGGCACTTAAATACTTAAATAGCCCACAACTATGGGCTAATCAAATATCCCCATGCCTAATTTTTGCTAGTCCGTAGCAAAATTAAGTGAAACCTAGCACTCCAAGTAAACTAATTAACTCACTTAGTCTTCCTTCAGAAGCATATTAAGTTCAGACTCTAGACCCAAGGTTCCTAAGTAGTTGCTAAGTTACAGACTAGGTCGGCTAAAGACAAGTTGGAGGCACAAGTTTCCCTGATTTTTGACTCTACCCTAAAGTTATTGATCCCTGGTATTAAAGCATCCGTGCCTGTGCATTGGTCTGAGTTATTTGAGTTAAAGGATTTTTATATATATATATATATACTTTTTTTTTTTGATTCTTCTAAGTCTAACTTCAGATCAGCTATCAACACGGTCTGTGTCGGATTCATTGTCCCCATTACCATACCTCAAAGGGTGCCTGGCTTTCGATGCTTCGAGATAGCACCGCCCATAACGACCCTAAGAACTCCTAGCATTCGACACTTCGAGATAGTATCGCCTATGGATTTCTTAAGTGAATTCAGGCCTATGGCAATCGGCACTTCGAGATAGGGTTGCCCATGGTACCTGAACCGCGCAATGCGCTTACATGCCCCCAGTAGGATGGATATCCTAAGAGACAAGCGCCGAGGAGGTAATATGTTATCATCGCATCCTCAAGGTGAGTATATACTCCACCTCTCCTGCGGCGGGAACTCTTCCAATCAAAATGTGTTTTCAAGCCTCTCTTAAGTCAAAACTAGGAGAACCAAATCTCTTTTCAGAAAGATAGAAATTAAGTTAATTACCAGACCATGTGTGTGAAATTTGGATGCTTGGGTTACAAGGACCCGTAAACCAAAAGGTAGAATAAGACTCCAGGTACTACCTCACCTTTTAACTCAAACCCTAGCTTCCCTTTCTCAACCTCTTGAGGAATGGTCCGCAACTTAACTCCTACTTAAGTTTTTAAGTCCACAAAGGACCCTAAAGGTCTAAAGCTAGTAGCTCATTTAGCTTCTAAAGTTTGACCCTAGAATTAACTTAGTCTACCCTAGAGTTCTGATTTGCTTAAGACTGCAAGATCTAGACAGTTAAGCTCAAAACCCTTTTTTTTTCTTCTCTTTCTCTTTTTTTTTTTATATATATGCATGCTATAAAGAAAATGCCTTAGGTCCTCTCCCCCATGCCTGGTCCAAACAATATCCTCATTGAAAACAAAAATAGCTAAAGGAAGATATTACCTGAGGCGGAGAATGGTAGGAGCTAAGGCTCCTCAAGAGTGACTTCGTCAACCAGATGGCCATCTAAAGTTATGTACGGTTTTAACCGTTAACCGTTGACGATAAAGGGAGTTGCTGAAGAGGAAGGATTTTTGATCTCCACAGCTCCATGCGGAAATACTTTGGTGATTATGTAAGGCCCATCCCAACAAGATTTTAACTTCCCAGGAAAAAGCTTAAGTCTGGAATTGAAAAGCCAGACTTGTTGGTTGGGTTCAAAGGTCTTTCGAAGAATAAACTTATCATGCAAGACCTTAGTTCTTTCTTTATAAACTCGAGAGGTGTCATAAGCATCATTCCTTAGCTCATCAAGTTCACTTAATTCTAGAAGTCGTGCCTTACCTGCCTTCTCTAAATCCATGTTAACACTTCGAATAGCCTAAAGTGCTTTATGTTCCAACTCAACAGGTAAATGGCACACTTTTCCATACACAATCCAAAAGGGAGAAGTACCCAAAGGGGTCTTATAGGCCGTTCGATAAGCCCACAAAGCATCATCGAGCTTTTGGGACCAGTCTTTCCTATCAGGTCTAATGGTCTTTTCCAAAATATTTTTTATCTCCCTATTTGATACTTCAACCTGGCCACTTGTCTGAGGGTGGTAAGGGGTAGCAACCTTGTGAGTCACTCCCAAACTCTTGCTTAACCGATTGAAGTGGTGGTTTCGGAAATGAGGTCCCCCATCACTTATAATAGTCTTGGGGCAGCCGAAATGGGATATGATATTGGCCTTCACAAATTTCAAAGCCACAGAGTGGTCATTTGTGCGCTTAGGAATGGCCTCTATCCATTTAGAGACATAATCAACTGCCACCAAGATATATTCAAAACCATGGGACGACGGGAAGGGGCCTATAAAGTCAATTCCCCACACATCAAAAATTTCAACAGATTGAATAGGATGTTGAGGCATTTCATTCTTCTTCCCAATCGTTCCAGTCCGTTGACATCTAATACAGGCCTTAACAAAATTATGAGAATCCTTAAATAAGGAAGGCCACCAAAAATCGGACTGGAGAACCTTAAAAGCAGTTTTCTTAACACCAAAGTGTCCTCCACAATGAAGTTCATGGCAAAAAATCAGCACACTTTGTTGTTCCTCTTCAGGCACACAGCATCTCAATACTTGGTCTTGTCTAATTCTAAATAATTCTGGCTCTTCCCAATGAAAATATCTTGCTTGAGAAATGAATCTATTTCTTTTCTGCTCATCCCAAGAGCCAGGAGTTTGTCCAGTGACCAAGTAATTTACAATGTCTGCATACCAAGGTAAAGTTGGTGTTACCACCATCAGAGTTTCATCGGGAAATGTCTCGCGAATGTCTTCAGAAATAGTCATTAAGAGGAAGGCTAGACAGGTGGTTAGCCACAACATTTTCTACTCCTTTCTTTTCACGTATTTCCAAGTCAAATTCTTGAAGGAGTAAGATCCACCTAATCAGACGTGACTTAGAATCTTTCTTAGCAATGAGATGTTTCACTGCTGCATGATCAGTGAAAATAACCACCTTAGACCCATGTAGATAAGGCCTAAACTTCTCCAGAGCAAAAACTATAGCAAGTAATTCTTTTTCAGTGACGATGTAGTTTTGCTGAGGTTCGGTTAAAGTCTTGCTTGCATAATGTAGCACATGAGGTCTTCCCTCAACCCTTTGTCCAAGGACTGCTCCCACTGCATAATCCGAGGCATCACACATAAGCTCAAATGGGAGTGTCCAATCAGGAGCTTGGAGAACAGGTGCAGAGATCAAGGCCTCCTTTAGAGTTTGAAAGGCCTCGGCACACTTTGAATCAAAACTAAAGGAAGATTCCTTCGCCAACAAATCACAAAGTAGCCTAGAAATCTTACTAAAATGTTTAATAAAGCGCCTGTAAAAGCCAGCATGGCCCAGAAAGGATCTAATCTGTTTGACATTCGTAGGCAATGGAAGTTTGGAAATAGAATCAATCTTGGCTTTATCTACTTCCAAACCTTGCTCGGATACAACATGCCCAAGTACAATTCCTTTCTGTACCATGAAGTGACTTTTCTCCCAGCTAAGGACTAAACCAGTCTCCTTACATCGTTTCAACACATTCTCCAGGTGCAGGAGACACTGGTCGAAAGACGAGCCATAAATGGAGAAGTCATCCATAAACACTTCAACACACTCGTCAATCATGTCCGAAAAGATAGACATCATACACCGCTGGAAAGTTGCAGGGGCATTACATAATCTAAACGGCATACGCCTGAATGCAAAAGTACAGTAAGGACTCGTGAATGTGGTCTTTTCCTGGTCATCAGGAAAGACTGCCACCTGATTGTACCCAGAATATTCATCGAGAAAGCAATAATACTTATTCCCTGCCAATTTTTCGAGAATTTGATCAATAAAAGGCAAAGGAAAGTGATCCTTCTGGGTAGCGGTGTTCAGCTTGCGGTAATCAATACAGACCCTCCATCCAGTTGAGGGTCTAGTGACAACTTGTTCACCTTGGTCGTTGAGTTCCACAGTAAAGCTTGCCTTCTTTGGCACCACATGAATGGGACTGACCCATTTACTATCAGCAATGGGATATATGATCCCAGCATCCAACCACTTCAGGATTTCCTTTTTTACAACCTCCCTCATATTAGGGTTCAGACGTCTCTGCATGTCCCTAAAAGGCTTGATGGAATCATCAGTATAAATGTGGTGCATGCAGAGTGTAGAGTCTATACCCTTAATGTCAGCAATGCTCCAAGCAATAGCTTCCTTGTGCCTAGACAGGCATTCAATCAAGGCTCCCTCCTATGCCTCAGACAGCACAGCGGAAATGATAACGGGGAGTGTAGCATTGGCACCTAGGAAAACATACTTGAGAGTGTCAGGGAGGGGTTTCAACTCAAGGTTGGGGGCTTGTATGGTTGAGGGTTTCATAATAGATGTCCCCATCTCAGGTAGCAAATCTACCTTCGGCGAAAATGATGGGGGAAGAGACTCTGCAGAAACTCCTAGCAATTCCTCTAGTTCTAGTATATCCCCTTCACATTCGTCCAAGAGATGGGAATGCTCATTTAGCATGACATGCTGAAGGGGGTCATCACATAACATTGCAGGAGTTGCCTCTTCAATCAGGTCATCTATCACCTCAACTTGAGAACAATCCTCAAGTCCGGCTTGTTTGTAAGCATCAAACAGATTAAGCCAGATTTTCCTGTTCCTAAAGCCCATTTTCAATGCCCCAGTATTGCAATTAATTGAGGCATGGGAAGTTGCAAGGAAGGGGCGGCCCAAAATGATGGAGGGTTTGGTTGGCTTGTTGGTAGGGTCAGTGTCCAAAACTAAGAAGTCAACGGGAAAGAAGAAATCCTCCACTCTTACGAGGACATCTTCCAAAATTCCCCGTGGTGTCTTAAGTGATCGATCATCAACTTGAAGGATTACAGGGCTAGGCTTCAGATTGCCTCCCCCAAGTTGTTCATACACGTAGCTCGGAAGGATGTTCACCCCCGCACCCAGATCAAGTAGAGCCTCATCAATTTGTAAGTCACCAATAACTACAGAGATATATGGGGCTCCTGGGTCCTTAAGTTTTGGGGGTGTGCCATGTTGAACAATTGAGCTAACAGAATCAGGCAGGACAACTTTTGATTGGACCTGTTTTCTAGATTGCCGCTTTTTCGTGCACAAGTCCTTTAAGAAGCAGGCATAAGACGGAATCTGCCTGATAGCTTCAAGCAAAGGCAGGTTAATCTGCACTTGCTTGAAAGTTTCCATAATCTCATCCATCTTATCTTTGGCTCCAGATGAGCCAGCAGAAGTCTGCCCAGAGGTGGATAAGCGCTCTGGAAAATGCACTCTCGATCTCTGGGTGGAAGGGTTGTCATGTCGAGTAAGGGGTGGAATGGGGGCAACTTCTTCCGGTGAGGTGATTTCGAGCAGAGAAGATTTGGATAAATCTTCTCCGGTATGGGTGAAAGTCGGGGTGGATGGTTTTTTAGGGGGTGAGACTATAGGAGCATCGGGTTTGGAAATTTCTTTCCCACTCCTCAGAATAGTCACCGCCTGAGCATGCTCCCTGAAGACAATCCCTTTTCCTTTAGGATTTTCCTTAGCAGCACTGGGAAACTTCCCAGTCTCCCTTTGTCTAACGGCCTCAACAAGGTGTCCAATTTGTGATTTCATCTCATGTATAGCCTTGTCATGAGATTGGATGATGGCACTTTGACTTTCTTGCATAGTTTTCAACATCTCCTTCAATTCATCCATCTCAGAGGTTTTAGGTTGGGCAAAGGTCTGAGGTTGATTCATTTGATGGTTTTGAAAGGACTGTGGTTTGTAATTCCCTGAATTTGAGACATTTCCTTGTCTCCATGAAAAGTTTGGGTGGTTCCTCCATCCCTCATTATAAGTGTTGGAGAAAGGATCATTACGAGGTCTTGGACGGAACCCTTGAGCGGCATTCAAATCCGCTTGTACAAGCTCAGGGAATTAGGAGGCCAAGTGGCAATCCACAGTGGCGTGTGTATTGCCTTGACAAATTACACATTCGGAAGCTTGGGATGTGGAGGTGTTAAGTACGAATGAACTCGGGTTCGACATAAGCCTTTCCATGTTTTGATTCAATAATTGAATTTGATAGGCTAAATTCTGGGTGTCCCTTGCTTCATTCGCCTCCAACTTTCTTTGCATGAGAGTGGGCTTTCTATCCATGTAGGTAGAATTTAAGTGAATATAATTCTCACTCAAAGTATCAAATAAGTTCCAAGCTTCATCCTCAGTCTTAGATAGAAAGGTTCCTGCACAGGCACCATCCACAGTTTGCCTATGCGAATCATTAAGTTTGGTGTAGAACCTTTCAACCAGTTGCCATTTAGGCACTTGGTGATGTGGGAAAAGTCTCAGCAAATCGTTAAAGCGCTCCCATGCATCATGGAATGCTTCCCCATCCTTTTGAACAAAGCTCATAATTTCCCTCCTAAAGTGATTTGTTTTGCTCATAGGGAAGTACTTCTTCAAAAACTCCTTCTTCAGGGCATCCCAAGTATTTATATTATCAAGGGTGTGATACCAATACTTGGCTTTGTCCTTTAGGGAGAAGGGAAAGAGGGTCCGCATTTGAGCATCATCAGTAACGCCCTGCAGCTTCACCGTGGAACAGACCTCGGTGAATTCCTCAATATGCCTGTAAGGGTCTTCCCTAGTAGTACCATAAAAGGAGGGTAGCAAGGATATGGTACTACTTTTGATCTCATACGGATTGTCCCCTCCAGGTCTACATAGTGCTGGGCCAGCTTGATTGGTTGGGATGAAATATTCCTTAAGGCTCCTTTGACCGGCCATTTCTACCCTTGGAAGGTCTCTTCTTAGGATTCTTTCAGGTTCAGGATCAAATACAAGTTGTCTCCTAAGAGAACGCCTACCAAGCATGCACTACAAACACTATTCAAAAAGCTTGTTTGGTTTTTACAGATTTAGGCTTTTGACTTTAGTTCAAATTGTAGGTGACAAAACAAGTTGCCCAATCAATTACGCGTCTATTGTCAACCTTTGAAATGCCTAAAAAGACCTAGTTGGAACTTAGGTATTCTTCCCTAAATCTCAAATGGTCAAGTAAATCCAAAGATGGAAGATCGAGGGATGCAAGTAGGCCTAAGCCTTCCTTTGAAGCTGTGCTTTCGTGGTGCTTCTCAACTACCCCCAAAAATTTGTGATAGGGTATCCCCCTCTTTGGATTTACAAAACCTTTGATCTCAAGTTCCGAACACTTCAGAATCCAACGATAGGAGGGCTCTTGTCCTAGTCATTTCAAGACTTAGGAGTGTCTAAATGAGTGCTGTGGTGCAATAGATATAAGTGTGCATTCACCGCAAAATGATTTTAAATTTTGAATCTCATATCACGTTTTACAATCAAGTCCTTGATTTTTAGATGTCCCTCCTTTAATTAGTCCTTTTTTCGAATATATGTGACCACTTGTTAGATCGCTTCAAGACAAACTTTGTGGTCTTTGAATTAAATCCCAAATGCAATGCGTGATCAAGAATAGGATGCAAAGTAAGAGAATGCGTACCTTGCCTCCAGCAATCTACGATGCAAGAATGCACGCAATGCAGAGAAGTAAATCTAGCGGCTGCTCATACAGACCTAAATGGTTCGTCCTAAGGCAGGTAGCTTCTAGCAGGCAGCTCATTTTTTTTTCTATTTTTTTTTAGAACTACTTATGCACAAGCAAATAAAAGTAATAAAAAAAACCTAAATCTAAAGAAAAGGGAACATGCTCCCAAAAATTACCCAACACGGGCCCAAAACAAAATCGGGGAACAAACCCCTCAAAATATGCCCTAGAACAAGAGTTTCAAACTAACTGCAATGTAAAATTAAATCTAAAGTCTTAATTCTAGTCTAATTAAACTAGCGACTAAATACAATGGTGTCCATCTCGTCCTCCTCCTTCTCCTCCGTTTAAAAATTGCTCGTCCAATTCTCCTCTGGCGACGTCAAGGGTCGCCTCTCACGGTGGCTGATTCTTGCACAAATTTTCTCGCATAGAAAAGAAAATAATAAATGGTCAAATCACTGTGCAATTGACAAATAATCAAAACAAAATCAAGCAAAATTATTGCGTCTATTGCCTCCCCGGCAACGGCGTCATTTGACTGGTCGATTGTTCGCTTTAAAGTCGTTTGCAGTTTAATGTGGTGGAAAAATCGATTAGTCAATATTTAAGAAAAAAAAATAACCACTCGCAGAGGAGCGGGTCGTATCCACAAGGAGACAATGACGTATTAAAATTCGCACCAGTTAAAAACGTTTGTTCGTGGCTAGTTTGGACAAGAATCAAGCCAAAATTGCCTTCAGATTAAGGTTGAAGCAAGAAACAATGCTGAAATAGCAATTCTGAGAAACTAGAGGATATTTTTCGCAATGCAGAATTGATAAAATATTATTAAAAAGTGACAATGGCAGAAAATGTAATTTTTAATTGGTAGGTTACTGTAGTAGAACAGGGGATTTTTTCCCCTTTGCGTTGCGCGACGAGGAGTGGATGGCTAGACGCGGGAAGCTCGGAGGAAGTCCCTTGGACCGAAGGCTTCAAAGCGGTGGCGGCGGCGTGTCGTGCGGCGGCCGGAGGCGGCTGGACGAGCTCCGGTGGAGGTGCTGCAGTCGGTGCCGCAGCTGCTTTGGCATGAGCGTGTGCGGCCTGTTGGCGGTGAGGACTACTACGCGCTGCTGCTGCGTGCTGGCTGAAGGCGTGGGCGTGCACTGCAGCCGGTGCGCGCTCTGATGGCGTGGAGAGCGGGTGCTACTGGCGGTTCTACAGGCACGGGATGTTGCGGGTGACTTCAGGCGGGTGCTACTGGCTGTTAGCAGAGGGCGCGGGTGCAGCTGGAGGTTCTACAGGCGCGGGGAAGTTGCGGGTGCTGCTGGAGGTGAGCGGGTGCGGGTGCGGCTGGAGGGCGTGGAGATGGCGCTGGAGGTGAAGTGGTCAGATGTGGTTGTGCGGGTGCAGGTGGACTTCAGATGGGTGCGCAGGCTGTTGGCAGAGGGCGCGGGTGAGCGGTAAGGTGCAGGCTGAAGGTGAGTGGGTGGCTTCAGACGTTCGGGAAATTTCCCGGACATCTTAAGTGACTGAAAGGGTGGTTGAACGGTAGCTGCGGCGGTGGTGGTTGGTGACGACGGTGAGGGAGATGCACGCTAAGGTGCTCACGGTAATGCGGACGAGCTTCGGATGGCGGTGTGGCCTGTCACACCACACGCCCACGGTGGTGGAGACTCGCCGCCACGATTGAGGCCGGCAGTATGGAATGGAAGAAAGGAGATCTCTCCTCTACACAGTCGTGGTCGATGCTGGAGGCCTCCCGGGCTCGACTGCCTCCCTCCTCCTTTTGTAGTGGCCTGCACAAATTTGAAATTAGCTGCCCGACCAGATCCAACACATCCGCTCCTCCTTGAATGGGTTCTTCACTGCTACAGCTAGTGACGTTGGTGCGGCAGCCAGCCGTTCCTGCAAGAAGAATAAAGAAAATAATGTTAAAATATTAGGGTCATTTATATACAGACCCTCAACTTTTATGTTAATGAAAATAATGTACCTAATTGGTTATCTAATTAGATGAATGCCATTCTAGGCTAATTCTAAATGCGCTTAAAATATGAATGCAATGCATGGATTATGTAATTAAATTAAAAATATGAATTAATCTATTTACATCCTAATTTATGCTAAATAAATGTTTGAATTAACCTAATGTCTAGGCACTTAAATAGCCCACAACTATAGGCTAATCGGAGACCAGTATGTATTTTTATTTTTATTACTCGAAAATAGAAAAATTCCGAGGTCGAACTCAGGGAGCAACACTTGATTTTAGAAGCGTACAAAATCACAATTTACAATATGGATATATACTATTTTACAAAAACAGTAAAGAAAGGAAAATTTGTTCTTCTTTTCTTCTCTGTTTCTTCATCTTCTTCTGCCTCTTCCTTTCTCTCTTCAGGCGTCTGACTCCAAGGGCAGATGACTTAAACTCCACTTGCTACAGTATTTTGCTTCTTCTACTGGTTCTTCTTTCTCTTGGCTTCTTCTTCTTTTCTTCCCTGCATGTCCTTCTTGGCTTCTTCTTCTTCTCTGTTGAGCTGCACCTCCTCCTTCTTCTTTTTCAACTTTTCTTTCTGCACTGTGCTGCCTTCTTCTTCAGTTGGCTTCAGCTCTTCCTCATCTTCTGCTTCAGCTCCTTGGTGCGGCTAAGTCCTTGGCTGCTTCTTCTTCTTCAGCTTCCCTGCACAGGTACCCGGTTAAGCAAAACCTACCCCTACCCTTCCCGCGTTTCTCTCTCTCTCTCCATTTCTCTCTTAGGTTCGCTCTCCCAGATCCCTTCTCGAGTATACGGGTCGGGTGTGCGCGCCCGGTACCAGGCCCACCGGCATGCGGTGGTGGGCGAGGTGTGCAAGGCATAGGCAGGTAAACGGGTCAGGCCAGGTCCGTAGGGGGTGATCGCGGACGAGACCGGGTGAGCAGGTGGAGGGACCTCACCTCGTGTGACTGAGGCGATAAGCCTCAGTCACCTTTTCAATTTATGTGTCGTGGGGCACTCACAAACTTACGAGGTGGGACTAAATGTCCCACCCTTTCTCCCGCGCCTGCAGCAGGGAGTGTCTCTCCAATTGCAGCAAGACACGAAGCTCACGTCTTCAATTGAGAACCTGGGACCATGCGCAAGGCTCTTCTGCGCAGCCTGGGACTTCAACCTGGGACTGCAGAGGCCTGGAGCTGCTAACAAGCTTGCTCCAAGCTCGCAGCAATGGCGGCGAGCCTTTGAACCTGAAATCACGCAAACGGCCTCGTGGCCACGTCAGAATGCTCAGGAGGCTACGCCAGAGCACGGCGGAGGTGCTGCAGGGGTCGACGTGGTGTGACAGTGGCCGTGAGTGAGTGGCTAGGTCAAATTGTGTGCTTGCTGGTGGGTGTGTTTAGGGGACAGTTTCAGTAGGTGGCGTGGTCTGTGGAAGGGCGAGAGGTGATCAGTGGGAAGTGGTGAAGCTCAGGGACCGGTTGGCGAGGGGTGGAGTTGTTTGTGGTGGGGAAATGGCCTCACCGGAGTTGGTGGTCGGAGGTGGAGATGGTGAGGGTGGACAGTGGAGTCGAGGGGTCGAAACAACAAATTAACAGGGGGGAAATAAAGGGGAGAGTAAGAGAAACTTATCTACGACTCCAGAGTGAAGGGGGAGGTGCGGAAATGGCGAGCGGCCGGTGCTGCTGTCACCGGAGACGAAGGTGCCAGGGGGGAGAACGGCGACGAGGAAGAGGGGCTGGAGGGCGCCCGCTGGTATAGCACAGCGCGGCGGAAGACGGCGGAGTTAACCCTGCCATTGGTATGGTGGCAGGGCGACGAGAGAGGAGAGGGAATCTCGCCGGAATCTCTGGCAGTTGGCCGGAGTTGGTGAGAGATGAATAGGAGAGAAGATCTCGGGCCAAACGAAGCTTGAAGGAAGCGGCAGCCCCTGCCATTCCTTAAATAGGCGTTGGCTGGGAGTGAAACGCGAGGAGGCGACGTGGGCTCCTCGCCGGAGGCATGGTCGGAAAAAGACCCATACCTCTCGCGCGTTCGCACCAGAGGTATGGTGGTCGGCAGGGCATGGGAATCGGTCCATGCAGAAGAGGACAACGGAGGGGATCCTCCTTTCAAGTCTGGGGTCGGCTTCCATGCCCTGCGCAACGCCATCCTCCGCGCAAAGTTGCTGGAGGTATGGCATGCTGCTGCGGGTGGCAGAGGGATCGGTTTGCAGAAAATGATGGGAAAGTTGAGGGGGTAAATGCAAGAGTTCAAAAAGTTAAGGGTCAGAAAGTACTTATTGAGGACCAATTTGTAAAGTGGGTCAAGACGACCTTCCCTTAGGTCCAAATTTTGGTATAACCCTAATTTGGACCTAAGGAATCCAATAGTAAGGTTGGATTTTAGGTTTGACCATGTTTGACCAAACATTTTGCATAAAAATCTAAATTAGGTCAAAAATTGGGTATGGTTCTCAATCTAGGTCAAGATAGTTTCCAATGGCCAAATTGAAGGTTCTAAATCCTAGGGGATGTTTTTTCATGAATTTTAGAGGGTTTAATTGATTTTTATCTTGCCTGAAACTTCGTGAATTAAAGCGGATTTGTTTTAGGGTTATAGAATGTCATTTAATTCCCAGATTTTGTCATAACCCTTTCCTGATCGAATCATCCAACTTTTTCTCTTATTAAGCCCATTTGACCTGTGTCTAGATCCTTAGAAATCCCGTTTATGTACTGCATTGGTAAAATTACAGTTTTACCCCTTGTGAATTGTTTTATACTCAAATTTGTAATTCCCTGATTTAGACCTTCCCTTAGGTTTTGTAGGAGCTTTTGTGCACTTATTTAGGTCAAAATGTGCTAGTCAGGGTTCATGATGAGGTTCTCATCAGTGAGTTAAATTATTTTTGTGTTTCTAGCATGTCTCCTTAGAACACGGGGTAAGGTCCCCTCACCCACGCACACCTGCCTCGTCCGTGACCCTCGCTCTCGCTGACCTGGCTGACCGACCTGATTAACCCTGCACTCCTCGCGCACCACCCACGCCAGTGCGCCTGGACCCGAGTGCGCGTAACCCGACACGTATACCCGATTGCCTAGCTCTGAGAGAGCGAAGAGAGAAATAGAGAGTGTGACGCGGGGGAGGGTAGGGGTAGGTTTTGCTGTGCTGTGCAGGGAAAGGAAGAAGAAGGAGCTGAGGAAGTGAAGGAAAGCTAAGGGCAGACCCTTGAAGAAAGAGGAAGGACGTAGCCGCAGAAGTAGAGGAAGAAGAAGGAGGAGGAGGAGGCAGCTGCTGAAGAGGAAGAAGAAGGACTTGAAGGCAGAAGCTAAAGAAGACAAGGAAGGAAGGAAGAAGCACTGTAGCAAAGGAAGAGGTGCGGCTGAAGAAGAAAGACACGGTAGAAGAAAGGAAGAAGAAGGTAGGAGGAATCAAGAATAGGAGTCGCAGAAGAAGAGAAAGAAAGGAAGAAGAAAGAGAATACAGAGAGTAGAAGAAGAGAAAGAAGGAAGAAGAAGAAGACAGATAGAGGTAGAGAAGAAGGAGGAGCTGAAGGCACTGTAGCAATCGTAAGTTAAGATGTCCGATTCACAAGGAAAGAGGAAAGTTAGAGAAAGAAAGGTGAAGGTGCGACTAAGCAAAGAAAGAAAAGGAAGAAAGAGAAGAAAGAAGAAGCATCAGAGAGGGAGAAGAAAGAAGAGAGAACATTCAATTTCTTCTTACATTTATATTCTATTTTTAGTTTTCATATACATTGAATCTCATTTATATTATTGTTAAACATCATATTTTGCGATTGTAATTTTAGTTTTTAAAATATCGATTTGCTCCCTGTGTTCGACCTCGGATACTTAGGTTTTCGAGTAATAAATTCTTATTTGTTTTCTAGGCGATTTCATTTCATACTACAACGCGACATCATTTATCTTTTAAAAATCACGATTTCGCCCTGTTAACATTTTTGACACCGTTGCCGGGGAGCAACGGGTATTTTAGAAACTATGATCACAACCTCTGATTCAGTACTGACTTAATCTCTCTCTTTTGCTGTGTTTGTTTCAGGGGAAGAAAGGAAAAGAAAAGCAGCCGCACAACAACCACACCAGGAATAGGTAAATCTTCATTGCCCTCTCTCTTAATCCCCTCAAAATCTGCAAAGGAAAATAAAGAAAAATCAATCTAGGGCTACCTGCTTCCATATTTAGTAATTCTCAAAAGTTCCTTGATTTTTACTTTCAACACATTTTGAATTGCACATCCAATTAAGGTAACTAGGGATAAAACCTTCTTAATTGAGCCCTAGATACCAATTTTTTAGGTAACTAAATTGGACCAAATAGAGCCAACTTAAGGATTACAAGCTAAGGTTTTTAGAGACATGATGAGAGCCTCATCATGAGCCATAACTAGCTCATTTTTACCTAATAAAGAAAATAAAAGCTCCTACATGACTTAGAAGAGGGCTTAATTGGAGGAATAAGTGTTCTGAGAAGAAAACATGAAATAAAGGTTAAAACTGTAATTTTACCATTGCAGTACATAAATAGAATTTCTCAGAGACATAGCATAGGTCAAATGGTCTAAAAGAGATTAAAGTGGGTTGAATCAATCAGAAATGTGTTCATGTGCAATCTAGGAATTAAATGACATTTGGTAACCCTAAGACAGACCTGCTTAATTCAGCAAGGTTCTAGTTAGGATAAAAATCAATTAAACCCTCTAAAATTCATGAAAAAATATCATCTAGGGTTTAGAACATTCAAATTGGCCTTTGGAACCTAGTTTGACCTAGAATAGGGTCCTAGCTCATCAATTGACCTAATTTGGGTTTTTACACAAAATTTCCAGTCAAACGTGGTCAAACCTAAAATACAACTTCACCATTAGATTCCTTAGGTCCAAATTAGGTTTGTACCAAAATTTGGACCTAAGGGGAGGTCATCTTGACCTACTTTGCAATTTAGTACATCCAATCACATTTTGGTCCCTATCTTTTATAAACCATCACAATAACCCCCCTATCTTTCTCACAAATCTTTCAATCAAGTCCTTCCACCATTATTGGGGAAGATTCTTCTTTGACGAGGTTGACAGGGGGATACGCTCAAATCCCTCAGAGATCTCCTCCCCAAAATTGGAAGGGAGATTCTTTGAGGAATCCCCTTCCATCTAAGCCCGATCTTGATCTCTGATTCCTTTCCAAACTCTCGTGCGAACGCACGAGAGATTTGGATCTCAACCACCTTCCTTCTCCAGCGATACAACGGTGGCCAAAAGCCTGCCCTCCGCGCACCAGAAAGCTCTGCCAGCACCTATAAAAAGACCTCCGACCCTCTGCGAGATCTCAGACTTGTCTTGGTTGTAGAATCCTCCAAATTTCTTCTCTCCTCTCTCCGGCCAAGGAACCTGCAAGCTCCGGCGACTACCTCTCCTCCTTCTCGTCGCTTTGCCGCCATACCAGCAGCAGAGTCTACTTCGCCTCATCTTCCCGCGTCGCGCCGCACCAAGCACACGTTTCCCCGACCTCCTCCTCATCGTCGTTATCTCCCTCAGGGTTATCTTCTCCGACGACGGCAACTACGAGTCGTCTGACTCTGCTGCCCCCGTTCTCTCCCAACAGTCCAGATAAGTCCCCCATCATCCCCTCTTTCATTTCCTCACTCTATTTCACTCAATCGACCCTCGACCGTTCCTGTCCACCGCCACCTTCCTCATCTCCGGCCACCCTCCGGCGAGACGCTCCTGTCGCTCCGCAGCCCCACACGTCTCGCTGACCATCACATAGCTTCCGCCTCATCTCACTGAGCACCCTCCACTCATCCACAGCCCCGCCACACCACCAAAGCAACCCCTGAACACACCCACTCGTCCGGCCACAGAACGACCTAGGCACTCACGCCTAGGCCACCCCGCGGCCTGCCGCATAGCTCATCGCCTTCGCCGTGATACGACGAAGGTCCCCCCGGTAATCTGATTAGGCCGCGAGGCCATTTTCGTGTCTGATAGATTCCACGCTCTGGCCGCCGTTGACGGCGACTCGACGAAGCTCTACGCTCACTCCAGGGCTTAGGACTTCAGGGCTCTAGGTGCTGTGAATTCAGAGAGGTCGTGCGAAGGGACCTGACCCAGCAAGTGACGCCAACAGAGCCTGCAGTTGAGGAATTGAAGGCGTGATCGGCTGCGGGTGCGTGAAGGACAACAGTGGGCTTTAGTCCCACATCGGTAAGCCACGACACACCGACACCCTTTATATTGTTTTTGTCATATCTGCTGTTCGCCTCCAGTCACACTTGGGGTGAGGTCCCTCACCTATCTCACTGTGCCTCATCCGTGGTTTCACCTCATGGATCTGGCGCGATCCGACCTGACCCTGCCCTGAGCACACCTCGCGCACCACCCTCATGCCGGTGCACCTGGTCACGGGCACGCGATCCGACCCGTATCACCGGCTCTGGGAGAGCGTGCTGAGAGTGGTTTACACAGAGAGCAAGAGAGATGCGCGGGTAGAGGGTTAGGTTTTGCTGTGTGTAGTGTGTGCAGGACACAGGGACTTGGCTGCCAGAAGAAACGAGGGAAGGAAGCTCTGCCAAGGAAGAAAGAGAAGCAAGGCAGAGAAGAAGAAACGCCAAGGGGAAACAGAAGAAAGAAGGAAGGAGGCTCTGAAAGATAGGCAAGGAAGAAGAGAGGCAGGGCAGAGAAGAACAGAACCAAGGAAGACTGAAGAAGAAGAAGGCAAGGGGCAGACAAAGACTCAAGAAGGTAAAGGAAAAGAAAGGGAGGAAGAAAGTCAGACCTTGGAGGCTGGAAGAAAAGAAATAGAGGGAGAGAAACAGAAGCATCAAGGAAGAAAAGGAGCTTTATTTTAAGACGTCTGATATTGTATCAGATGTCCATTTTTGTTTTCTTTGAGCAATTTCTTTTTATAACACTCTCATTGCACTAGTCACTTCTTTTCATTTAAAAAGTTGTGTTCTCAAGTTTTGAAAGTACTTAGATTGACCCTGTGTTCAACCTCGGATGCTCCGATTTTCGAGTTATAAAATCTTTATTTGTTTTCGTGGAAAGTTCGTCTATATTACAACGCATTAATTATTAAAACACGATCTAGCCGCGTCAACAAGACACATCTTCTTTTAAGCAAAGAATCAAAAATTTCAAAAGGAGGTGTGCGTAAGCCTTGTTTGAAAAGATTTATCCAAGAGAAACCCTAGGCAAATCAGGCTCTTAATTCACTTGAACCCTAAAAGAGAGGACCTAAAAGCTCTCAAAGGAACAAAGAGGTGAAGTTGATCCTTTGGGTCAACCAATCTTAAAATTAGGTCACTTTGCACTCAAAAGACCTAAAGTTCAAGTGGAACCCTAAGCACCTTGATCTTAATTACAAAAGGTAAACTTAAGAGGTCAAGGTCCCCATTCTGGTCTACTTGGAATCTCAGTGACAAGAGAGGTCGAGTGGGGGAAACCCTGTAACCCATGGGGACGCTCTACCATGTAGGGGTCTTTGCGAGACTCTCCCTCTCTGGCTGTCTAGGTATTTCTCAGGTGGACGACCTTCTGACTAGGGGGTATCATCCGCCCCGAAGCTCTATAGTCACCCAACATTTTTTGGGTGTCTCGATTGGGTCCAACACATTCTGATCTCATCAAATCCTTCGGTGTATGTTTGGTAGGAGGTCCTTAAGACCTTGATCTCATCAAATCCTTCAGTGTATGTTTGGTAGGAGGTCCTTAAGACCTCCTTGAGAAATCCACTCCCCCCGAGGCCAAGCCTCAACGCCCTTGTTTATACAGCAACCCCACCACATAGATCTTTTCTCTGATTCAGAATCAAGTTCTCCTTCTTCTTCCATCATGGCACAACCCGTAGAAGAAGAAAACAACCTTGAGCACCAACTTCAACGCCTAAATGATCTCTTCCAAAACTTTGTAAACCCACCACAGCGTCCTATGATGCGAGATCACTATAATCCCACTGCGGTGGTAATTGAGCCTCAAGTCCAAATCCCGGCTGGAGGTCCTGATTCTGAACTTAAGCCCAATATGATTCATGCCATACCAAAATTCCATGGGCTTAACTCCGAGGATCCATTCCATCACATTAAGCAATTCAAACATCTGGCCCAGACCTTCGGGTCAGATGCACAAAATCGAGATATTCTACTCATGAAGATGTTTTCTTTCTCCCTCATGGACAAGGTTGCTCATTGGTATCAAACTCAGACTCGTCCGATCAACACATGGGTAGAACTCCAGTCTGAATTTTTGAAAAAGTTCTTCCTCGTTGGCCGAACAAATGCCTTGCGCCACCAGATCACTCATTTCACTCAACAATCGGGAGAACCTCTTCATGAGGCATGGGATCAATTCTTGGATCTCATGCAAAAGTGCCCCCATCACGGAGTTCTTAAATGGGAACAAGTTCAGTCTTTTACCTGGGACTCCGTGAAGACATTTGGTTATTCGTCAATGCAACCTGCAGAGGAAACTTCATGGGTCAACATGAGGACTTGGTGTGGGAGATTCTCGAAAATATGTGCGAGAACTCCATCAATAATGACTCTATGGGCTTATTCGACCGGACGAATACCTGCGCATCGATGAATCTTAGGGGAGCACATGATACGCAGGGCTTGTCCGCATCCGTCGACTTGGAGCTGATGGTCAGTCGGTTAGACAAGGTCTCTATCATAGAGAAGAAGGTGGACGAGCTGACTCGGCATCTGCAGCGAGCCACCTCTGTGCAAAACTCATTTGCATGGCCACCTCTTGCGAGGGAAACTATGCAGAAATCTATCGTCGATGTTCTCAAGGGATGGACCCGTATCCTCCCCCGTCTGACTCCAGGACTGGAGGGACCTCCGATCTGCTCTATTCCAGTGGAGGGAACTCTGAACCCTCATACTCTGGCTTTCCTAAGGCTCCTCAGACCTGCGAGGATCTTAACGTCATCCAAAATGACCCATTCTCCAATACCTACAACCCTGGATGGTAGAATCATCCCAACTTCCAGTGGGCAGGAAACTCTCAGAATCAAAGACCACCTTATCAACCTCGTCCACAAGTTCCTTGTCCATATTAGCCGCCTCAGCCTCGGCCCAACCCCATCTATCAATCTGGGTTAAACCAAGATCAAATGATTCTTATCCTTGAAACACTGGCTGACGTTCAGAAAACGAATGTGGCAATACAAAAATAACACAAGGACGAGATCACAGAGGTTCGCAACCAACTCGCCCAGATGGTCAATTCCCACCAACCTGGCACACTTCCTTCTCAACCTCTGCCGAACCCAAATAACGTGCTGACCCAGAGGCACGTTATGAACCCAAATCCAAGCCACGCACATATGATTTATCAGGCCCCTTCTGTTCCATCACTTGACGGGATGGAAGCTTAGACATCTTATGCGGGATTTCAACAGCAGCCACCCATTTTACCAACCCCAAATCAAAACCAGGCAGGATTAATCTCCGTAACAACCCGTAGTGGTAAAACAACTCAAGACCCACCTTATCCAAACCACTCCAAGCCTGGTAGTCATCCAAGCCCTAGGATAGTTATCCAGGATACCCCTATCCCATATCAAGAACCTGGACCTATTCTAGAGGAACCAACCAAGGTTCCATTTCTCGAGGCCTTGACCAAGGGAAAAAGGATAACCAAACCCGTGGCTCCTGAAGAGGATTTGGTCAAGCTCTTTGAACAGGTCCAGATAAACATCCCTTTGATGGATGCAATCTGCCACGTACCGGCTTAGGCACAATTTCTGAAAGACGTGTGTACACCTAAGTGTAAGCCACGAACCAAAAGTGGGAGTCCGATCATATTGTCAGAGCAAGCTGGCTTTGTAATCTTGAGTAAACTCCCACCCAAGGCTAAAGACCCAACTACTCCCCTGATTTCATGTAAAATTCTTGAAACCCAATTCGACAGAGCCTTGTTAGACCTAGGTGCCTCCATAAACCTAATACCTACATCCCTCCTAGACTACCTTGAAGATTCCGAGCTAAAATCAACAGAGGTGACATTATAGTTAGCCGATCGATCCATCAAGTCACCTAAAGGAATACTCGAGGATGTCATTGTTAGGGTATGGGATTTCTACTTCCCGGTTGATTTTATAGTTCTAGATATGGATGCACCTGAGGACCCAAAGAATACACCGATTATACTAGGGAGACCTTTTCTGGCCACTGCTAGGGCCAACATAAGCTGTGAGGAGGGCCAAATAGAATAATAATTTGGGAACCAAACTCTAAAGATTGATATCTTTAAGGCCCAACAAGGGATTAATTGCGGTGTTATAGAACAAATATGTGATATCAAAGACGTGGTTGATGAATCGCATATTGAGGACAACCTGATTATTCCCGATCAACCACAAGAAGATCAAAACCCACAAATAGAGGAGTCTGAACCTGATCTAGATACACCCATAACTCCTACCCTTGTTCTTGACACATACCCTGAACCACCCTCTACTGCTGATAATCCCGTCCTGGAACTCAAGCCCCTACTCGATCTTCTGAAATATGTCCTTTCAGGTTCCAATCAGACGTTTTCTGTGATTATAAACTCCAGACTCACACCTGACCAGGAATCCCGTCTGATTACTGCCCCTTCGGAACGTATGCATTCCGAAGGATGCCGTTCGGTCTCTGCAATGCACCTGCGACTTTTCAGCGGTGCATGCTTGCCATATTCTCTGATGTGGTAGGTGATTATCTAGAAGTCTTCATGGATGAATTTTCAGTTTTCGGGGCATCATTTGATGATTGCCTCCAGCACTTGGTTCATATACTTAGGTGTTGCATCGACGTTAATTTGGTTCTTTCCTGGGAAAAGAGCCATTTTATGGTGCCTGAGGGGATCATCCTAGGACATCTGATTTCTGAGAAGGGCATCCAAGTGGATTGAGCCAAGGTTGATCTAATTTCTTGCCTTCTTATGCCTAGCTCGATCAGGGACATCCGTTCTTTTCTGGGGCACGTTGGTTTTTACCGTCGTTTCATTCCTGATTTCTCGAAAATCGCATGCCCCCTGATGACTCTTCTCTCTAAGGATGTACCCTTTGAAATCTCCAAGGAATGCACTCAAGCCTTTGAGAACCTTCGTGATCGAGTCACCCAGGCTCCGATCCTACAATCCCCTGATTGGTCTCAACCCTTTGAGATCATGTGCGATGCGTCTGATTTCACAGTAGGAGCGGTTCTGGGGCAGAAAGTTGACGGGAAACCCGTGGTCATATACTACGCTAGTAAGACACTTGACGAGGCTCAGCGTAACTATACAGTTACGGAGAAAGAGCTACTAGCCTAGTATTTGCCCTTGAAAATTTTCGATCTTATCTCCTGGGTTCCCACGTCATCATCTACTCGGATCACACAACTGTGAGGCATCTCCTTGCCAAGAAGGATGCGAAGCTCCGACTAATCCGATGGATCTTGCTGTTGCAAGAATTCGATCTCGAGATTCGCGACAAGGCGGGAAGACAAAATGTGGTAGCTGACCATTTGTCCCGCCTTCCTTCTGAGATTATCAACCCTTCCAGACCCATCACGGAGCATTTCCCTGATGAGCACCTGTTGACTATTGGTACTAGACTTCCTTGGTTTGCTGATATAGTAAACTACTTGGCATCTCATCAGATCCCATCTGATTGGCCAAAGGCCATGAAAGACAAATTGCACTCTGATGCCAAGTATTACATTTGGGAAGATCCGTACCTATTCCGCATAGGTGCTGACCAAATCATCCGAATATGTGTCCCGGAAGGGGAAGTCAATGATATTCTTGCCTTTTGCCATGACCAGGCATGCGGTGGCCATTTCTCTGGGCACAAAACCGCATCAAAAATCCTCTAGTGTGGCTTCTATTGGCCCACTTTGTTCAAGGACGCATACAGTCACTGCAAGGCATGCAGTCGTTGCCAAACTTTGGGCAACATGAGCCATCGCGACATGATGCCTTTGCAACCGATTCTCGTATGCGAAATCTTTGATGTTTGGGGCATTGATTTTATGGGCCCCTTTCCTGTTTCGGATGGTTTCGAATACATTCTGCTGGCTGTGGACTACGTGTCCAAATGGATCGAAGCCATACCGACCCGAACCTGTGATCACAAAATCGTTCTCAAATTCATTCATTACAATATCTTCTCACGGTTCAGGATTCCTCGTGTTATCATCTCAAATGGGGGGACCCATTTCACGAATGCTCAGTTCAGGTCACTGATGACCAAATACGGGGTGTCTCACCGAATCTCTACTCCTTATCACCCCCATACTAATGGTCTAGCTGAGTTATCAAATTGGGAGATCAAGAAAATCCTGCAGGTCACTATTCGGCCTGACAGGAAGGACTGGTCGTCCCGATTTCTGGAAGCCTTGTGGGCCTATAGGACTGCCCACAAAACCCAATTAGGCATGTCTCCCTTTAGATTGGTGTACGAGAAGGGATGTCACCTTCCCGTCGAAGTGGAGCACAAAGCCTATTGGGCAGTACGGAAATGTAATCTAGATCTTTCTAAGGCTGGAACCCACAGAAAGCTTCAATTCAGCGAGATCGATGAGCTACGTCTTGATGCGTACGAGAACTCGCGAATCTACAAGGAGCGGGTTAAAGCCTTCCATGACAAGCATATCTCTAGAAAGATCTTTCATCCTGGTCAGAAGGTCCTACTCTTTGATGCCCGACTCAAATTTTTCCCCAGGAAGCTGCGATCCAAGTGGGTCGGACCATACCTAGTCCGACAGGTTTTTGGAAATGGAGCCATCGAGATTAGTCCACTAAGCCATAATTCTGAACCTTTCATCGTGAACGGTCAGAGACCCAAACCGTTCATTGATGTTACTTCTACTGATTTGGCTGAATCATCTTTTATCCTCCATTCCCCTTGAGCTTATTGCACCCAGCCGATGGCGTAAAACTCAGCGCTCAACGGGAGGCAGCCCGTCATTCTCTTTGAAAATCTGAAACCTTTTCCGACACCTTTGTTTACTTAAGGTTTACCCTTTAAGACAGCCGACTCCACCTCAGGTGCTTGCATCTGAGATTAGAAATCGTTCGCAACAGTCACCCTGACCCATTCACTCACCAAAACATCTGTCCTAAGGAATGAACTAAGTTGAATAAAAACCCCCTAAGTCACAATGAGGACATTGCAAATCTTAGGCATGGGGGGTGTGACAGTGCAAAAACTTGTAAGAAAAGGTTTCAAACAAAGAAATTCACATATATCAAAAACACCATAAAAATTAGAAAAAATTTTTGAAAAAGGATAATAAAATGAGGGGAGGAAAGAAAATTTTGTGAAGGAGGAGGAGAAAAAGGAACAAAATGAAAAGGAGCACAAAATGAAAGAAAAGTGATAGTCATTAGTAAGAAATTAAGGAATTGACCTAAGTTTTAGACCTCATTCAGGGAAAAGAAATGGAAAGTTTACAGTAACATTAGTAAGAACGCGAACTTTAGGCATTCTTGGATAGACTCTTAGTACCCATTAAGATCTAGATATTCCTCAAAGAGGTTGCGGAAAATGAAAAGCTTAAGTATTAGGTCCAAGGCTTAGGGAGTATTTGGCCTCATTAACTAACTTTTGGTTTATGGAATTCAGTAACCTAAGCACCCTAACTTCACACACAGCCTGGTTCAGTAAGCGTAAAAATAAAAATCACACAGAAGCGTCGCAAAAATTCTGAAAATGACACCTAGAGTAGGAGTGGCCGATCAACACAAGTTTGTTTGGATGAGTTCCCAGCGCGAAGAGGTGGGAAATTCCCCTCGAAGATGCGTAACAAAATATCATCTCCTAGGTGCTTGTCTCTTAGGATATTTACATATCCTACCGAGGGCATGTAAGCACTCTGCTGGTTCAGATTCCATGGATGGCATTATCACGAAATATCAATTGCTAGGGTCTGAATTCGGCCACGAAACACCATGGATGGGATTATCTAGAAATCTCAATAGCCAGGGTTCTAGGGGTTACCATGGGCGGTGTTATCTCGAAGCATCAACTGCCAGGAACCCTTGAGGATTGATGATGGAGACAAGGAATCTGATACAGACCGTATTGAAAAGCCAATCCTAAGGTAGAATTAAAAAGAAAAAGAGAGAGAAAACTCTCCAAACAGATAAATCTTCTACCTCTCTTACAAAAACACACTGCGAACTGAGCCAGGGCTAAAATTATCTCAAGCACGGGTGCTTTAACCACAAAGTCCAATAAACCTTAGGTTAGTTCTTGTAGGCCTTAAAAACCTTTGCTAAGGATTAAGGCTGAGGCTAGACAGATCTGGATCTTAGTTGGTACTAGAGTACCTTTTAGGCCTGTGGTAGGCATTCTGACCTAATCTGGTTTGCAAAAGAAAAAGCACTTATCTGAAATCATTTAGAACTTCATGGTCTAGAACAAGGGTTGAAACCTTAAAATTTTGCTAAGGGACTAGCAAAGGCTAGGCATGGGGGTATGATGAGAACTTCATCATGAACCCTAACTAGCATAATTTAATCCAGATATGTGAGAAAAAGCTCCTACATAACCCAAAGAGAGGCTTAACTCAGAGAATTCTGAGTTTAAGGAGAAAACAAATCATAAGGGGTAAAACTGTAATTTCACCAATGCAGTTGGAAAACAGGGTAATGAAGGATCCAAACACAGGTCAAACAAGCCTAATAAGAATAAAAGTGGGATGATTTGATCTAAAAAGGGTTATAGCAACTTCAAGAAATTAAATGACATTCTGTAACCCTAAAACAAACCCATTTCAATTCACGAGGTTTGAGGTAGGATAAAAATCAACTAAACCCTCTAAAATTCATATAAAAATAATCTCTAGGATTTAGAACCTTCAATTTGGCCTTAGAAACCTATTTTGACCTAAAAAGAGAACCTTGCCAAATTAATAACTTAATTTGGGTTTTTACGTAAATTAGCCGATCAAACATGGTCCAACCTAGAATTAAAATTCACCATTAAAATCCTTAGGTTCAAATTAGTCTTGTATAAAAACTTTAGCCTAAGAGGAGACCTCCTTGGCCGACTTTACAATTTAGTCCTCTTCATTTACTTTTTGACCCTCATCTTTCGAAACACTTGCACTTTGGCCCCCAACTTTTCATCGTTCTTTGCAGAACGGTCCCTCCTGCAAACTCTGCACAGCACCATGCTCCGGCAACCTTGCACGGAGCATGGTGCCACACAGAGCGGGGTTACCGCCCTGCAAAGCAGAAGCGGGGTTCCCTGCGAAGTCCTCTGTCGCAGGGACCCAGCCATGCTCTCTGTCGACCCCCATACCTTCCGTGCGAACGTGCGGAAGGTATGGGTGTCCCTTTCGGCCATGCTCCGACATTTCGCAAGCCCGCTCCTCCCTCTGCGCCGACCCCTTTATAAGGACCAGCACCCCCTGCCGGTTCGAGCAAGCTCTTCTTTGACGGAGAACACCCCCCCACTTCATCCCTTCCTCCTCCGTCAGAAGGCCCGCAGCTTCCTGCGACTTGCTCCTCTTCCTCCTCGTCGCTCTGCCGCCTTACCTGCAGCAGGGTTCTCCTTGCCCTCTCGTCTGCGCTGGGCTGTACCCGACGGCGCCCTCCGCCTGCTTCCTCGTCGTCGCACTCCTCCTCCAGGGCCCCTTCTTCCCCAGCTCCGGCAGATACGAGCCGGCGACTCCGCCCTCCCCCCTTCGTCCAAAACCTAGGTAAATAGCTTCCTCTCCTCCTCCCTTACATTTTCCCTCTCTCAATTTACCTTTTTGCTCCACCGCACGCGAATTCCACCTCCGCCTGCTCCGTCTCCGACCACCTTCTCCGGCGAGCCCATCCCACCTCCACAGACCCCCTCAGCACTCGCCGACTACCCCAGAAGTTTCCCCTCACTCCACTCAACCGATTCCCCCTTCCCAATCACTGCCAAATGCCTCCCGACCACCCCCTAAACAAACCCATCTCTCCGACCACAGACCGACCTAGGGCTACCTCCACACGCGGCCTCACACCTCGCTACCACCCGCATTGCCTTCGCCGCACTCTGGCGAAGCTCCCTGCATCTTCTGATTGGGCTGAGAGGCTGTATGCTTGTTTTCAGGTCGAAGCCCCTTCGCCGCCATTACCGAGCTGCTGCAGCTCCTTCACCTGCAGCTGCAGGTGCTCTTCCGCCCAGGTGCACACCCCAGGACGTGCGGGGTGCCTCTGCGAAGCATCCCAGGTCTGCAGCTGAGGCGAAGGCCCCGCGTGCTGCTGCAATTGCCTGCAGCTTCCTCAGCTGCAGGCACCAATTTGGGAGGTGGGACTTTAGTCCCACCTCGGAAGTGCGTGGCTAAGTGCCTGCACTTAAATTACAAAAGTGTTTAAGGCTATTCGCCTTCGAACACAGGGGTCAGGTCCCTCTCCCGCACGCTGCGCGCCACGCACTCGCTCGCCCTCGCCTGCGCTCACGCCCCGCGGGTCTGGGCCGGATCCGATTACCCAAACCGCGCACTCCTCGCCCACCACCGCACGCCGGTGGGCTTGGTCCCGGGCGCGATACCCGCACTCGATTACCCGGCTCTGGGAGAGCAATCCTAAGAGAGTAATTTGAGAAAGAGAGAGACGTGGGGAAGGGTAGGGGTAGGTTTTGCTTTCTAATCCTTGTGTGAGCGTGCAGGAGCAGCAGGAGAAGAAGGAAGGAAGGAAAGAAGGAAGGCGGTCGAAGCCTCAGCCGCTCAGGGCAGCAAAAGAATAAGAAGAAACGAAGGAGAGAAACAGAAGAAGAGAAGGAAGGCAATGTAGCAAACCTACAGTTAAGTCATCTGACCACTGTACCAGACGTCGGATGAGCAGCGGCCAGAACTGGAAGAAGAGAAAAGAAGAGGAGTTGTAAAGCAAGAAAAGAAAGAAGGAAGCAAAGAAGAAAGAGAAAGAGAAGAAGAAGAAGGTTGAAGAAGAAGAAGTCAGAGAAGAAGAAGAAGATTATCATAGCTGCAGAAGAAGAAAAGAAAAGAAAGAAGAAGAGAGGAAGACTCTGCAAGAAGAGAAGGCTCAGCCAACTGAAAGAAGAAGAAGAAAGAAAAGGAGGAGAGAAGAAGAAGAAGCCAAGATAGACTCTCTCTCTCTCTCTCTCTTATTTTTGTAATCTAATAGAGAACTTGTATATTTCTAGAATTCCAGTAGCTCCCTGAGTTCGACCTCAGGAAAACTATTTCCGAGTAAAAAAAATTTTGTAATGGTAATCTGGTAGCTGTCTTATACTATAACGTCTGTAATTTAAAGTATAATAAACAAGTTGACCAGATCCCCAACCAGCATCCAAGTCGATCGAGCCAAGGTTAACTTGATTTCCAAACTCCCTATTCCTAGTGATGGTAGAATTTCGCAGTGCGTGTTTTAAAAGGATAGATACGTTGTAGTATGTTGCAAAAAATGATTTTCAATTTTATTTATTTATTACTCAAAATTCAAAAACATTCCGAGGTCGAACTCAATGAGCAATTTGGTATTTAGAAGTAAAATATCACAATTTCAATTATGTTTAATACTAATGCAAAAATAAATGCTAGAGACAAAAAAGGATGTAAATTTTTCTTCTCTTCTTTCTTTCTTCTTTGCTCTCTCTCTTCTTCATTCTCTGTCTTCAGACATCTAATTCTGTGAATCAGATGCCTTAAATGGCATTTGCTACAGTGCCAACGTCTTCTTTTTCTTCTTCTCCTTGGTTCTCTACTGCACTTCTTCTTTCTTTCTTTCTCTACGGCTACTCCTTCCTTTAGCTACTCTTCTCTTTCTTCTGCTTTCTTCTTTCTTCTCTTTTCTGTGGCTGCCTCCTTGGCTTCTTCTTCTTTCTTTCTTTCTCTATGTTGCGCCTCCTCTTTCTTCTTCTTCTTTGGCTCCTTCCCTCAGCTTCTTCTTCTTCAGCTTCCTTTTCTGCCTTCTTCTTTCTTCTTTGGCGCGGCTAAGTCCTCATCTTCTTCTCTTCTTCTTCCCCGCAGCTGCTTCCTCTTCTTCCTTCTTCCTTGGCTTCTGGCTTCGCCCTCTGGGAGAGCAAATCCTACCCCCTACCCTCCCATGGACTCTCCTCTCTTTGTTCTTTCTTAGGCTCGCTCTCCCAGAGCCTGCTCGGGTATACAGGTCAGGTTGGCGTGCCCATGACCAGGCCCACCGACGTGTGTGATGGGCGAGGAGTGCAGGGGTAGTCTAGTCGGATACCAGGTCCGCGTAGCGTGGGGTCGCGGACAAGGCGTGAGTGGGAGAGTAGGACCTCACCCTGTGTCAGGAGGCAATAAGACCCTGACACTTTTTCAATTTATCCTGGGTCGCTCACTCCAAAGTTTCTGAGGTGGGACTAAAGTCCCACTCGCTTCTTCGCATGCCCACAGGGAGGTGCTTCGCTCAATTGCCACAGCTGCAGTCACTCCCTGAGCCAATCTCTTGGCTGGATGTGTTCGCACACCCAACTCGCGCTGCCTGGGGGTCTCTCCTGGAGCAGAGCGCGACCTGGAGCTGCTTGAAGCTTGATTCAAGCTCAGCGACAATGGAGGAAGGGGCGGCGAACCTGAAAACACAAACATGGCCTTGTGGCCTTGTCAGATACCTTGGGGAGCTTCGCCAAGGTGTGGCCAAGGTGGCTCGGTAGTCGAGGTGGCATGAAGGCGTCTGTGTGTGTGTGCCTAGGGCACACTGTGTGCGTGCAGGTGGGTGTGTTCGGGAGGTGATTCAAGTGAGTGGCACGGTGCGTGGAGTGGGGGAAAATGATCAGGGAGTGATAGTGGAGCTCGTGGACTTGTCGGCGAGGGATGTGGTGGCCTGTGGAGGTGGAGCGGCCTCACCGGAGTTGGTGGCCAGCGGTGGAGAGGGTGATGGTGGTTTGTGGTGTTGAGGGGTCGAAGTTGCAAATTAGGAGAGGGAAAATGAAGAGGGGAGTGATAGTGGAGCTCGTGGGCTTGTCGGCGAGGGTTGTGGTGGCCTGTGGATTTGGAGCGGCCTCGCCAGAGTTGGTGGCCAGAGGTGGAGAGGGTGATGTGGTCTGTGGTGTCAAAGGGTCGAAGTTGTAAATTAGGAGATGGGAAATGAAGAAGGGAGTGAGGGAAACTTATCTAACAGGTTTGGAGCGAAAGGGAGAGGCGGATGGTGAGCGGTGGGTGCCTGCCGTCGCCGGAGACGAAGGTGCCTAGGGGAAGAAGGCAGCGATAATGAAGGGGGTCGGAGGGCGCACGCTAGTACGGCGTGGCGCGACGGAGGACGGCGGACCTAGCTCTACCACTGGTACGGTGGCAGAGCGACGAGAGAGGGAGGAAGAGTCGTCGGAAGCTCTGGGCAGTCGGCCGGAGTTGGGAGGAGACGAATTGGAGGGAGATCTTTGGCCAATTTGAGCTTGGAGGAAGCGGCGTGGTCTGCCCTTCCTTAAATAGGCACAGGCAGGGCAGGAAGCGCTCGAGGGCGGCGGGGAAGCCACGCTAGAGGTAAGGTTGGTCGGAGACCCATACCTCTCACGCGTTCGCACGAGAGGTATGGTGGGTTTCAGGGCATGGGGAGCAGCCCATGCGGTAGGGGGCTCCGTAGGGAGCTCCCCTTTCAAATCTGGGGGAGGCTCCCCATGTAGATGAGGCATAAACCTCCGCGCGAAGTTGCTGGAGGTATGGTCCCTACTGCGTATGGTAGAGGTACCGAAATGAAGAAAAGGACGAGAAAGCAGAGGGGGTAATCGCAAGGGTTTCAAAAAGTTGAGGGTCAAAAAGTAATTTTGAGGACCAAATTGGAAAGTAGGTGAAGACGACCTTCCCTTAGGTCTAAATTTTGGTATAAACCTAATTTTGACCTAAGGAATATAATGGTGAAGTTGGATTTTAGGTTTGATCACGTTTGACTAGATATTTTGCATAAAAATTCAAATTAGGTCAAAAATTGGGTATGGACCCCAATCTAGGTCAAAATAGGTTCCAAAGGCCAAATTGAAGGTTCTAAACCCTAGGGGATATTTTTCCATGAATTTTAAAGGGTTTAGTTTATTTTTATCTTGCCTAAAACCTTATGAGTTAAAGTGAGTTTGTTTTAGGGTTACAGAATGCCATTTAATTCATAGATTTTGTCATAACCCTTTTCTGACCAAACCATCCCACTTTTTCTCTTATTAAGTCCAATTGACTTATGTCTAGACCCTTATAAATCCCGTTGATGTACTGTAATGGTAAAATTACAGTTTTACCCCTTGTTTGTTCTAGCGGAGGCTTGATCGTGTTTTAACAGATATCTCGTTGTAATATAGACGAATTCTCTGCGAAAATAAATAAAAATTTATAACTCAAAATTTAAAATATCCCGAGGTCGAACTCAGGGAGCACACTTTGCTTCTAGAAGCATACAAATTCACAATTCAATATACTACTTTTACAAAAATTAAAGAGAGAGAGAGTGAACAAAGATCCTTTTTTCGATTTTTCTTTTCTTTCTTTCTTTCTTCTTCTCTCTTCCTTCTTTCTCTGCCTTTCTTTTCTCGGACGTCTGATTCTTTGAATCAGACACCTTATCTGCTCCTTTGCTACAGTGCCTCGCAGGCTCTTCTTCTCTTGGTTTCTTCTTCTTCTCCTCTCTGCAGCTTCTTCCTTCCTATTTTCTTCCTCTTTTCTTCAGCTGCTCTGTGCAGCTAAGTGTCCTCAGCCGCTCCCCTGCCTTGAGTTCTTCTTCTTTCTTCAGCAGCTGCGGCTCTTCTTCTTTTGGTTTCTTCCTCTCTGCAGCTTCTTCCTTCTTCTTTCTTTAGTAGTTGCGGCTCTTCTTCTTCTTTTCTGCTCCGCTCTTCCTCCTTTCTTCCTTTCCTGCTTTCCTGTGCGGCTAAGTGTCCTCAGCCGTTCCTCCTTTCTTCTTTTCTTGCTTCCCTGCACATTACACGGTTAGGCAAAACCTAACCCCTACCAGCCCCGTGTCTCTCTCTCTCTATTTCTCTCTCAAAGGTTCGCTCCTAGAGCATTCGCGGGTATACAAGTCGGGTAACACGTCGGGACTAGGCCCACCGGCGTGCGGTGGTGGGCAAGGAGTGCACGGTAGGGTAATCGGGTTTGGACCCAGGCTCGCGGGGCATGAGAGCGGGCTCGGGCGGGTGCGAGTGCGTGGCGCGCTACGTGCGTGGGCGAGGGACCTGACCCCTGTGTATCGAAGGCGATAAGCCTAATACACTTTTTTGATTTATATGACATGCCGCGCCTAGCTGTTTATGAGGTGGGAGTAAAAATCCCACCTAAATTTCGTGTCCTCACCCGCAGCAGGAAACCTCGCGATTACAGTGGTACGCGAGCTCTCGCCTTCGATTGGGGACCTGGGACCGTGCATGAATCTCACCCGCGTAGCCTGGGTCTCCCACCTAGGGCTGCAGAGGCCTGGAGCTGCTAGCAAGCTCGCTCTAAGCTCGTCGGCAATGGCGGCTAGCATGCGGAACCTGAAAGCATGAACACTGCCTCACGACTCCGTCAGAACATCAGAAAACCTCTGCCGTATCACGGCGAAGGTGAGGCGGGGGTTGGCTGGCTGTGGGGTGGCCTAGGCGTACGTGCCTAGGTCGCCCTGTGGTCGAGAGGATGGGTTTGTTTGGGGGGCAGTTTCAGTGGGTGGCGTGGTCGGTGGAAGGGCGTGAGGTGGTCAATGGGAAGTGGTGAAGCTTCTGAGGTGTTTGGTGAGGTGGATGGGTGAGTGGAATGACGGAAGCACCTCGCTGGAGGTCTGGCCGGAGGTGGAGAAGGTGGCGATGGACAGTGGCGGTCGAAGGGTAGAAACAACAAATTAACAGGGGGAAAATAATGGAGAGAGTAAGGGGAAGAGTTTTTACCTAGCTAAGCAGACGAAAGGGAGGAGATGGCGATAGGTGCGTCTTTGCCGTCACTGGAGACGAAGGTGCCAGAGGAGGGGGCGGTGACGAAGAGAAGGGGTCGGAGAGTGCCAGCTGGTACGGCCTGGCGCGGAAGAGAATGGCGGAGCTGGGTCTGCCACTGGTATGGTGGTAGAGCGACGAGAAGAGGGAGGAGGAGTCGCCGGAAGCGTCAGGCTATTGGCCGGAGTGAGGGACGAATTTGGGGGAGTTCCTGGCCAAATCGAGCTTGAAGCAACCAACGGCCCCTGCTGCTCCTTAAATAGATGTTGGCGAGGAGTTCTCGAGGAGGGAGCGTGGGTAGGCCACCGGAGAATGGCTGGAGAAGAGACCCATGCCTTTCGCGCGTTCGCACGAGAGGTATGGGCATCGGCAGGGCATGGGAGGGGATCCATGCGGAAGAAGACAACGCAGGGGACCCCCCTCTCGTTTCTAGGGCCAGTCCCCATACCCTACGCGGTGCCATCCTCCGCGCAAAGTCGCTAGAGGCATGGGCAGCTGCTGCGGGTGGTAGAGGGACCGGCTTGCAAAGAACGAAGGGAATGCTGAGGGGTAAAGTGCAAGGGTTCAAAAAGTTAAGGGTCAAAAAGTAATTCTTGAGGACCAATTTGTAAAGTAGGTCAAAATAGCCTTCCTTTAGGTCCAAATTTTGGTAAAAACCTAATTTGGACCTAAGGAATCTAATGGTATAGTTTGATTTTAGGTTTGACCGCGTTTGATCGGTCAATTTGCACAAAAACCCAAATTAGGTCAAAAATTGGGTATGGTTCTCAATCTAGGTCAAGATAGGTTCCAATGGCCAAATTGAAGGTTCTAAACCCTAAGGGATGTTTTTTTCAAGAATTTTAGATGGTTTAATTGATTTTTATCTTGCCTGAAACTTCGTGAATTAAAGCAAGTTTGTTTTAGGGTTATAGAATGTCATTTAATTCGTATAAGTTGCTATAACCCTTTTCAGATCAAATCATCCCATTTTCTTTCTTATTAAGCCCATTTGACCTGTGTTTAGACCCTTAGACATCCCGTTTGTATACTGCATTGATAAAATTACAGTTTTACCCCTTGTTAGTTGCTTTATACTCAAATTTATAGTTTTTTGATTTAGGCTTTCCTTTAGATTTTGTAGGAGTTTTGGTATACTTATTTAGGTCAAAATGTGCTAGTTAGGGTTCATGATGAGGCTCTCATCACCCCTTATTTCATGTTCTCTTCTCAGATTAGAAATTCCCTGAATTAGGCCTTCCTTTAGGTTATGTAGGAGCTTTTGTTCACTTTATTAGGTCAAAATGTGCTAATTAGGGTTCATGATGAGGTTCTCATCACCTAGCTCGATCAAGGACATCCGATCTTTTCTAGGGAACGTCGATTTTTATCATCGATTTATCCTTGATTTTTCAAAAATCGCGCGCCCCCTGACCACTCTTCTCTCCAAGGATGTACCTTTTGAAATCTCCAAGGAATTCACTCAAGCATTTGAGATCCTTCGTGACCGAGTTACCCAAGACCCGATCCTACAGTCCCTTGATTGGTCTCAACCCTTTGAGATCATGTGCGATGCATCTGACTTCGCTGTAGCAGCGGTTTTGGGGCAGAAAATTGACGGGAAACCCGTGGTCATTTACTACGCTAGCAAAACACTTGACGAGGCTCAGCGTAACTACACGGTTACTGAGAAAGAGCTGCTAGCCGTAGTATTTGCCCTAGAAAAATTTAGATCTTACCTCCTAGGTTCCCATGTTATCATCTACTCAGATCACACAGCTGTGAGGCATCTCCTTGCAAAGAAGGGCGTAAAACCTCGATTAATTCGATGGATCTTGCTGTTGAAAGAATTTGACCTCGAGATTTGCGACAAAGCGGGAAGATAGAATGTGGTAGCTGATCACTTGTCCCGCCTTCCTTTTGAGATCATCGACCCTTCCGGATCCATCACGGAACATTTTCCTGATGAGCACCTCCTGACTATCGATACAGGGCTTCCATGGTTTGCTAACATAGTAAACTACTTGGCATCACATCAGATCCTGTCTGATTGGCCGAAGGCCAAGAAGGACAAATTACGTTCCGATGCCAAGTATTACCTTTGAGAATACCCGTATTTGTTCCGCATTGGTGCTGATCAAATAATTTGATGATGTGTCACAGAAGTGGAAACTAAAGACATACTTTCTTTCTGCCATGACCAGGCATGCGGTGGTCATTTTTCAGGACACAAAATCACATCAAAAGTCCTCCAGTGTGGCTTTTACTGTTCCACAATTTTCAAAGATGCATACAATCACTGTAAGGCATGTACCCGTTGTCAAACCTTAGGCAACATGGGCCATTGAGACATGATGCCTTTACAACCGATTCTGGTATGCGAGATTTTTGACATTTAGGGGATTGATTTTATGGACCCTTCCCTATCTCGGACGGCTTCGAATACATTTTACTCGTTGTTGACTTTGTGTCCAAATGGATCAAAGCCATTCCGACCCGAACCAATGATCACAAAGTTGTTATCAAGTTCATTCACCAAAACATCTCCTCACGGTTCGGGATTCCACGTGCAATAATTTCCGACGGAGGGACCCATTTCACAAACGCTCAGTTCAGCTCACTGATGACCAAATACGGGGTGTCGCACCGAATCTCTACTCCTTACCACCCCCAAACTAATTGTTTAACTGAGCTATCAAACCGGGAGATCAAGAAAATCCTCCAGGTTACTGTTCGACCTGACAAGAAGGATTGGTCATCCCAGCTTCTGGAAACTTTGTGGGCTTATAGGACCGCCCACAAGACCCAATTAGGTATGTCTCCCTTCAGACTGGTGTACGGGAACGCATGTCATCTCCCCGTCGAATTGGAGCATAAAGCCTATTGGGTAGTACGGAATTGCAACTTAGATCTTTCTAAGGCTAGAACCCATAGAAAGCTTCAGATGAGCGAGATTGATGAATTACGCCACGACGCATATGAGAACTCGCGAATCTATAAAGAGCGGATTAAAGCCTTTCACGACAAGCACATATCTAGAAAGATCTTTCATCCTGGTCAAAGGGTCCTACTCTTCGATGCCAGACTCAAATTGTTCCCAGAAAAATTACGATCTAAATGGACCGGACCATACTTAGTCCGATGAATCTTTGGAAATGAAGCTGTTGAGATCAGTCTATTTAGCCATGATTCCGAACCCTTCGTCGTGAATGGTCAGAAACTCAAATTGTTCATTGACATGACTAATATAGATTTGGCTGAGACATCCTTTATCCTCCACTCTCCCTAAGCTCATTGCGCCCAGCCGATAGCGTAAAACTTAGCGCTTAATGGGAGGCAGCCCGTCATTCTTTGAAAAACCCGAAACCTTTCCTGACATTTCTATGCTAAATTCATATTACACTTTAGAGTTCATCCATTAGAATGGCTGACTCCACCTCAGGTACTCGTATCTGAGTCTAGAAATCTTTCGCAACAGTCACCTCGACTCGTTCGCTCACCCAACACCTATCCTAATGAATGAACTAAGCTGAATTCGAACCCACCTAATTTACAATGGGGACATTGCAAATCGTAGGCATGGGGGGGTATGAAAGTGCAAAATGTTATGAAAAATCATATCAATAAAAGGTTTCAACAAAAAAATCACATATTAAAAAAAGAAATACTAAGGAGGGGGGAGAGAAAATTTTTGGGCTATACAAAACATGAGGAAGAAAAAAAGTAAAATGCCAAAAAAGGAGCACAAAATGAAAAAGAAAGAGAATAGTCATTAGAAAGAAATTAAGGGATTAACTGAAGTTCTAGACCACATCAAGAAAAAAGGGAGAAAAAGTGCTAAGGAGACACAAAAAGAGATTAGTAGGAACGTTGACCTTAGGCCTTTTTGGCTAGACTCTTAGTACCCGTTAAGATCTGGATAATCCCCAAGAGGTTGGGGAAAATACGAAGCTTAAGTATTAGGTCTAAGGCTTAGGAAGTATTCGGCCTCGTTAACTAACCTTCAGTTTGCGGGTCTCGATAACTTAAGCACCCCAATCCACACATAGTCTGGTTCAGTGCGTATAACGATCAAAATCACGCAAAAAGCGTTTTAATGTTCTTAAAAAGTTGCCTAGATTAGGAGCAGCCGATCAACACAAGTTGATTTGGACGAGTTCCTGGTGCGGAGAGGCAGGAAATTCCCCTCGAAGAATTGTAACAACATATCGTCTCCTCGGTGCTTGTCTCTTAGGATATTTACATATCCTACCGGGGCCATGTAAGCACTCTGTTGGTTTAGATACAATGGGTGGCATTATCACAAAATGTCGATTGCCATGGTCTGGATTCGGCCACGGAACGCCATGGGCGGGATTATCTTGAAATCTCAAAAACCAGGGTTCTGGGGGTTGCCATGGGCGATACTATCACGGAGCGTCGATTGCCAGGGACCTTTGAGGATTGATGATGGGGACGATGAATCTGATACAGACCGTGTTGAGAAGCTAATCCGAAGCTAGAAATAAAAAGAAAAGAGAGATAAAACTCTCCAAACAAATAAATCCTCTATCTCTCTCTTACTAAAACGCACTGCAAACTGAACCAAGGCTAAAATATGTCTCAAGCACGGGTGCTTTAACCACAGAGTCCAATGAACCTTAAGATAGTTCCTGCAGACCTTAAAAACCTTCGCGGAGGACTGAGGTTAAAGCTGGTCAGGTCCAGATCTTGGTTGGTACTTGAGTACCTCTAGGCCTACTGTTGGCATTCCAACCTAATCAAAAGAAAAAGAAAAAGCACTTATCATAAAATGTGAAAGAAACTCATGGTCTAGAATAAATGTTAATACCTTGAAATTTAGCTAAGGGACTAGAAAAAGCTAAGCATGGGGGTATGATGAGAACCTCATCATGAGCCCTAACTAGCTCATTTTGACCTAAGAAAGTGAACAAAAGCTCCTACATAACCTAAAGGAAGGCCTAATTCAAGGGATTACTATTCTAGGAAGAAAACATGAAATAAAGGGTAAAACTGTAATTTTACCATTGCAGTACATCAACGGGATTTCTCAAGGTCTAGACATAGGTCAATTGGACTTAATAAGAGGAAAAGTGGGATGGTTCAGTCAGAAAAGGGTTATTGTGAGATTTAAGAATTAAATGACATTCTATAACCCTAAAATAAACTCAATTTCATAAGGTTCTGGTCAGGATAAAAATAAAATAAATCCTATAAAATTCATGGAAAAATATCCCCTATGGCTTAGAACCTTCAATTTGACCTTTGGAACCTATTTTGACCTAGATTGGGGTCCTAGCTCAACATTTGACCTAATTTAGGTTTTTATGCAAAATGTCCTATCAAATGTGGTCAAACCTAAAATCCAACTTCACCATTGGATTCCTTAGGTCCAAATTAGGTTTGCACCAAAATTTGGACCTAAGGAAAGGTGATCTTGACCTACTTTGCAAAATAGTCTACCCAATTACATTCTGGCCCCTAACTTTTGAAAACCCTTGCGTAGACCCCCTCAACTTCCTCATCACTTTTTGCATTTCGGTCCCTCTGCCATTTCAGCAGAGGAGCCATACCTCCGGCAAAGTTTCGAGGAGGATTTCTCCCTGTTTCCCCAGAGACCTCCTCTCAGATTTGGCAGGGGGATCCTTTGAGGAATCCCCTACCGTTTGAGTGCAATCCCATGACCTAGTTCGCACCATATCCCTCGTGCGAACGTGCGAACGACAGGGTATGGTGTCCGTTGCATCCTCCGACGAGGTTCTTGCCCTTGGAAGCTTGCCTTCCGAGCACAAGGACCTCTACTAGCAGCTATAAAAGGACCCCCGATCCTTGACGCATGGTCCAAGCTTGTTTTAGCTGCGGATACCCCCTGAATTTCGTCCTCCATCGTCTCTGGCCATCTGCCTGCAAGCTCCGACGATCCCTCCTCCCTCTTCTCATTGCTCTGCCACCATACTAGTGGCAGAGTCTTCTCCGCCGTGCTTCTCCGCGTCACGCCGTACTTGTGCGCGCCTCTCCGACCCCTTCCTCGTCGCCATCATCCTCACCTCAGGGTTTTTGTCTCCGAAAATGGCAAATACGCACCGCTCGCCCTCCGCCTTCCCCCTTCGTCCAGATACCCTCAGTTAAGTTCCTCTCTCCCTACCTTTCACTTTCCCCTTCTTTATTTCACAAAATCACCCTCGACAGCCACAGACCACCTTCGTCTTCTTCATCCTCGGTAGACCACCGGCGAAGGCACTTCCATTGCTCCATACCTCCACACGCCTCTCCAGATACTTCATCACCTCCACCATCACCCATTGATCGTCATCCGCCCCTCCACTGACCGCCATACCCTTCAGAAATGCCCCCCGACCTAACCCATCTTCTCGGCCATAGGGTAACCTGGGCACACATGCCTAGGCCTCCTCGTGGCTAGCCACCCACCTAGACACCTTTGCTGTGACACAGGGAAGCTTCCCAAGTGATTTGATAGGGCTGCGAGGCCATATTCATGTAGTGCAGGTCATACCCCTTTCCGCCATTGGAGCAGGAGTGAAGGAGCAAGCTTGCTCGCTCCAGGCCACACCGCTCCAGGCTGAGGCATCCCAGGTTCACGGAATTAGTCCACGAGTCTTTCGCACTTGGCTCTTAGAGATCTCAGCGACCGCCGCTGCAGTAATTGAAGGTGAACCTCACCTGCGGGCGCGAAGAAGCTGGTGGGACACTTTAGTCCCACCTCGGAAACTCCGGCACACGGTGAGTACTTAAATTGTTTTTGCGTTTCTAGCATGTCACCTCAGAACACAGGGTGAGGTCCCCTCGCCCACGCACACTCGCCTCGTCCGTGACCCTCGCTCCCGCGGACCTGGTTGGCTAACCCGATTAACCTCGCACTCCTCGCGCACCACCCACGCCGGTGTGCCTGAACCCGGGCACGCGTAACCCAACCCGTATACCCGATTGCCTGGCTCTGAGAGAGCGAAGAGAGAAATAGAGAGAGAGTGACGCAGGGGAGGGTAAGGGTAGGTTTTGCTATGCTGTGAAGGGAAAGGAAGAAGAAGGAGCTGAGGAAGCGAAGGCAAGCTAAGGGCAGACCCTTGAAGAAAGAGGAAGGACTTAGCTATAGAAGCAGAGGAAGAAGGAGGAGGAGGATGCAGTTGTTGAAGAGGAAGAAGGAAGGACTTAGAGGCAAAAGCTGAAGAAGACAAGGAAGGAAGGAAGAAGCACTGTAGCAAAGGAAGAGGTGCGGCTGAAGAAGAAAGACACGGTAGAAGAAAGGAAGAAGAAGGTAGGAGAAATCAAGAACATAAGAAGAAGGAGCTGCAGAAGAAGAGAAAGAAAGGAAGAAGAAAGAGAAAACAGAGAGCAGAAGAAGAGAAAGAAGGAAGAAGAAGAAGACAGATAGAGGCAGAGAAGGAGAAGGAGTTGAAGACACTATAGCAATCGCAAGTTAAGACGTCTGATTCACAAGGAAAGAGGATAGTCAGGGAAGGAAAGAAGGAGAAGGTGTGGCCAAGCAGAGAAAGAAAAGGAAGAAAGAGAAGAAAGAAGAAGCCATCAGAGAGAGAGAAGAAAGAAGAGAGAGCATTCAATTTCTTCTTGCATTTCTATTCTCTTTTTAGTTTTCATATACATTGAATCTCATTTATATTATTATTAAACATCATATTTTGAGATTGTGATTTTAGTTTATAAAATACCGATTTGATCCCTGTGTTCAACCTCGAATACTAAGGTTTTCGAGTAATAAATTCTTATTTGTTTTCGAGGCGATTTCATTTCATACTACAACGTGACATCATTTATCTTTTAAAAACCATGATTTCGCCCCGTTAACAATATTAATGACTGAGTTAAACCACTCTACCAGGAAACACGGGAGTAATGGGGGCTTGAATCACAGACCCGAACGTCTCTGCGAGCCCCAAACGTGCAGCAGGCTGAAACCCTATACCAGGGGATACATCACAAAAGGAGAGTTCAGAATAGTGTATAACAGACTCTAGTATGTAGAGGAACTCGAGAGAGAAGTACAGGTATTTCGTTTGCGTAAAATGGACCCTGATCGAACCCTAAACAGGTCAAAAACATGCCTACTGCTCAAAATTAGATGTCTGGGAATAATCCTAGACATCTTAAAAGACGTCAGATGTTACCTTGTGTCTCCTGCGATATCCTCAGACGTCCGGAGCCCTCTACGATCGTCTGAGGTGAGTTCTAAACGTCGGATCCTCCTTCCGGTCGTCTGGAAGGACCTTCGGACGTCTGGCGACGTGATCAGACGTCCAAAAGTGCCTAGGAAAACGTCCCACGCACCTTTCCAACAACCTTTACCTGCATATGAAAGTCGCAGACCCAAATCAGGCTGAACAGATCTCTATGGTGAGGCCTGCATGGCCGTAACCGCGCAAAAGCACGTACCTTAACACTGCGCATGCTTTCAGACGTCCAACCCCAAACCCGGACGTCCTGCTGTCGCCACAGATGTCTGGTCGATGCTCCAGATGCATGGTACTGGAAAAATCCTAGTATCAGCACCTCTCTCGCGAGCTGTCTCCTTCAAGAGCTCGCCTGCAGGAGCTTCCGTAGTCCCTCTCGCAGCTGCAGTGGGTCAGTAGGCTGCCCCCCTGAGCCCCTCCTCGCGTGCGTGCCTGCCGTCGGCTGCACGTGCTCCGTTGAGCTTCCACCGAAGCTCCACCGAGCTTTCATTAAAGCTCCTTTGAAGGTCCACCAACCTTGGTCCTCCTCCTCTCACGCACTTCCTCTCTCTCTCCCTCTCGCTCTCCCTCACCGACCCTGGCTCCTCCTCGCCGCGGCTGCAAAGAGGGAGGGAGGAAAGATGGAGGTGGTGGCTGGTGGTGAGGGGGTGAGGGTGGTGAGAAGGGGGTTAGGATTTAAGGGTGAGGGGTGCGGAGGAGAGATAAGCGTCGCACGCCGCCCGCGTGTAGAGTGCAAAGGAATGTACGAAATTTCCCACTTTTAGATGTCCGAGGCTGTGTCCAGACGTTCGACTTAAATGACAGACGTCTTATCCGACCAAAAAGGCAACGGGTCATTTCATCATAACAAACTTAAAGGAAGTTTCGTCCCCAAAACTTGAGCTAGCTAGGGTACGGAAAAGGAATGTAAAACTCATAACAAACTTAAAGAGGACCGAAGTAGGTTCGAAAAGACGTACCCTCAAAAAGCTCCGGGTATCGCTCTTGCATTGTCGCCTCAGGCTCCCAAGTCACCTCTTTGTACCATTGGCTTCTCAGCATAGGTCAAGTCGTCTCCCACCTCAACGCTCTCGTGGCTCATAATGTAAATGGGATCGACAATGTACTTCCTGCGGTTGGACACGTGGGACACATCATGCACTTCAGAAAGCTGGGGAGGAATAGCAAGTCGGTAAGCGACAGGTCCTACCCGCTCCAAGACCTCAAAGGGCATCATAAACCTCATCGCAAGCTTCCCTTTCACCCCAAAATGCTGCAGGCCCTTCATGGGCGAAACACGGAGAAAGACGTGATCCCCAACCTCGAACTGCACACCTCTGCATTTCCGGTTGGCATAACTCTTCTTCCTGCTCCTGACAGTACAGAGTCGTCTGTGAATCTACTCTATCACCTCCTGACTCTGCCAGATCAGCCTGGGACCAACCTCCCACTTGGTCCCCACCTCAGCCCAACTCAAGGGTGCCGTACACCTCCGTCCGTACAAAGCCTCGTAAGGTGCCATACCGATGCTCGAGTGGTTACTGTTATTGTATAAAAACTCTACCAGGGGTAAATGCTCCTCCCAGGAGCCTCTCCAGTCTAGCACACAGGCGCGCAATAGGTCCTCAAGTGTCTGTATGGTGCACTCTGACTGTCCGTTCGTCTGGGGGTGGTAAGCGGTATTGAACCTCAAACGTGTCCCTAAAGCCTGCTGAAACTTAGCCCAGAACTGGGAAGTAAAACGAGTATCCCTGTCGGATAGAATCTCACGTGGGACTCCGTGCAGGCGTACCACATCTCGAATGTATCTCTCTGCTAACTGTGTTGGTCCCAAGGTGACTCGGATCAGCAGGAAATGCGCCATCTTTGTTAACCTGTCTACTATCACCTAGACGGTGTCGTGTCCTTGCTGGGTAGCTGGTAGACCCACCACCAGGTCCATGGTGATGCTCTCCCACTTCTACTCTGGCACAGGAAGTGGCTGCAACGACCCTGCAGGCCTCTGATGCTCGGCTTTCACCTGCTGGCACACCAAACACTGCTGCACAAATTCACCAACATCTCGCTTCATCCCTCTCCACCAAAAGTCGTGTCTTAAATCATGATTCATCTTTGTGTTCCTGGGATGTATGGTGAACCTGGACCCGTGTGCCTCAACTAGGAGATCTCTCAACAACTCCTCGTCCCTAGGAACGCATAGACGTCCCCTCATACGTAGGATCTCGTCTGAGAAGGAAAAGTCTCCTGGGTCCCCTGTCAACACCCTGTCTCGCAGTGTCTGTAAGTACAGATCGACCATCTACCCTACGATGATGTGGTCTATCAGCTTTGGTCGTGTTTGTGCAGCAACCCCACCACATAAATCTTTCATCTGATTCAGAGCCAGGTTCTCCTTCTTCTCCCATCATGGCACAACCCATTGAAGAGGAGAACAACCTTGAACACCAACTTCAATGCCTTAATGATCTCTTTCAAAACTTTGTAAACCCACCGCAGCGACCTATGATGCGAGATCACTATAATCCCGCTGTGGTGGCAATCGAACCTCGAGTACGAATCCCGATTGGAGGTCCTGATTTTGAACTGAAGCCCAATATGATTCATGCCATACCAAAGTTTCATGGGCTTAACTCTGAGGATCCATTCCAACACATTAAACAACTTAGGCATCTGGCCCAGACCTTCGGGTCAGATCTACAAAATCGGGATATCCTACTCATGAAAATGTTTTCGTTCTCCCTCTTGGACAAGGCCGCCCATTGGTATCAAACTCAGACCCGTCCAATCAATACATGGGAGGAACTTCAGTCTAAATTTTTGAAAAAATTCTTCCCCGTTGGCCAGACGAATGCCTTGCGCCACTAGATCACTCATTTCACTCAACAACCGGGAGAACCTCTTCAAGAAGCATGGGATCGATTCTTAGATCTCATGCGAAAGTGCCCCCATCACGGAGTTCCTAAGTGGGAACAAGTCCAGTCTTTTTACCAGGGACTCCGTGAAGACATTCGTTTATTTGTCAATGCAACATGCGGAGGAAACATCATGGGTCAACATGAGGACACGGTGTGGGAGATTCTCAAAAACATGTGCGAGAACTCCATAAATAATGACTCCATGGGCTTATTCGACAGGACAAATGCCCGCGCATCGATGAATCTGAGAGGGGCACATGAGATGTAGGACCTGTCCACTTCCATCGACTTGGAACTGATGGCCAGTCAGTTGGACAAGGTTTCTATCATAAAAAAGAAGGTGGACGAGCTAACCCGGCATTTGCAGCAAGCCACCTCTACGTAAAACTCTTTTGCACGACCACCTCTGGTAAGGGAAATTGTGCAAAACATCTACCACCAATCTGCCAAGGGGATGGACCCATATCCACCCCCGTCTGCCTCTCAGACCGAAGTGACCTCCGATCCATTCTACTCGAGTTGGGGGAACTCTGAACCCTTGTATTCTAACTTTCCTGAGGTTCCTCAGAACTGCGAGGACCTCAACGCCATCTAGAATGACCCATTCTCCAATACCTACAACCCTGGATGGCGAAATCATCCTAACTTTCAGTGAACGGGAAATTCTCATACTCGAAGACCACCATATCAACCCTGTCCACAAGCCCCTCGTCCATATCAGCCGCCTCAGCCTCGGCCCAATCCCACCTACCAATCCGGGCCAAACCAGGATCAACTGACTCTTATCCTTCAAGCACTGGCTGACATTCAAAAGACGAATGCGGCAATGCAAAAACAAGACAAGGACGAGATCACAAAGGTTCGCAACCAACTGGCCCAGATGGCAAATTCCCGCCAACCTGGCACCCTTCTTTCGCAACCTCTGCCCAACCCAAATAACGTGCTGACCCAGAGGCGCGTTATGAATCCAAATTCAGGCCACGCACATTTGATTTATCAGGCCCCTGCTGCTCCATCGCCAGACGGGATGGAAGCTTCGACATCTTATACGGGAATTCAGCAGCAGCCACCCCTCTTACAAAACCCAAACCAAAATCAGGCCGGATTAAACTCTGTAACAACACGTAGTGGTAAAACAACCCAAGACCCACATTATCCGAAACACTCCAAGCCTGGTAATAGCCAAGACCCTAGGATAGTCATCCAGGATACCACTGTCCCAGATCAAGAACCTGGACCTATTCTAGAGGAACCAACCAGGATCCCATTTCCTGAGGCCTTGACCAAGGGAAAAAGGATAACCAAACCCGTGGCTCTCGAGGAGGATCTGGTCAAGCTCTTTGAATAGGTTCAGATAAACATTCCATTGATGGATGCAATTCGTCACGTACCGGCTTACGCAAGATTCTTGAAAGACGTATGTACACCTAAACGTAAGCCGTGAACCAAGGATGGAAATCCGATCATACTGTCAGAGCAAGCCAACTCTATCATCTTGAGTAAACTCCCACCCAAGGCTAAAGACCTAGGAACTCCCCTGATTTCTTGTAAAATTGGTGAAACCCAATTTGATAGAGCCTTACTAGATCTAGGTGCCTCCATAAATTTAATACCTACATCCCTCCTTGACCACCTTGAAGAATCTGAACTTAAACCAACTGAGGTGACATTGCAGTTAGCTGATCGATCCATCAAGTCACCTAAAGGAATACTCGAGGATGTCCTTGTTAGGGTACGGGATTTCTACTTCCCGGTGGACTTCATAGTACTCTACATGGATGCACCTAAGAACCCAAGGGACACACCAATCATATTAGGGAGACCCTTTTTGGCCACTGCTAGGGCCAACATAAACTGCGAAGAGGGCCAGATAGAATTAAAATTTGGGAATCAAACCCTGAAGATTGACATTTTTAAGGCCCAACAAGGGATGAATTGCAGGGTTATAGAACAAATATGTGATATCAGAGCCGTGGTTGATGAATTGCATACAGAGGACAACCTGATTATCCCTGATCAACCATTAGAAAATCAAAACCCGCCAACAGAGGAGTGTGAACATGATCTAGACACACCAATGACTCTGACCCTTGTTCCTGATACAAACCCCGAACCACCCGCTGCTGCTGACAATCCTATCATGGAACTCAAGCCCCTTCCCGAGGATCTGAAGTACATCTTTTTGGATTCCAATTAGATGTTTCCTGTGATTATCAACTCTCGACTTACGCCTGACCAGGAACTCTGTTTGATTACTGTTCTCCAGCAACATCGTAGAGCCATTGGATGGACTCTCGATGATTTGACTGGCATAAGCCCTTCATACTGCACACATCGAATCTACACAGAAGAAGGCGCACGACCTTCAAGAGAAATGCAAAGACGCTTAAACCCTAACCTACAAGAGGTCGTGAAAAAGGAGATCATAAAGTGGTTAGATGCAGGGATCATCTACCCGATCTCCAACAGTCGTTGGGTATGTCCAATACAGGTGGTGCCTAAAAAGGCAGGACTTACCATCATCACGACTGAAATCGGAGAAGTCATTCCTACTCGAATAGCTAACTCATGGAGAGTCTACATTGATTACAGAAGACTCAATTCCTCCACGAAGAAGGATCATTTCCCACTACCGTTTATCGATCAGATCCTCGAGAAACTAGCGGGAAATAGGTTCTTCTGCTTTCTTGACGGGTACTCCGGTTACAACCAGGTGGCAATCCATCCAGAGGACCAAGAAAAGATCACATTCACCTGCCCCTTCGGGACGTACGCATTTCGAAGGATGCCTTTCGGTCTTTGCAATGCACCTGCAACTTTTCAGCAGTGCATGCTTGCCATATTCTCAAATATGGTAGGTGACTATCTGGAAGTCTTCATGGATGAATTTTCAGTTTTTGGAGCATCATTTGACGATTGCCTCCAACACTTGGTCCAAATACTCAGGCGATGCATCGATGTGAATTTGGTTCTTTCCTGGAAAAAGAGCCATTTCATGGTGCCTGAGGGAATTGTCCTGGGACATTTAATCTCGGAGAAAGGCATCCAAGTGGATCGAGCTAAGGTTAACCTAATCTCTAAGTTCCCTATGCCTAGCTCGATTAAGGACATCCGATCTTTTTTGGGGCACGTCGGTTTTTACCGTCGATTTATCCCTAATTTTTCAAAAATCACACACCCCTGACCACTCCTCTCCAAGGATGTGCCTTTCAAAATTTCCAAGGAATGCACTCAAGCATTTGAGATCCTACGTGACCGAGTCACCCAAGCCCCGATCCTACAGTCCCCTGATTGGTCTCAACCCTTTGAGATCATGTGCAATGCATCAGATTCGCTGTAGGAGCGGTTTTGGGGCAGAAAATTGATAGGAAACCTGTGGTCATTTACTACGCCAGCAAAACACTGGATGTGGCTCAGCGTAACTATATAGTTACTGAGAAAGAGCTACTAGCTGTAGTATTTGCCCTAGAAAAATTCAGATCATACCTTCTAGGTTCCCGTGTTATCATATACTCGGATCACACAGCTATGAGGCATCTCCTTGCAAAGAAGGATGCGAAACCTCGATTAATCTGATGGATCTTGCTGTTGTAAGAATTTGACCTTGAGATTCACGACAAAGCAGGAAAGCAAAATGTGGTAGCTGATCACTTGTCCCGTCTTCCTTCTGAAATAATTGACCCTTCCGGACCCATCACAGAACATTTTCCTGATGAGCACCTCCTGGCTATCAATACAGGTCTTCCATGGTTCGTAGATATAGTAAATTACCTGGCATCACATCAGATTCCGTTCGAATGGCCGAAGGCCAAGAAGGACAAATTGCGTTCCGATGCCAAGTATTACCTATGAGAAGACCCGTATCTATTCCGCATTGGTGCTGATCAGATAATTCGACGATGTGTCGCGGAAGTGGAAATCAAAGACATACTCTCATTTTGCCATGACCAGGCATGCGGTGGATACTTCTCCAAACATAAAACCGCATCAAAAGTCCTCCAATGTGGCTTTTACTGGCCCACAATTTTCAAGGATGCATATGATCACTATAAGGCATGTTCCCGTTGCCAGACTTTGGGCAACATGAGCCATCGAGACATGATGCCTCTAGAGCCGATCTTGGTATGCGAAATTTTTGATATTTAGGGGATTGATTTGATGGGACCCTTCCCGATCTCGGATGGCTTCGAATACATCTTATTCGCAGTTGACTACGTGTCCAAGTGGATAGAAGCCATTCCGACTTGAACCAACAATCATAAAGTTGTTATCAAATTCGTTCATCAAAACATTTTCTCAAGGTTCGGGATTCCACGAGCAATAATTTTCGACGGAGGGACCCATTTCACAAACGCTCAGTTCAGGTCACTGATGACCAAATACGGGGTGTCACACCGAATCTCTACTCCTTACCACCCTCAAACTAATGGTCTAGCTGAGCTATCAAACCGAGAGATCAAGAAAATCCTTCAGGTTACTGTTTGACCTGACAGAAAAGATTGGTCCTCTCGGCTTTCGGAAGCATTGTGGGCCTATAGGACCGCCCACAAGACCCAATTAGGAATGTCTCCCTTCAAACTAGTGTACGGGAAGGCATGTCACCTCCCCGTCGAATTAGAGCATAAAGCCTATTGGGCAGTACGGAATTGTAATCTAGATCTTTCTAAGGCTGGAACCCATAGAAGACTTCAAATAAGCGAGATCGATGAATTACGCCACGACGCGTATGAGAACTCGCGAATTTACAAGGAACGGGTTAAAGCTTTTCACGACAAACACATTTCTAGAAAGATTTTTCATCCTGGTCAAAAGGTTTTACTCTTTGATGCCCGACTCAAATTATTCCCAGGAAAGCTACGATCTAAGTGGGTCGGACCTTACCTAGTCCGACAAATCTTTGGAAATGGAGCCATTGAAATCAGCCCACTCAGCCACGATTCTGAACCCTTTGTTGTGAACGGTCAGAGACTCAAACCGTTCATTACCGTTCATTGACATGACCGATACAAATTTGGCTGAGTCATCCTTTACCCTCCATTCCCCTTGAGCTCATTGCGCTCAGCCGATGGCGTAAAACTCAGCGTTTAACGGGAGGCAACCCGTCATTCTTTGGAAAACCCGAACCTTTTCTGACATTTCTACGCGGAATTCATATTGCACTTTAGGGTTCATCCATTAGAACAGCCGACTTCACCTCAGGTATCCCTACCCGAGATTAGAAATCGTTCGTAACAAGTCATTTCGACCCGTTCACTCACCACACACTTGTCCTAATGCATGAACTAAGCTGAAATCAAACCCACCTAATTTACAATGGGGACATTGCAAATCTTAGGCATGGGGGGTATGAAAGTGCAAAACATTAGGAAAATTCATATCAAGAAAGGGTTTCAATTAAAAAAAAAAAAAGACTTGAAGGAGGGGAGAAACAATTCAGGGTAATACAAAATGAGAGGAGGAAAAGAGTAAAATGCCAAAAAAGGAGCACAAAATGAAAAAGAAAAAGAAATAGTCATTAGTAAAAGATTAAGGAATTAACTGAAGTTCTAGACCAGATCAAGGAAAGAAATAAAAGAAAAGTGCTAAGGAGACATAACAAGAGATTAGCGGGAACGCTGATCTTAGGCCTCTTGGGCTAGATTCTTTAGCTTAAAAATTCACGTATCCGCTAAAATCTGGATAATCCTCAAGAGGTTGGGGAAAATGCAAAGCTTAAGTATTAGGTCTAAGGCTTAGGAAGTATTCAGCCTCGTTAACTGACCTCCGATTTGTGAGATTCGGTAACCTAAGCACCCAAATTCACACACAGTCTAGTTCAGTGCGCATAAATATCCAAATCACGCAAAAGCATTTAATGTTCTGAAAAAGTCACCTAGATTAGGAACGGCCGATCAACACAAGTTGATTTGGATGAGTTCCCGGCGCAGAGAGGTGGGAAATTCCCCTCGAAGATGCGTAGCAACATATCATCTCCTTGGTGCTTGTCTCTTAGGATATTTAAATATCCTACTGGGGGCGTGTAAGCACTCTTCTGGTTCAGATACCATGGGTGGCATTATCACGAAATGTCGATCGCCAGGGTCTGAATTCGGCCACGGAACGCCATGGGTGGGATTATCTCGAAATCTCGAAAGCCAGGGTTCTGGGGGTTGCCATGGGCGGGATTATCTCGAAATCTCGATAGCCAGGGACCCTTGAGGATCGATGATGGGGACGAGGAATCCGATACAGACCGTGTTGAGAAGCTAATCCGAAGCTAGAAATAAAAAGAAAAGAGAGAGAAAAGCTCTCCAAACAAATAAATCTTCTATCTCTCTCTTACAAAAACGCACTGCAAACTAAACCTAGGCTAAAAATGTCTCAAGCACGGGTGCTTTAACCGCGGAGTCCAACAAACCCTAGGTTAGTTTCTGTGGGCCTTAAAAACCTTCGCGAAGGACTGAGGCTAAAGCGGGTCAGGTCCAGATTTTGGTTGATACTTGAGTACCTCTAGGCCTATTTTCGGCATTCTGACCTAATCATAAAAGAAAAAAAAAGAGAAGCACTTATCATAATTGATGACAGACACTCAGGGTCTAGAACAGAAGTTAAAACCTTGAAATTTTGCTAAGGGACTAGCAAAAGCTAGGCATGGGGGTACGATGAGAGCCTCATCATGAGCCATAACTAGCTCATTTTAACCTAATAAAGAGAATAAAAGCTCCTACATGACTTAGAAGAGGGCTTAATTGAAGGAATAAGTGTTCTGAGAAGAAAACATGAAATAAAGGTTAAAACTGCAATTTTACCATTGCAGTACATAAATGGAATTTCCCAGAGACAGAGCATAGGTCAAATGGTCTAAATGAGATAAAAAGTGGGTTGAATCAATCAGAAATGGGTTCATGTGCAATCTAGGAATTAAATGACATTTGGTAACCCTAAAACATACCCGCTTAATTCAACACGGTTTCGATCAGGATAAAAATCAAGTAAATCCTATAAAAATCATGGAAAAATATCCCCTAGGGTTTATAACATTCAAATTGGCCTTTGGAACCTAGTTTGACCTAAATTAGGGTCCTGGCTCATCAATTGACTAATTTGGGTTTTTACGCAAAATTTTCAGTCAAACGTGGTCAAACCTAAAATCCAACTTTACCAATGGATTCCTTAGGTCAAAATTAGGTTTTTACCAAAATTTGGTCCTAAGGGGAGGTCATCTTGACCTACTTTGCAATTTAGTACACCCAATCACATTTTGGCCCCGATCTTTTGAAAACCATCACATAAACCCCCCTAACTTTCTCGCCAATCTTACAATCAAGTCCTTCCACCATTATTGGGCCAGAATCCTTCTTCGGCGAGGTTGACAGGGAGGATACACTCAGATCCCTCAGAGATCTCCCAGAAATGGAAAGGAGATTCTCTGAGGAATCCCCTTCCATCTAAGCCCGATCTTGATCTCTGATTCCTTTCCAAACTCTTGTGTGAACGCACGAGAGATTTGGATCCCAACCACCTTCCTTCTCCGGTGATACAATGGTGGCCAAAAGCTTGCCCTCCACGCACCAGAAAGCTCGACCAGCACCTTTAAAAAGACCTCCGACCCTCTACGAGATCTCTCAGACTTGTCTTGGCCATAGAATCCTCCAAATTTCTTCTCTCCTCTCTCCGGCCAAGGAACCCGCAAGCTTCGATGGCTACCTCTCCTCCTTCTCGTCTCTCTGCTGCCATACCAGCAGCAAAGTCTACTTCGCCTCATCTTCCCGCGTCGAGCCGCACCAAGCGCACGTTTCCCCGACCTCCTCCTCATCGCTGTTATCTCCCTTAGGGTTATCTTCTCCGACGACGGCAACTACGAGCCGTCTGACTCCGCTGCCCCCGTTCTCTCCCAACAGTCCAGATATGTCGACCAAGGAAGACTGAAGAAGAAGAAGAAGACAAGGGGCAGACGAAGACTCAAGAAGGCAAAGGAAAAGAAAAGAAAGAAGAAAGTCAGACCTTGGTCACAGGAAGAAAAGAAATAGAGGGAGAGAAACAGAAGCATCAAGGAAGAAAAGGAGCTTTATTTTAAGACGTCTGATATTGTATCAGACGTCCATTTTTGTTTTCTTTGAGCAATTTCTTTTTATAACTCTCATTGAACTAGTCACTTATTTTCATTTAAAAAGTTGTGTCCTCAAGTTTTGAAAGTACTTAGATTGCTCTCTATGTTCGACCTCGGATACTCCGATTTTCGAGTTATAAAATCTTTATTTGTTTTCGCGGAAAGTTCGTCTATATTACAACGCATTAATTATTAAAACATGATCTAGCCGCGTCAACAGTAGTGCCTTCATGTCGTCAGCACGAAGACAACAGCTGCCAGCTCTGAGTCATGGGTTGGGTAGCTATGCTCATGGGACTTCAGTTGTCATGAAGCGTAAGTGACAACGTGACCCCGCTGTATGAGCACACCCCCTAACCCCTGTAACAAAGCGTCGGTGTAGACCACAAACCCACCACTGCTGTCAGGTATAGTGAACACAGGAGTTGAAGTCAGCCTCTCCTTCAACTCCTGAAAACATGTTTCACACTCATCTATCCAGGGGAAGGGCATGTCCTTCCGGGATAGCTGGGTCATAAGACACGCAATCTGGGAGAACCCACTTATAAACCGCCTGTAGTAGCCTGCCAATCCCAAGAAGCTGCGTATCTCTGTCACTGTACGTGGTCTCTTCCATCTGAGTATTGCCTCAATCTTGGCTGTGTCTATGGCCAATCCATCCCATGAGATCACATGGCCCAAGAAAGCGACCCATCTCGGTCAGAACTCGCACTTGCTGTATTTGGCATACGGCCTGTGCCGTTGTAGAGTATCCAGAATCATGTGTAGATGCTGCACCAGATCTCGAGAGTATATGAGTACGTCGTCGATGAACACTACCACAAACTGGTCCAAGTATGGCCTGAAGACCCGGTTCATCAAATCCATAAAGGCAACAGGGATATTTGTCAGGCCAAACGGCATGACCAACAACTCGTAGTGCCTATACCTGGTATGGAAAGCTGTCTTGGGGATGTCTATCTCCCTGACCCTCAACTGGTGGTAACCCGACCTCAGATCTAACTTGGAGAACACTGTGGCGTCTCGCAACTGGTCGAAGAGGTCGTCAATCCTTGGCAGCAGATACTTGTTCTTGATGGTGACCCTATTCAGCTGTCGGTAGTTGACACAAAGTCGCAGGGTACCATCCGGTACGGTGCAGAAGAAAATGGGACTGGTCCCCAGTATCAATGAGATCTCAAATTCGATCTCACGCTCAGGCAGTAGTTCTGTCAACTCCTCTGGGAAAACGTCAGGGTACCCGCAGAACACCAAAGTACTTTGGAATTCGGCCACAGGGCTAGGCTTTGCTACGACACAAGCCAAGAAGCCCTCACACCCTTGGCCCAAAAGCTTCGCTGCCCGAAGCGCGGAGATGCACCTTAAGCCTCCGTCCACCGACTGGCAGTTGTAAAGACCCGTTCTGTTCTGAGTCTTTTAAGACATCTGGACTGTCAGTCAAATGTCTAGTCAGATGATGAGAGCCTCATCATGAACCCTAACTAGCACAAATTAATCTAAATAAGTGTGAAGAAGCTCTTACAAAACCTAAAGAGAAGCTTAACTCAAAAAATTCTGAATTAAAGAATAAGACAAATCATAAGGGGTAAAACTGTAATTTTACCAATGCAGTACGCAAAAAGGGTAATTAATGGTCTAAACACATGTTAAATAAGCTTAATAAGGAGGGAAGTGGGATGATCTGATCTTAAAAGGGTTATAACAACTTCTAAGAATTAAATGACATTCTGTAACCTTAAAACAAACTCACTTTAATTCACGAGGTTCAAGGCAGGATAAAAATTAATTAAACCCTCTAAAATTCATGGAAAAATATTCCCTAGGGTTGAAAACCTTCAATTTGTCCTTTGCAACCTATTTTGACCTAAAATGAGAACCATGCCCAATTTATGACCTAATTTGGGTTTTTGTGCAAATTGACCGATCAAACATGGTCCAACCGAAAATAAAATTTCACCATTAAAATCATTAGGTTCAAATTAGGATGGTATGAAAATTTGAGCCTAAGAAAAGACCATCTTGACCGACTTTACAAATTGGTCCTCTTGAATTACTTTTTGACCCTTATCTTTTGAAACCCTTGCAAATAACCCCCTATATTTCTCATCGTTCTTTGCGGAACGGTCCTCCCTGCCATTCTGAGCAGTGCCATACCTCCAGCGACCTTGCGCGGAGGATGGCGCCGCGCAGGGCATGGCACCCGTTCTCAGGAACGAACGGGAGGTTCCCTGCGTCGTCCTCTGTCGCAGGGACCCTCCCCTGTGTGCTGCAACCGACCATGCCTCTCGTGCGAATGCACAAAAGGCATGGGTCTCCTCTGGCCATCTCCGACGTGCACTGCACGTTTTTCCCTCGGGCCGCTCTCCTCGTCAGCGCCTTTATAAGGAGCGGCAGGGGCATCCGTCCAAGGCAAGCTAGTTTTGGTTGAGAAAAACCCTCGATTTCGTTTCTCCCCTCTCCGGTCAGATAGCCCAAGCTTCCGGCGATCTTTCTTCCTCCTCCTCGTCGCTCTGCTGCCATACTTGCAGCAGAGCCCACTCTGCCCCGTCTTCCCACGCCAGGCTACACCAGTTGGCGTCTCCGGATCTCCTCCTCGTCGCCGTTCCTACTCTTCTGGGCACCTTCATCCCCAACTCTGGCAGGCATGAGTCGGACGTCTTCCTCTCCCTCTTCGTCGACTAAGTAGGTAGGAACCTTCCCCTTACTCCCCTCTTACTTTTCCCCTCTTAAATTGGCATTTTAGACCCCTCGACTGCTACTACCACCTCCATCTGCTTCACCTTCGGCCGCCATCTCCGACGAGGTCGCTCCACCTCCACAGGCCATTTCACCCCTCGTCGACAAGCCCAGAAGCTCCCCCTCACTCCACTCAAGCGTTTCCCCTACTCCGTTCACCGCCTTCACCTCCAGACCACCCCCCGAACATACCCACTTCTGCACACGCAGTCTGCCCTAGGCACACGGACACAGGCACTCTTGCGCCTCGCCAACCCTCGCACCGCCTTCGCCACACTCCGACAAAGCTCCCTGTGTTGTCTAACATGGCCGGGAGGTCGTCTTCATGATTTCAGGGTTCAACCTCCTCGCCGCCATTGACGAGTTGCTGGAGCTTCTTCGCAGGCAGCTCCAGGTCTCCTCCTCTCCAGGCGTGAGCTGCAGGTGACGCAGGGCAAGCCAGCGAAGGCGCCCAGGTTCTTGATTGGGAACGCGAAACCTCTGCTGCTGCCCAAATCGATAGCTGCTTCTCACCTGCGAGAGCGCGGAGCAGAGGTGGGACTTTAGTCCCACCTCGGAAGTGTGTGGGCGCATGCCCACACATAAATTGAAAAGGTGACATTAGTTGTTTGCCTCAAGTCACACAGGGGTGAGGTCCCTCACCTATTCACGCGCCTCGTTTGCGGCACTGCCCACGCGGACCTGGTGACCCGACCCAACTATCCTGCCTGTGCACTCCTCGCGCACCACCCACGCCGGTGCGCCTGGACCCGGGCGTGCAACTCGACCCGATTACCCGGCTCTGGGAGAGCTTTCCAAAGAGAGATCCAGAGAGAGAGAGACATGGGAAACTGGTAGGGGTAGGTTTTGAGCTAATCTTTGTACGTGTGCGCAAGATAAAAGGAAGAAGCAGGCAAAGGAAGAAGAAAGGAAGGAAAGGAGACGAAGGAAGAAAAGAGAAGCCGCACTGTAGCAATCGCACAGTTAAGCTGTCTGAGTGTTGAATCAGACGTTGGAGGGTCAGCAGCCAGAGCAAAGAAAAACTGCAGCTGCTGAAGAAAAAGAAAGAAGATGCAGAGAAGAAAAAGAAGAGGAAGGGCCAGAGCAGAAGAAAGGAAGAAAGAAGAAAATCAGAGATGAAGAAAGGAGGAAGACTTAGTAGCTGAAGGAAATCAGAGAGAAGAAAAGAAGAAAGAGGAACCGCTGTAGAAGAGAAAGAAAGAAGGAAAGAAAAAGAAGAAGAGAAAGAAAGAAGAAGAAAGAAAGAGAAGAAGAAAAAGCCAATTCTTTCTCTCTCTCTCTTAATTTTTGTAAAACCTTATATTATGAATTTATAGGCTTCTAGAATTATAGTTTGCTCCCTGAGTTCGACCTCGGGAAACTTGTCATTCCGAGTAATAAATTGTATTGAACTGGTAACTGTTTTGTTATACCACAATGGCTATAATAACTATACAGACAAAAATAGTGCCAGTTTTTGGCGCCGTTGCCGGGGGAGCAACGGCTATTCTAGAAGCTATTAATTCATAATTTTTGAGTTCCTATTAATCTCTTCTCTTTTGTTGTGCAGGCACAGGAAATCAAGAGGACAACAAGCAGCCGCACAACAACCACACTTAGGATAGGTAATTTTCTATCCTCTCATTTTAACACCTAAATTCTAAAGAGGAAGAAAAAGAAAGAAAAAGTAATTTAGGCATAACCTTTCATCCATACTTAGTAAAGCGTCAAAGCTGCCTATTTTCAATTTCAACACAGTATATCTATACATCCATTAAGGGTATTTAGGGCTAACACCTTCTTACTTGAGTCCTAATTACCCAATCTAAAGGAAACTAACTGGACCAATTAGAACCAATATAAGATTCAAAATTAGGGTTGTAGAGATACACTTTCTAAGCAAGAATTGAGATTCCCAAAAGAAGTGTGCCCAAGCCACTGTTTGAAAACATCTTTTGAGAGAAACCCTAAGAAATTTGGCTCTTAAAAATACTTGAACCCTAAAGGACAAAGACCTAATAAGCTCTCAAAGGTATTAGTAGGTGAAGTTGACCCCTTGAGTCAACCAACATTGAACTTAGGTCACTCTTTGCGCTCAAAAGGCTAAAGTTCAAGTGAAAACCTAAGCACCTTGATCATCACTAAAAGTGGTAGACTTAAGAGGTCAAGGTCCCCATTCTGGTCTACCTGGAATCTCAGTGACAAGAGAGGTCGAGTGGGGGAAACCCTGTAACCCTTGGGGGCGCTCTGCCGTGTAGGGGTCTTCGCGGGACTCACCCTCTCTGGCTGCCCAGGTAATTCTCAAGTGGATGATCTTTTGAACAAGGGGTCCATCTGCCCCGAACCTCTATAGTCACCCAACATTCTGGGTGTCTTGATTACGTTCAGCACCTGCTAAACTCATCCTCTCCATCAGTGTATGTTTGGTAGGAGGTCCTTGAAACCTCCTTTAGAAATTCACTCTCCTTGAGGCCGAGCCTCGGTGCCCTTGTTTGTGCAACCAACACTTCACATAGACCTCTCCTGCGACTCCGAACCTAACTCACCTTCTTCTTCCACAATGGCTCAGCCAGTTGAGGAAGAGAACAATCTGGAGCAGCAGCTCCAGCTACTCAATGACCTCTTCCAGAACTTCATGCACCCACCGCAGCATCCCATGATGCGAGATCATTATAATCCTGCTGCGGTGGCTATTAAACCTTGAGTCAGAATTCCGACTGGAGGACCTGATTCTGAACTAAAGCCCAACATGATTCATGCCATACCTAAATTCCATGGGCTTAATTCTGAAGACCCCTTCTAGCACATTAAATAACTAAACCATCTGGCCTAGACTTTTCGGTCAGATGCGCAAAATCAAGATATTCTCCTCATGAAGATGTTCTCCTTCTCCCTTATGGACAAGGCCGCCCATTGGTACTAAACACAGACCCAGCCGATCAACAATTGGGAGGAACTGCAGTCCGAGTTCTTGAACAAGTTCTTTCCCGTTGGCCAGACCAATGCCTTGCGCCATCAGATTACCCACTTCATGCAACAAAGAGGAGAACCTCTCCATGAGGCATGGGATCGCTTTCAAGATCTCATGAGGAAGTGCCCCCATCACAGAGTTCTTAAATGGGAACAAGTCCAGTCTTTTTACCAGGGACTCCATGAAGATATTTGGCTTTTCGCCAATGCAACTTGTGGAGGGAATATCATGGGTCAGCATGAGGACACCATATGGGAGATTCTCGAAACTATGTGCGAGAACTCCATCAATAATGACTCTATGGGATTATTCGACAAGACGAATGCCCGTGCATCGACAAACCTTAGGGGAGCACACGAGACACAGGGCCTGTCCACATCAGTCAATCTGGAATTGATGGCCAATCGATTGGACAAGGTCTCTATTATTGAGAAGAAAGTGGATGAGCTGACTCAGCACTTGCAGCAAGCCACCTCTGTGCATAATCCCTTTGCACAGCCTCCTTCCACACGGGAGACTGTGTAAAACATTCTCCACCGACCTTCTCCTGGGATGGAACCATATCCACCCCGATCTGATTCTCGGATCGAAGGATCCTCCGACCCTTTCTATACTAGCCGGGGGAATTCCACTCCCCCATTCTCTGACTCTTCGGAGGCCCCTCAGACCTGCGAGGACCTCAACGCCATCCAGAATGACCCATTTTCCAATACCTACAATCCTGGATGGCGAAACCATCCCAACTTCCAGTGGGCGGGAAATTCCCAAACTTAAAGAGCACCCTTTCAGCCCCGTCCACAACCACCTTGTCCTTACCAGTCGCCTCAGCCTTGGCCCAACTCTACTTATCCATCAGGACCGTGTTGGTGCTAGAGCACCACGATCATTTGTTTTGATGATAACAAAACACGTGTTATTTAACATTTGCAATTTGAGTCCTAGATTTCAGGTCAATTGCAAATGTGGACGTGTTTAGACGGAGTTCGAGCTCGCATCCAGGACGGATTGGAGGAGCTTGACGGAAAACAGAGGAGGTTCGCGTGGAGCGACAGATTGAAGATAGAAGACAAGAAGAATAGGATAGATTCTTTTTTATCCTTTCATGTATCTCTTGTATTTATTTTCTTGCTCTTTTTGATTCCTTAGAACATTATGTTAAAGAGCCTCAAAGTACCCTAAAAGTAGTCCTAGGAACACCTGCACAACCCTAGGATACTTAGGTTTTCTGTAGAATACTTAGAAAACCAATATAGGGCTCAAACAGCATTTACAGACGTCTAATCCCAAAATCAGACGTCTGATAAAGTATTTTAAGACGTCTGACTGTTGTTTCAGACGTCTGATAACTGTTAGGCTGAACATAGTTAGTTCTGTCTGATGAAATCAGACGTCCAGACATTATACCAGACGTCTTAGGAGACGTCTGATGACTTTGCCAGACGTCCAGTTAGTGGACCGTTGGCTGGCTTAGAAGACACTCAAGAATATGACCGTTAGAGCCTTATCAGACGTCCATAGGACTTTACAGACGTCTGATAAATGACCGTTTTGCCTCGGCTGACCCAAAAATCTCTTCTCAGAGATTTTCTAGCCGTTGCAACGTTTGGAAATCAATTCCCACAGTAAAAGTAGGTTTCCAGACGTCCAGACTTAGTGCCAGACGTCCTGTATGTCGTCTGATGGACTTGCACAAAAACCCTGTTTAGATCTGATTCAAGTCAGGGAGAAACCCGCATAGAATCAGACGTCTGACATTGGAATCAGACGTCTTAAAGTGGCCTTCCAGACGTCTGATGCCAGAGTTAGACGTCTGATAACCCTGTCAAATGCAATCATTGTCCTGATTTCGGCCTGATTCTCTTGGGCTTTGCACCCAACGGCTATGGAAGCTTTTCCAAGCCTTCCAAAGCCTTCCTAAGGCCTCTATAAATAGAAGGGAACCTTTGTAACACAAACACAAGATATACACTTAGAAAAACACAAGACACACTTAAGCAACATACTTCCACTCTCTTGTGTCCAAGAAGCTCTTGCTCTCTAAGCTCAAGTTCTACATCTTGAGAGCATCCAACCGTTGCGCACCCGCTCTCCCGCCGTTGTCTACGAGAGCGAAGTTGCGCCGTCGCGTGGCTCACGCACCCGCGTCATCGTCGACGCACTCCTTGCAAAGGGGAGTTTCCTATTTCCTATAGAAGCTAGGTTTAATTTTGTTGGCTCTATAGGACTGTTATTTTATTTTATCTTTGTATTTTGGTTGGGTATTCGCTTTGCGAATTCCCGTCTCCTTCGTGGGACAAAATCCTTCTCGTGGAGAGAAGAGGTTGAGGAACGCTACCCTCGTACTTGTAGCGTGGTTGTACTGAGGTTGAATCACCCTCGTTTAAAGTGATTCGTTTAGTGGATAGGTGAGGTAAAACCCTTTACCCTATCTTTTTATCAGTAGCATTTAGATAGGGGGAGTTAAAAATCTTATGAGCTAATTGTCAATTTTTAAGGGGGAGAAATAAGGTAGCTAAATTTCCTTTAGTAAGGGGGAGAAAAATAATAGCTATCTTGTTGTTACAAAAAGGGGAGAATATTACCTTTGTTAAAAGAAACTCATAGAAGAGCATGTTTTAAGGGGGAGTTATAGGAAATGTAAAATCAATTAAACCTTTTTGATAATGTCAAAAAGGGGGAGGATTTTTATGCATTATTTACGGTTTTGTCATCATCAAAAAGGGGGAGATTGTTGGTGCTAGAGCACCACGATCATTTGTTTTGATGATAACAAAACACGTGTTATTTAACATTTGCAATTTGAGTCCTAGATTTCAGGTCAATTGCAAATGAGGACGTGTTTAGACGGAGTTCGAGCTCGCATCCAAGACGAATTGGAGGAGCTTGACGGAAAACAAAGGAGGTTCGCGTGGAGCGAAAGATTGGAGATGGAAGACAAGAAGAATAGGATAGATTCTTTTTTATCCTTTCATGTATCTCTTGTATTTATTTTCTTGCTCTTTATTTTCCTTAGACATTATGTTAAAGAGCCTCAAAGAACCCTAACAGTAGTCCTAGGAACACCTGCACAACCTTAGGATACTTAAGTTTTCTGTAGAACACTTAGAAAACCAATATAGGGTTAAAACAGAATTTCCAGACGTCTAATTCACGAATCAGACGTCTGATAAAGAATTTTAAGATGTCTGACTATTGTTTCAGACGTTTGATAACTGTTAGGCTGAACATAGTTAGTTCTGTCTGATGAAATCAGACGTCCAGACCTTAGACCAGACGTCTTAGAAGACGTCTGATGACTTTGCCAGACGTCCAGTTAGTGGACCGTTGGCTGGCTTAGAAAATACTCAAGATTATGACCGTTAGAGCCTTATCAGACGTCCATAGGACTTTCCAGACGTCTGATAAATGACCGTTTTGCCTCGGCTGACCCAAAATCTCTTCTCAGAGATTTTCTAGCCGTTGCAACGTTTGGAAATCAATTCCCACAGTAAAAGTAGGTTTCCAGACGTCCTGTATGTCGTCTGATGGACTTGCACAAAAACCCTGTTTAGATCTGATTCAAGTCAGGGAGAAACCCGCACAGAATCAGACGTCTGACCTTGGAATCGGACGTCTTAAAGTGGCCTTCCAGACGTCTGATGCCATAGTTAGACGTCTGATAACCCTGTCAAATGTAATCATTGTCCTGATTTCGGCCTGATTCTCTTGGGCTTTGCACCCAACGGCTATGGAAGCTTTTCCAAGCTTTCCAAAGCCTTCCTAAGGCCTCTATAAATAGAGGGGAACCTTTGTAACACACACACACCAAGAAAGACACAAGACACACTTAGCTATATACTCTCACACTCTTGTGTCCAAGAAGCTCTTGCTCTCTAAGCTCAAGTTCTAAATCTTGAGAGCATCCAACCGTTGCGCACCCGCTCTCCCGCCGTTGTCTACGAGAGCGAAGTTGCGCCATCGCGTGGCACACGCACCGCGTCATCGTCGACGCACTCCTTGCAAAGGGGAGTTTCCTATTTCCTATAGAAGCTAGGTTTAATTATTTTGTTGGCTCTATAGGACTATTGTTTATTTTATCTTTGTTATTTGGTTGGGTATTCGCTTTGCGAATTCCCGTCTCCTTCGTGGGACAAAATCCTTCTCGTGGAGAGAAGGGGTTGAGGAACGCTACCCTCGTACTTGTAGCGTGGTTGTATTGAGGTTGAATCACCCTCGTTCAAAGTGATTCGGTTAGTGGATTTGATCAACTAGGTTGATCGGAAAATCCTAACTCGAGAGGGTTAGGTGGTGGTTTTCACCCGGTTTGGGTTTCCACCTAAAAATACCTGTGTACATTTTGTGATTGATTTTTGTGAGATTGCTTTATATTTTCATTTCCGCATATTTTTACGTCACCCCTCCTGGTAGGGAAACCTTCAGACCGAACCAGGACCAAATGTCCCTCATCCTTCAGACTCTGGCTGACATTCAGAGAACGAATGCGGCTATTCAAAAGAAACACAAGGACGAAATCACAGAGGTTCGAAACCAACTGGCCCAGTTGGCAAATTCTCGCCAACCAGGCACACTTCCTTCTCAACCACTTCCTAACCCTAATAACGTGCCGACCCAGCGGCGCGTTATGAACCCAAACCCGAGCCAAGCACACATGGTTTATCAGGCCCCCTTTGTTCCTTCACCTAAAGGGATGGAGGCCTCAACTTCTTATGCAAGTTATCAGCAGCAACCCATCCTATCAAATCCTAAGCAAAACCAGGCAGGACTGAATTCTGTGACCACCGGCAGTGGTAAAGAGACCCAAGATCCACCTTATCCAGACCACTCCAAGCCTGGTAGTGACCTAAAACCTAGGACAGTAATCCAGGACGTTCCTATCCCTGTTCCCGATCAAAAACCTAGACCTATCCTAGAAGAACTAACCAAGGTTCCATTTCCCGAGGCCTTAACCAAGGAAAGAAGACAACCAAATCCACGGCTCCTGAGGAGGACCTGGTCAAGCTCTTTGAGCAGGTCCAAATAAACATCCCCTTGATGGATGCGATTCACCACGTACTAGCTTATGCACGATTCTTGAAGAATGTATGTACACCTCAGCGTAAGCCGCGAACCAAGAGTGGGAGTCCAATTGTACTGTCAGAGCAAGCCAGCTCTGTAATCCTGAGCAGACTCCCACCTAAGGCAAAAGATCCAGGTACTCCCCTGATTTCATGCAAAATAGGTGAAACCCAGTTCGACAGAGCATTTCTAGACTTGGGTGCTTCCATAAATCTGATACCCACATCCTTACTTAACCACCTAGAAGAATCCGAGCTAAAACCGACTGAGGTGACACTATAGTTAGCAAATCGATCTATAAAGTCACCTAAGGGATTCTTGAGGATGTTATTGTAAGAGTGCGGGATTTCTATTTCCCTGTAGACTACATAGTCTTAGACATGGACTCATCTGAAAACCCTAGGGATACACCGATCATTCTAGGGAGACCTTTCCTGGCCACTGCTAGAGCCAACATTAGTTGTGAGGAGGGCCAAATAGAATTGAAATTTGGAAATCAAACCCTCAAAATTGATATCTTTAAGGCCCAACAAGGGATCAATTGTGGTATCATTGAACAAATATGTGATATTAGAACTTTGGCTAATGAAACACAATTTGAGAATAACCTGATTATGCCTCATCAACCACAATAAGATCTCGAACTGCAATTAGAGGAGTCAGACCTTGATTCAGACAAACCCATAACTCCTATCCTTGAACCTCACACTTACCCTGAACCACCCACTGCTGCTGATAACCCTATTCTTGAACTAAAACCCCTTCCCAATCATTTGAAATACATCTTTTTGGGTTCTAATCAGACTTTTCCCGTGATTATAAATTCCAAGCTCACTCCTAATCAGGAATCCCATCTGATTGTTGTTCTCCAGCAACATCGCAGAGCCATTGGTTGGACTCTCGATGACTTGACTGGAATAAGTCCCTCTTATTGCACACACCGTATTTATTCTGAAGAGGGCGCACGACCTTCCCGTGAGATGCAGAGACGTTTAAATCCCAATCTGCAGGAGGTCGTGAAAAAGGAGATCATTAAGTGGTTAGATGCAAGGATCATCTACCCGATCTCCGACAGTCGTTAGGTGAGCCCAATTCAGGTCGTGCCTAAAAAGGCAGGGCTCACCACCATTACGACTGAAATCGGAGAAATCATACCTACCCGAATAGCCAACTCATGGAGAGTCTGCATAGATTACCGAAGACTCAATTCCTCCACGAAGAAGGATCATTTCCCACTACCTTTCATTGATCAGATTCTCAAGAAATTAGCGGGAAATCGATTCTTCTGCTTTCTTGATGGGTACTCCGGTTATAACCAAGTGGCTATTTACCCTGAGTACCAAGAGAAGACCACGTTCACCTGTCCCTTTGGGACATACGCATTCTGAAGGATGCCTTTCAGTCTATGCAATGCACCCGTGACTTTTCAGCGGTGCATGCTTGCCATATTCTCTGATATGGTAGGTGATTATCTGGAAGTTTTCATGGATGACTTCTCAATTTTCGAGGCATCATTTGATGATTGCCTCCAGCACTTGGTTCATATACTTAGGCATTGCATCGATGTAAATTTGGTTCTTTCCTGGGAAAAAAGCCACTTTATGGTGCCTGAGGGGATCGTCCTAGGACATCTAATTTCTGAAAAAGGCATCCAAGTGGATGGAGCCAAGGTTGATCTAATTTCTCGGCTTCCTATGCCTAGCTCGATCAGGGACATCCGTTCTTTGCTAGAGCACGTCGATTTTTACCGTCGTTTCATTCCTGATTTTTTGAAAATCGCGTGCCCCCTGACTACTCTTCTCTCTAAGGATGTACCCTTTAAGATCTCCAAGGAATGCACTCAAGCCTTTGAAAACCTCCGTGACCGAGTCACCCAGGCCCCGATCCTACAATCCCCTAATTGGTCTCAACCCTTTGAGATCATGTGCGAGGCATCTGATTTTGCTGTAGGAGATGTTCTGGGGCAGAAAGTTGACGGGAAACCCGTGGTCATCTACTATGCTAGCAAGACACTTGACGAGGCTCAGCGTAACTATACAGTTACAGAGAAAGAGCTACTAGCCGTAGTATTTGCCCTTGAAAAATTCTGATCTTATCTCCTGAGTTCCCACATCATCATCTACTCGGATCATACAGCTGTGAGGCATCTCCTTGCCAAGAAGGATGCGAAGCCCCAACTAATCCAATGGATCTTGCTGTTGCAAGAATTTGACCTTGAGATTTGCGACAAGGCGGGAAGACAAAACGTGGTAGCTGACCATTTGTCTCGCCTTCCTTCTGAGATCATCAACCCTTCTGGACCCATCACGGAGCATTTTCCTAATGAGCACCTACTGACTATTGGTACTAGACTTCCATGGTTTGCTAATATAGTAAACTACTTGGCATCTCATCAGATCCCGTTAGATTGGCCGAAGGCCAAGAAAGACAAATTGCGCTCGGATGCCAAGTACTAGGAAGACCCATACCTCTTCCGCATAGGTGCTGACCAAATCATCCGGCGATGTGCCCCGGAGGATGAAATCAATGATATTCTCTCCTTCTGCCATGACCAGGCATGCGGTGGCCACTTCTCTGGGCACCAAACCACATCAAAAATCCTCCAGTGTGGCTTTTATTGGCCCACTTTATTCAAGGACGCATACAATCACTGCAAGGCATGTAGTTATTGCCAAACTTTGGGCAACATGAGCCATCGCGACATGATGCCTTTGCAGCCGATTCTCATATGCGAAATCTTCGATATTTGGGGGATTGATTTTATGGGCCCCTTTCCTGTTTCGGATGGCTTCGAGTACATTCTACTGGTTGTGGACTACGTGTCCAAATGGATTGAAGCCATACCGACCCGAACCTGTGATCAGAAAATCATTATCAAATTCATTCATCACCATATCTTCTCACGGTTCGGGATTCCTCGTGCAATCATCTCTGACGAGGGGACCCATTTTACGAATGCTCAGTTCAGGTCACTAATGACCAAATACGGGGTGTCTTACCGAATCTCCACTCCTTTCCACCCCCAGACTAATGGTCTAGCTGAGCTATCAAATCGGGAGATCAAGAAAATCCTGCAGGTCACTATTCGACCTGACAGGAAGGACTGGTCGTCCCGACTTCCGGAAGCTTTGTGGGCTTATAGGACCGCCCACAAAACCCAATTAGGCATGTCTCCTTTTAGACTGGTGTATGGAAGGTGTGTCACCTTCCCGTCGAATTGGAGCACAAAGCCTATTAGGCAGTACGGAGCTGTAATTTAGATCTTTCTAAGGCTGGAACCCACAGAAAGCTTCAGATAAGCGAAATCGATGAGTTACGCCTTGATGCGTACGAGAACTCGCAAATCTACAAAGAGCAGGTTAAAGCCTTCCATGACAAGCACATATCTAGAAAGATCTTTCATCTTGGTCAGAAGGTCCTACTCTTTGATGCCCGACTCAAACTCTTCCCTGGGAAACTGCGATCCAAATGGATCGGACCATACCTTGTCCGACAGGTTCTTAGAAATGGAGCCGTCGAAATCAGTCCGCTCAGCCATGATTCGGAACCTTTCATCGTGAACGGTCAGAGACCCAAACCATTCATCGATGTAACCTCTACAGATTTGGCTGAGTCATCATTTATCCTCCATTTTCCCTAAGCATATTACGCCCAGCCGATGGCATAAAACTCAGCGCACAACGGGAGGCAACCCGTCATTTTTTTAAACCCAAAACCTTTACTGACACCTCTTCGCACTTAAGGTTCACCCTTTAGGACAGCCGACTCCACCTCAGGTGCTTGCATCTGAGATTAGAAATCGTCTGCAACAGTCACCCCGACCCATTCACTCATCAAAACATCTGTCCTAATGTATGAACTAAGTTAAATAAAAACCCTCCTAAGTTACAATGAGGACATTGCAAATCTTAGGCATGGGGGGCATGAAAGTGCAAAACTCACAAGAAAAGGTTTAAAAAAAAAATTCACATATGCCAAAACACCATAAAAATTAAAAAAATATTTTCAAAAAAATAGTAAAATGAGAGGAGGAAAGAAATTTTGTGGACTCTACAAAGGGGGTGCAGTGATGAGGACCTCGTCATAAACCCTAAACTAGCACCATCTAACCTAGATTTGCGAGAAAAAGCTCCTACATAACTTATAGAAAGGCTTGACTCAGAGAATTCTGAGTTTGTGAAGAAAACATGAGCTAAGGGGTAAAAATGCAATTTCAACAATACAATCAGTAAACAGGGTAACTCAGGGTCCAAACATAGGTCAAACTAACCTAATAAGAAGGAAAGTGAGATGATTTGATCCAACAAGGGCTACAGCAACTCCAAGGAATTAAATGACATCCTGTAACCCTAAAATAAATCCACTTCAATTCACGAGGTTCGAGGCAAATTAAAAATCGAATAAACCCTCTAAAATTCATAGAAAAATAATCTCTAAGGTTTATAACCTTCAATTTGGTCTTGGGAACCCATTTTGACGTACATTGAGAACCATGCCCAATTAATGATTTAATTTGGGTTTTTATGTAAATTGACTGACCAAACAAGGTCTAATCTAGAAATAAAATTTACCATTAGAATCCTTAGGTCCTATTTAGTCATGTATAAAAACTTGAGCCTAAGAAGAAACCTTCTTGACTGACTTTGCATTTTGGTCCTCATCTATTACTTTTTGACCATCAACTTTTGAAATCCTTGCATTTTGACCCCTACGTCTTCATCGTTCTTTACATTTAGATCCTCCCTGCAAAATCCTGAGCAGCGCCATGCTCCGGCGACTTAGCGCGGAACATGACGCCGCGTAGGGTGAGGGAGGCCCTCTACCCTTTCAACAGGGTGTTCCCTGCGACGTCTCCTGTCGCAGGGACACCTCCATGATCTCTACAGCAGCCCATACCTTCCGTGCGAATGCGCGGAAGGTATGGGTCCCTACTGCGGCCATCCTCCGTCGAGGGAGGCACGTCGCCTCCCTCCGCCCACCTCTCTAAATTCGCCTTTATAAAAATCGCCTCCGCCTGCAGAGGAGAGTAGCTCGGTCCTGACGGAGAAACACCCTCTTTTTCCCTCTCTTCCCACTCCGGCAGAAGCCCACCAGCTCCGGCGGTTCTTCCTCCTCCTCCTCGTAGCTCTGCCGCAATACCAGCAGTAGAGCCACCTTCGCCCACTCTTCCCGTGTCGCGCCGTACCCAGCGCGCACCCTCCCGCTCTCTCCTCGCCGCCGCCCTCTCCCTCTGGGCATCTTCTTCTCCGGCGACAGTCGATACGACTGCCGCCCTGCTTCGGCCCCTTTTGTCCCTATAACTAAGTCAGAAGTACTCCCCACCTCCCCCTCTTTCTTTTCCTCACTATTTTTCATTCAATTAAACCCTCGACCACTCCTGTCCACCGTCATCCCCTTCGTCTCCGACTACCCTCCAGCGAGACGCCCCCATCACTACATAGCCCCACACGCCTCCCCAACCCTCACAGAACCTCCGTCTCATCACACTGAGCAACCTCCGCCCACCCATTACTGCTCCACACTCCCACCACACTCCCCCGAATAGACCCATTTTTCCGGTTGTTGTCTGACCTAGCCCCGTCGCCAGACGCCGCCCCACGACCTGTTGCACCCCGCACCACCTTCGCCGTGCCACGGCGAAGGTCCCCCGCTAGTTTGATTAGGCCGAAGGGCTGTGTTTCTGTCTGACAGGGTCGCCACTCCAGCTGGCATTAACGACGACTGAAGCAGCTTCAAGGCGAGCTCCAGGCCCTACAGCCCCAGGTTCCTAGGTGCTGCAGGTTGGGGCGAAGTCTGTGAAGACTTCTGCCTCATCAGTTGGCATCGACATCGGCTGCAGCTGATCAGAGGGCGAGGTGGAGTCGACCTGCGGGTGCACACGAAGATAGCATAGAAGATAGTCCCACATCGTGGGATTTCGAAACGCCGCCCGCGCATAAATTGGAAAAGTGCCATAGCCTCTTCACCTCCTGACCACGGGGTGAGGTCCCTCTCACCTGCTTCACCCGGCCTCGTCCGCGACCACCCCCCGCAGACCTGGCCCGACCCGTATACCCGACCTGCACTCCTCGCCCACCACCGCACGCCGGTGGGCTTGGTCCCAGGCGCGAATCCGTACCAGAATACTCGGCTCTGGGAGAGCGATCCTTTGAGCGAAATCTGAGAAAGAGAGAGACGCGGGGGAGGGTAGGGTTAGGTTTTGCTCTGACCAAGCTATGTGAGTGTGCAAGCTGAGAAGAAGAGGAGAAAGAAGACCGCAGAAGAGGAAGGAGAAGAAAAAGAAGGAAGAAGCAGCCAGGGCTGCTCGAAGCAAAGCAGAAGAGGAAGGAGAAGAAAAAGAAGGAAGAAGCAGCCAGGGCTGCTCAAAGCAAAGCAGAAGAAGAAGGACTGCAAGAAGAAGAGGAAGGAGAAGAAGAAGAAAGAAGCAGAAGAAGGAGCACCGAGGAAGCACTGTATCAGGTGCTACTTAAGTCGTCTAATTGAGAAATCAAACGATGCTCTGAAGAAAAAGAAAAGAAGAACAGGTGCCGCAGCTGAAAGCAAAAAGAAGAAGAAAGAAAAGAAGAAGAACAGAAGATAAACAGCTGAAGAAGATCAAAGAGAGAAGAAGGAAAGAAAAAGAAAGAAGGTAAAGAAGAAGAACTAAGGACGATCAAGCAAAGAGAAGAGAAGAGAAAGAAGAAAACAAAGACAAGAGAGAAAGAAGAGAAGAAGAAAAAGCCAAGAGACCAATCTACCTCTCTCTCTCTCTCTTATTTTTGTAAGAGAAACATTGTACTTCTAGAATTATAGTTTGCTCCCTGAGTTCGACCTCAGGAAAACTTTTTATTTCCGAGTAAAATTATAATAGTGGCAATGACTATCTGTACTACAACGCCATTTCTATAACAAACAACAAAACATAGTCATACCGCCACTATGGAGAAAAAGAACAAAATGATAAAAAGGAGCACAAAATGAAAGAAAAGAGATAGTCATTGGTAAGAAATTAAGGAGTTAACCTAAGTTCTAGACCTCATTCAGGAAAAGAAATGGAAAGTGCACAGCGAGATTAGTAAGAACGCAAACCTTAAGCATTCTTGGATAGACTCTTAGTACCCATTAAGATCTAGATATTCCTCAAGAGGTTGAGGAAAATGAAAAGCTTAAGTATTAGGTCTAGGGCATAGGGAGTATTTGGCCTCGTTAACCAACTTTTGGTTTACGGGACTCGGTAACCTAAGCACCCTAACTTCACACACAGCCAAGTTCAGTAAGCATAAAAATAAAAATCACGTAGAAGCGTTGCAAAAATTTTGAAAATGACACCTAGAATAGGAGCGACTGATAAACACAAGTTGATTTGGACGAGTTCTCAGCGCGGAGAGATGGGAAATTTTCCTCGAAGATGCGTAACAAAATATCATCTCCTCGATGCTTGTCTCTTAGGATATTTACATATCCTACTGGGGGCATGTAAGCACTCTGCTGGTTCAGATTCCATGGATGGCATTATCACGAATTGTCAATTGCCAGGGTCTGAATACGGCCATGGAACACCATGGACGGGATTATCTCAAAATCTCAAAAGCCAAGGTTCTGGGGTTACCATGGGCGGTGCTATCTCGAAGCATCGACTACCAGGAATCCTTGAGGATTGATGATGGGGACAAGGAATCTGATACAGACCGTGTTGAGAAGCCAATCCTGAGCTAGAATTAAAAAGGAAAAGAGAGAGAAAACTCTCCAAACATATAAATCTTCTACCTCTCTTTCTTACAAAATGCACTGCGAACTGAACCAGGGCTAAAATTATCTCAAGCAAGGGTGCTTTAACCACAAAGTCCAGTAAGCCTTAGGTTAGCTCTTATAGGCCTTAAAAACCTTTGCTAAAGACTGAGGCTAAGGCTAGAAAAATTTGGATCTTGGTTGGTACTAGAGTACCTTTTAGGCCTATGGGTAGCATTCTGACCCAATCAAGGTTACAAAAGAAAAAGCACTTATCTAAACTCAATAAGAACTTCATGGTCTAGAATAAGGGTTGAAACCTTAAAATTTTGCTAAGGGACTAGCAAAAGCTAGGCATGGAGGTATGGTGAGAGCCTCATCATGAACCCTAACTAGCACAAATTAATCTAAATAAGTGTGAAGAAGCTCCTACAAAACCTAAAGAGAAGCTTAACTCAGAAAATTTTGAATTAAAGAATAAGACAAATCATAAGGGGTAAAACTGTAATTTTACCAATGCAGTATGCAAACAGGGTAATTAAGGGTCTAAACACTGGTCAAATAAGCTTAATAAGGAGGGAAGTGGGATGATTTGATCTGAAAAGGGTTATAGCAACTTCTAGGAATTAAATGACATTTTGTAACCCTAAAACAAACCCACTTTAATTCATGAGGTTCAAGGCAGGATAAAAATAAAATAAACCCTCTAAAATTCATGGAAAAATATTCCTTAGGGTTGAAAACCTTCAATTTGGCCTTTACAACCTATTTTGACCTAAAATGAGAACCATGCCCAATTTATGACCTAATTTGGGTTTTTGTGCAAATTGACCGGTCAAACATGATCCAACCAAAAATAAAATTTCACCATTAAAATCCTTAGGTTCAAATTAGGCTGGTATGAAAATTTGAGCCTAATAAAATATCATCTTGACTGACTTTACAAATTTGTCCTCTTGAATTACTTTTTGACCCTTATCTTTTGAAACCCTTGCAAATAGCCCCTATCTTTTTCATTGTTCTTTGTATAACGGTCCTCCCTACCATTCTGAGCAGCGGCATACCTCCGGCGACCTTGTGCGGAGGATGGCGCCGCGCAGGGCATGGCACCCGTTCTCAGGAACGAACGGGAGGTTCGCTGCGTCGTCCTCTGTCGCAGGGACCCTCCCCTATGTCCTGCAACCGGCCATGCCTCTCATGCGAACGCACGAAATGCATACGTCTCCTTCTCCGGCCATCTCCGACGTGTGCTGCACGTTTTTCCCTCGGGCCGCTCTCCTCGTCAGCTCCTTTATAAGGAGTGGCAAGGGCGTCCGTCCAAGGCAAGCTAGTTTTGGTTGAGAAAAACCCTCGATTTCGTCTCTCCCCTCTCCGATCAGATAGCCCAAGATTCCGACGATCTTTCCTCCTCCTCCTTTTCGCTCTACTGCCATACTTGCAGAAGAGCCCACTCTGCCCCGTCTTCCCACACCAGGCCGCACCAGTTGGCATCTTCGGATCTCCTCCTCGTCGCCATTCCTCCTCTTCTAGGCACCTTCGTCCCCAGCTCCAGCAGGCACGAGTCGGATGTCTTCCTCTCCCTCTTCATTGACTAAGTAGGTAGGAACCTTCCCCTTACTCCCCTCTTACTTTTCCCCTCTTAAATTGGCATTTTAGACCCCTCGACTGCCACTACCACCTCCATCTGCTTCACCTCCGGTCGCCATCTCCAACGAGGTCGCTCCACCTCCACAGGCCATTTCACCCCTCGTCGACAAGCCCAGAAACTCCCCCTCACTCCACTCAAGCGTTTACCCTACTCCATTCACCGCCCTTCACCTCCAGACCACCCCCCGAACACACCCACTTCCGCACACGCAGTCTGCCCTAGGCACACGGACACAGGCGCTCTTGCGCCTCGCCAACCTTCGCACCGCCTTCGCCACACTTTGACGAAGCTCCCTGTGTTGTCTAACATGGCCGGGAGGTCGTCTTCATGATTTCAGGGTTCAACCTCCTCGCCACCATTGACGAGCTGCTAGAGCTTCTTCGCAGGCAGCTCCATGTCTCCTCCTCTCCAGGCGTGAGCTCTAGGTGACGCGGGGGAAGCCAGCGAAGGCGCCCAGGTTCTTGATTGGGAACGCGAAACCTCCGCTGCTGCCCAAATCGACAGCTACTTCTCGCCTGCGGGCGCGTGGAGCAGAGGTGGGACTTTAGTCCCACCTCGGAAGTGTGTGGGCGCACGCCCACACATAAATTGAAAAGGTGACATTAGCTGTTTGCCTCAAGTCACACAGGGGTGAGGTCCCTCACCTATTCACACGCCTCGTCTGCGGCACTGCCCACGCCGACCTGGTGACCCGACCCGACTATCCTGCCTGTGCACTCCTCGCGCACCACCCACACCGGTGCGCTTGGACCTGGGTGCGCAACCCGACCCGATTACCCGGCTCTGGGAGAGCTTTCCAAAGAGAGATTCAGAGAGAGAGAGATGTGGGAATGGGGTAGGGGTAGGGGTAGGTTTTGCGCTGATCTTTGTATGTGTGCGCAGGATAAAAGGAAGAAAGCAAGCAAAGGAAGAAGAAAGGAAGGAAAGGAGATGAAGGAAGAAAAGAGGAGCCGTACTGTAGCAACCGCACAGTTAAGCCGTCTGAGTGTTGAATCAGATGTCGGAGGGTCAGCAACTAGAGCAAAGAAAAACTGCAGCTGCTGAAGAAAAAGAAAGAAGACGCAGAGAAGAAAAAGAAGAGGAAGGGCCAGAGCAGAAGAAAAGAAGAAAAAATAAAACCAGAGATGAAGAAAGGAGGACTTAGCAACTGAAGGAAATTAGAGAGAAGAAAAGAAGAAAGAGGAACCGTTGTAGAAGACAAAGAAAGAAGAAGGAAAGAAAAAGAAGACAGGAAGAAGAGAAAGAAAGAAGAAGAAAGAAAGAGAAGAAGAAAAAGCCAATTCTTTCTCTCTCTCTCTCTTAATTTTTGTAAAACCTTATATTGTGAATTTATAGGCTTCTAGAATTATAGTTTGCTCCCTGAGTTCGACCTCGGGAAACTTGTCATTCCGAGTAATAAATTGTATTGAACTGGTAACTGTTTTGTTATACCACAACGACTATAATAACTATACAGACAAAAACAGTGCCATCAGACGTCTGGAAATTGAAAATATTGTTCGTAGGGTCGGGTCTACGCGCTGGCTGCACACAGACAGCCTTCCTCTCATCTCTCTCTCTGTCTTCTTTTCTCCTCCACCGAACCCTAGTTGCTCCGTTATATATGACCCCTCTCCCCCTTCCTCTCTTCTCCACTCCACCACCACCACCTTCCTTCCTTCCTCTTCATTGCAGCGAGAGGGACGAGCGAGAGAGAGGGCGCGAGAGTGAGGAGCGAGGAGGAGAGGCGACGTGAAGAGAGAAGGATGTGCTTGAGCTTGTGAGTTCGTGGGAGCTCACCGAAGGACGCACAGCCATAGCGGTACGTACGAGAGGAGTGCGTCGGGGGAGTCATCCCTGACACCCTGTTGCAGCCGGAGCTGCAGACGAGGAGGAGAAGCCGCGGCTGCACACGGCGAAGGGAGCGGAAGGTCGCTCTGGTTGTGGGTTTTTCCCAGAATCAAACATCTGGAGTGCCGTCCAGACGACAGGTTGGACGTTTGGTGACGACACTAGACGTCTGAAAGCAAGGTTTCGCAAAGGTACGTTCCTCTTACGGTTACGGCCATGTAGGTTGCACCTCAAAGCGATCTGTGTGGAAAAAAGTAGAGGATTTAGTCTATAGTGCGTAAGGATAGCTTTGGGAAGGTGCGGGGCATGCTCTCCCACGCGTTTTGGACGTCTGGGCAGTTTACCAAACGATCGGGAGCACTCCCAGACGACTGGAAGAGAGGTCAGACATCTGGAGCCAAGTCCAGATGGTCAAGTGAGGGTTCTAGACGTTTGAAGTCGACGCAGGAACTTGAGGTGAGACCCTGGTGACTTTTAAGACGTCTGGACCTTGTTCCAGATGTCTGATTTGAGTCTGCAGTTCTATTTTTGACCCGTTTAGGGTCCGTTTGAGGTTCGTTTTACGCAAATAAGATATTTGTGGTTTCCTTGTAAGTTCCTTTACATGTTAGAAAGCCTTGTATACTGTTATGAACATTCCATTGTGGTATGTTCTCTGGTATAGGACTTCGATCAGTTGCATGTTCAAGGCTTGTAGAGGCACGTGAGTCTGCAGTTCGAGCCCCCAGTACTCCCGGATTGTCTGGTAGAGTGGTTTCCCCCTGTTTTAATTATAAAACATGAATGCATGTGTGAATTTAGATAACTAGAAACCTAGTATGTGGCATGAATCCTAGGACGAGAAATACTTGCACTGTTTGCATGCGTGTCTGAGGTTGCAGTCATAAATGAATGAATGAATAGAATTGTAAACAACTGCCTGTTAATAAATATGAACTACTTGTGGAATATGAAATGCCTGTGCTAATTAAATAGTTACCTACGACATTACTTGTTGTATATGTTAAATTGTGGAAATACGAGCTGCATGTGTATAATACGAGAATGGAAATGTGAATGATGAAACCTACTATGGAACAACATGTGAATATGAGCATGAACCCTACGGGAAATTAGGAGTAGAGCTCTTGTGGATGAATGGAATGGATCTGGAAATGTGAGTGGGAAGTGTGCTGGCCCTTGAGTACGTGATACCAAGGAGAGCGACTATCCCCTGTTTAGTGTAGAGCGGAGCTAGCCGCCCTTGAGTTAGGACCTGGGGTTAGGATTGGCCACTCTACATCGACTTCTTTGGCCCTCGCATACACTGTACCGGGGAGAGCTACTAGTGTAGGGAGAGAGCTAGCCACCCCACGAGGGCCGGGGTTCAGCTAGCCACCCTACACCGACTGGTTAGGCCCACTGGGCAAACTGGGGCAGTCATACGAGGGTGCGTGGACTGTGGAGGGGCGAAACCCCTGTTTGATTCTGAGGGGCTAGACCCCTGTTACTGAGAGGGCTAGGCCCTATACTGTTCCGTACTGTACTTTGGGCATACCCGCTAGTGGAAACGACTGACCACGTGCTAGTGCGGGGTAGCTACCCGTACGCTTATCGCGTGTGCCGTAGTCACCGCTACGTCTGTCCGTGACCTCAAGGTGGTTTACTGGGTGTAGGATTACCACGATGAACTCTCCCGCCCAGGAGAGCACCACGTGTGCCTTCTACTCTTCGGAAAAGATTGCAATCAAGATCGTTCCCACAACGAACATACGAGATCAAGAAAGAGATCTGAAAGTAAACCAATGGGTGAAAAGAAATGACTTAAATAAAATAATTGGAAAGGATAAATTTATTTGTTAGCCTTTACTGCTTTAGTTAGTTTGGTTACCACTCTACTCAGCATTCGCTGACTCCGTTTTCGATGCGCGCTTGTTCGTATGCTGCGTTTCTGGCTCTTGGCAGTGTAATAATGACAAATTCGTTATAGTATATTACAAACAACGGTCACCAGTTTACAATTTATTACTCGGAATTAAAACTTTCCCGAGGTCGAACTCAGGGAACACACGTCATTCTAGCAATATAAAGGTTCATAATTCTGTTACAAAAAGAATAAGAGGGAGAGAGAGAGAGAGTGGGCAAAAGTTCTCTTTTTTGGCTTCTTCTTCTCTCTTATTCTCTTTTAGCTGATTCTTCTCTTCTTCAGTCTGCCTTCTTCTTCTTTTCTTTGCTGCAGCTGCCTCTTCTTTTCTCTTCTTTTTTCTCTGGTGCTGCCTCTTCTTCTTTTTTCTTTCTTCTGCGTCTTCTTCTTTTCTTCAGCAGCTCCGCACTTCTTCTTCTTTCTTCTTTTCTTTTTCTTCTCTTCTCTTTCTTTTCCCTGATCCGGACGTCTGAGTCTTCGAGTCGGACGCTTTATCGGTGCTGTTGCCACAGTGCCTCCTTCTTCTCTTCTTCTGTTGTGTTCTTTTCTTCTTCAACTTCTTCCTCTTCTTCTCTTTTCTTTGGCCCTTTTGGCTTCTTCTGTGCGGCAGAGTCTCCCTCCTTCTCTTTTCCTTTCTTTTTCTTTTTTTTCTGGCCCTTCCTTCTCCTTCAGCTCCTTTCTTCAGCAGCTCCTTCCTTCTTCCTTCTTCTTCTTCTCTATTGCTGCTTCTTTGCAGCAAGTCCTCGCCGCCTGCTCTTACTCTTCTTCTTCTTCCTCACCTGTTTCCTGTACACACGCAAAGCAAAACCCTACCCTTTCCTGCGTCTCTCTCTCTCTCTAAATCTCTCTTGTGTACACTCTCCCAGAGCCGGGTAATCGAGTCGGGTTGCGTGCCCGGGTCCAGGTGCACCGGCGTGTGTGTGGTGCACGAGGAGTGCTCAGGAGTGAGGGGTAATTGGGTCGCGGGTCGGATCCACGTGGGTAGTGCCGCGGACGAGACCCGGTGAATAGGTGAGGGACCTCACCCCAGTGTTATCGGAGGCAACCAGCGTATAACACCTTTTCAATTTATGTGTGGGTGTGCGCCCACACACTTCCGAGGTGGGACTAAAGTCCCACCTGCTGCTTCGCGCGCCTGCAGGTAGGAAGCTTCAAGCGATTGGGGCAGCAGCCGATGCTTGTGACCCCAATTGAAGACCTGGGCACACTCGCGGAAGTCTTCCGCGTCGCCTGGAGCCGGAGAGCCTTGGAGCAGCTTGCGAGCTTGCTCCAAGCTTGTCGTCAATGGTGACGAGGGGGCGTGACCTGAAAACACTAAAATGGCCTCGTGGCCACGTCAAAAAGCTCAGGGAACTTTGCGAGAGTGCGGCGAAGGCGGTGCGGGGGTCGGCGTGGCGTGGGGAGGCCAGAGTGTGCGTGCCTAGGGCACACTGTGTGCGTGAGAGTGGGTGTGTTCAGGGGGTGTTCTGGGTGTGTGGAATGGTGGTGTGAGTGGGGGAAATGCTTGAGTGGAGTGAAGGGAAGCTTATGGGCTTGTCGACGAGGGGTGGGATGGCCTGTGGAGGTGGAGCGGCCTCGCCGGAGTTGGAACAGATGGTGGTGGTAGTGGCAGTCGAGGGATTAAAAGTGACAATTAAAGAGGGGGAAATTAGGAGGAGAGTAAGGGGAAGAGTTTGATCTATTTAACTGATGAAGAGGGGGGGAGGAGGCGCTCGGCACGTGCCTGCCGATGCCGGAGAAGAAGGTGCCTAGAGGGGGTAACGATGACGCGGAAGAGGTCGGGAAGGCGTCAGCTGGTGCGGCCTGGCGTGGGAAGACGAGGCGGAGTGAGCTCTGTTGCAGGTATGGCAGCAGAGCGACGAAAGGAGGAGGAAGGGTCACCGGAGCCTGCGGGCGTTTGACCGTGGGAGGAGGAGACAAAGTTGGGGGGGGAATCCTCGGCCAAATCAGGCTTGCAAGAAACGGCTGCCCCTGCCACTTCTTATAAAGGTGCTGGAGAGGAAAGGATCTCAAGGGGGCGACGTGGGGAGCTCGCCGGAGAATGGTCGAAAAGCAGACCCATTCCTTTCGTGTGTTCGCATGAAAGGCATGGGCAGCTGCAGGGCAATGGGGAGGGTCCTTGCGAAAGAGGACGACGTAGGGAACCCCCCTTTCGTTCCTGAGAGCGGCCCCCATACCCTGCGCGGTGCCATCCTCCGCGCAAGGTTGCCGGAGGCATGGGTGCTTGCGTGGGGTGGCAGAGGGGCCGTTCTACAAAGAACGAAAGAGAAGATAGGGGCTAAATGCAAGGGTTAGAAAAGATAAGGGTCAAAAAGTAATTCAAGAGGACCAATTTGTAAAGTCGGTCAAAATGGTCTTCTCTTAGGCCCAAAATTTTGTACCAACCTCATTTTGACTCAAGGAATTCAATGGTGCAGTTTGATTTTAGGTTTGACCACATTTGATCGGTTAATTTACATAAAAACCCAAGTTAGGTCAAAAATTGGGTATAGTTCTCAATTTCGGTCAAGACAGGTTCCACTGGCCAAATTGAAAGTTCTAAACCCTAGAGGATGTTTTTTCATGAATTTTAGAGGGTTTATTTGACTTTATCTTTCCAGGAACTTTGTGAATTGAAGCGAGTTTATTTTTAGGGTTACAGAATGTCATTTAATTCCTAAGAGTTGCTATAACCCTTTTCGGATCAAGTTATCCCACTTTCTTTCTTATTAAGCCTATTTGACCTGTGTTCAGAGCCTTAGACACCTTGTTTGTGTTCTGCATTGGTAAAATTACAATTTTACCCCTTGTGAAGTGTTTTATTCTTAAATTTGGAATTCTCTGAGTTAGACTTTTCCTTAGGTTTTGTAGGAGCCTTTGCATACTTATTTAGATCAAATTATGCTAGTTAGGGTTCATGATGAGGCTCTCATCAGTTTTACTCATAACCTTTTTCAGGTCCAGGAGTTGAGTAGCTCGAGTTACCGGCTGCAGAGGGCGCTGGGCCCAGTCAAGCCCAGCAGTAGTTCTTACTGTAGTTGTACTTCCTTTTGCTAGTGAATTTAGACTGTTGTTACCATTTCTGTTTCTGTACTTTGTTCTACTTTACTCTTGCGGTGGTAATATGTATTGTTAGCAGCTTTTACTTCCTTTACTGCTTATACTCTTTTACTGTTAGTTACTTAGCATAGTGAACGTGGTTATTTCTTGTTGGACAACTGAGCCTTGGGATTAGTCGAGTCGAGCCGATCTCGGGTCCTATAGGGATTCGGGAATCGGGTCGTAACAAGATGGTATCAAAGTAACGTTGTCCCGAGAAATGAACCAACTAGCTTGAGAATAACCAATTCATGTGCATGTAACTAGAGTAACCACCACAACGTACCGCTTGACATCTGTTCTAAGTTTCTTTCGCTGAAGTCCGTTAGAGTTGACTTCTTTTTGCTCTGTCTTTCGCATCTCCTTGCAGGAGATGCCTCACCATGGAGTTCTTGAGGCGGGCCATGGACGTGGCCATGGACGAGGTCGGAGGGGCGGACGTGCCGGGCCTAAGGTGCCAGTTGACCTACCACTTCTCCTGGACGTTCAGGCCGTGAACCTCGCTCAGCTAATTCGAGACATAGTACGAGATGAGCTCCACCCGCCTCCACAGGCACCTCTCCCTAGGGACGTGGAGGGGGAGTCCTCTGTGGGGCTGAGAGACTGACACAGCGCTAGATGAGGGGGAGGGGTGGGTCCTCCACCCCCCAACGCACTCTAACACTTCCGAGCACGAGCCCTCCCTGCCTGGAGGCGTGCCCGTTCCCCCACTGCAGCTGCACTACGAGCTTTTCGGACAGTTCCGAAAGCTGAAGCCCCCCTCCTTCATGGGGGATGAGGACCCGTCAGAGGCCGAGGACTGGATGGAGCATATTGAGAAGGTATTTGACACCCTTCGCCCCCTACGGAGTACAGCGTGGCCTTTGCCACGTACCAGCTGAAGAGTGCAGCACACAAGTAGTGGAGGGCAGTCAGAGGCCAGGACAGGGGAGAGTCAACGTGGGACCAGTTCGTGACCCTCTTCTGCGAACAATAATTCCCACAGACTTGGTAGGAGCAGAGGAGGTGAGAGTTCCACACTCTTCTCCAGGGGACGATGACTATTAGCGCGTACCATACGCGCTTCCTGGAGCTATCATGTTTTGCTGCGACAACTGTAGCTATTGGGGAGGAGAGCCTGTGGAGGTTCACTGAGGGGCTCCGGCCTGCCATTCGGGGGTATGTCAAGCCCCTGAAGCTGCCCATCTTCTCGAGAGTGGTGGAGGAAGTTATGACATACGAGGAGACCAACCCGGCTGCACGAGACACCGACAGCGGACGGAAGAGGCCCTACCAGCTAGAGTACTCACAGTGAAGATGAGAGAGGAGGCACGCGACACCTGCGAATGAGTCGTCTCGTTTTGCGGGGCAGTCAGTGGCCTTTGGGGTTCCCCAATAGGGGCCAGCTGTCAACACTGGACCCCCCTAGCCGTCAGCAGGGACCTACCAAGGGAGGGAGTCGAGACCCCCTTTGCTACCAGTGTGGCCAGTCGGGCCACATCAGGAGGGACTACTTGTTTAGGGCTGGAGTGCAGCAAATGCTCCCTGCACCGAGCACTGGAGGCCAAGCAGGGGGTCGTGGTTCCCAGGTGCGTAAGGGAGGACAGCAGTCACAGGGAGGGTACCAGCCAGCGGCTACCTGTCTGACGCAGAGTGTGGCTGCTTCTTCTGCACCGAGAGCTGACGGGCGTATCAATGCCTTGACACATAGAGATGCCAGGGCATCAGGTTCAGTGGTGGCAGGTATGGTTACAGTTTCCGGCAGACTAGTTTATGTACTTTTTGATTCCAGTGCCACACACTCTTTCGTCGCTGTGAGTTTTACTGTTAGTTTGGGACAAGACTGCGTGTTGTTAGAGGATCCATTTGTGATCATAGGTCCAGGTGGTCAGTTGTTTGTAGCTGAGGAGGTCTACACAGACTATGAGGTCAGTATTGGGGGACATAGCCTCCCCACTGACCTAATCGTGATACCGATGGAGAATTTTGGCGTGATTCTGGGGATGGATTGGTTGTCTACTTACCACTCCTTGGTGGACTGCTTTGGGAGGAAGATCGTCTTCTCCATACCGGAGATGTTTTCCTTTGAGTTTCATGGACAACCGGTAGACGGAGGTTTCAGGTACATTTCTGCACTTCAAGCAGCGAGACTTTTGCGCCAGGAGTGTGAGGGCTTTCAAGCTTGTGTGGTGGTGGAGCCCAGCCCCGTGGCAGATTTCAGAGCATCCCGGTGGTCAGAGAATACCCGACGTGTTTCCAGAAGAGCTACAGGACTACCGCCTGAGTGTGAGATCGAGTTTGAGATCTCACTGGTATCGGGGACCAGCCCCACTTCTACGGTATCATACCGGATGGCACCACTTGAGCTGCGAGAGCCCAAGTCATAGCTGCAGGACCTGTTGGAGAAGGGCTTTGTGAGGCCCAGTGCATCCCCGTGGGGAGTCCCTGTGTTATTTGTAAAGAAGGATGGTACCCTGCGCCTTTGTGTTGACTACAGACAGCTAAATAGGGTTACCATCAAGAACAGGTATCCGCTGCCGAGGATTGATGATTTGTTTGACCAGTTACGAGGTGCCACGGTATTCTCAAATATAGATCTGAGATCAGGCTACCACCAGTTGAGGATCAGGGAGACTGACGTCTCCAAGATAGCTTTCCGCACCCGGTACGGACATTACGAGTTTTTGGTCATGCCGTTTGGGCTGACCAACGCCCCCGCTGCCTTCATGGATTTGATGAATCGGGTGTTCAGACCATATCTGAATCAGTTTGTGGTGGTATTTGTTGATGACGTGCTCGTTTACTCGCGGGATCAGGCATAGCACGGATAGCACTTGCAGATGGTTCTGGACACCTTGAGATAGTGCAAGCTGTATGCCAAATACAGCAAGTGCGAGTTTTGGTTGAGACAGGTGACTTTCTTGGGCCATGTGATTTCAGGGGATGGCTTGGCTGTGGATCCAGCCAAGGTTGAGGTAGTACTCAGGTGGGAGAGGCCACGTACAGTGACAGAGATACGCAACTTCTTGGGACTGGCAGGTTACTACCGGCGGTTTATCAGGGGTTTCTCGCAGATTGCGCGTCCTATGACTCAGTTGACCTAGAAGGACGTGCCCTTTGCTTGGACAGATGCTTGTGAGGCGTGTTTACAGGAATTGAAGGAGAGACTGACTTCAACTCCTGTGCTCACCATCCCAGATAGTAGTGGCGGTTTTATGGTCTACACGGATGCTTCGTTGCAGGGGTTAGGGGGTGTGCTCATACAGCGGGGTCACGTTGTTGCTTACGCTTCGCGGCAACTGAAGCCCCATGAGCATAGCTATCCTACCCATGAGTTAGAGCTAGCAGCTGTTGTCTTCGCATTGAAGACATGGAGAAACTACCTTTACGATGAGACCTTTGAGATTTACATGGATCATAAGAGCCTCAGGTACTTGTTTGATCAGAAGGAGCATAACATGAGACAGAGACATTGGTTAGAGCTCCCGAAGGACTATGACTGCAGCATCTCCTACCATTCAGGGAAGGCCAACGTGGTGGCTGACGCCTTGAGCCGGAAGGCGCCCGCCCACTTGGCCAGTTTACAGGCACAGAGTTGGAGACTTATGGAGGAGTTGGGTAGTTGGCGACCCCTACAGTCACAGGGGTATTGTGGGGCAGTGACGGTGACATGACAGACGAGACCAGAGCTGATAGACTGCATCATCACAGGACAGATGATAGATCCGTACTTGCAGTCATTGCGAGACAGAGTACTGTCAGGGGACCTAGGAGACTTCTCTTTTACAAATGAGGTGCTACGCATGAGGGGACGTTTGTACGTTCCCAGGGACGAGGAGTTGTTGAGAGAGCTCCTGACTGAGGCGCACGGCTCTAGGTTCACCATACATCCCGGGAACACGAAGATGTATCATGATCTGAGACGTGAATTTTCTTGGAGAGGGATGAAGTGGGATGTAGGTGAGTTCGTGCAGAAGTTTTTGGTGTGCCAGCAGGTGAAGGCCGAGCATCAGAGGCCTGCAGGGCCATTGCAGCCACTTCCTATGCCATAGTGGAAGTGGGAGAGTGATGAGAACCTCATCATGAACCCTAACTGGCACATTTTAACCTGATAAAGTAAACAAAAGCTCCTACATAACCTAAGGGAAAGCCTAATCCAAGGAATTGTTAATCTGAGAATAAAACATGACACAAGGGGTAAAATTACAATTTTACCATTACAGTGCATGAACAGGATTTTTAAGGGTCTAGATATAGGTCATGTAAACTTAATAAGAGAAAAAACGAGGTGATTTGGTCTGAGAAGGGTTATGGCGACATCTAGGAATTAAATGACATTCTGTAACCCTAAAACAAACCAATTTTAATTCATAAGGTTCCAGACAAGATAAAAATCAAATAAACCCTCTAAAATTCATGGAAAAATATCCTTTAGGATTTACAACCTTCAATTTGGCCGTTGGAACCTGTTTTGACCTAGATTAAGGACCATACCTAATTTTTGACCTAATTTGGATTTTTGTGCAAAATGTCTAGTCAAACAAGGTCAAACATAAAATTCAACTTCACCATTGGATTCCTTAGGTTTAAATTACATTGATACCAAAATTTTGACCTAAGGAAAGGTCGTATTGACCCACTTTGCAAATTAATCCTCAAAATTACTTTTAGACAAAATTTGGACCTAAGGAAAGGTCGTATTGACCAACTTTACAAATTAATCCTCAAAATTACTTTTAGACCCTCAACCTTTTGAAATTATTACAAATGCCTCCTATCTCTCCCGTCATTTTCTTCAATCTGGTCTTTCTACCACCCACTGCGTAGGCCATACCTCTGGCGACTTTGCGCGGAGGATGGCGCTGTGCATGCATGGGGAGTCGACCCCAGATTTGAAAGGGGAGCTCCCTGCGGAGCCCCCTATCGCATGGGCCGGTCCCCATGTCCTAAGGATCACCATACCTCTCGTGTGAACGTGCGAGAGGTATGGGTCTCCATTTGCCATAGCTCTGGCGGGGTTTTTCCTGCACCTTTGTGCGCCTCGCGACCGGCCGACACTTATTTAAGGAGCGGCACACTCAGCCACATCCTTCAAGCTTCTTTTGGCTCGAGATCCCCCCTCCTATTCATCTCTCTGCAACTCCGGCCAACTGCCAGAGCTTCCGGAGACTCTCCCACTCCTCTCTCGTCTCCCTGCCACCGTACCAGTGGCAGGGTTAACTCCGCCATCCTCTGCCGCGCTACGCTGTACTAGCGGGCACTCTCCAACCCCTCTTCCTCATCGCCGTTCTCTCCCCCTGGCACCTTCGTCTTCGACAACGGCAGCACCGGCCACTCGCCACCTCCGCATCGCCCCTTCACTCTGGACTTATAGTTAAGCTCTCCTTACTCTCCCTTGTATTTCCCCTCTATCAATTGGTTATTTCGACTCCTCGACAACACTATCCACCATCGCCATCTCCACCTCCGACCATCAACTCTGGCGAGGCCATTTCACCACCACAGACAGTTCCACCCCTCACCAACCGGTCCCTGACCTTCACCTCCACCCACTGATCATCTTGTGACCCTCCACCGACTACGCCACTCACTGAAATGCTTCCCCAAACAAACCCACTCACACGAACTCAGACCGACCTGGGCACGCACGCCTAGGCCATTTTGAGCCACGCTGACCCCCGCAGTAACTTCGCCGTGCTCTGGCGAAGCCTGCAGAGCGTTCTGAAAGGGCCACGAGGCCGTTTGAGTGGTTTCAGGTCTCCTGCCTCCGCCGCCATTGACACCGAGCTTGGAGCAAGCACGCAAGTAGCTCCAAGCCCTTCTAGCTCTAGGAGATGAGCCCAGATTCCGCGGAAGACTTTCGCACATAACTCCCGGTCTTCAATGGGCAGCGAAGACCTCAGTTGGTGCTGCAATTCCTCACGCCTTCAACTACGGGCGCACAGGCAAAAGGGTGGGGCATTTAGTCCCACCTCGGTCGTTTTCAAGCACCCCGCGGTGCATAAATTGAAAAAATGACTAAGGCTTATTGCCTTAGTCACACAGGGTGAGGTCCCTCTCACCCGCTCACCCAGCCTCGTCCGCGACCACCCCCCGCGGACCTGGCCCGACCCGTTTACCTAAGCCTAGCCCACCTCACCCACCATCGCACATCGATGGGCCTGGTCCCGGGCGCGTATACCCGACCCGTATACCTGAACAGGCTCTGGGAGAGCGAACCCTGGAGTGAGACAGAGAGAGACACGGGGAGGGTAGGGGTTAGGTTTTGCCTAACCATATGCCTATGCAAGGAATTGAAGAAGAAGAAGGACGAAGAGGAAGCAGAAGAAGAAGCGGCTGAGGACTTAGTCGCGAAAGCAGCTGCAGCCAAAGAGAAAAGAGAAGAAGACAAGAGTTGAAGCAGAAGAAGAGGAAGAAGAGAAGCCAACTGAAGAAGAAGGAAAAGACAGAGGAAAAGGAAGAGAAAGAAGAAGAGAAGGACGCTGCCGCAAAGAGGAAGGTCAAACAGCTGAAGAGAAAGAAGAGAAAAAGAAGAAGCCAAGGAGAAGAAGCAGCAGCAGCAGCTAAAAAGAAAGGAAGAACAAGGATAGCATGAGCACCGTAGCAAGTGGCTACTTAAGGCGTCTGATCCATGGAGTCAGACGTCTGAAGACAGAGAGAAAGGAGAACAAAGAAGAAAGAGAGAAGAAAAGAAAAAAGAAGAAACATTTTCCTTTCTCTCTAATCGTTCTTTTGTAAAATAGTATATTATTGTAAATTGTGATTTTCTATACTTCTAAAATCAAGCTTGCTCCCTGAGTTCGACCTCGGAGAATTTTTATATTCAAGTAATAAAATCTAATCAAACTGATCGATCGTAACCAGTTCTTGGCGCCGTTGCCGGGGAGCAACGGGCATTTTAGAAGCTTCAAAATCACAATTTCTAACTTTATACTGACTTGATCTCTCTTTTGTTGTGCAGGAAAGGAAAGAAAGGACAAGCAACTTATTGAACGTGCGAATGGCTACGCTAACGTGTTTGGTTTTGGAAAACCTATCGTTGTAGCTTGAAAACGAAGAATTCGTGTTCAACAAATAAAATTTATACCGAAATGAAAATTCCGGGTCGAACACAAGGAGGCGGATGTTTGATTTAAAAACTACGCGTTTCTTTTTATTTATCACAAAGTAATTCAATTTAAAACTATCTAATTATTTACAATAAATAGAAGAGAGAGAGAGGGTAAGAGAGAGAAAGAGAATATTACACATAGAAATCAAAATAAGATGTAGAATAAACAAAGAATTTATCATTAAAAAGAATGTTCATTACAACTAGAAAGTATAAAACAATTGCATTAGAAATCATTAAAAGAATGGAGGGAGAAATGTCCTCCTTGACGATCGCTTGGAGGACAAGCAGAACTACACTAGAAAGCAGTAAATCTATACTAGAAAGCAGTAAAAAGAATAGGGAGAGAGGAATCCTTCTCGACGGTTGCTTGGAGGACGAGCCGGACGGGATGACGCCTGGACGAAGGAGAACGAAGCAGGACGAAGGAGGACGAAGTAGAAGAACGGGAACAGAGAAGCACACCATCGTCGTCGCGGGATCCACTTCCGAAGGGGGACGAAAATTTGGACTTTATCTCGCAAGAAGCATCTCGGGTGTGGGACAAGCTTCTCTTGAGCTTTGGAGGGGTAGAGAAGAGAAGGAAGGGATGAGAATTTCATATGGAGGGGGTCTCCTTTTATAGTTTCAAGGAGTGGGAGCAAAATGGACATTACAACTTTAAAATAATAAATGAGGGGTCTTTTGTGACGGATAAATCCGTCACTAAAGCCCCCAACGTGGGCGTAGCTCCCGGGCCCACGTGCGCCTCCACGGCTGCCCGCTTCTTCAACGCATATGCACGTCCATCAGTTCTTAGCCGTCCGATTGCGAGATCGGACGGCTTAAGACGCAACCCCGCCCGCTCGTTGTGCGCCCGCCTGGCGGGTGCGATCGCGCATCCATGCCTCGCGTTCAATCGTGCGTGAATGCTATCGGGCGCGCGCGGCCATTCGATCGCGATCCAACGCCCGCCCGCGCTCAATCGCCCGCGCCATCCAGCCCTTCGCTGCGGCTCGAACCCGCACCCGCCGCTCGCGTAAGCACGCTCGACCGCTGCGCTACGGGGCGCGGATGGTCGAGCGGACGCTTTTAGGCGTGGCTGACCACAGCCGTTGGATCAAGATCCAACGGTGGAGAGCGAGCTGGTGCGGGGCTTCATAGAATGTAAGCGGCCGTTTGGGCGTCGAGATGGCACCACATGGCGCCATCTTGGCCGTCCATCTTCTGGAAGTTGTAGATGGTGCCACGGATGTCGGATTGACTTGATTTTTGTGTCGTTGGGCTGCGATCGTCGATCCGAATTCATCCGTGTGGTCGGATTTGTCATCTGAAGTGCGAATTTACACCATCCTAGCCCTTGATCTTCTAGGGTTCCCCAGTCACTATCTGATGCTACGGATGCCTGATTAGGGCGATCTTGGAGTCGTTAAACTCCAATCATCACCCTGATCACATACATATGGTTGGATCTTCGATCCGAGGCTCCGATAAAATGTTTGCCCTGTCCAAGCACATAAAAGGCGACAATTAACCTCTATTTTTTTCAAACTACTCTAAATGCAAGATGATGCATGTTATACAATATTTATATCATGAAATGCAATCCTATGTTTAAGAACATGCATAAATAGACATCTTAAGTAGTATAAATGTGTTTACATCACAACTGCACAACAACCACACCAGAGGACAGGTAACTTTCAACCCTCTCTCTTAAACCCCTTACATTCTAAAGAGGAAAAAGAAAAGAAAAATCAATCTAGGGCTACCTGTCTTTCGTACTTAGTAATTCACAGAGTTGCCTGATTTTGAGTTTCAACACACTTTAACTGCATATCCACTTAAAATAACTAGGGCTAAAACCTTCTTGCTTGAGCCCTGGTTATCCTTTTCTGGGGCAACAAATTGGACCAACTAGAGCCAACCTAGGATTCCAAGCTAGGGTTTTAGGGACACATCTTCTAAACAAAGAATTGGAAATTCTAAAAGGAGGTGTGCCTAAACCATTGCTTGAAAAGATCTATTAAAAAAAATCCTAAGCAATCAGGCTCTTAATTTACTAGAACATTAAAAGAAAGGACCTAAGAAGCTCTCACAGGAACAAAGAGATGAAGTTGATCCTTTGGATCAACCAACCTTTAAATTAGGTCACTTTTGCACACAAAAGGTTTAAAGTACAAGTGAAACCCTAAGCACCTTGATCTTAATTAAAAGTGGTAGACTTAAGAGGTTAAGGTCCCCATTCTGGTCTACCTGGAATCTCAGTGACAAGAGAGGTCGAGTGGGGGAAACCCTGTAACCCGTGGGGGTGCCCTACCATGTAGGGGTCTTCGCAGGACTCACCCTCTCTGGCTGCCCAGGTAATTCTCAGGTGGACGACCTTCTGATCAAGGGGTATCATCCGCCCCAAACCTCTATAATCACCCAACATACTTTGGGTGTCTTGATTGGGTCCAACACATTCTAACCTCATCCAGTCCATCAGTGCATGCTTGGTAGGAGGTCCTTGAAACCTCTTCTAGAAATCCACTCTCCCCGAGGCCAAGCCTCGGCACCCTTGTTTGTGCGACAACCACTCCACATAGACCTCTCTTTTGATTCTGAATCTAGTTCCCCTTCTTCTTCCATCATGGCTCAGCCTGTTGAAGAAGAGAATAATCTTGAGCACCAGCTTCAGCGTCTTAATGACCTCTTCCAGAATTTTATGAACCCACCGCAGCACCCCATGATGCAAGATCATTATAATCCCGCTACGGTGGCAATTGAGCCTCGAGTCAGAATCCCGACTGGAGGACCTGATTCTAAATTGAAGCCCAATATGATTCATGCCATACCTAAATTCTATGGGCTTAACTCTGAAGATCCCTTCCAGCATATCAAACAGCTTAAGCATCTGGCCCAGACCTTCGGGTCAGATGCACAAAATCGGGATATCTTACTCATGAAGATGTTCTCTTTCTCCCTTATGGACAAGGCGGCTAATTGGTATCAGACACAAACCCGTCCGATCAACACTTGGGAAGAACTTCAGTCCGATTTTTTGAAGAAGTTCTTTCCCGTTGGTCGAACAAACGCCTTGCACTATCAGATTACTCACTTCACACAGCAGACAGGAGAACCTCTTCATGAAGCATGGGATCGATTCCAGGATCTCATGAGAAAGTGCCCCCATCACGGAGTTCCTAAATGGGAACAAGTCCAGTCTTTTTACCAGGGACTCCGTGAAGTATTAGATTGTTCGTCAATGCAACTTGTGGAGGGAATATCATGGGTCAACATAAAGATACCGTGTGGGAGATTCTCAAGAATATGAGAGAGAACTCCATCAACAATGACTCCATGGGATTATTCAACTGGACGAATACCCACGCAGCGACGAATCTTAGGGGAGCACATGAGACGTAGGGCCTACCCGCATCCGTCGATTTAGAACTAATGGCCAGTCAGTTGGACAAGGTCTCTACGATCAAGAAAAAGGTAGACGAGCTGACTCAGCACTTGCAGCGAGCCACCTCTGCGCAGAACTCCTTTGCACAGCCACCTCCCGCAAGGGAAACTGTGCAAAACATCTTCCACCGATCTTCTCCTGGGAAGGACCCGTATCCACCCCCATCTGACTCCAGGATTGGAGGGACCTCCGATCCTTTCTATTCTTGCCGGGGGAACTCTACTCCCCCATACTCCGATTTTCCTGAGGCTCCTCAAACTTGCGAGGACCTCAACACCATCCAAAATGACCCATTTTCCAACACCTACAACCCTGGATGGCGAAATCATCCCAATTTTCAGTGGGCGGGAAATTCCCAGACCCAAAGACCACCTTATCAGCCCTGTCCACAAGCCCCTTGTCCTTATCAGCCGCCTCAACCTCGGCCCAACCCCACTCATCCATCCGGGCCAAACCAAGACCAAATGTCCCTCATGCTTCAAACTCTGGCTGACATTCAAAGAACGAATGCGGCTATCCAAAAACAGCACAAGGACGAGATCACAGAGGTCTGCAACCAACTCGCCCAATTGGCGAATTCTCGCCAACCGGGCACACTTCCTTCACAACCTCTGCCTAACCCTAATAACGTGCCAACACAGCGGTGTGTTACGAACCTGAACCCAGGCCAAGCACACTTGATCTATCAGGCCCCTTCTATTCCATCACATGACGGGATGGAAGCATCAACCTCCTATGCGGGTTATCAACAGCAGCAGCTCATCTTACCAACCGCCAACTAGAACCAGGCAGGACTAAATTCTGTGACAACCCGTAGTGGTAAAGTAACCCAAGATCCACCTTATCCAGACCACTCCAAGCCTGGTAGTGACCCAAACCCTAGGATAGTTATCCAGGATATCCCTATCCCAAATCAAAAACCTGGACCTATTCTAGAGGAACCAACCAAGGTTCCATTTCCTGAGGCCTTGAGCAAGGGAAAGAGGACAACTAAACTCGTGGCTCTTGAGGAGGACCTAATCAAGCTCTTTGAGCAGGTCTAAATAAACATCCCCTTGATGGATGCAATCCGCCACGTACCAGCTTACGCATGATTCTTAAAAAACGTGTGTACACCCCAACGTAAGCCGCGAACCAAGAGTGGGAGTCCAATTGTACTATCAGAGCAAGCCAACTCTGTGATCCTGAGTAAACTCCCACCCAAGGCAAATGACCCAGGCACTCCCCTGATTTTGTGTAAGATTGGTGAAACCTAATTTGATAGAGCTTTGTTAGACCTAGGTGCCTCCATAAGCCTGATACCCACATCCCTACTAAACCATCTAGAAGAATCCGAGCTCAAACCGACTGAGGTGACATTACAGTTAGCTGATCGATCCATTAAGTCACCTAAAGGAGTTCTTGAGAATGTTATTGTTAGGGTGTGGGATTTCTACTTTCCCGTAGATTTCATAGTTCTAGACATGGACGCATCTGAGAATCCAAGGGATACACCAATTATACTTGGGAGACTGGTGCACTGCGTTTCCTCTCTAGGGTTTCATCGTAGTATAGTGCAAAGAAACGGTCACCAGTTTAATACAATTTGTTATTCGGAAATAAAAAGTTTCCCGAGGTCGAACTCATGGAGTAAACTATAATTCAAGAAGCATATAAATTCACAATACAATGTTTTACAAAAATTAGGAGAGAGAGAGAGTGTGTGTGTGAGAGTGAAAATTGCTCCTTTCTTTCTCCCTTTTCCTTTTTTTCTTTCTTCTTCTCTGCGGCAAGCTCTTCTTCTCTTTTCTTTTTCTTCCCTTTCTTCCTTCTCTGCTTCTTCTTCCCTTTGCGAAGCTATCTGACCAAGCAAGAGACGCTGCGACTTCCGCAGCTGTGGCAATTGAAGGATAGATTTCTGCGGGCGTGCGTGATGTAGAGGGGGAGCAATTAGTCCCACATCGTGAACTCACAAAGAGGTGGAGTGGTTTAAATGGTTTTTGTCATAAGGGCTCAGTGCCTCCGAACGCACCTGGAGTGAGGTGCCTCACCTTTCTCACGCCGCCTCGTCTGTGGTTTCACCTCACGGATCTGGCGCGACCCGACCCGACCCTGTCCTGAGCACACCTCGCGCACCACCATCACGCCGGTGCGCCTGGTCATGGGCACGCGATCTGACCCGTTTACCCGGCTCTGGGAGAGCATCCTGAGAGTGGTTTGCAGAGAGAGAGACGCGCAGGTGTGGGTAGAGGGTTAGGTTTTGTGCTTTTCTGTGGTTGTGCAGGGAAGGAGTGAAGCAAACACTTAGCCGCTGCTAGCAAGGGAAGAAGAGAAGGAAGTAGAAGGCAAACAGAGGCAAAAAAATGAAGGAAGGAAGCCATTGAAAAGAGAAGGAAAAGGTGAAGGAAAAAGAGAAGAAGAACTGAAGAAGAAAAGAAATAGAAGACAAGCAGAAGAAGAAGAGGAACTGAAGCAGAGACAAGTAAGAAGACCCGTAGAAGACAGAAGAAAATAGAAAGAAGCAAGGCAGAAGAAAAGCAAAGAAAGGAAGAAAATCAGAAGAAGAAAAAGAGAAACATCTTTTAAGACGTCTGATCCCATGATCAGACGTTCAATTCTTTCTTTTTACCATAATTGCTTTTCAAACTCATGCATTTACATTTGAATTAAAGTTTTGAGTAATTACAATGTTCAATTACATTCTTGAGATTAGTAATAAATTCCAGTTGCTCTCTGTGTTCGACCTCGAATACTCCGATTTTCGAGTAATAAAACTTTTATTTGTTGATGACGCTTGATCACCTATACTACGACGTAATTAACTGTTAAAACACGATCGAGTCAAACGCACGTCAACATTTTGGCACCGTTGCCGGGGAGCAACGTGCAATTTATCACTAATCTCTACATTCTTTTTATCATATTGAACACTAACTTGCCCTACTTTGCTTTATTGTGATCTTGCAGGTATTTCACGAGAAAATCTCTCCCGCAAGTCAACTACTCCAGGGTAGGTAAGTTCTTTTCTTCCTTAAACCATCCCCTAATCCTGAAAGGACAAAAGGAAGAAATTAATTTAGGAATCAATTGCCTTCTTTCCATAGTAATCACCATTTTAAGGCAAACGTTTCCTGATTTTGCGAAAATTTTTCGAATCTTCTTGAAGTTGGAGCAATTTTTTTTTCCTATCCCACAAATTCATGTGCCTAATAGAAATCACGCTTAATCTCGGCGGACAACACACTTCTTGTTTTTAAGTCCAAAGAGAACCTTTTCAAAAAAAAAAAGAAAAAGAGGATTGGAAATAGAACCAAATTAAGGTTTCTACAGTAGGGTCTTGAAGTGCTAGTCACACATGCCTGTATAAAAGGAAATAAACCCTCCCGCATCAATGTGCTACCCAAGCCCATGATTGAAGAGATCTAAACAAGACAAACCCTAAAAATTGAGCTCTAAAATCACTTGAATCTTAAAATTTTTGGGACCTAATAAACTGGGGGTCAAATCAGGGTGATCACTAGGCTCCAAACCTAGAGTCATTCTGCCATCCATAGGACAGGTCAGGTGAAGTTGACCCATTGGGTCAACCAACCTCTAAATTAGGTCACATCAAACCATCTAAAAGTTCAAGTGAGAACCCTAAAGCACATTTGAAATAAAAGTGGTAGACTTAAGAGGTCAAGGTCCCCATTCTGGTCTACCTGGAATCTCAGTGACAAGAGAGGTCGGGTGGGGGAAACCCTGTAACCCGTGGGGAGGCTCTACCATGTAGGGGTCTTTGTTGGACTCTTCCTCTCTGGCTGCCCAGGTAATTCTCAGGTGGATGATCTTCTGATCCAGGGGTGCCATCCGCCCCGAACCTCCATAGTCATACAAACATCTTTGGGTGTCTTGATTGGGTCAAAAACATCTCCAGTCCCTCATCTTTTCTCTTTAGAGTACACACACATTTTCAGTGGGACTCGTTATTCAGATATAATCGCTTCATAACTTGATTCTACACCTCTGATTCTACATCTTGATTCCACCACCTGATCCAAATATGCAGCCAAACCACTTAGGACTACCATTCAAGAAACCTGAATATCAAAGATCCATGAGAGATAAAATGATTAAGGATGCCATGCAATTCTATGAAAAAGAAGAAACCTCAACACTAGTAGGAAACATTCAGGTTGATGTCTCAACAACCACAACCTTTATCATAACTTGTGCCCAAGTATTATTAGCAGAAGCCACAAAAGGATCAACCCGTGACTTGATCATTACTGCATACATTGAGATAGAAAAACTGCACAATCTTGAATACCTTCAATGTATGACAAATCCTCGACTTTGGAAGCAACACCAAGATAGTCTTGAAAAACGGGAAGAGATAATGAGATTAGTAAAACAAGTTATTGACCAAAAGTACCCGTATATACCACAAACAGAAGATGAACCATCTTGGGACAACATCGAGGATCAATTAGATCTCAGGTTCGAGGCACAAAATGGTTGTGGATTCCCAACCCAGATGGAGTATAATGTGCCTGATATTGAAGAAAGTTGGGAAGCTCCAAATGCAGGAAAATACCATGATGAGCCATTCTAGAGTCCCAAAACTCCTCCAATAATGAGAGTAGAACTGAACCTCTCGAGGGTGTAAATTCTGCCCCTTATTCTGATAAGGTGACCCTCGAAGGTTATTCAGACCTAGATTCTAGTGATTCAACCCACATCCTAAGCCTAGAACCTAGATCTGAAATCTATTTTGAAGATTTCGAGGCCCCATATGAAGAAGATCAATCTTTTAATGAAGAATATGATTTTGGGCCTCTATTTGATGAATATCCCTCGCCAACATCCTCAGAGGAACTAATCGATTTTTCGAAAGTCACTTCAATTTACGATACAGAAATCGAGGAGTTGGACGAGTGGGGTTTCAATTGGGTCTGCCCTACTAGTATAGAACCTGAGCCTCTACCAAATAGGGACACCTTTTTAAGCTCAGAATTAACATTTAGGCTAGACCCCAGTCAGGCTGCTGAATATGATTTACTCTATGGTGGAACTCATGATCTTGAATCTCATTCCGATTTTGATTTTCACAAACTCTCCGACGATTTCGAATCTGACCATAACATCGGAGAAAATCTGCTTCCTGATTATAACAAGCAAATTTTCTTTGAAGCCACCAGCTCCACCTATACAGAACCACTCAAAACCTGTTCTCTACCTCGACCCGCAACCGGACTCAATTTCTATTCCGATTCACCTCTCACTGAGCCATTTGCAGATGATTCAACTCCATATCTATATCGGGTATCGGGCATTGATCAGATCGAAAAACAAGAGCCATCATTCCGTGATCACCCCTATAAGGTTTCCACACCACACATTGATTATTTTTCGGAACTCTACTTTGACCAGGCTGATTCGACTCAGCCTAAACCCGAGTTTTCATTTCCATATTCATTTGAACTTCACTACATATGGTGGGTTCCGCATCTGTTGATCTACATCTATTAACCCACCAGACTTATTGGGTTTGGGCTGCATCATCAGCCTATTGATCTTAACAAGCACCTGGTTGGACCAACCAGGCTCTTAATCAAGGTTCTTGTTTTACAAAATTCCGCTGATTTGACCACTCCCTCTCCACCCCATTTTCCGCTCGGCTGAAGGTATTAAATTTAGCGCTTAACCAGAGGCAACCAGTCATCCCAAAAATAGAGACCCGTCTGATTATCCGTCTGCACTCCACGTCCATTGCACCTTGAGTTCAGCCTTAGACAGTTGATCCCACCTCTGGTACACGTACCAGAGCTTGAAATCGTTCGCATCAGTCATTTCCGACTCATTCACCACCCGATGTATCCTATTCTAAGTCCTTGACCTCAACACTATTTCACACCCTTCGTTTACAATGAGGACATTGCAAAACTTAGGCATGGGGGGTGATAAAGTGCATACATACAAAACCAAGAAAAAATCAGAAGGATTCTCACAAAAAAATTCACATATGTCAAAAACACAAAAAAATTGAAAAATTATGAAAAAGAACAAAAAATGGGGGAGGGAGGAAATTTTGTGAGCCACATAATTATAAAGAGGAGAAAAAGAGCAAAAATGACAAAAGGAGCACAAAATGAAAATGAAAAGTAGTCATTAGTAAAAGATTAAGGAATTAACTGAACTTCTAGACCAGATCAAGAAAAGAAATAAAAGAAAAGTGTTAAGGAGACATAACAAGAGATTAGCGGGAACGCTGATCTTAGGCCTCTTGGGCTAGATTCTTTAGCTTAAAAATTCACGTATCCGCTAAGATCTGAATAATCCCCAAGAGGTTGGGGTAAATGCGAAGCTTAAGTATTAGGTCTAAGGCTTAGGAAGTATTCGACCTCGTTAATTGACCTCCGATTTGCGGGATTCAGTAACCTAAGTACCTCAAATTCACACACAGTCTAGTTCAGTGCGCATAAATATCAAAATCACGCAAAAGCGTTTAATGTTCTGAAAAATTAACCTAGATTAGGAGCGGCCAATCAACACAAGTTGATTTGGACGAGTTCCTGGCGTGGAGAGGTGGGAAATTTCCCTCGAAGATGCGTAACAACATATCGTCTCCTCGGTGCTTGTCTCATAGGATATTTAAATATCCTACTGGGGGCATGTAAGCATTCCGCTGGTTCAGATACCATGGGCGGCATTATCACGAAATGTCTATCACCAGGGTCTGAATTCGGCCACGGAACGCCATGGCGGGATTATCTCGAAATCTCGAAAGCCAGGGTTCTGGGGGTTGCCATGGGCCGTATTATCTCAAAATCTCGATAGCCAGGGACCCTTGAGGATTGATGATGGGGATGAGGAATCCGATACAGACTGTGTTGAGAAGCTAATCCGAAGCTAGAAATAAAAAAGAAAAGAGAGAGAAAGCTCTCCAAACAAATAAATCTTCTATCTCTCTCTTACAAAAATGCACTGCTAACTGAACCTAGGCTAAAAATTTCTCAAGCACAGGTGTTTTAACTACGGAGTCCAACAAACCCTAGGTTAGTTTCTGTGGGCTTTAAAAACCTTTACGGAGGACTGAGGCTAAAGCGGGTCAGGTCCGGATTTTGGATGGTACTTGAATACCTCTAGGCCTATTGTCGGCATTCTGACCTAATCACAAAAGAAAAAGACAAGCACTTATCATAATTGATGGCAAACACTCAGGGTCTAGAATGGAAGTTAAAACCTTGAAATTTTGCTAAAGGACTAGCAGAAGTTAGGCATGGGGGTATGATGAGAGCCTCATCATGAGCCATAACTAGCTCATTTTGACCTAATAAAGAGAATAAAAGCTCCTACATAACCTAGAAAAGGGCCTAATTGAAGGAATAAGTGTTCTGAGAAGAAAACATGAAATAAAGGTTAAAACTGTAATTTTACCATTGCAGTACATAAACGGAATTTCTCAGAGGCAAAACATAGGTCGAATGGTCTAAATGAGATAAAAAGTGGGTTGATGCAATCAGAAATGGGTTCATGTGCAATCTAGGAATTAAATGACATTTGGTAGCCTTAAAACAGACCCTCTTAATTCAGCAAGGTTCCGATCAGGATAAAAATAAAGTAAACCCTCTAAAATTCATGGAAAAATATCCCCTAGGGTTTATAACATTCAAATTGGCCCTTGGAACCTAGTTTGACCTAGATTAGGGTCCTAGCTCATCAATTGACCTAATTTGGGTTTTTACGTAAAATGTCCAGTTAAACATGGTCAAACCTAAAATACAAATTCACCATTGGATTCCTTATGTCAAAATTAGGTTTTTACCAAAATTTGGACCTAAGGGGAGGTCATCTTGACCTACTTTGCAATTTAGTACACCCAATCACATTTTGGTCCCTATCTTTTGAAAATCATCACAAAAACCCCCCTATCTTTCCGCCAATCTTACAATCAAGTCCTTCCACCATTATTGAGGCAGAATCCTTCTCCGGCAAGGATTAGAGAGGGAATACGCTCAGATCCCTCAGAGATCCCCTCCCAGAAATGGAAGGGAGATTCTCTGAGGAATCCCCTTCCATCTGAGCCCGACCATAATCCCTGACTTGCACCCAATCTCTCGTGCGAACACACGAGAGATTTGGGTATCTAACCACCTTCCATCTTCGGCGAGACGTCGGTGGCTAGAAGCTTGCCCTCCACGCACCAGAAGCACGGCCAAGCACCTATAAATTAAACCCTAACTCCGGCCGCACCTCCTTAGCTTGACTTGGCCGGATTTCCACCTCAATTCCTCTCCTTCTTCTCCGGCCAAGGTGTCCAGCGAGCTCCGGCGAGCCCCCCTCCCCTTCCTCTTCGCTCTGCCACAAAACGAGTGGCAGAGTCGTCTTCCTCATCCTCCTCCGCGTCGTGCAACACCCGTGCGCGTTGCCCTAGCCCCGTCGTCGTCGCCGTCTTCCTCCACTGGGCGTCTTCTTCTCCGGCGATAGCAGGTACTGTCGTCCGCCACTTCGTCCCCTTCATCCCTTTATTTAGGTTAAAATCATTCCCCTCTATCCCCTCTTTCATTTCCTCACTTTATTTCACTCAATCGACCCCTCGACCGTCGCTGTCCACCGTCACCTTCCTCATCTCCAGCCACCTTCCGGCGAGGCGCTCCCATCGCTCTGCAGCCCCACACGCCTCGTCGACCATCACATAACCTCTGCCTCACCTCACTGAGTAATCTCCGCCCATCCACAGTCCCTATAAGCCTACCCAACAGTCCCCCGAACTCACCCATCCATCCGGCCACAGGGCGACCAAGGCACGCACGCCTAGGTCACTCCGTGGCCTGCCACCTTACTCTTCACCTTCGCCGTGACAAGGTGAAGGTCCCCTGGTGATCTGATTAAGCCGAGAGGCTCGTTTCATGTCTGACAGTTCTCAAGCCCCTGCCGCCATTGACGATAACTTGCAGAAGCTTCACACTTGCTCCAGGCTTCAATACCGCAAGGCTCCAGGTGTAGCTCACTCGGGGAGGCATTGCGAAGCTATCTGACCAAGCAAGAGACGCTGCGATGTTCGCAGCTGTGGCAATTGAAGGATAGATTTCTGCGGGCGTGCGCGACGTAGAGGGGGAGCAATTAGTCCCACATCATGAACTCACAAAGAGGTGGAGTGGTTTAAATGGTTTTTGTCATAAGGGCTCAGTGCCTCCGAACGCACCTGGGGTGAGGTCCCTTACCTTTCTCACGTCGCCTCGTCTGTGGTTTCACCTCACGGATCTGGCGCGACCCGACCCGACCCTGTCCTGAGCACACCTCACGCACCACCATCAGACCGGTGCGCCTGGTCACGAGCGCGCGATCCGACCCATTTACCTGGCTCTGGGAGAGCGTCCTGAGAGTGGTTTGCAGAGAGAGAGAGATGCGTGGGTGTGGGTAGAGGGTTAGGTTTTGTGCTTTGCTGTGGTTGTGCAGGGAAGGAGTGAAGCAAACACTTAGCCGCTACTAGCAAGGGAAGAAGAGAAGGAAGCAGAAGGCAAACAGAGGCAAAAAAATGAAGGAAGGAAGCCATTGAAAAGAGAAGGAAAAGGCGAAGGAAAAAGAGAAGAAGAACTGAAGAAGAAAAGAAATAGAAGACAAGCAGAAGAAGAAGAGGAACTGAAGCAGAGACAAGTAAGAAGACCCGTAGAAGACAGAATAAAATAGAAAGAAGCAAGGCAGAAGAAAAGCAAAGAAAGGAAGAAAATCAGAAGAAGAAAAAGAGAAACATCTTTTAAGACGTCTGATCCCATGATCAGACGTTCAATTCTTTCTTTTTACCATAATTGCTTTTCAAACTCATGCATTTACATTTGAATTAAAGTTTTGAGTAATTACAGTGTTCAATTACATTCTTGAGATTAGTAATAAATTCCAGTTGCTCCCTGTGTTCGACCTCGGATACTCTGATTTTCGAGTAATAAAACTTTTATTTGTTGACGACGCTTGATCACCTATACTACAACGTAATTAGCTGTTAAAACACGATCGAGTGAAACGCACGTCAACATCAGGAAAGCGCCAGCTGGTGCGACCTGACACAGGAAGATGAGGCTGAGTGCGCTCTGCTGCATGTGCGGCCGTAGAGCGACGAAAGGAGCAGGAAAGGGCCACCGGAGCTTGCGGGCGTTTTGGCCGTGGGCGGAGGAGACGAAAATGGGGAGGGAACCTCGGCCAAATCAGGCTTGGAGTGGACGGCAGCCCCTGCCACTCCTTATAAAGGTGTTAGCAAGGGGAGAGTCTCGAGAGAGCGACATGGGGGAGCTGCCGAAGATGGCCGGAGATGGAGACCCATGCCTTTCATGCGTTCGCACGAGAGGCATGGGCAGCCGCAGGTCACAGGGGAGGGTCCCTGCGATAGAGGACGACGCAGGGAACCCCCCACTCATTCCTAAGAGCGGCTGCCTTACCCTGCGCGGTGCCATCCTCCGCGCAAGGTCGCCGGAGGTATGGTGATTGCGCAGGGTGGCAGGGAGGACCATTCTGCAAAGAACGAAGGGAAAGATAGGAGGCTAAATGCAAGGTTTTGAAAAGATAAGGGTCAAAAAGTAATTCAAGAGGACCAATTTGTAAAGTCGGTCAAGATGGTCTTCACTTAGGCCCAAATTTTTGTACCAACCTAATTTGAACCTAAGGAATTCAATGGTGTAATTTGATTTTAGGTTTGACCACGTTTGATCGATCAATTTGCGTAAAAACCCAAATTAAGTTAAAATTTGGGCATGGTTCTCAAATCAGGTCAAAATAGGTTGCAAAGGCCAAATTGAAGGTTCTAAACCTTAGGGAGTATTTTTCTATGATTTTAAGAGGGTTTAGTTGATTTTTATTCTGCCTAGAACCTCGTGAATTAAAGTGGGTTTATTTTTAGGGTTATAGAATGTCATTTAATTCCTAGAAGTTTCTATAACCTTTTCAGATCAGATCATCCAACTTCCTTCCTTATTAAGCTTATTTGACCTGTGTTTAGACCTTTAGATACCCTGTTTGTGTATTGCCTTGGTAAAATTACAGTTTTACCCCTCATGACTTGTTTTATCCTTCAATTCAGACTTTTCTGAGTTAGGCTTTTCTTTAGGTTTTGTAGGAGCTTCTTCACACTTATTTAGATTAAATTGTGCTAGTTAGGGTTCATGATGAGGCTCTCATTAGAGACCTTTTCTGGTCACTGCAAGGGCCAACATAAGTTTTGAGGAGGGCCAAATAAAGCTGAAATGTGGGAATCAAACCCTTAAGGTTGATATCTTTAAGGCCCAACAGGAGATTAATTGCAGTGTGGTAGAGCAAATTTGTGATATCAGAGCCGTGGTTGATGAACCACAAATTGGGGACAACATGATTATCCCCAATCAACCACAAGAAGATCTAAAACCGCAATTAGAGGAGTCAGAACTTGATCTGGACACACCCTTAACTCCTACCCTTGTTCCTCAAACCCATTCCGAACCACCCGCTGCTGCTGATAACCCCATTTTGGAACTCAAGTCCCTTCCCGATCGTTTGAAATATGTCTTTCTGGGTTCCAATCAGACACTTCCTGTGATTATAAACTCCAGACTCACCCCTGATCAGGAATCCCGTCTGATTACTGTTCTCCAGCAACATCGTAGAGCCATTGGTTGGACTCTTGATGATTTGATTGGAATAAGTCCCTTTTATTGCACATGCCACATCTATTCTGAAGAGGGTGCACGACCTTCGTGTGAGATGCAGAGACATCTGAACCCTAATATGCAGGAGGTCATGAAAAAGGAAATCATCAAGTGGTTAGATCCAGGGATCATCGACCCGATCTCCGACAGTCGCTGGGTGAGCCCAATCCAGGTTGTGCCTAAGAAGGTAGGGCTCACCACTATCACGACTGAAACCAGAGAGGTCATACCTACCCGTATAACCAACTTGTGGAGAGTCTGCATAGATTACCGAAGACTCGATGCCTCCACGAAGAAGGATCATTTCCCACTACCGTTTATTGATCAGATTCTCAAAAAACTAGCGGGAAATAGATTCTTCTGCTTTCTTGACGGGTACTCCGGTTACAACCAAGTGACGATTCATAAAGACGACCAAGAGAAGACCACGTTCACCTGCCCCTTTGGGACATATGTGTTCCGAAGGATGCCTTTCGGTCTCTACAATGCACCCATGACTTTTCAGTAGTGCATGCTTGCCATATTCTCTGATATGGTAGGTGACTATCTGGAAGTCTTCATAGATGACTTCTCAGTTTTTGGGGCATCATTTGACAATTGCCTCCAGCACTTGGTTCACATACTCAGGCGATGCATTGACGTAAATCTGATTCTTTCCTAGGAAAAGAGCCACTCTATGGTGCCTGAGGGGATCGTCCTGGGACATTTGATTTCTGAGAGAGGCATCCAAGTGGATCGAGCCAAGGTTAACATGATTTCCAAACTTCTTATGCCTAGCTCGATCAGGGACATCCGATCTTTTCTGGGGCATGTCGATTTTTACCGTCGTTTCATCCCTGATTTCTCGAAAATCGCGTGTCCCCTGACCACTCTTCTCTCCAAGGATGTACCCTTTGAGATTTCCAAGGAATGCACTGAAACTTTTGAGATCCTCCGTGACTGAGTCACCCAAGCCCCAATCCTACAGTCCCCTAATTGGTCCCAACCCTTTGAGATCATGTGCGATGCATCTAACTTCGCTGTGGAGTGGTTCTGGGGCAAAAGATTGATGGGAAACCCATGGTCATCTACTACGCTAGCAAGACACTTGACGAGGCTCAGCGTAACTACACGGTTACGAAGAAAAAGCTGCTAGCTGTAGTATTTGCCCTTGAAAAGTTCATGTCTTATCTCCTGGGTTCCCACGTTATAATCTACTCGGATCACACAGTTGTGAGGCATCTCCTTGCGAAGAAGAATGAGAAACCTCGATTAATCCGATGGATCTTGCTATTGCAAGAATTTGACCTCGAGATTCTCGACAAAGCGGGAAGACAGAACGTGGTAGCTGACCACTTGTCATGCCTTCCTTTTGAGATCATCGACCCTTCTAGACCCATCACGGAGCATTTTCCTGATAAGCACCTCTTGACTATTGGTACAGGGCTTCCATGGTTTGCTGATATAGTAAACTATTTGGCATCACACCAGATCCCGTCTGATTGGCCGAAGGACAAGAAAGACAAGTTGCGCTCCAATGCCAAGTATTACATCTGGGAAGACCCGTACTTATTCCGCATAGGTGCTGACCAAATTATCCAGCGATGTGTCCTAGAGGTCAAAATCAATCACATACTCTCTTTCTGCCATGACCAGGCATGCGGTGGCCATTTTTCTGGGCATAAAACCGCATCGAAAATCCTCCAGTGTGGCTTTTACTGGCCCACTATCTTCAATGACGCATACAGTCACTGTAAGACATGCATCCGTTGCCAAGCTTTGGGCAACATGAGCCATCTCGACATGATGCCTTTACAACCAATTCTCGTATGTGAGATTTTTGATGTTTGGGGGATTGATTTTATGGGCCCCTTCCCTATCTCGGACGGCTTCAAGTACATTTTACTCGCTGTTGACTACGTGTCCAAATGGATCGAAGCCATTCCAACCCGAACCAGTGATCACAAGATCGTTATCAAATTCATTCATCAAAATATCTTCTCACGGTTTGGGATTCCTCGAGCTATTATTTCTGATGGAGGGACCCATTTCACAAACGCTCAGTTCAGGTCACTGATGACCAAATACGGGGTGTCATACCGAATTTCTACTCCTTATCACCCCCAGAGTAACGATCTAGCTGAGCTATCAAATCGGGAGATCAAGAAAATCCTGCAGGTTACTATTCGACCTGATAGGAAGGACTGGTCATCCCGACTTCCGAAAGCTTTGTGGGCTTATAGGACCGCCCACAAGACCCAATTAAGCATGTCTACTTTTAGACTGGTGTACGGGAAGGCGTGTTACCTTCCCATCGAACTGGAGCATAAAGCCTCTTGGGCAATACGGAATTGCAACCTAGATCTTTCTAAGATTGGAACCCACAGAAAGCTTCAGATAAGCGAGATTGATGAATTACGCTTTGATGCGTATGAAAACTCGCGAATTTACAAAGAACGGGTTAAAGCCTTTCATGACAAGTACATATCTAGAAAGATCTTTCACCCTTGTCAGAAGGTCCTACTCTTCGATGCCCGACTTAAATTGTTCCCTAGAAAATTGCGGTCAAAGTAGGTCGGACCATATCTTGTCCGACAGATCCTTAGAAATTGAGCCGTCGAGATCAGTCCACTAAGCCACGATTCCGAACCTTTCATCGTAAACGGTCAGAGACTCAAACCGTTCACTGACATGACCAATACAGATTTCGCTGAGTCATCATTTATCCTCCATTCTCCCTGAGCTCACTACGCCCAATCGATGGCGTAAAACTCAACGCTTAACGGGAGGCAGCCCGTCATTCTTTTGAAAACCTGAAACCTTATCTGACATTTCTTTGTACTTTAGGTTCATCCTTTAGGATAGTTAACTCCATCTCAGGTACTCGTACCTGAGATTAGAAATCATCTACAACAATCACCTCGACCCATCCACTCACCCAATACCTGTCCTAATGCATGAACCAAGCTGAATAGTAACCCACCTAATGTACAATGAGGACATTGCAAACCTTAGGCATGAGGGGTGATGAAAGTGCAATAAAACTCATAACAAGAAAAAGGTTTCAACAAAAAAATCACATATGTCAAAAATACCAAAAAAATTTAAAAAATTTTTGAAAAAGAATAAAAAAAAGGGAGGAGGGAAGAAATTTTTTGCTTTACAAAAGGAGGAGGAAAAGAGCAAAATTCTAAAAAGGAGCACAAAATGAAAAAGAAGAGATAGTCATTAGTAAGACATTAAGGGATTAACCAAAGTTCTAGATCACATTAAAAGAAAAGCGAAGAGAAAGTGCTAAAGAAACACAAGAAGATTAGTAAGAACGCTAACCTTAAGCCTTCTTGGCTAGACTCTTAATACCCATTAAGATCTAGATATTCCTCAAGAGGTTGAGGAAAATGAAAAGCTTAAGTATTAGGTCTAAGGCTTAGGGAGTATTCGACCTCGTTAACTGACCTTCGATTTACGGAACTTGGTAACCTAAGCACCCAAATTCACACACAGTCTGGTTCTGTGAGCATAAATATCAAAATCACGCAGAAGCATTTCTAATGTTCTGAAAATGTCACCAAGATTAGGGGCAGCCGATCAACACAAGTTGATTTGGATGAGTTCCCGACGCGGAGAGGTGGGAAATTCCCCTCGAAGTTGCTTAACAACATATCGTCTCCTCGGTGCTTGTCTCCTAGGATATTTACATATCCTACTGGGGGCATGTAAGCACTCTACTGGTTCAGATTCCATGGATGGCATTATCATGAAATGTCAATTGCCAGGGTCTGAATTCGGCCATGGAACGCCATGGGCAGGATTATCTTGAAATCTCGAAAACCAGGGTTCTGGGGGTTACCATGGGTAGTACTATCTCAAAGCATCGATTGCTAGGAACCTTTGAGGATTGATGATGGGGACGAGGAATCCGATACAGACCGTGTTGTGAAGCCAATCCCAAGCTAGATTTAAAAAGAAAAGAGAGAGAAAACTCTCCAAACAAGTAAACCCTCTGTCTTTCTCTTACAAAACGCACTGCAAACTGAACCAAGGCTAAAAATGTCTCAAGCACGGGTGCTTTAACCATGGAGTCCAATAAACCTTAGGGTAGTTCCTGCAGACCTTAAAAACCTTTGCTAAGGACTGAGGCTAAAGCTAGACAGATCTGGATCTTGGTTGGTACTAGCGTACCTTTAGGCCCATGGTTGGCATTCTGACCGAATCAAAAAGACAAGAAAAAGCACTTATCAAAATCAGTGAATGGAATTCATGGTCCAGAAGATAGGTTAAAAAGCTTAATATTTTGCTAAGAGACTAGCAAAAGCAAGGCATGGGGGTATGATGAGAACCTCATCATGAACCCCAACTGGCACATTTTAACCTGATAAAGTAAACAAAAACTCCTACATAACCTAAGGGAAGGCCTAATCCAAGGAATTGTTAATCTGAGAATAAAACATGACACAAGGGCTAAAACTGTAATTTTACCATTGCAGTACATGAATTGAATTTTTAAGGGTCTAGACATAGGTCATGAAAACTTAATAAGAGAAAAAGTGGGGTGATTTGGTCTGAGAAGGGTTATGGCGACATCTAGGAATTAAATGACATTCTGTAACCCTAAAACAAATCAATTTTAATTCATAAGGTTCCAGGAAAGAAAAAAATCAAATAAACCCTCTAAAATTCATGGAAAAATATCCTTTAGGATTTAGAACATTTAATTTGGCCGTTGGAACCTGTTTTAACCTAGATTGAGGACTATACCAAATTTTTGACCTAATTTAGTTTTTACGCAAAATATCCAGTCAAACGAGGTCAAACATAAAATCCAACTTCACCATTAGATTTCTTAGGTCCAAATTAGGTTGATACCAAAATTTGGACCTAAGGAAAGGTCGTCTTGACCCACTTTGCAATTTAGTCCTCAAAATTACTTTTAGACCCTCAACTTTTTGAAACTCTTACAAATGCCCCCTATCTTTCCCATAATTTTCTTCAATCCGGTCCTTCTGCCACCCGTTGCGCAGGCCATACCTTCGGCGACTTTGCCCGGAGGATGGTGCTGCGCATGCATGGGGAGCTAGCATTAGATTTGAAAGGGGAGCTCTTTGCGGAGCCCCCTACCTCATGGGCCAGTCCCCATGCCCTGAGGATCACCATACCTCTCGTGCGAACGCACGAGAGGTATGGGTCGCTGTCTGCCATACCTCCGGTGGGGTTTTTCTTGCTGCCTTCGTGCGCCTCGCGAACGATCGACACTTATTTAAGGAGCGGCACACTCAGCCACATCCTTCAAGCTTCGTTTAGCCCGAGATCCCCCCTCCTATTCGTCTCTCTCCAACTCCGACCAACTGCCAGAGCTTCCGACGACTCTCCCTCTCCTCTCTCGTCACCCTACCATCGTACCAATAGCAGGGTTAACTCTGCCATCCTCTGCCGTTGATAGCGTCTTGTGTTTCATCTTTATGTTATTATGGTTTACAATCGTTGTAGTATTTGACAAAAGAGCTACCAGATTACTATTAAAAATTTTTTACACGAAACAAGGTTTTCCCAAGGTCGAACTCAGGGAGCAACTATGTTTCTAGAAGACTAAATAAGATCTCTATTATGTTACAAAAATAAGAGAGAGAGAGAGATCTTGGCTTCTTCTTCTTCTCTCTCTCTTTTCTTCTTCGTCTTCTTCCTTGGCCGTTTCTCTTCTTCTCTTCTTCTTTCTTTCTTTCTTCTTTCCTTCCTGGCTTGCGACTGTGCCTTCTTTCTTTCTCTTTCTTCTTCTTCGGCTATAGTGATTCCGACGTCTGATGCAGTGCTCAGACGACTTATCTGTGGCTTTGCTATAGTGCCTCCCTTCTTCTTTCTTCTATTTCTCTCCTTCCTTCCTTCTTCAGCTGCCCCGAGCAGCTAAGGCTTCGGCTGCTTCTCTTCTTCTTCTTTTCCTTCCTGCCTTCTTCTTCTTATTTTCCTCCTACACACTCACACAAGGGTCAGAGCAAAACCTACCCCTACCCTTCCCCGTATCTCTCTTTCTCAGATTTCTCTCTTAGGATTGCTCTCCCAGAGCCGGGTAATCGGGTGCGGGTATCGCACCCGGGACCAGGCACACCGACGTGCGGTGGTGGGCGAGAAGTGCGTGGTTCGGGTAGTTGGATCCTGCCCAGACTCGCGGGGTGTGAGCGCGGGCGAGGGCGAGCGAGCGCGTGGCGCGCTGCGTGCGGGAGAGGGACCTGACCCCTATGTTCGAAGGCAGTAAGCCTTAAGCACTTTTTCAATTTAAGTGTGGGCGCTTGGCCACGCACTACGAGGTGGGACTAAAGTCCCACCTCTCGATTTAGCGCCCGCAGGCGAACAATCTACGGCAAATTGAGGCAGTCCGTAAGGCCTTCGCCCCAACTGCAGGCCTGAGCATCTTCGCGACTCCTACCCGCGCAGCCTGGGACGTGCGCTTGGGCTGGAAGACACCTGCAGCTGCAGGTGAAACTGCTGCAGCTCGTCGACAATGGCGGCGAGAGGGCGGAAACCTGAAATCACAGCTACGGCCTCTCGGCCCAGTCAGAACAGGTGGGAAGCTTCACCGGAGTGTGGCGAAGCTTGTGCGGTGGTCGGTGAGGTGCAGGAATGCGTGCAGAGGCTGACCTAGGTCAGACTGTGGGCAGAGAGGTGGGTTTGTTCGAGGGGTGGTTGGGTGGCGCTTGGCAGTGGATGGAAAGGGGGGGTCGGTGGAGTGGAGTGTGAGGGAGCTTCTCGGCTGGTCGGTGAGGTGTGAAGGGGTCTGTGAGAGTGGGGTGGACTCGCCGGAGGGGGTGATCGGAGGTGGAGAAGGTGGGTCTAGACAGTGGCTGGCGAGTGGTCGAAAGGGGAAATTGAGAGAGGGAAAATACAAGAGAGAGAGAGAGGAAGCTATCTACCTAATTACTCGACGAAGGGGGAGGGCAGAGCAGCTGGCTCGTATCTGCCGAAGCTAGAGACGAAGATGCCTTGGAGGAGGGTTTCGACGATGAGGAAGCAGGCGGAGGGCGCTAGCGGGTACAACCTAGCGCGGATGACAAAGCAGGGGAAACCCTGCTGCAGGTATGGCAGCAGAGCGACAAGAAGGAAGAGGAGGAGTTCGCCGGAAGCTTCGGGCTCTCTGACCAGAGGAGAAAGGGATGAAGAGGGAGGTAGTTCTCCGTCAAAGGAAGCTTACAGGAGTCGGCAAGGTGTGCCGCTCCTTATAAAGGGCTTGGCGTAGAGAGAGGGGCGAGCTGGCGTCGTGCCAGCCTCGCCGGAGTAAGGCCGAAAGGGACACCCATGCCTTCCCCGTGTTCGCACGGAAGGCATGGTGGTCGGCAGAGGTCATGGGCGAGTCCCTGCGACAGAGGACGTTGCAGGGAACCCTACTTCTGTTCTAGAGGACGGCAGCCCTGCCCTGCGCAGCGCCATGCTCCGCGCAAGGTCGTTGGAGTATGGCGCTGCGTAGAAGTTGCAGGGAGGATCGTTATGCAAAGAATGATGAAAAGTTGGGGACCTAAATGCAAGGGTTTCAAAAGATAAGCTTCAAAAAGTAAATAAAGAGGACTAAATTGTAAAGTCGGTCAAGGAGGTCTCTTCTTAGGCTCAAGTTTTTATACAAGACTAATTTCAACCTAAGGATTTTAATGGTGAATTTTAATTCTAAGTTGGACCATTTTTGATCGGCCAATTTGCGTAAAAACCTAAATTAAGTTATTAATTGGGCATGGTTCTCTTTTAAGGTCAAAATAGGTTTTTAAGGTCAAATTGAAGGTTCTAAACCATAGAGAATATTTTTCTATGAATTTTAGAGGGTTCAGTTGATTTTTATCCTACCTCAAACCTCGTGAATTGAAGTGGATTTGTTTTAGGGTTATAGAATGTCATTTAATTCCTAGAAGTTGATATAACCCTTTTTAGATCAGATCATCCCACTTCCCTTCTTGTTAAGCTTGTTTGATCTGTGTTTGGACCCTTAATTACCCTGTTTGCAAACTGCATTGGTGAAATTACAGTTTTACCCCTTATGATTTGTTTTATTCTTAAACTCAGAATTCTCTGAGTTAAGCCTTTCTTTGGGTCATGTAGGAGCTTTTTCTCACATATCTGGGTTAGATTGTGCTAGTTAGGGTTGATGATGAGGTTCTCATCAGCCGCGCCGCGCCGTACCAGCGGGCGCTCTCCAACCCCTCTTCCTCGTCGTCGTTCTCTCCCCCTGGTGCCTTCATCTCCGACGACGGTAGCACCGGCCGCTCACCACCTCCGCATCCCCCCTTCACTCTGGATTCATAGTTAAGCTCTCCTTACTCTCCCTTGTATTTCCCCTATATCAATTAGTTATTTCAACTCCTCGACAGCACTATCCACCATCGCCATCTCCACCTCCAACCATCAACTCCGGCGAGGCCATTTCACCACCACAGATAGTTCCACCCCTCGCCAACCGGTCCCTGACCTTCACCTCCACCTACTGATCATCTTGCAACCCTCCACCGACCGCGCCACTCACTGAAACCCTTCCCTAAACAAACCCACTCACACGGACTCAGACCGACCTGGGCACGCACGCCTAGGCCGTTCTGAGCCACGCTGACCCCCGCAGTAACTTCACTGTGCTCTGGCAAAGCCTACCGAGCATTCTGACAGGGCCACGAGGCCGTTTGAGTGGTTTCAGGTCTCCTGCCTCCGCCACCATTGATGCCGTGCTTGGAGCAAGCTCGCAAGCAACTCCAAGGCCTTCCAACTCCAGGAGACAAGCCCAGATTTCACGGAAGACTTCCGCGCACAACTCCAGGTCTTCAATTGGCAGCGAAGACCTCAGCTGGCGCTGCAATTCCTCACACCTTCAGCTATGGGCGCACAGGCAGAAGGGTGGGACATTTAGTCCCACCTCGGTCGTTTTCAAGCGCCCCGCGGCGCATAAATTGAAAAAGTGACTAAGGCTTATCGCCTCAGTCACACGGGGTGAGGTCCCTCTCACCCGCTCACCCGGCCTCGTCCGCGACCACCCCCCGCGGACCTGGCCTGACCTGTTTACCTAAGCCTAGCACACCTCGCCCACCACCGCACGCCGATGGGCCTGGTCCCGGGCGCATATACCCGACCCGTATACCCGAACAGGCTCTGGGAGAGCTAACCCTGGAGTGAGATAAAGAGAGAGACGCGGGGAGGGTAGGGGTTAGGTTTTGCTTAACCATATGCCTGTGCAGAGAATCGAAGAAGAAGAAGGACAGAGAGGAAGCAGAAGAAGAAGTGGCTGAGGTCTTAGCTGTGAAAGCAGCTGCAGCCAAAGAGAAGAGAAAGAAGAAGACATGAGCAGAAGCAGAAGAAGAGGAAGAAGAGAAGCCAAAAGAAGAAGAAGGAAAGTCAGAGGAAAAGGAAGAGAAAGAAGAAGAGAATGAAGTTGCTGCAAAGAGGAAGGCCAAGCAGCTGAAGAGAAAGAAGAGAAAAAGAAGAAGCAGCAGCAGTAGCTAAAAAGAAAGGAAGAAGGAGAGCACGAGCACTATAGCAAGTGGCTACTTAAGGCGTCTGATCCATGGAGTCAGACGTCTGAAGATAGAGAGAAAGGAGAGCAAAGAAGAAAGAGAGAAGAAAAGAAAAAAGAAGAAACATTTTCCTTTCTCTCTAATCTTTTTTCATAAAATAGTATATTATTGTAAATTGTTATTTTCTATACTTCTAAAATCAAGCTTGCTCCCTGAGTTCGACCTCGGAGAATTTTTATATTCGAGTAATAAAATCTAATCAAATTGATCGATCGTAACCAGAGAGCACCACCATGGACTTAGTGGTAGGCCTACCCATTACCCATCGAGGACACAATGCAATCTGGGTGATAATAGACAAATTGGCAAAGACGGCGCGCTTCTTGCTAATCCAAGTCACATTGGGACCAGTGAAGTTGGCAGAGAGGTATATTTGTGATATGGTACGTCTACAAGAAGTTCTGCGTGAGATTGTATCCGACAGGGATACCTATTTTACTTCCCAGTTTTGGGCTGAGTTTCAGCAGGCCTTGGGGACACGATTGACGTTCAGTACGGCGTACCACCCCCAGACGAACGGACAGCCAGAGCGCACTATACAAACACTTGAGGACCTTTTGCGTGCTTGTGTACTAGACTGGAGGAGCTCTTGGGAGGAGCACTTACCCCTGGCAGAGTTTGCTTATAATAACAGCTAGCACTTGAGTATCGGCATGGCATCTTACGAGGCTCTGTACGGATGGAGGTGTACTATGCCCCTGAGTTGGGTTGAGGTGGGGACCAAGTAGGAGGTTGGCCCCAGGCTGATCCGGCAGAGTCATGAGTGATAGAATAGATTCACAGACGACCTCGCACTGTCAGGAGCAGACAGAAGAGCTATGCCAATCGGAAGCACAGAGAGGTGCAGTTCGAGGTTGGGGATCACGTGTTTCTTCGTGTTTCGCCCATGAAGGGCCTGCAGCGTTTTAGGGTAAAAGGGAAGCTTGCACCGAGGTTTGTGGGGCCCTTTGAGGTCCTGGAATGTGTAGGACCCGTTGCTTACTAGCTTTCCCTTCCTCCCCAGCTTTCTGGTGTGCACGACGTGTTCTAGGTGTCCAACCTCAGAAAGTACGTCGCTGATCCCAGTCACGTTCTGAGCCACGAGAGTGTTAAGGTGGGTGACGACCTGACCTACCCCGAGAGACCAGTGCAGCCACTAGACAGAGCCGTCCGGAGTTTGAGACGGAAGCAGGTACCCCTGGTGAAGGTCTTGTGGAGGAGCTAGCGGTATGAGGAGGCTACTTGGGAGCCTGAGGCAGCGATGCGAGAACGGTACCCGAAGCTTTTTTAGGGTACGTCTTTTCGAACCGACTCAGTCCCCTTTAAGTTTGTTATGTGTTTATTTTTTTTATGCACTCTAGCTAGCTCAAGTTTCGAGGATGAAACTTCCTTTAAGTTTGTTATGATATAAAGACGCATTCTGTTCTGAGCCTTTTACGACGTCTGGACCCCTTCCCAGATGTCTGGAAATTGAAAATTTTGTATGCAGGGTCGGGTCTACGTGCAGACAACCCTCCTCTCTTCTCTCTCTCTCTTCTTTTCTCCTCCATCGAACCCTAGCTGCTCCCTTATATAAGACCCCTCTCCCCCATCCTCTCTTCTCCACTCCACCACCACCACCTTCCTTCCTCTCCATTGTAGCGATAGGGACGAGCGAGAGGGTGCGAGAGTGAGGAGTGAGGAGGAGGAGGCGGCGTGAAGAGAGAAGGAGCTTGAGCTCGCGAGTTCGTGGGAGCTCACCGGAGGATGCACGGCTATAGCGGTGCGTGCGGGAGGAGTGCATCGAGGGAGTCATCCCCGACACCCTGCTGCAGCCGGAGCTGCAGACGAGGAGGAGAAGCCGCGACTGTGCGCGGCGAGGGGAGCGGGAGGTCGCTCTGGTTGTGGGTTTTTCCCAGAATCAGACGTCTGGAGTGCCGTCCAGACGACGGGTTGGATGTCTGGTGACGACACCGGACGTCTGAAAGCAAGGTTTCGCGAAGGTACGTTCCTCTTGTGGTTACGACCATGCAAGCCGCACCGCAAAGCCGATCTGTGTGGCTAAAAGTAGAAGATTTGGTCTGTCACGCACAAGGATAGCTTTGGGAAGGCGCAGGGCATGCTCTCCCACGCATTTCGGATGTCTAGGCAGTTTACCAGACGACCAGGAGCACTCCCAGATGATTGGAATAGAGGTCGGACATCTGAAGCCAGTCCAGACAATCAAGTGAGGGTTCTGGACATCTGAAGTCGACGCAGGAACTTGAGGTAAGACCCTAGTGACTTTTAAGACGTCTGGACCTTGCTCCAGACGTCTGATTTGAGTCTGCTGTTCTATTTTTGACTCGTTTAGGATCTGTTTGAGGTCCGTTTTATGCAAACAAGATATATGTGGTTTCCTTGTGAGTTCCTTTACATGTTAGAAAGCCTTGTATACTGTTATGAACATTCCATTGTGATATGTTCCCTGGTATAGGACTTCGATTAGTTGCGTGTTCGAGGCTTGTAGAGGCACGTGAGTCTGCAGTTCAAGCCCCAGTACTCCCGGATTGTCTGGTAGAGTGGTTTCCCCCTGTTTTAATTATAAAACATGAATGCATGTGTGAATTTAGATAACTAGAAGCCTAGGATGTGGCATGAATCCTAGGACGAGAAATACTTGCACTGTTTGTATGCGTATTTGAGATTGCAGTCATAAATGAATGAATGAATAGAATTGTAAACAACTGCCTGTTAATAAATACGAGCTCCTGTGGAATATGAAATGCCTGCGCTAATTAAACAGTTACCTGCGACATTACTTGTTATGTATGTTAAATTGTGGAAATACGAGCTGCATGTGTATAATACGCGAATGGAAATGTGAATGATGAAACCTGGTATGGAACAACATGTGAATATGAGCATGAACCCTACGGGTGTTACGACCCGGTTCCCAAATCCCTCCAGGACACGAGACTGGACCTACTCGATTGATCCCAAGACCCAATCGTCCAACGAGCAAGTAACCAAAAAGCAGGAAAGTAAACCACATTCACTATGCAAAGTAGCTAACAGTAACAAAAGTACAGCAGCAAAAAAGTAAAACTACTGCAGTACACACTACCACAACACTAGAAAAGTAAACGGGTACAGGAATATAATGTTCAAAATGAAAGAGTACAGAAGTGCAATAAACTACTCACTACAACTGGAAAAGGAGTACAACAGAAAGCTGCAACTATTGGGCTCTACTAGGCCCAGCACCCTCTGCAGCTGTAGGCTCTAGCTGCTCAACACCTGGACCTGAAAAAGGTTATGAGTACACGAAATCAGCGAACACTGAGTAGAGTGGCAACCAACTAACTAAAGCAATAAAGGTGGACATGTAGCTGTTGTTTTTCAATTTCTTTCTTTCTTTAACTAATTATTCTTTCTTTCACCACTTGGTTTATTTATCAGGTCTCTTTCTTGTTCTCGAATGTTCCTCGCGGGAACGATCTTGATTGCAGTCTTTTCCGAAGAGTAGAAGGCACACGTGGTGCTCTCCTGGCCTGGAGTCCCTCGTGGTGATCCTACACCCAGTCAACCACCCCAAGGTCATGGACAGACGTAACGGTGACTACGGCACGCGCAATAAGCGCACGGGTAGCTACCCCGCACTGGCACGCGGTCAGTCGTTTCCGTTAGCAGGTGCGCCCAAAGCACAGCACAGAACCAATATAGGGCATAACCCTCCCAATAACAGGGGTCTAGCCCCTAAGAATCAAACAGGGGTCTCGCCCCTCCACAGTCTACGCACCCTCGCCTGACTACCCTAGTTTGCCCAGTACGCCTAACAAGTCGGTGTAGGGCGGTTAGCTGAACCCCGGGCCCCGTGGGGTGGCTAGTTCTCTCCCTACACTAGTAGCTCTCCCCGATACAGTGTACACGAGGGCCAAAAAGTCGGTACAGAGTGGCCAATCCTAACCCTGGTGATGAGAACCTCATCATGAGCCATAACTAGCTCATTTTGACCCAATACAAAGGATAAAAGCTCCTACATAACTCAAGGAAAGGCTTAACTCAGAGAATTCTGAGTTTAAGGAGAAAATAAGTCATAAGGGGTAAAAATGTAATTTTACCAGTATAATCTGCATACAGGGTAATTCAGGGCCCAAACATAGGTCAAAGCAGCTTAATAAGAATAAAAGTGGGATGAAATGATCTAGCAAGGGCTACAGCAATTCCAAGAAACTAAATGATAATCTGTAACCTAAAACAACCCACTTCAATTCACGAGGTTCGAGGCAAAGTAAAAATAGAATAAACCCTCTAAAATTCATATAAAAATAATCTCTAGGGTTTAGAACCTTCAATTTGGCCTTCAGAACCCATTTTGACCTACATTAAGAACCATGCCCAATTAATAACTTAATTTGGGTTTTCGCATAAATTGACCGGTCAAACAAGGTTTAATATAGAAATGAAATTCACCATCAGATTCCTTAGGTCCTAATTAGTCATGTATAAAAACTTGAGCCTAAGAAGAAACCTCCTTGACCGACTTTACACTTTGGTCCTCATATATTTACTCTTTGGCCCTCAACTTTTGAACCCTCGCATTTTGGCCCCTAACTCTCCTTCGTTCTTTGCGATCAGGTCCCCCCTGCAAAACCTGCCAGCACCATGCTCCGGCGACCTTGCGCGGAGCATGGCGCCGCGCAGGGTGAGGTGGGGGACCTGGCAAGTAAACCGGGGGTGCCCTGCGTCGTCAGCCGTCGCAGGGACACCCCCCTGGTCGTTGTAACCCACCATACCGGCCGTGCGAACGCACGGACGGTATGGGTTGTTGTTTCCGGCCATTCTCCGGCGAGGGAGACACGTCGTCTCCCTCCGCCTTCCTCCCTGTTTTGATCCCTATAAATACCCCCCGTTGCTCCACCGACCGGGGGCAGCTTGGATCTGACGGAGAAAATCCCCAACTTTCCTCTCTTCTCTCTCCGGCAGACGCTCACCAGCTCCGGCGGTTCCTCCCCCTCCACCTCTTCACTCTGCCGCAATACCAGCAGCAGAGACTTCCTCCCCTGCTCTTCCCGCGCCACGCCGCACCCAGCTGGCGCCTCTCCGGCTCTCTGCTCGCCGCCGCCCCTTTCCCTGAGCATCGTCTTCTCCGGCGACAGTCGATACGACTTTCGCCCTGTTCCTCCCCCTTCGTCCCTGCAAGTAAGCTAGAACTACTCCCCGTCTTCTCCTCTTTCTTCCCCCGCTTTCAATTTATTCAATTAAGCTCTCGACCAACCCTGACCATCGTCACCCCCTTCGTCTCCGGCCACCCTCCGGCGAGATGCTCCCATCGCTCCACAGCCTCACACACCTCGCTGACCCTCACCGAACCTCCGCCTCATCACACTGAGCACCCCCCACCCCTTCACTGCTACTGCACACCTCCGTAACGCTTCCCCCAACAAACCCATCCTCCGACCCACAGTCCGACCTAGGGCAGCCCTTGCACGCCGCCCCACGCCTCGCCACCACCCACACGAGCTTCGCCGTACCCTGGCGAAGCTCCCGGCACTTTCTGATTAGGCCGAGAGGCCGTTTTCTTGTGAACAGGCCACCCGACCTCCGCCGCCATTGCCGTGCAGAAGGAGCTGCTTCCGCCTGCAGCTACAGGCGCGCCACGCTCAGCGCCACGCCCAGATTCAACTCCCAGGCCTTGCGAGGCGTTTCGACAAAACACCAGGCTCGCAGCTAAGGCAGAAGGCTTCGCGTGACGCCGCGATCTCCCGCTGCTTTCCCCGCTGCGGGCGCGCAATTGAGGTGGGACATTTAGTCCCACCTCGGAAAAGCCTGAAGAGGCGCAGCGATATAAGATGCAAAAGTGCTGGAGGCTTACTGCCTCAGCACACGGGGTGAGGTCCCCTTACACCCGCCCGGTTACCCGGCCTCGTCCGCGCTCACGCCCCGCGGACCTGGCCCGACCCGACCCGACTTAAGACTGACCTGCACTCCTCGCCCACCACGCACGCCGGTGGGCCTGGACCCGGGCACGACCCGTACCCGATTACCCGGCAGCTCTGGGAGAGCTTTCCCAAGAGTGGTTTCAGAGAGAGAGAGACGCGGGGGGAGAGGGTAGAGTAGGTTTTGCCTCTGACGCAAAACTCTGAAGTGTGCAGGCACAGGTGAAGAAGAAGGACCGCGGAAGAAGAAGGAAGCTGAGGGTGACACTGTAGCAACAGGCAGTTTAAGTCGTCTGATTTGGAAATCAGACGACGTCCTGAAGGGAAAAAGAAGAAAGAAGGAGGGGCGACGTCCGGACTGGAAAAAGAAAAGAAGAAAGAAGAAGATCTGAAGAGCAACAGAAGAAGGCGAGGCAGAGAAGAACACAAAAGAACAAGGGAAGAACTGAAAGAAGAAAAACAAAGACAAGAAGAAGAAGATCTGAGACGAGGAGAAACAAAGAAAAAAAGACACCAAATTCTCTCTCTCTCTTTGTTTATTTTTTGTAAAAGAAACATGTATATCTCTAGAATACAACTTGCTCCCTGAGTTCGACCTCGGGAACTCTTTTATTTTCCGAGTAAAAAATTTATATATTTGAAATGATGGCAATAACTGGCTATATTACATCGACATAACAATCAAACCCGGTTATCTCTCGCACCCATCGCTATCACCTGGGTCCCAACCCAAGGGCGGCTAGCTCCGCTCTGCACTAAACAGGGGGGACAGTCGCTCTCCTTGGTATTCCGTACTCAAGGGCCAACTCACTTCCCCACTCACATTCCCAATTCCATTCCATTTACTTCCAAGAGTTCTACTCCTAATTCCCCGTAGGGTTCATGCTCATATTTCTCAGGCCAGGCCATACCAGGTTTCATCATTTCTATTTCCATTCTCTGGTTATACACATGCAATTTGTAACTCTATTCCATATTCAGTTTATTCACAGATAGCTCGTGTTTCCAACATTCACCTTTCCATTTCAAATTACATACATGCAGCTCATATTACGTCATTTCACGGGTACGACAGGAAGGTTACATTCAACAGTTAACTAACACAAATACTACGTATTTCGCAGGAAACTGTTATTCATTTATAGGCAATTGCTATCATTCTATCTACTCATTCAAGACTGAAATTCATTCATTCAATACAGACAATCCAGTATTTCTAGTCCTAGGATTCATGCCATATCCTAGGTTCTAATCATTCATTCCACACATGCAATTAGGTTATACTTAAATTAAGGGGAAGCCACTCTACCAGTAAACCCAGGAGTAGTGGGGGCTTGATCGGTAGGTCCACGTGCCTCAGCAAGCCCCAAACCCACAACAGAACGAGATCTTATCACAAGGATCAGTCACAAGAGAATACACAGAACAGTATAGAAAGTATTCCAACAAGTAGGGAAAACATACAGGAAACATCGGTATCTTAATTGCGGAAGTCGAACCTCAAACGGACCCTAAATGGGTCAAAAATAGTGTTCCTGACTCAAATCAGATGTCTGGAACACCTTCCAGACGTCTTAAAAGAGTCCAGATCCGTACCTCAAGTCCTGAGCTATTCCTAAGACGTCCAGGAACTCCGCTGGACCGTTTGGACCCAGTTCCAGATGTTCGACAACCTCTTCGGACGTCTAGAAGCGCTTCCCATCGTCTGGTGCCTCGCCTAGACGTCCGAACTACGTGGGAGGGGATGTCCCGCACCTTCCTGAAGCAACACCTGCACGAATCAACCGAAATCTTTTCAAAAAGGCATCGAACAGTGTCTCGGCGGAGCGGCCAGCATGGTCGTATCCGCAAAGAAGACATACCTTCACAAAGCCTACTTCTCAATCGTTTGGAATCTCCTCCAGATGTCGGCTACGTCATCTGAACGTCGCTCCAGACGTCTAATTCTGGGAAAAATCAATAACCAGAACCTACTTCCGCCCTCTCGCGCCGCGCGTGGCCGCGCTGCGCCCTCTCGCCTGCTGCTTCGGCTGCAGCAATGTCAAGGAGGACCTCCCCAACGCACTCCTCTGACTTGCGCATGCGCTGACCGGCCGTGAGCTCACCGGCGAGCTCCGACGCGAGCTTGCGAGCTTGCTTCTCTCCCTCTCACGCTGCTCTTCCTGTCCTTCTCGCGCCACTCCCGCGCGCTCTCTTCGGTCTGCTGCACTCGCTGGAGGGAAGGGGGGAGGTGGCTAGAAGTGGGGTGGTGAGAGGGAGAGGAGGGGGGCTTATATAAGGGCGTGGGGTTAGGGTTTTCGTCGGGCGGAAGGAGAGAGAGAAGAAGGAGAAATGAGGGAAGTGTACTGTCTGCACGCAGCACTCGCACAGACGTGAGTTCGTACTCAAAATTTTTGATTTCCAGACATCTGACCCAAGTTCCAGACGTCTTAAAAGGCTCAGACAACACGAGTCTTAACAACGGGGAATTAGGAGTAGAGCTCCTGTGGATGAATGGAATGGATCTGGAAATGTAAGTAGGAAGTGTGCTGACCCTTGAGTATGTGGTACCAAGGAGAGCGACTATCCCCTATTTAGTGTAGAGAGGAGCTAGCCGCCCTTGGGTTGGGACCCGGGGTTTGGATTGACCACTCTACACCAACTTCTTTGGCCCTCACGTACATTGTATCGGGGAGAGCTACTAGTGTAGGGAGAGAGCTAGCCACCTCACGGGGCCTAGGGTTCAGCTAGCCACCCTACACCGACTGGTTAGGCCCACTAGGCAAACGGGGTAGTCAGACGAGGGTGCGTGGACTGTGGAGAGGCGAGACCCCTGTTTAGTTCTGAGGGACTAGACCCCTGTTACTGAGAGGGCTAGGCCCTATACTGTTCCGTGCTGTACTTTAGGTGTACCCGCTAGCGGAAACGACTAACCGCGTGCCAGTGTGGGGTAGCTACCCATGCGCTTATCGCGCATGCCGTAGTCACCGCTACGTCTGTCCGTGACCTCGAGGTGGTTGACTGGGTGTAAGATCACCACGGGGGACTCTCCCGAGTGGAAGGCACACGTGGTGCTCTCCCGACCAGGAGAGCACCACGTGTGCCTTCCACTCTTCGGAAAAGACTGCAATCAAGATCATTTCCATGAGGAACATACGAGATCAAGAAAGAGATCTGAAAGTAAACCAATGGGTGAAAAGAAATGACTTAAATAAAATAATTGGAAATGATAAATTTATCTGTTAACCTTTACTACTTTAGTTAGTTTGGTTACCACTCTATTCAGCATTCGCTGACTCTGTTTTACTCATAACCCTTTTCAGGTTCAAGAGTTGAGCAGCCCGAGTTACTAGCTGCAGAGAGCGCTGGGCCCAATCGAGCCCAGCAGTAGTTCTTACTGTAGTTGTACTTCCTTTTGCTATTGAGTTTAGACTGTTATTACCATTTCTGTTTCTATACTTTGTTCTACTTAACAGTTGTGGTGGTGATATATACTGTTAGCAGCTTTTACTTCCTTTACTGCTTGTACTCTTTTACTGTTAGTTACTCAACATAGTAAATGTGGCTTACTTTCCTGCTTTTGGGTTATTTCTTGTTGGACGACTGGGTCATGGGATTAGTCGAGTCGAGCCGGTCTCGGGTCCTATAGGGATTCGGGAACCAGGTCGTACAGCGGTGAAGCTCAAAAAGGGAGGCAGTTTCAGTATGGAGAAGATGATCTTCCTCCCAAAACAATCCACCAAGGTGTGATAGGAAGACAGCTAGTCTACCCCTAGAATCATGCTGAAGTCTTCCACCAGGATCACTACTAGGTCGGTGGGAAGATTGTGTCCCCCTATAGCGACCTCACAATAAGTAAAACCCTCCCCTGCTACGAATAATTGTCCACCTGGTCCTCTGATCAAGAACGGATCCCCTAACAAAGTGCTATTCGTCCCCAATCTTGTAGTAAACTTGTGGAACAAAGAAGTACGTTGTACCAAAAACAAGGAATACGTAACCCAAACGGCCAAAAATCGTGCCCATACCTGCCACCATAGAATCGAAGGCTCTGGTATCTCCGTGAGTTAGGGCGTTGATGCACCCCTCAGTCCTAGGTGCAAACGAAACAGCCAAACCCGGGGCTAAGCGAGTGGCAGCTGGTCGATGCCCTCCTCGTGGCTGGTAGTTGCGACCTCTAGATCGGCCTCCAGTCCTCGGTGCTGGGAGCATCTAGTATGCCCCAGTTCTAAAGGGGCAGTCCCTCCTCAAGTGGCCTGGCTGGCCACATTGGTAGCAGATAGGGACGCGGCTTCCTCCCTCAGTCGGTCCCTGCTGGTGACTAGGCGGGGGTCTGATGCCGACAGCTGGCCCCTGTCTAGGGCCCCCAAAGGCCATTGGTGGCCCTGCGAAACCAGACGGCTCTCCTACGGGTGCTGTGTGCCTCCTCTCCCAACGGCTCTATGAGTACTCTGGCTGATAGGGCCTCCTCTGATCTCCCCTAACCCGCCTGTGTAACGACTCGATTCCCGAGTCCCTACGAGACACGAGAACCGGACCGACTCGACTAATCCCAAGACCTAGTCGTCCAACGAGGAAGTAACCAAAAGAGCAGTAAAATAAACCACATTCAGCATGAATATAACTAGCAGTAATAAAAATACAACAGTAAGTAAAGGAACTACTACAGCATGTACCACCACAACAGTAGAACAATATTTATAACATAACATGAACTACAAGTAAAGAAAAGTACAGAGAGTAACAAGAACTACTCACTACAGTGGAACAAAAGGGGTACAAAAGAACTGCGGTAACTCTACTGGACCCTACTCGGCCCAGCGTCCTCTGCAGCCGCTAACCTTGGCTGCTCAACACCTGGTCCTGAAAAGTAACGAATGTAACACGTCAGCGAAACGCTGAGTAGAGTGGCAGCTAAAACTAAAGAAGTAGTAAAGTGTACAGTAGCTGTTTTATTTTCTTTCTTCCTTTATTTACGTCTTTCTATTGTTTCACAATTTATCTATTTCTCAGATCCTTCACTTGATCTCGAATGTTCCTCGTGGGAACGATCTTGATTGCAGTCTTTTCCAAAAAGTAGAAGTAACACGTGGTGCTCTCCTGGCCGGGAGAGTCCCCCGTGGTGATCCTACTCTCAGTCAACCACCCCAAGGTCTCTGACAGACGTAACGGTGACTACGGCATGCGCGATAAACAAACGGGTAGCTACCCCGCACTGGCACGCGGTCAGTCGTTTCCGTTAACGGGTGCGCCCAAAGCACAGCACGGAACCAGTATAGGGCAGAGCCCTCTCAGTAACAGGGGTCCAGCCCCTCCACAGTAACCAAACAGGGGTATTGCCCCTCCACAGTCCGCGCACCCTCGCCTGACTACCCTGGTTCGCCCAGTGGGCCTAACAAGTCGGTGTAGGTGAGCTAGCAGCACCCCGGGACCCGTGGGGTAGCTAGTACTCGCTCTACACTAGTAGCTCTCCTCGGTACTGTGTACACGAGGGCCAAATGTCGGTACAAAGTGGCCAGACCTAACCCCAGGTCCCTGGGGCGGCTGGCTCCGCTCTACACTAAACAGGTAACAAGTGCTTCCCCTGGCACTACGTACCCAAGAGACAACACACCTCCACATCTTTCCTTCTCAGTTCCATTTCATTCTCTTTCCAGGAGTTCTACTCCTAATTCCCCGTAGGGTTCCAGCTCTTTTAACTCAACACATTCAGGTTTCACCCTTTCAGTTTCACGTTCATACAACTCATATTCTCAATCATGTTCATTTATTCATAACAGGCAGCTGTTAAATCAATTTACAGGTAGCTATTATTTCCTTTCCACATTTTCCAAGACTGCAATATCTATATTCATATCACTAGTTTTTCAGTCTTGGGATTCAGGCCGTACCCTAGGATCTATCATTCAATCTAGTTTTCCAACCCTAGAATTCATGTAATACCCTAGGATCTATCATTCAATCTGGTTTCTCATTCCTAGGATTCATACAATGCCCTAGGTTCTATTAATTGTTCCATAATTGTAACAAATTATGTTAATAATTTTTAAAGCCACTCTACCAGCTACAACGGAAGTACTGGGGGCGTGGTCGGAAATCCCGCGCGCCTCCGTAACCCCCGAGACTGCAATGGAACGGGGTCCTAACACAAGGAGTTTCTCAGAATAGTATATAATTACTGTAAACGGGTAGAGGATTTTATTCCGAAAAGAACGCAACTCGAAACGCGGAAAACGGACTCTGAACGGGCCCTAAACGGGTCGAAAACGACGAAACAATCCAAAATCAGACATCTGGAACCTCTTCCAGACATCTTAAAAGGTGGTTCAGAGGATACCTTCACTCTGTGTAATCCCTCAGACATCCAAAAGCCTACAGGGGCGTCTGGCTTAGTTCCCAGACGTCCAATGGTCAACCTGGACGTCTGGAACTCCTCTCCGTCGTCTGGCACTGCGGCCAGACGTCCGATTCGCATTGGATGGTGAGTCTCGCACCCTCCCGAGTAGAACCTGCACGCACCCACACCTGCTCTCAGTACGACGGGTCGCAGGCGAAGGGGCGGCGGACGGCTGCATGGCCGTACGCGCGAAGAAGGAAGAAGGACGAAATAACTTACTTGCCAGACGTCTGGACAGTCCTCCAGATGTCTTCACCGTCGTCTGGTTGGAATCCCAGACGTCTAATTCTGGAAAAACTTCCAGAATCAGAGCTCGACTCGCTCTCCGCCCGCGACGCACGGCCGCGCCCCGTCCGCCTCCTGCTCGAGCTGCAGCAGCCCTCCCGCGACACTCCACGCCCGCTGCTCCCCCGCCAGCCGGCTGTAGCCGCCCCGGCAAGCTCGAGCCCTCACGATCGAGCGTCTCCTCCCTCGCGCAACACCTCCTCCCGCACACTCGCCGTGGCTGCCGCTGCCGCTCGCTCGCTTGCGCTCTCGCACCGGCTGGGAGAAGAAGAAGAGGGAAGCGGACGAGATGAGATTGAGGGAGAGGGCGAGGGCCTTATAAGGCCGCACGGGGAGAGAGAGAGAGAGAGAGAGAGAGAGAGAGAGCGTAGCACTGCTCCTGCAGGAGGAGAGAGGGAAAAAGAGGAAAGCGGGTGGCGGTTGCAGGTCTGCACACACATGCGCGCAGACGCAACCCCGTACGCCGTAGAATTTAAATCCCAGACGTCTGGAAGGGGTTCCAGATGTCTGGTCAGACGTCTGGGCCACCTCCCAGACGTCTTAAAAAATGTCTTGAAGCCGCGTTCGTAACAATATAACAAACTCAAAGGAAGTTTCGTCCCCGAAACTTGCGCTAACTAAGGTGCGGGAAACACGTCATATAAAAACATAACAAACTCAAAGAGGACCAAAGCCGGTCCGAAAGAACGTACCCACGAAGAGCTCCGGGTACTGCCCCCGCATTGCCGCCTCGGGCTCCCAGGTAGCCTCCTCGTACCACTGGCTCCTCCACAAAACCTTCACCAGGGGTACTTGCTTTCATCTCAAACTGCGAACGGCTCGGTCAAGAATCTGCACTGGTCGCTCGGGGTAGGTCAGGTCGTCGCCCACCTCGACGCTCTCGTGACTCAGTACATGACTGGGATCAGCTACATACTTCCGGAGGTTGGACACGTGGAGCACGTCGTGCACACCAGAAAGCTGAGGAGGGAGGGCAAGTTTGTAAGCAACGGGTCCAACCCGCTCCAGGACCTCAAAGGGCCCCACGAACCTCGGCGCGAGCTTCCCTCTCACCCCAAACCGCTGCAGGCCCTTCATGGGCGAAACACAAAGAAAGACGTGGTCCCCAACTTCGAACTACACCTCTCTGCATCTCCAATCCGCGTAGCTCTTCTGTCTGCTCCTGACAGTGCGGAGTCGCCTGTGGATCTGCTCAACTACCTCCTGACTCTGCCGGATCAACCTGGGGCCAACCTCCCAATTGGTCCCCACCTCAATCCAACTCAAGGGTGCCGTACACCTCCGTCCGTACCGAGCCTCGTAGGGAGCCATGTCGATGCTCGAGTGATAGCTGTTGTTGTATGCAAACTTTGCCAGGGGCAGGTGCTCCTCCCAAGAGCCCCTCCAGTCCAGTACACAGGCACGCAAAAGGTCCTCGTGCGCTCAGACTGTCCGTCCGTCTGGGGGTGGTAAGCTGTACTAAACCTCAACTGCGTCCCCAGGGCCTGCTGAAACTCAGCTCAAAATTGGGACGTAAAGCGGGTATCCTGGTCGGATACGATCTCCCGCGGAACTCCGTGTAGTCGTACCACATCGCGGATATACCTCTCTGCCAACTGTGCTGGTCCCAAAGTGACTCAGATCGGCAAGAATCGTGCTGTCTTCGTCAGTCTATCCACAATTACCCAGACTGCGTCGTATCCTCGCTGGGTAACAGGTAAGCCCACCACGAAGTCCATGGTGATGCTCTCCCACTTCCACTCTGGCACTGGAAGCGGCTGTAGCGGCCCTGCAGGCCTCTGATGCTCGGCTTTCACCTGCTGACACACTAAGCACTGCTGCACGAATTCACCCAAGGGAGGTTAGCTCCGCTTTACACTAAAAGGGGACAGTTGCTCTCCTTGGTACCACGTACACAAGGATCAACACACTTCCTGTCTACATTCCAGATTCCATTTATCCACAGGAATTCTACTCCTAATTCCCCGTAGGGTTCATGCTCATGTTCACCCCATTTATCCAGATCCAGATCTCATATTTCATAATCCGTTCCTCATCCATATACAAGCAGCTCGTGTTTCCATAATTCAATTCTCAAAAACATGTAACTGGTGGTTTCACAGGCAATTTCTCAATTATGTACAGGCAGCTCGTATTTTAACATGCATCTCGTAATTATGTTTAAGGCATTTTCTACCAATTTATCTTAACCATGCATTTCAAGTAAACAATACAACTCAAACAGGCTCATTCATTTTTACCATAGGGTTCACTTCATATCTTAGAGTTCAATTTGACTATTTCAACCAAGCACATTCTTATTTAAATATTAATGACTGAGTTAAACCACTCTACCAGGAAACATGGGAGTAATTGGGGCTTAAATCGCAGACCTAGACATCTCTGTGAGTCCTAATCGCGCAGCAAGCTGAAACCCTATACCAGGGGATACATCACAAAAGGAGAGTTCAGAATAGTGTATAACAGACTCTAGTACGTAGAGGAACTCGAGAGAGAAGCATAGGTATTTCGGTTACGTAAAACGGACCCCGATCGGATCCTAAACAGGTCAAAAACGTGCCTACTATTCAAAATCAGACGTCTGAGAATAATCTCAGACGTCTTAAAAGACGTCAGATCTTACCTTGTGTCTCCTGCGGTATCCTCAGATGTCTGGAGCCCTTTGCAATCGTCTGAGGTGAGTTCCAGATGTTGGATCCTCCTTCCGGTCGTCTGGAAGGACCTTTGGACGTCTGGCGACGTGATCAGACGTCCAAAAGTGCCTAGAAAAATGCCCCGCGTGCCTTTCCAACGACCTTTACCTGCATACGAAAATCGCAAACCCAAATCAAGCCGGACAGATCTCTGCGGTGAGGCCTACATGGCCGTAACCACGCAAAAGCATGTACCTTAACACTGCGCGTGCTTTCAGACGTCCGACCCCAGACTCGGACGTCCTGCTGCCACCACGGACATCTAGTCGATGCTCCAGACGTCTGATATTGGAAAAATCTCAGTATCAGCACCTCTCCCACGAGCTGTCTCCTTAGAGTGCTCGCCCATAGGAGCTTCTGTAGTCCCTCCCACGGCTGCAAAGGGTCAGGAGGCCGCCCCCCCGAGCCCCTCCTCGCGTGCGTGCCTGCCGTTGGCCGCACGTGCTCCGCCGAGCTCCCTTCGAGCTCCGCTGAGCTTCCACCGAAGCTCCGCCGAGCTTTCATCGAAGCTCCTCCGAAGGGCCACCAACCTTGGTCCTCCTCTCACACTCTTCCTCTCTCTCCCTCTCGCTCTCCTTCACCGACCCTCGCTCCTCCTCATCGCGGCTGCAAGGAGGGGAGGGAGGAAAGATGGAGGTGGTGGCTGGTGGTGAGGGGTTGAGGGTGGTGAGAAGGGGGTTTAAATAGAAGGGGGTGAAGGTTTAAGGGTGAGGGGTGCGGAGGAGAGAGAAGCACTGCACGTCGCCTGCATGCAGAGCGTAAGGGAACGTACAAAATTTTCCACTTTCAGACGTTCGGGACTGTGTCCAAACGTCTGACTTAATTTACAGACATCTTATTCGACCAAAAAGGCAACAGGTCATTTCACAATCTCCATCATGTTTATTGTATCCTCCGTCATAATTTCTCTCGAAATGATTGAATTCGTGGTCTGTTTAACCTAGATATATGCTACAGAAGTTCATGATTCTTCAACTCAATATCCTCGACCATTGACCCTTCCAGCTTAGCTTTATTTAACACGTAATCCTTCAATTTTTTCAAATACCTTTCTATAGGATACATCCATCTGTATTGAATTGATCTTGTGATCCTTGCATCATTTACCAGATGTATTGTTAAATGCACTATTATGTCGAAAAAGCTAAGGGGAAAATATGTTCCATTTTACACAATGTGATGACAACTTGTTTGTCCAAGTAACATAGCATTTCAGCATCAAAAATCTTAGAATAGATAGCTTCGAAATATCGACTCGTGTCTGTAAAAACATCTACAACGGGATCAAGTAAGACTCCACGTATGGCCAATGGGAAAAACACTTGTATATAAACATGCAAGTCATGACTTTTTTACCCACTAATCTTTTTTTGAGATTCATTAATATTGTGACAACTATGATGATTAGCTATCCGACACCCGTATTTCCTTCAAAAATGAGAATATTTTCTAAATCTGTTCATGATTTAAGTTGTATATAGCATCTGAGAATTCAACACTACCATCATCCTTCTCTGTTGTATGTAGCTCTAGATGAATGTCCAAAATCTCTATATCTTTTCTTATTTTTATTGAATCTTTTGGAATATCTGTTAAATTTAAGACATTCAAGATACTGTCCATGGCATTTTCCTCTATGTGCATCACATCCTGGTTGTGCCGGACTGTCAGATCTTTCCAATATGGGAGTTGCATGAAGAAAATCCTTTTTTTCTTGAAGCCTGAATGCTTTGATGCAGTAAGATCTTTTTAAAGAAGACGTCCCAATCTTATATTTCCAAGTTTTTGCAATTTCTGCATTATTGTTATTCTTGACAACATAACAGAATCTTTGCTTAGCTTGTTTCTTGGATTCTTAGAGGAATATTGGCAAGATTTGCCGTCAAATCTATCTTTGAGCTGTGTTGTTCGCCATTTGTAGTCAATTAGAAGGAATCTGCGGTGACTCAAGTAACACAACTTGCTGTTTTCAGGCAATCAGAGATGATGTGTGCCATCCATACAAATTAGACATGTCAATTTTCCTTTCGTACTCCATCCAAACAGATTTGCATATACTGGAAAGTCATTAATAGTCCATAGCAATGCAACATGTCTGAATACAGTTATCCTACAATATTTTCAATTTATCCACCAATGGTTGCAAGTATATATCTATAGCATTTCTTGGTTGTTTCGGGTTTGGAATCAACAATATAAACATCATAAACGACGATCGCATACACAGCTAAGGAGGTAGGTTGTAAGTTTCCATCACCACTGGCCATATTGAACATGACGAATACATATTCTTAAATAGATTAAATCCATCGCTTATAAGACCTAATTTTACGTTACGTGATTCCTACGCAAATGATACATGTCTATTATCAAAATTTATCCACTCATCAGAATCTACGGGGTGACGAATGCAGCCATCTCGTGATTTGTTCTGCTCATACCATTTCATCCATTTCATAGTCTCACTTGATATAAATAGGCGTTGAAGCCTAGGAATCAATGGAAAATATAGTAGGATCTTCTTTGCCTATTTATTGCCATGTTGATTCCCAGATTTTCCAACCTTAAATCTTGATGCACCACAGTCCGGACAAGTATCAAGACTAGCATATTCACTTTTGAATAATACATAATCGTTCGGACAAGCGTCAATCTTTTCACAATTCAAGTCCAGTACCCTAATCTGTTTCTTCGCATCATACTATGACTCCAAATAACCTTTAGTCTTAGATATGAGCTCTCCGATAAATTCAAGCACCTCAGACATTAATTTAGATGTGACTTTATTGATAACCTTCATCCGAAATAATTTTAATAGAAATGTCAACCTTGACATAGAGCTCACTCCAGGAGCAATCGATTCATTGACTGCCTTAATAGCATCATAAAAGTTGTTACAACTTCGCAACATATCACCATTATCTACAATGTTATCTGCTGTTCTAAATTCATCCAACATCTCCACGATTACGTCACCTTCAATATTATTAGTAGGTTCCTCATCAACATTCATTGAATCGGTTTCAAAAGTTTCTACAATGAATTGTCCATGAGCAATCCACTTGGTATAATGTTGCCATCAACCATTATAGATTACATGCTCTAACATAGTGTTATGATCATGTACTTCTCCATTTAAGTACCTTCGACAAGGACAGAAAATCAACTGTAAAAGTTCCCATCGTCTGAATGATTTCCTATCATCATGAAATACCCAATTTAAGAACTCATTCACTCCATTCTTATATCGAATGTAATCTGAATTTCTCCGACTAATCCAAAACTTGTACATAGTGACCTAAATAATTATTAACAAATATAAAATTTTCAGGTTAATGTCATATTATATCTATAAACATTTACAAGAAAAAAAGCTACTCTTAAATGTACCTAAATCACCCATTAATTATGAATGGACATTAATATGTTATATATGTGTTTATATTTTGATTATAATTTTCACTTTAATAACTCATCCTTGAAAATTTGATCACAACGTTACTTATTACATGTAACTGGTGTCTGGAAAAATTTTAGCAGCATCTCCTTACACTTCTCCAGTATACCTCCTAAGACTAACCTTAACTACATTTCCAATAACTCCCATTTAAGGGTGTTTTAGGAATGTAGGTAAGATCAGTTGACATACCTGAGAAGAGCGAGAAAAAACTACTGAAATTCCTCTAGACATCGATTTAATGTAATAAGTAACTTTAAGTTGTGATCAAATCTTCAAAGACCCCCCTTAGTTCAGAACTTCTCTGAACTAAGGATGATGACTCTTATGACATGTTATAAAGACCAAACTTCGTGCATATAAGTGAGATATACACACACTTTGTATTGTCCGTATAACATGATCATAAATGTTAACGGATAAGTATTTTGACACGATTATCCCCTCCTAAAACATGTAACCTAGAGGTTAGAATACCTATTGTTTGACCTCATATACATCTAGATTTGTACAAGTGTGTGTAGTACTAAGAGCTGATATCAAGTATCTAACATAAGTAATAAATGTAAACACACCCTACATTTAGTACAATAAAAATTACATGAAAACATTAAACATGTGAGCTCATCTCACTTTTAATTTATAACGAACAACATTTGCAACACATTTAATTTATATCAATATTTGCCAAATACATGTAATTGATAAAATTAAACAAAATTAACATTTCTAATAAGTGAATAATTACACTCAATTATATGTAAATTTAACAAAATTTATTTTACAGGTAAATTTAATTTTCAAAACTGAATTTACAAGTAAATTTAAATTTTAAAGAATTAAAAGATAAGTAAAAAAAAAAGAAGGGGATAGTGTGGTTGAGGGGCTGAGGGGTGGCAATTGTGGCTAGAGGCGAGGAGACCAAAGGGAGGGAGAGGTCAATGGCGGGGGGGAGGAAGCGACGGTGGTGCGAGGGAGAGTCGATGATTGGGAACTTGCATGAGGAGATTTGGAGGAGAAGGTTTCAAGAGAGGGGGAAAGGGGTGCACAACTCGAGAGTCATGTTCACATTTGGCGACGGTTGATCTGAACAACCGTCGCCAAAAAGGAATCGACAACTTTAATGAATAATTGGCGATGGTTAATTAAAGTAACCAATTATTTATTAAAGTTGTCGATTCCTTTTTTGTGACGGTCGTTCGTATCAATCGTCGTCATTACAAAGGAATTACTGCTTCCGTTCTCATACTTTCGTAAATATTTTACATGACAATACTCATTAACGACCATTAAAAACTAAATATCATAAATCTATCCCCATGCAATATATCTACGGAACCATGAAAATAAAATTTATGCACATTTATAATAATTAATTCTTAATCATCGTTAAATATTTACCAATATTAATAAATTTTACTTAACCATCATCAAATTTCTAACAAAATTATCATACACACTCTCAACTCTAACAAACAATATTGAAATACATAATCACCGCTAGTAATTGACTATCACCGATAATTTAACAACCATCGCAAATTAATAATCGTCACCGATAATGAAAACCCCACCACCTCCACTACCGATAACCAAATAATCGGACATATAGGAGAAATGTACTAACGTGGTTAAGTTGTTACGATGCATGCAAATTAAGAAAAGCATATCTATCTAGAGATACTTAGTTAGGCTTTACTCCTCCATGTCTGATTTTTAAATGTCACGACGTGGATGGCAATCTATAAAATGAGAGGCGCGAACATGTTTGTGGCCATCAACTAATAATTTACTTTTAATAATATTCATTTTGACAACGTGGGTACCAAAAGTATACTTGTTTGCTAAATTCTAATCATTGGTCCAGTAACATTTTGACAATATTAAAGTTCCTTCATTTGAGAATTGGACGAAATCCAATAACAGCAGAGAGCACGATCGATCGCTTCCGGTTTGTTAGTTCAATTTGTTTGTCTCAAAATCAAAATTCACACGATTATTATGTTCTTTATTATGGAACTAAAACCACTAAGAAAAATCAAACAATGCAGCACTTACTGAGAACTTCCACTTTCAAGAAATACGCAATTTCTGCTAATTTAAAATTATATATCAAAGTAAAATGATGTGATGAGATATTATATACGTACTTGGATTGATTTTGCTTTTTCTTGTAAAGGGAGCTTTTATTATAGGAGTTAAACCATCGAAGTGATGTTAAAGATAGAAAGGAAATACCGTTATCCCCACGAGGTGAAGAAATCAAAATAAAACTTCAACTTAAGCTTAAGATAAAGAAAAAAAAAAGAATTATCATAAATATGAAGTTCAAACCTTGATTAGGAAATTAATTATCACAATATATTTGTTGATTCGACAACACCATTAAGATAATCCCTAATCATTCGTGCTTACGGGAAATTCCATCAAAATTGGGCATTGGAACGTTTGGGCATTCTTAGTCGTAGGAAGTATGGATTCTTGTATATTCCTCAAAATAAATCCTGAAGGGGAACATCAACATCTCCCAAGGGGAGCAAAATCAATAACTCTCGAAGGGGAACATTAACATCCCCAAGGGGAAAGGCAAAACAATTACAACATAACTATAAACCAAAAAAAAAAAAAGGTCGAACCAACAATAAAATCAAGAACAACACCAAGGCTCAACCTTGTGAGCGATCAACCACCCCTTGGAACAAAAGGGAGGTTGCTCAAGCACCGGCGAGTACTTGCTGACCACCGGAAACGTCCCACGTACACCGTCAAACCTTGACGAAGCACTACCGCGCCGCCACAAGTCGTCGGCCATTGGAATGTCCTGCGCATGCCGTCGGACCACCATGAAGCATCATCGTGTCGCCGCTGGACGCCGGTCGCTGCATACGCCCAAGAGGGACCTCCTCTCCCCGTGCATGTCGCCACCGAGGACATCGGAGAGATCCAGAGGAGTGAGGGAGCAAAACCAACGAAGAAGGAGGTCCCGATCGACCTCAATCGTAGCCGATCGTGACACAACTCCAACTACCTGTGGAGGAGGGACCCAACCGTAGCCACTTGTGGTGGAGAGAGAAGAGAACTGCCTCGGATGGGAGGGCACCATTGCCAGTGCTACTTAGACTAATATGATGCTTTTCATCTTGACAAGAAAATTAATATGGCCTCTTCGGGCGACATCATCGTGGGGCGACGTGGTAGGCAGCGAAGGCATGCGCGGTCTTGATGTAATCTCGTCGCGGGCGTGGCCGGTGAACTCTCGACCGGTGCATGGTTAGTTGGAGTATGACAAGCGTGCGCTTGGCTGGGGTTTGATCGGCCGACATCTGACCTGATATATGTGCGTTGTGGTTGTGTTCGTTGCTCTGTTGTGGATGGATTGTTTTCTTTTCTTGTTTTTTTTTTTTAGCTTTGCTTGTTTTTTGTTCGAGGACCATGTGAGAAATCAGGCGTCATGGGGTCGAGTTTTCTGACTCACGTCAAGAATCGTTTATCGACTTTTTGGTCGTCTTAATCGATTCAATTATTGGCGCATTCTTTGAGATTCGTCTTGTTGACATCTTATCGTACCTTTGAGCGTGAGACGTGTATTTCTTTTTTTTCTTGTATTTTGCTCTCCCCTGTTACTATGGAAAGTAACCTCTCCTCATTGACGACGATATGATCTTTTATTTTTCTTTTTCCTCTGGCATGTTTCTTCGTATATCAGATTCTTCCCCTTGATAAAAATGTTACACCTAAAAAAAAATCAAAGAAAATTAATATGACCTTGCTGGGAACATTTTCTCTACTTATTCGATGAATGATACCATCCTCAAAGCTAGAAGGAAGGAAAAAAAAAAGATCGAACTCTTTAAATTATAGCAAGGAAATGACGTGTATCTAAATAAATAATAAAGTTAATTTATGTGGTTATCAAAAAGTTAAAAAGGTAAATAAATATACATTGTAATATATTTTGTATTATATATATAAAATAAAAGTGATGATTTTAATTGATAAATTTTTATTTGTATCGATAGAAATTATTTTTTATATACAAAAAATTATTTTTTATAAATAAAAAATATATTTTAAATGAAAATTTAATTATTTATCTCAAATAAAAAGATAAAATATATCGATATATTTTAATTTTTAAATAATATATATTTATTTTTAATCAAATAATTTTTACTTTCAATTAATTAATTTTAATTTTATTTCTACAATATATTAAAAATATATTAGAACGTATATTTCCATGCAAATATCCTATCAAGAATCGCTCGAGAGTCTATTCCCTTTCAACTTCGTGAAATAGCCCATATACGTAACCATTTAATGAGATATACGAATAATCCAAACGCAGAAAGCAGGCGCCTCTCTTTTGATGTGGCACCAACCCGCGTGTAAAATGTGAAATTGCGTTACTTCATTGGGAATAAAAGGTAAAAACGATTAAACTTATAGCCTCCCAATCACTTCCTTTTGAAACGTAGTTAATTCATGCGAGCGTTGGACGTGAAAGTTATTATAAAATAAAGTTACCACATACTCTTCAAAAATAATAAAATATTGGTGATGTTATTTAAATATTATTGATAATATTTTTTTTATATTATACAAACGGCATTAAAAATTCATTGTGAATATTTAATTTATAATAAAATATTACCGATGCAAATTTATCTAAAGAGTAGATGTATAAATTTTTCTGTGAACTTCTGTGTTGGTGTATATATTTTCACATTTCTTTCCAGATTCAATAAAATTTGATAAAATCTTTCTAGCTTCACTAGCAATTTGTTCTTATCGAAGTAATAGACAATTGTTATCCCTCGTGCATCATCTTTACGTAGAACTCCAATCAAAGTTTCCTTCCTGGATTAAGCGACGAATCTCACTCTCTTTTCATGTTCCTCTCCTTCCTCCTTATTTAATACTCGGTAATTAAGGTTCAACTTCGGAGCCGTTCCTTTTTCTATTCCTAATTTAATTTTGCTAAATGGAGATGAATCTTAATTTTTTCTACGTTCAAGGAATCAAATTTCAAGGATTTTAGGGGATACTTACTTGACAGATTAAGTGAATTTACAAGAGGTTAAATATTTAATTTTTTTCCTATTTATATTAAGTTAAATTAATTTAATCTAAGATAAAATTATTTCACCATCTTTGTAGATAACTTTAACCTTCAAGACATCCAAATAAATTAATTCACATATTTTATCATTTATTTTATTTCTTTACTTATTTCATAAATTTATTTTACTTATCAAATAGGACCTTAATATCTGTAACCATGAAAACCAAGGCTAAGAGATGAAGGCTGGCCTACGAGTATTTATGCAGAGCATGACGATTCCATGCTGCCTCCATCGATCTCATTCAATCCAAAGCCATTCTTACGTGAAAAGCAAGCAATTGCGAATCCCTCGCAACTATTAATGGTGAGAGTTTTGAAAAGAAGATGACAATTCCTTTTACATACTAGTTTGATATGGTGAAGTAATTGAGGTCTAATTAATCAGTTAGCTGTGAATTCGGTCCACTTTCAAAGGAGCTTTTTCCTTTTTATTTAAACCAATTGTATTTGTTATATGGTAAAGTCCAAAATAGCAGATACAATTGAGACCTTAATTATGTCATTGCAATAATTAGTTCGCATAATAAACGTTACCTCATTCATTTTAAGATATTGGTTAGCAAAGTCCACCTGGTAGTTCTGACGTTTGACACGATGACCTAATTACGAGTTGAGTATATAAGTTATTTCTAAGTTCATATGATTAATCAAATCTCCGGATAATTAGCTGAAGAGTGAACTTGTTGAAAGGGGGGCCATGCATGACAACCAATCTATTGGAGATCCTGATCGGTACATCTTATATCAGAGAGATTGCATGTATGGATTCCTTCTGTCAGTAAGATATATGTCAGGATGATCGGTTAGTGTTTCTTGTTATCAAGTTTCTGATTTGACTATTTAATGAAACTCCATGGATTCAAGCTCATGAACTTATTAAAGTTTTAGTCCATGAACTTAATTAGCGATCTCAACGAACGGTTATTCTGCAAATATAATTCCATCGTCGAAGATCGTTACATCTAGTTCAAATGCGTGCATTTTGGACCTAGATCTCCCAAACAAGAAATAAGAGAGGTCAGCGATGGATCCAGAGCATTTTTTTTGCATTGGGGCAACAAGTAGTGGATGATATGTTTACATCCGCACTTCTTGTTGTATTCTAAAGACTTTACATGGACCAACTAGAATATTTGTGCTTCGTTACTTATGCCTAATTCTTCTAATTAAAAATCATTTTTAATACAACCCTAGAAAAGTAATTTTGATGTTTTTGTTAAGTTTTTCTTTCTCTCTCTTTTTTTTTTTTTTTTCCTGTGAAACTGATTTTAAACCTCGTCAAGGGAGGTGGAGGTCCCATCACTCTGCCGTAAGCTCCAGCGGTCGGATCAACCGAGACTTTAATGAGACACCTCTCGTTTCTCAAAATCTTAGGAGTAGATCCAACCATCAACTGAGCTACCTATAACTCCATTGTTAAGTTTCTTTATCAAAGAAAAGAATTGCTTACATGCAAGATTCAACGTATTATTTCGCCACATCATTCCAATTTTCTCACACGTCTACAAATTAAAGAGACTAGCTGCAAACTATTTAAAAATGAAAAATCTATACCTTCATACATCGATCAATGTCCAATTCAAGAACCCACTGCCAATTTTCAAATTGAAAAGACCATCAAAGCAACTTTCAGATAGTCTCTCAATTATTATGGGAACTTCCATTGGCCATCAATTTCAATAGATGATATGATGTGAGCAGACCCAAATCATCTGCATACAAAGGGATGGAATCAAGGGACTTTGATAATTTTATGGGATATGATCTTCATCCTTGTAATTTTTCAAATATACAGGGGTAAAAATACCAGCAGGGGCAATGGCCCATTGCCTGCACTGTGGATCCATCTTAGAGAAAGGTAATCTTTCAGTTTGTTCTCTCTTCCCTCTTTTCCATTCATATCTCAAGTCGTTCTCATCACGAATCTTCCTTTGACTTTGGTCAGAGTACATCTGTAGACAGAACGATTTAACATCTTTTTTATATAATAATCTAGCATTTGATGTTGCGTGTCTGTAATCTCCTTCAAGTGCTCCTCAGATAGCAAAAATATGTGAGAGGGTCTTTCCAAAAACATCAACCATTTTAAATGGGAATTAGCTGTATGGAATAAGCCGAGTAATAGAAAGTTACTCTGAATCCAACTTGTTGTTTTTATTTGGATGAGGGTAGGTGTTAAATTGATGAATAAGTTTAAAATGGTGTTTTGTTTAGCACGTGAGAGATAATTATAATTTTGTTGATTGTACTTTATATCATGGGGAGAGGAAAAAAAAAAAATGTAGTTCCACATCAAAGAATACGCAGCTGATGGGAACTCATTTATTCCAACTTAGAGATGTCTTGCTAAATGCAGAATAAGGAGATTTATTCTCGCTACTTTCATCGAGGGAGTTTCTGCCTTTCAACTAAGACATCGATGCTTGCATGTGCATCGATTTTTGTTGAATCTCCTCAGTTACAAAAAAAAAAAGAAAAAAAAAAAGTAGATTTGCCGTGACATTTGCTTTTTATTAGCTCAAAGAGGGCCTTAGATAAAAGCTAGTTCCCACCAATTTGTGCATCTTTATTCCTTTGCACATAGGTGGATCAATCACAAAATTGATGGTAAAACATGATACACATGTTCCTCGCTTCCGTTGGGTCTATCCATCGAGCAAATTATTTATATTCTCACCCCTCCAAGACATCTATAATAAACATTTAAATTGTTATAGAAATGTGTTGCCAATGGTATTGAGCAAAGATTGACCGTAAGATATTTTTTTTTGAAAATGGTTAAGTTTGAAATAAATATATTATTAAAAGAATTTCAAAAAATTATATAGCATCTAAATTGCTCTAAATAATGTGTTTATTAGCTCTATTAACTTATATGTACAATTGATCGAAACCTTTCTTCAATGAATCCTATTGGATTCATAGATAAGAAAAAAGTCCATTCACAAAAAGACAATCACATGATAAACAAGAGAATTGGTGACATAATTTCATCAAAAATAGGTGTATGTCTGAGAAGGGTATGATCACTCTCAAGATTTCTACTTGGTTGATTGGAGAGTGTCCTGTATCGACTTTGTTATTTAAAATATGCAGCAATATCTTCTCATGCCTTGGTGATGATTGAAAGAATGTGAAGGTACAAATAATATGTATTTTGAGTAATAAATAAATAATTAAAGAATTAATATGAAAAGTACATATTCTTTGTGGTTCTTGTAATTTTTTCTATTGTTCTCATTGATATTATGTTTCTGTCTGTTATTCTATTGAGCTTTTGTTGACTTTTCCTTTGGATTTTGTACTCATATTTTGGTAAGCGATAGCTAGATTTTGGAAGCGATAGTGCTAATTCAAATTCTGCATCGTAGTTACTCGATAAGACCTCCTAATTAGTGATAGTTGGTTTTTCCTTTCATCATTTTTTTTTTAGTATTGTTTTCTTCAAATTATTCTCTTTCTTTTTTGTAATGATTAAGTGATTATTGATATTTAGACTTTTATTTAAGTTCAAATTTATATTCTTTATATATATATATGTAATGTTATGTGCTATGCATGTATTATGTTTTATGTTTATATGTCAAACAACTGAAATCTTAAGAGATTTCGAGAAATCGACTCACGTCTCTACTAGAGTAGAGGTTCGAGTTGTAATATGGTAGCACATGATTCGTACTTTGCATGTGCTTCGGATTATGCTTCACGTGCCTAGGATTGCTTGATCCCACCACGCAGTGCCTTACGCTTCCCAGTTGCAATGGAACTTGAGTGTGCTCCCTTTCCTCTTTATGCATGCATGTTGGTAGGGTGCCCTCCCTAGCCCACTCGTACGCATTGCTGCCACGCCTTCATGAAAATTGCTAAGAGGCCCCTATCGACCCTAGTTTCTGTGAGAGCCTTGTTCCCCTTCTTTTCTTCTCTCTCTTTTCTTGAGTTTTGTGCAACCAAGGGGTCTTAATGATGACTCCTAACCCTAATCAGGCCTTTTTGTAGGCTACTTAAGACCCGAATTAGAATTAAGGAACCCTAGTTTGATTGACATGTCCTTAGAACTCAATTTGTTTATAACTCTTATCCGTTTAACTTGTTTTGGGTGCAACTTGAGCTACACATCTTAAATTTGCACGAAATAAGAACCATTCAAAAGTTTGCAAGGAGATGAATCCAGCGGTATTGCATAAGACCTATTTAGGATATGCTTGATCGAGATTCAATTAAAAACGTGAGTTTTTCATATTTTAGGAGGTGTTCTAACCTGACATGAATTTTACAGGTTGATGCACTCCACTCTAAGATGCCTTAGAGGATTACATTTTAGGTATTACACTTACAATCAATTTTTCCCTTGTAATAGTTAACGATTTTTACAAAAGATCCCATAAAAACATTTGATTTTTATAATTGCTATCATAAAATTATCACCTTTACAAAAATGTAAGCTTAAATTCTATTAAGATATTTTGTTCTTTTCAATTAAACAGTTATAGATAAATATTTTTTTGCATTTAGATTACAACCATAAAATTAAAAAAAAAAAAATTATGATGACATTTTTGTAAAAATAATCAACCATCTATGTAAATTGAGATAGTAATTATACAGTATCAATCATTTTTAGTGGCACTTACATGAAAACCCCCAATCGTTACAAAACGACGTACGATGAGTCAATATCACCAAATCCAATTAATAAAACCCCAGGGAGGGTTTCACAATACACCAAGCAACACACCGCACCACTTTTCTCCTCCTTCAGTTTTCCAAGGGAGCATTATGAGCTCTTGACGAGAAGAAGAAAGAGAGAACCAAAGAAAGAAACCCTAATTAAGTCTCGCGGCGACCAATCCGTCTCCTGTCCAAAGGTACCTGTTCTTCTCCTCCTTCCTCATCAAACGCCTCTCTCCTTCTATACACTGAAAATTTAGCAAATTTTCGTCAATTCCTTCGAGTCTATGTCACGGTCGTTTGATCCTTCTCACATTTGATTGAATCAACGAAACTTGGTCGAACCTACCGTTAATTTCTGTCTTCCAGGAAGCCATGCAACTTGTTGGGTTCTTAAAATTACCAAACTGTGTAGGCAGAAATGTTCTATACCTTCTGTGGCAGCTGTTGTTGTGGGAAGGAAAGGATCTTTTTTGCTCCAGGTTTATACAAAGTGGATGAATTACATTGCTGTCGTGAATTGTGGGCGGATATTCCGTAAAAATCACGTTTTCTAGTGGTTTATGGAGGTTTCTATGTGATCGAGCTCTGGGTTTGTTTGTTTGAATCCGACAAACCCTAAAAAAAATGCAGGAAAGTGGCACTGTTACATTGGTACTTGATAGAATCCATAGTATCACCCAGAACATCTTTATCTTTTGTTGCTTCTGCTCAAAGTGTTAGAAAGGGCGCCCTTTTGTATCTTTGCACGAGATCTCTAGTTGATATCTTCGTCTTGCTGTAAACAGGACGTTTTACTGAAGTAGGAGCTGCTCTCCGGATTGCTTTGGCGATGTATGAGTTCGGTCTTTTTCCCCTTCAATCTAATTTTTTAAATATATTGCCGAAATGAATTGTTTCTTTGTTTTATTTGGTTGATATGATCTGTTATTTCATTATTATGTAGAGTTGTTTTGTATCGTTCATGACTTTTGTTTTTTCTCAGGAGTTGCTTGGCAGAGAAAATGTGCCTCCTTATTCTGCGTGAGGAGTACAGAAGTCTGTCATAGTTTGACAGTCATTCACAAATCTCTGTTAGAGCACGTAAATACCTAGACAGCAAATTCTCTTGCCCCACACTTACCTGTATCTTAGGAAGTGCTTGTTCCCATTTTTCGGAAAAAAGGGCATATCCCACAAAACACATGTTTTTTCTTATAGGTTGATCCAAAGGTGTCCTTGATACTTAAAGTAAATGTCTTGGAGCTTAAAATGCAAGGTCTGCTTAGCACATTTTGCAATATAAGATTTACATGTCAATCTTTTACTCATCATTCAACCCATGTCAGTCAACTAGCTGAAAATACGACAGAGCCCCTAAGCATTTGTTCTATTAGATCATGAGAACATTGGAATCATCTTCTGCTGTTGCTTTTAGTGGTAAAAAAAATGGTTACTTGAGGTTGTGATCATCCCATTTTAAAAGATAAATAGAGAATGCTGTTCCTGATATGTAGTCCTCATAAGAGCTTGTGCACAGGACAATGCTTAGTATCAAAGGAGCCATTCTTTTTCTTTTTTTTTTTTTCTGGTTACCTCTTTTACTTTAGTATCAAAGGAGCCACATAAGAAAGAGCCTATGCTAAAAATGAAATTGATGTTCATTTACTCTTTTTTTTTTTTAATTTTTATGGGAGTGGAATGATTTGTATGACATTTAGCTAGGGATACATTTTTCTAAAATTTGTAACATGGCTTATCTTAGCTATATGCTATATATTGTAGCTTCTCAAATTTTTCCTTGATCTTTTAAGAGGGGATTTGGATCTCCAATCTATATTAATATTATGAGGCCTTGTTAAAAGTAGGGATGCAAATGGATGGATACAGATACAGATGTAGGTCATACCATATCCATATTTGTTTTATAAAATGGATATGGATACAGAAATAGATGTGCTGCAGACGGGAAAATGAAAGAATCATATCCTTAAGATATGGATATGGATATAAAATGAAGATCCATGATTTGGATACGGATTTATGCAGATACGGAAATGGATTATCCTATGGATATTGTGTGGAAAAATTCAGATGCACCCATTTCTTTTGCAAGGAGCAATGCATCAACATTGAAAATTAAAATACTTCATTATGGATAGATTTTGGGTGCTATGGGAGAGTGGAGGCTTTTCCACGTGGAGAGAAGAAACGCAGTAGTAGTGGCTGCTGTTGTGGTTGTTGCATGCAGAACAGGGAGAGAGGTGCAACCGATGGCGAGAGAGAGGAGAGGAGTTAGGAGAGATGTTGGAAATGCATTCAACTTAAAAGAAATTTACATAGGTTCTTTCTTTGTAAAGAGAGCAAATTCTATTCTAAAAACAAGTAACATATCTAATCAAATCTCCCAAAATAGGAAATAACATATCTCTTTAACAACTTGACTAATTGACATATCACCATACCAAAAATAGCTAACTTGGACTCTAAGCAAGACATCAAAAGGACGCATAGGGTTGGCACCCCTTGGGTGGACCTACACCCTGCCGATACGCCACGTGGCACTTCATTCTCCACACTTCCCCTCAAGTTGAGGTCGAAAGGATGATGACTTGCTCCTTGACTTTGCAAGGCTTGATGTCCCACCACTCTTCTTCTTTGAGATTTGAGTTCTCCAACCTGTCGTTTGCAGAAGCCACAGTGTAACCTTTTGTGACTTCCGGAGTCGTTGCTTCTGTGGCAACCTCAATAGTTGTTACAACAGTTGTCATGGTCTTCTCTTTTTTTCTTATATCTTCTCAAGATCAATAGATGTAAGCAAATCTTCGTGTGAGGTGCTAGTAGTCCCATGTGGAAACCTCTGCATCTTGCTTGGATCTTCAGGAAAGGAACTTCTTGGATTAACCACTAGTCTTTTCGCAACTTGGGAAATTATTTGTTGTAACAACCTCGAAAGTTGTTGCGTGGACTATGTTCTTTTCTTGGAGCAATAGATTGATGTGTGATCCCATACATAATATTTGATATCTTTTCTCTGGGAAAATCTTCTCTTTTGAAAGAGAGTAAAAAAATAGATATAAAGTGTCAATTGAAAAGGCATGGGGATTACAAATCGTATCATAACTTGATGAATCTCCTCTTCACCTTCGTGGGCCTCGAGCTCCGCCATCTTCGTCTTCAAGAAATGAGCCTTCCGCTACTTGTATGCTTCGCGTAAGGTGTTGGATGCATGAGGGAAGCCACCCGTTAGATTCCCCTTATCGTCTCTTTAGGCCTTGTGTAAGGCACTAAGGTCCTTCAAGGAGTTATTTAAGAGAACTTACAAGTCGATGAAGATGCCTTGAAGGCTTCGGTGCTCGTGGGAATCACGCACAAGATAGAGCTTTCTTGCGTGTGATCTCTCCTCCGTGCTTCCATGTGAAAGCAGACTTCTTGTCGAGGAGAGAAGCTGCACACATGTGGTTGCAGTCTACCAGAAAACTCATGCATTGACCTTGTGCATGACTTTTCTCTCCTTCGTTTTACGTGATTAGAAAAACTTTGGGAAGAGCCTAGATCGAAGGCTCTGATATCATGTGAGGATTTTGAGCGCTATGGGACTATGAAGTCTCTTCCACGTGGAGGGAAGAAACATAGAAGTAGTGGCTGCTGTTGTGGCTGTTGCGTGCATAACAGGGAGAGAGGAGAGAGAGGTGCAATTGGTGGTGAGAGAGAGCAGAGGAGTTGGGAGAGATGTTAGAAATATGAATGCATTCAGTAGAGTAAGAGGAAGATTCTAGGCTTGATGAGAGACTTCTTTTGGATGAGCTACAGAGTGAGTGGGAAGGGACCGAGGCTGGTGGCTTGGGAGGAGGTGTGTAAGCCATTGAAGGAGGGAGGTCTTGGTGTTAGAGAGCTAGGCAGAATGAATGATAATCTCTTGACAAAGTGGATTAATAAGCTGACTGGAAATGGTAGGGGGGCTTCTATGGGAGATCTTCCAGACTTGTTATGGGGCCTGGTGCATTGGGACATCCTGATGGCCCCCGAAGGGGCTCTTCTCACTTCCTCAGAGGCATTTCGTTGGTGGCGCCCAGGGTGCAGAGTTACTTTGTTACGGTGGTTGGGCCAGGGAACATTTTTAGGTTTTAGTTGGATGATTGGACTAATCAGGGGAGGCTTTGTGAGAGGTTTTTGAGCCTTTTTGCAATGGCCAGTGACAGAGGAGCTGTGGTGGCTGATGTCTGGGAGAGTTGTTGGTGCCCTACCATTGTAGGGAATCTGCCGGACCAGAGGATCTTGGAGGTTTAGTCGTTGATCTAGGAGTTGGAGGGCTTTCAGTCGAAAGTGGGAGTAGATGGATTCTCCTTGGAGGAGGGTGAGTTCTTTGTTAGAGATGCTTATAGAAGACTGAGGGCTAGAGGTATGGGGATAGATGTGGAGCTCATTAGAGATTGCAACCAGATTTGGGCAGTGGCTTGCCCTCTGAAGGTGAAGTCTTTGCCTGGCTTTTCAGGAGAGGTAGGCTCTTGACGAGAGTTTGGAGGACTAGAGGGACACATGAGGCTGAGAAAGAATGCCCACTTTGTGGTGGGGTGGAGGAGGATACTGACCACTTGTTCTTCTGATGCTCTTTCACCACCTAGGTTTGGAGTTGGTGTGGAGTAGGGTGGTGGGTGCATTCTACCTTTCAGAAGGTTTGGAGATTGTTTAGGAATGGGGACAGGGGTATTAATAGGAATGTGTTCAGGACGAAGAAGGAGAAGGCTAGGCTCTTGGAAACTTTGTGGGGTATTTGGTTGGGGAGGAATGCAGTGGTGTTCAGAGGGTAGAGGTCATATGTGGAGAATTTTGTTGAGTTTGTTGGCTCTTTCATCCATTCTTGGAACTTTGACTTGTAACTGGGCTTTGTGTCCATTTTTATATTATTAATATATGGCTTGGGGTGGTTATCATAAGGATAACCACCCTCTCCCTTTTCGAAAAAAAATAAAATAATGTATTCAACTCAAAAGAAACTTACATAGGTTCTCTCTAGAGAGCAAATCCTATTTTAAAAATAAATAACAAATCTAATCAAATCTCTTAAAATAGGAAATAACATATCTCTTTAACAACTTAACTAACTGACATATCATCATACTACAAATAGCTAACTTAGACTCTAAGTAAGACACTAAAAGGACCCTTAGGGCTGGTGCCCCTTGGGTTGACCTACACTCAGTGCCAAGGTTTTAAATATCGATATCGATATCATATTAACAAGTTAAAAAAGGGATATATTGGGGATATATCGCTGATATAGGTGAATTTTGGGGAAATCATTCAGAAAGGCCTAAAATGTCCCAAAATGTTACAAATTTTATGAAAATTAACATTTTAATAGCTAATACATCATGCAAAAATGCAAAGAAGACGAAAATAATAAAATTTGAATGAAAACATAATAGAAATGCACTAGTCATATGTCGACAAAGTCATATATTGAAAAGAAAGTATATAGAACATGATAATAATTGAAAAATGTTCATAGTAACTTTTGTTGCATATTGTTGACAATTGAAATCATGCTTTAGTTGCATTGATTTTCTTATCAGTTTCAACATACTCTCTATTTCAATACTCTTTTTTTTCTCATTGACCTGCCTCAGATTTCATGAATCACCCTATTACTCTTCTCATTACGATCTTAAAATATGAAATCACAAATACTATCACTAAAGATGCACTTGGTGATAAAAGATACGATTTAAATTACACAGAAGTATATAATAAATAAATATAAATGGTCAAATAACTAGAGCCTTGATTTTGTTATCAGTTTCAACACGTTCTCTATTCCAATACTTTTCTCTTTCTCATTAATCTGTCTCACATTTCGTGAATCACCTTATTATTCTTTTCATTATGAGCTCAACACATGAAATCACATCTATCAACAGAGATGCACTTGGTGAAACAAGACATGGTTTAGATAACACAAGCGTATATAATGGACAAATATAAACGCTCAAATAACTATAGAGAAATTGTGCCCATCATAGCATAATGCACATTTTGCAAGATTAGTGGAGATCAACAAAGCACCAGTACGTAAGTACTTAGATAAACCATGCTGAAACAAGCGAGCTTGTCAACCTTAGGTTGTTGTGGGGGAAAGAAAGAAGAACCATCATGGATGACTTCCTTTAATCAAAGGAAGATGACAAGATAGTCATTTCAATACCCCTATTGATTATCAAAGTGCTTGATTTTATGCATCTTTTTGTAGATGTTTGAAGATGCTAATGTATGTTTCACCGATGTTTTAGAATTTTTTTCTTATTTTTCAATAAGTAAAACCAAGTGTAATGACTGAATTATCGATAGAGTATGTACAGCTCTAAAGTTGATATATTTGATGGACTACAAAGGAGCAAGAACCCTAGCATGTATAGCTCTAAAGTTTAACAAAAGTTCATGATATTGGCGATATATCTTCGATATATCGCGTCGGCGATATATCGGCGATATCATAGAAAAAAGATACTAAGGCTGATATCAGTATGTGTTGACCCGACGATACCGATATATCGGTGATATATCGCCGATATATCAATCCTTGCCCAATGCCACGTTGCCCAACTGATCTACCACGTGGCATGTCATTCTCCACGGGATATATGAAAGGAAAAGGATGGGAGGGCCTGAATCCAAAAGCATACTCCTCTGATAGAAATCTTCAAGGTCCAGGCAAACTGATGCAAAGCCTTCTTCCTACAAGAAACAAATAGTTGATGAATTATTAATTCCAATCTAGTTATTCTACCAATTATTTAGCAACCTTGAAATGAAGGATAGAGCTAGAAAGTACAGTAACTGCAAATGGGATAATATTGGTAGATAATTCATGCCAACTTAGAAATTCTTTGTGAGGATTTTGCAAGATATTTCCAACAAAGTACTACAAAGATTTAAACAAATGTTAAATGCATGAACATTTTTCAAAACATTTAAAATGAACATTTAAACAAACCACAATAATTAATTGTTATTTGTCATGCATGATCCTATGACCCAACGTTGAACACCTTTAAAAGGTTTATATCATAATTTATTATCACTAAAAGTAGCCGATATGCTCTCTCTCAAAAAAAAGGGTAGCTGACATTGCATTAGCAGCAAACACCATTCCAAACCACAATAGATACCTTGATATCATTATGATATTGGTTGTTTGAGCTTACACTTGCAGCAAATAAAATTTAGAAGTGGAAAAATATTTAAACAAATGTTAAATGCATGAACATGTTCCTAAAGAAGTTATCTAGCTTTGAAATAAACAACTGATAGATGCACATGAGGAATTATATCCTCCTTTATAGTACAATGATGGATGGAACAAGGCTATTTGAGGTGGAGGTCGAAAACATTGTAGGTTGATGGAGGTCGAAGATGGCACTGATCGATGGAGGTTGGAGATGGATGCTACTGCTGTGGGTAGTTGAAGAAGAGGAAGTAGGAGGGGAGGAGGCGGTGATGTTGTTGCTGTGTCCTGTGGGTGTGGCGTGGCATTATGTAGTAGGGAGTTTGGAGCGGAGGAGGTGGGTGTTGGAACGATGGCGGGCCTAGTGGTGTAGATGGATTGAGGAGGAAAGGGAGGGAGGGAGAGAAGTGTTTATGGAGGAGCGGGTGGGGTTGACATCGAAGATGGAAGGGAGGATGAGGTGACGAGCAAGGTTTCAGATGTTGATGTTGACTCCATATCGATAAGTCAGAAAAGAGGCATATCGGAGATATATCGTTGATATATAGCCTATATCCTAGAATTGATTCAAAATGGTTGAAAATGTCATAGATTTTACCAAATTATAATGTTATTGATAGTGTATAAAATTATGATTTTAATTATTACTATACACATGAAGAAATGTATATAAAGACGGGAATGAAAGTTTAAATGACAATAGAAGGGGGTTATGGGTAGCACAGTTGGTACCACTAGTCCCCATAAGATCCTCCCTGCAAGGGGTGCGCGGGTTTGAAACCCTGTGACCTGTCCATACTTGCATAGGCTTGTGGAGATGTGTGGTGCAAATTGTGTTTCCCAGTCCAACCACTGGGGCTTGTGCCAGGGTGACAGGGCCACCCGCAGGTTGCTATGGAGTGCACCCATAGTCATTGGTTATTAAAAAAAATGACACAATAGAAGTATACTACATTCATAACATTCAAACGAACCAATAAAAGACATGATAATAATAAGTAATATGGGAACTTACTATAAAATGAAGATAGTCAAAAGTTGATATCCAGACATTTAATAATCATAAAAAACAAGGAGTATTAATAGTCCACTAGTAAGAAATAATAAAATAGATTATGAGCCAAGCAACATTTGTTATTTGTAGTGTATTATTTATGAGATCATCAATGAGAAATGAATAGAGAAAACATGAAAAAAGTGGCATACAAAATCAAATGTGTGCTAAGCATTAGCATGACAAGCCAAAAAAATTGTAACAATGGATTAGTTACACATATGACTAATTAGAATGGTCAACATAAGCATAAACACGAGCTAAGCATTGTTCACATGTATAGTAAGGGTTGATTAGTGAGAAAAAAAAAATCATATAAAAAGAATAGAGATGGATGAAGGGAGAATAAAACCTCAAATCATAGAGAAAGTGGAGAATTGAAAGAGGTTAAAGAAGGGAAAGGATTAGATACTTGAGAAGAGTCTCAAAGATTGCAACCAAAACCAATAAAACTTCGGACTTGAGAACAATTCAATGGACACAATAATATCGAGGGCATATTGCAACATATTTCTTATTTCATGGGATATTCATTACGAGATAGAAAGTACTTTCATCCAATTGTGCTCCTTAATGTAATGTCTTTAATCATCTCCTCTTGGTAGGCCATCTGAGTCTTTGGGTTTCTATCCAAAGTTTGAAGATGGATTACAAAGATCACTAGTAGTCAACTCACAGGTTGCTATGTTTGGTCTCTTATGTATCGTTCTTTGATCTCGAAGCCTAACACACATTGGCTTGAAAGACGTATTTACGAGATCCCTATCAACCACATTGATACCCCGTAATATTTAGAGATATCGATCATGACCATTGATATAGGTGATATATTGTCGATATCCTGGAAAAAGGATATTCCTATGATATCTATATGAGTTATGTTGGGGATATGAATCTATCGCTGATATATCTAGATATCCGTTTACATGGTGATGAGGTGATGTGGCATCTGTGACGATGAGGTGACATCAGAGTAAGCTGCGATCGTGAGGATAAAGGGAGGGAGAGAGGTGTTGGTGGAGGAGAAATGGGTGGGGGCGATGTTAGAGGGTTCGCTGTAGGCTTGGAGTAGTTGGAGGAGAGGAGGGGTTCTACTAAGGCTTGGTTGAGGGTTGAGGAGTAAGAGGTGGGTCGCAGACTCATCGAAGGTGATGTTGTTGTGTGAGGTGGTTGTTTTGTTTTCCTAAACCTAATTGATATTTACCTTTAACTCCCTGTAATATAATATAATATATATAATATTAAAAAATGGATATATGTATCTGTATCCGCAAATTTTTTTAATAACCATATCCGTGTCCACATAAATCCGAATTTAGTATCCACATTTGCACCCGTGTGGATCCGAATATTGATATCCGTATCTGTATTTGCCAGTTTTGAAAAAATGGTATCCATCTCCTTTTTAAAATGGATACGATTGTGAACGGATGCGGATGTATCCTTATCCATTTGCATCCCTAGTCAAAAGAGTTGACTATTAAGTTCGAGTTATCTTTCAATTAAACACCCCCGCCCCTTCATACCCAGAAAAAGGATTCACCATCACATTATACCTGTTCTTTTTCATGCTAGGAGTATATCATGTATAGTTTTGTTGTATATTTCTTTACACTAAGATTTTTTTTTCTGTGTTGATTATTTTTGGAAATCCTGAAACTGGCTTGTAAAACTGTATTTGGGCTATCTACATTAATATTTCAGGGCCACGCTGATGGGCTTTCAGGAATGACTCTGTCATCTAGTGGGGTTCACGAACAAATTAAAATTGATTGATGTATCAGAAGCTAAACAATTGCTATAAAAAATCGAAAGTGAAAAAATAAATGCGAAAGTCAACACTACCCACTAAGAGCTTTAATTTATGCCAAGAGTTTCCATTTATAAGATTTGTTGATGTAGTTTTTTTAAGGACTAAATAGATTGTTAGTTTCTTAGATATGCAACTGAGTTGGAATAGCCTATATCCTTTAATTCAGGAAGGGCACTCCTTATGCCTATTCCATCCGTGGTCCATTCACATGTCATTCTTCTCTCAACTTAAAATTTATGTGTTCCCTGTGCCCCAATTTGCTGCCACAATCATGTTTTACCATTGTAGTGTTTCTAATCCACTTTTTTTTTTTGAAAGGGGGAAAGGGTAGTTATCTGATTGATAATCACCTAGAAATTGTATTGCAAAAAGGAGGCACTAGCCCATATTACAAATTAGAACTCCAAAGGAAAATCAAAGAAGAAATAGACTCCACAACGTTCTCAACATATGGACGCTGCCCCCAAAAAATCACTGCATTCCTTCTCAACTAGATGCCCCACAGAACCGTCGGAGGCCTCACCCTTTCCTTTTTTGTCCTGAAGGCATTGTGACCACCATTTTTGCCACCACATTTGAACGACCTCCAAAACTCATCAAATGATGCATGCATCCACCATCCCACGTCAAATCGGGTCCAAATTTGAGCAACAAATGGACAACGAAAGAACAAGTGATCAACATCCTCCTCCGTCCCAAGACATAGAGGATACCTTGTGTCAGCCTCAGGAACCCACCTAGCCCTCCACATCTTCTTCATGAGCTTGCCTCTCCTAAGTAACCAAACGAATATCTTCACCTTCAAAACTGATCAGACTTGGTTGCAATCCCTTACAAAATCAATCCAGTGTCATGCCAAAAGTAGGGCTCTTTTACTTTCTGTGAAGGAGTAAATACCATGTGGACTGCCACATGGCAGAGTTGCCAGGTTGACTATTTTGACTATATAGTCCACTTGGCAGTGAGTTAGATGGATTATTGGCTGTATGGCCTCTTTAGGCTTTTAGGAGTTGGCTTGCATGTCAAGTTTTGTATCACATTTGGCAAGTTATTTTAATTAATTATTAATGTCCAATTTAGGATTGAGTTAAAAATATGAATAGTTAATTGATTGTGTTTGTGTTTGTTTATGATATGATTTGTTAGGATTGCAATTAGGTTTATGTTTAGGTTTGGTTCTCTTTAAATAGAGAATAACATCTACTTGTTTTATTTGAGTTGCAACTTGCAATAAACTATTTTCACACTCTACAACTCCCTCCATATTTCTTCTTCATTGCTGACACACACTTTCTCTCCATTGATCTTCACGCTCCATGCATGGACTGTTCACGCGTCTTGGTTTGGTACACTTCCACGAATCCTTACATGGTATCAAATCCACCAGTCTAGGCCACTGCATCCTTCCATGCGTGGAACAAAGAGAAGCAAGAAGAAGAGTAAATGCACAAGAAAGCCTAATGTTGTGTGTGAATCTCCACACACATCAAAGCCTTGATCTTTGTGGCTTCTTCATCAATGTGGGAGTTCTCTCAAGAACTCCTTGAGGGTCCTTGGTGCCTTACACAAGGCCCAAGGAGACGAGAAGGGGACTCCGACGAATCTCTTCTCTTACGCATCTAGCGCCTTACGCGGTGCATAGAAGTAGAGGGAGGTTTGTTCTTTAAAAATGAAGATGATGGAAAACGAGACTCATATCAACACAGGAGAAGTGAAAGTGATTGTTCAAGGCACCACAATCAAACTTCAAGGTGCCTCAAACTGCATCCTATGGGTGAAGGCATTCAAAATCTTTGTAGGCGGCTAAGACAAGTTGCGTATCATACTAGAGGAGGAGCCCAAAGCCAAGGACATGACAAAGAAGAGGAAGTTGGTGAAAGACAATTATCTCGTGATGATAAGATCCGAGCAATGCTCTAAGAAGATAAGAAGACCATGACGGCTGTTGTGGCAACCATTAAGGTTGCCTCCGTGGCTTCTGAAGATCCAAAGAAAGGAAGTTTGGGCATGGAAGACGACGAAGAGTGGTGGGGGCTCTAGTCTCACCAAAAGTGTGCAAGTCTACAACCTACTCTAGCCTCAACATGAGGAGTGTAAAGAAGTGAATACCACGTGGACTGTCATGTGACATGATTGCCACGTGGACAGTCCATGTGGCAATGAGTTAGATGGGTCAGTGTCGTGCAGCCTCTTTAGGATTTTAGGAGTTGGCTTGCATGTCAAGTTTTGTGCTACATGTGGCAAGTTATTTTAATTAATTATTAGAGTTTAATTTAGGACTGAGTCAAAAATAAGAATAGTTAATTGATTGTGATTGAATTTGTTTAGGATATGATTTGTTAGGATTACAGGTAGGTTTAGGTTTGGTTCTCTTTAAATAAAGAACAACATCTACTTGTTTTATTTAAGTTGCAATAAACTATTTTCACATTCTACAACTCCCTCCATATTTCTTCTTCTCCATTGCGGACGCTCTCTCTCTCTCTCTCCATTGATCTCCATGCATGGACTGTTCACGTGCCTAGGTTCGCTACACTTCCACGAATCCTCACACTTTCCAAAAAGAGGTTGAGCTCCTTCTATTTGTTATGGTTCAATGTTTTGAGCCTCCTGTTAGCATGTTTCTCTGAGTTCCTCTTTTCAAAAAAAAAAAAAGGGTTTCTCTGAGTTCCCTAGAATCTTCTGCATGCCCAACTAATCATTTAACCCCCTTAACATGCAACTTACAGTCCGCATGCTTAGGTTATTTGATGGTTTCTGCTAGATTCTTTTGGTGGAACTCATGTTTTTTTTATCTTTCTATTGCAACTTAATCCTTGGTTTAAGATCATTTCATGTCTGCATTATTATTTGGAAAAAAATTGCATGCATTTATTATTAATTATGAGAGAACTGTACATCTCCGAGTTACCGTTTTCAAGTGATTTGCAAAAAAGTTCCCAAACTATTGGCTCGTTCCCAAATAGGGTTCTAGAATTTTCCTACATGTTTTAGGACCCAATTTATCTGGAATGTATCGATGTGGTTTCTGTCATTACTTCATTGTCATCAATTACGATCATGCACAATCACATACATAGTTATATTAGCAACCATTTCAAACCTGCTACTGTTAGACCTTAACATCATCTATCCAACCTATTCCAACGAAAAAGGCAACATGCAATACTACAACGAGGAGTGTGTGAAGAGAGTTTAGGAATCAGATTGGAAAGGACATGTTAGGTGTCGGGTCATCTGAGATTTATAAAGAGGTTATGTGATTACGTGAAATATAGTCTTCACACCTCTGCTTAACGGCTTTTGACGTTTTTAGTCAACCTCAGTTGGATAAAGTATCTAAATATCATCTAAGGGTTGGTTCAGGATAACTGGTACCCTTATTGAGCTTCTGATTGCATGCGATAGTCCCCGATGATGGCAAAGTGACAAGAGGACCCAAATTGTTGCACTTAATGTAACTTAGGTCCTAAATTTGAAAAAAGAAAAAGATCCTATTTCATAATGGGCCTATAGTTTTGAACCTTTTTGTAGATTACTCTTTTTTTTTTCTGAGACTACAAATAGTGGCAAAAAAATGGAGATGTGTGCTTGACTATAAAACAAATGTCAATTAGCAACAGCTTTCCTTTTTCTTGTACTCCATATATTTTAATGAAAGCTTGCACAACAGCTTTCTTGGAAATCCAAATTTATGATACCCCTCTGCCATCTTGTTCTCTTTACATTTCATTCTCCTTGTTCCATCTTGCTCATGTGACAACCAGTACACCTCCCTACCATGCAGTGGTGGTGTCCTCAGTCTTTCCCATTTTGCTCAAGTGCATGTCCCCTAAAACTACCATCTAGACAAATAAAAAGATGAGCTAAATAGCTGGCTAGTGATCAGCATCTATTTACAGACAGAACAACCAATATCCACCTTGTCCAAACACTGAGGTAATTAATAAATTTGGATATATACCTTTTCAGAAAAAAAGAAAAAGAAGGATATAGTTGTAATGACTGCATCTTTTGGTGTAACCGGTTATTCCTGACCTTGGGACCAAATGGTTATTCAACAGTCAAAATTGTCACAAGTCTACCTGAAGCTATTCCTGTAATAGAATTGTCTTTGGTAGAATTATTACATGGGATTGCTAGTGTGGGTCAATCCACTTTGACCTGTTTCGGTAGTTTACACACTTTTGTATTGCCTCTTCTTACTTCTGTATTTATATTAATGCATTTCCTAATGATAGCAGGGTATTTCCAGGTCTTTACTTTATAAGAATGTTTTGTCAGATGCATAAGATGGATTCTACATATGGATCACTGGTCATATATTGATGATGATGATTTCAGAGAGGAACAATAGTCTTTCATTGCTACAAATATGGATTCTCAAAAACAATCAGACATGTGATTTAGATATTTCTTATATATATATACCTGCCTCTTGTAAAAGGTTATAGGTGATTAGAACTCATGGTAATGAGTGGAACAAGCTAAAATGCAAGTTCTCAGAAAGACTACACAAATTAAAAAATTAGCATTATGTGTGAAGAGGATCCTCCTGAATGGCGTCATGAACCAAAATGAGGTAACCCTCATGCAGCAGTAAAATGAAGGAAACACAACTAGTCCTTTTTCCCTATTAGTTTAAATGCCAGCTTCTTAGGCTTCATTGGTCATTGGGTAGATTCATGGCACACCTTGGATGAACCCCATTTGGCAAGTGACAATGCCCCTTGTTTCCTGTCCCTGAATTGCAGGAATCTCCACTTAAGTACGTATTGTTCCATTCATTTGAGTTCTAGTCTCTTCCTCATTTGATTTGTAGGTCTTAGTGTGGTTTTAGGGATATTTTCATATCACCTGACTCTTGTTCTTGTGGATGTGGTTATGCCAATCCCATTCTGGTTGGAGACGGGTATGCTAGTTCTTTGTTTTATTGGGTGATGGGCATATCCCTGGAATAGACTGGGTCATAAATGGTGGTCGAGAGTTCTGAGGAGGAGAAAGTGCAGTGGAGAATATACGGGCTCTGCTTCTTAAGTGTGTTCGAAAGTTTCAAGAGGCATGGAAATATGTTGGAATAGATGAAGGTTTTGGATGTGGCAGATTATAACATAGGTGACTGGTGCTTTATAGGCTAGAGGAGGTGGAGCAAAGGGGTGGTAAGAGAAAAAGGGTAGTGATAGGCAATCTCTATAAACTTTTCAATAAATTAGTATTTTTCATAAATATTTTTTTTGAGGAAAATTTGACATAAATATCTTGTTTGTCCCTTATTTTCAACTTCTCATACCAGTATCCTGCAACTAACCTTGCCTTAGGGACATACACTGGAACTGTTCTTTCTACAAATTGTTATTTCAGTTGCTAAATCTATTTTAGTTTAGTGAGATTGTGCATTGGTATTGCTTCACTTTTGATTGTGATGAATGTTTCTCCATGCGAGAAGCCACATAACTCACTGCTTCACAAAATCCACTTTTACAATGATGTTGGGCCTCGAGGGAGAACATATTGGATGCTAAAAGAAGGATCACTTAAGAACTACTTGTGGGGATGCTTCTGAGACAAGGTTGGCAATCGTTTCCAAATTGGCGGACTGATAGGAGATGGCCACAAGAATAATCAATCATACACTTTTTGTCTGAATTGCTCTATCTATATTTCACTAGAAATTGAAGAAATGACTTCCCTATGGCCTGATATTCGGTGGCTTCTGGGTCTTCTGCAAAGGTTAAAGAGGTAGAAGGAAATACTAATATCATCTCTAAAAGATGCTACTTTTCAAAAAAATAAATCTTTAAAAGATGCTTGCATCATTTTGCCCGCTTAGACAGGAACAACCTTGTGCAATGTGATTCTCAAAATTTTGGATGGCTGTTTATTAAGGCCGATTGCAATTGCAAAGAGCCACAGCAAAATGAGAGATGTTCACTGAGAAGCATACAAAGTACTTGAATCTTTAGGAAGGATTCATGACTGAGGTTGCATGATCACTTAAATGACTTGGAAGATGAAAGAGTCATAGGCTTATAGCCATATTTTGGGCATGCAAGAAAATTTTGTTGGGGACAACATCGAAGCCCGAGTACGTTCTTTGCTTAATCTTAGTAGGATTGGAAACCATTATCGATTGCTAACTTTCCTCCCATCAGCAATGGCAAGAATATTCAAAAAAAATTTCCTTCGATCAGTCCAAAAAAAAAATCTAAATGGAGGCGAAGAATCTATGCAGTAGACCCCCCACTTAATGTAGGAAAAGGATTTGTTGTTGTTGCTGTTGTAGTCAGAATCTCAATCCTTTCTCGCTGAAGTTATGCTTGAAGTAAGAAAATGACTTAATAAGAATAAGATTATTATTTTGTTATTGATATATTGGACTACGGAATATTCTATTTTGGCACTGTGATTTGCCCAAACAATGCTGGCTCGTCAAAGAGGGAAACTTGTGAAACAGGCATAGGTAGAGAATGATCTGTCCAGAAGAGAGAGGAAATAAATGGTTCATTCAACCTTTCAAAAGGAATAGTTAAACCAAGACCACCAAACCACTCTGTGTATGTTTCTACCTGTGCAGTTATTATATTTGAGTGTACTCCAATAGATGCAAACCCTGGAGTCAGACGGGTAAAAATGCTAACAAATACATGAGATAGACACAAAAGAAATATGCAAATAAAAAAGTGCATTGTACACCTGCATTTCTCAGATAAGCTATGTTGTACCTTCATCTGTGCAAATTTGTTTGACATAGCAATGACATATAAGTGCTTTATTTCACCACCTCTGGTTCTGTCACCGGATGATGAATGAGATATTTCAGAGAAAAATTGCAACGGCATTTTAGAGGAAATTCCCTTTTTGAAGATTTCGACTACTATGACAAATTCTTTTGGTATGTGAACAGAGAGCTTTTGTTTCCCTCTATGTATTCTCAATGATCTAGAATAATATTGTGGTGTTTCCCTCTATTTTTCACTGATCCTAGACGATTAATGTTGTATCCCCTTGATATCCTATCATCTTACCGATCCATAACGCAAATTGTTTTAAAATGAAAGGCTCTGAGTTAAATTTAAACCTTTCATGCTATGGTTCTTAAATGGGATGCTAGTTCAGAACTTTAATCCACGGTCCATTGTTTATGTGATTGTGCTATTATTATTATTATTATTATTATTATTTTTTTTTTTTTGATATGTGAGATGCCTTTCTTTGTTTTCTTTTTTGTGTTGAAGTTGCTGCACTCTTGAGATGACATGATGTATTTCAAGTAGTATGGTAGAACATGATGCCGTGCCATGGTAAAATGGGCCTAATAGCATTTGTATGATGCCTACTCCCATGTAAATCTGCCAATATGATCTCCTGATTGCCTCTTTACTTGATTGTTGCTTTGGAAGATTGCTTTCTGAAGAGATGAAATTTCACTAAATTGTTTATTCACAAGCATTGAAAGAAAAAAAACTGGAATTGGCTGAATTCAGATTTCTTTTTGCATCTCCCTGCAAGATCTCCTGACATTGTTCTTTCAGAACTGAATGTGAAATTTTGGCATTTTTTATTCTTTCTTAAAAATCAATGTATTTTTGTATCTAAATGCAAAAGCCTTCAGCCATATCAAGTTGTGGCTGAGTAATACTTGTGTGCTGTCATGCTGCTAGGCAAAACAATGCAATGCTGCATCCTAGGTGGTGAGTGGCAGGTAGCCAAAGGGTACATATAGGCATTATCATTTAAATTATTGAGGCACTGAATTCCAGTTTGAGGATAACCCCATAAAGTACATTCCTGCATCCCTTGTATTGGGTGCGGTTGACCGTCATAGACCACAAAAGTTGATAGCAACCTCTGTAGCCTTTCCCACGGTTTTGCTTTTTGAAAAACGAAGTTCTTAGGTTACAACCTACAGCTCCATGGATTTAGATTAGAGCTCAGGGTTTAAGTATCTAAATCTTCCTCTGCATTTGGGATTTGCACTCTAGGTTTATCTGAAGTGCATATAGTCATTTGATTGTAGGTGAAGTTGAGAATCTGCTATCGCGGACTTTTGGTAGGGGCATTTGAACAAGTTTACATTGTTTGTAATAAACGTCTAGCCAGGAGGCATAACTTTTCTGCTCTGTCCTCTCAAAAATAATTTATTTGTTGTCAATGTCATGCATAAGCAAGTTTCAAAAAAGTTGGAATCTTCATGTCTCTGAAGCTGGCACCACAAGCAGCTTTAGTGGATTGCATAGGCTGTGTTGTGGCTGCAGTTGCAGTTCATAACTTCATAGGAATCATATAGAACAGTGTGGAGAATAATTTGTCAATCGTAGATAGCGTGTTTGTCTATGTATTTTGGTTTAGCTTAAGGATATTTTCCCAGAACTCTGGATATTTTAGTTTCTAGTTGGTTTTGGACTTTTTGACGTTTGTCATTTAAAATGATAGACTAATTTGACCTTTTTTTTGAAATGCCATTTAGCTAAATGCTTAATATATCAGACTTGATAGCTATATCTTGAATCTATTGACAGCTAATATCAAGTCAAAGGGTTGAACATATTTAGCTCCATGGACCGGTCTGCACCTCAGAATCAACAGGTAGGAGGTGCAAATAATGCCACACAGATGGTGTATGCCACCCCTACATATCAACCTGCTGGCGTTGTGGCACCTGCCCCTGCTGCACCTGGATCAGGTTCTCCAACTCAACCTCCTGGTGGGTTCCCCACATCCCCAGGGCAGCTTTCTGGCCAGCACCAGCTTGCCTACCAGCAGTTCCAGCAGTTTCACCAGCAGCAGCAGCAGCACCAACAGCAGCAACTTCAAGCATTCTGGTCCGAGCAGATATTTGAGATCGAACAGACTACCGATTTCAAGAACCACAGCTTGCCCCTTGCACGGATCAAGAAGATAATGAAAGCCGACGAGGATGTCCGTATGATCTCAGCCGAAGCTCCCATTGTCTTTGCAAAGGCTTGCGAGCTGTTTATCCTGGAGCTGACGCTAAGGTCATGGATCAACACGGAAGAAAACAAGAGGCGGACACTGCAGAAGAATGACATTGCTGCCGCGATAACAAGGACTGATATTTTTGACTTCCTGGTGGATATTGTTCCTAGAGACGAATTGAAAGAGGAGGGCCTTGGCTTGCCAAGGGGTGCGTTACCAGCAGTTGGTGCTCCTGCTGATGCAATCCCGTACTACTATGTTCCAGGGCAGGCGCCAGGGATGATATATGGACAACCACCTACAACAGCACCTTACATGTCATGGCCGCAGACGCAGGTGCAGCCATCGGAGCAGCACCCCTCAGAGATGCCACAGCAGCATGATACTTAGTGCCGGTCCGAAATCGGATGGATACAAGTTACAGGAGTCTAATTGACGCAGGGGGAAATGTTCTATGTGCTTGATTGTACTTTTTAGCTGCAGAAGAAAGCGGGGCATCAATTTAATGGATGTAGAAGAGACGGTTAAAAGGTGCTTTTTCTGTTTTCAGTGGATCTGTGTATGTGTTATTGGTTTTTTTTGATCTTTTGGTTTGGGAAAAGTGAAAGAATTTGTGCTGTACAAAGGAAGACCATGGGGGGCGTACCATTATCCACGAAGATCTATCTGGTTATTCATGTGGATGGGGGTGCGACAGACCATTTTGTTTTCTCCTCTTAAAGCCTAGACTGGACTAAGGTATGCTGGATTTCTCGCCTCCGAAGAGAATGTCGGTCACCTTGTAGTTGCTTGCTGATCCATGATTAGTGTGCCTTGCATGATTCAGAGGTTGGGGCAGTGCAATTTCATTAATTACAATATACTGCAATGCATCCTAGTTTCCCCTAGAGAGTAGGGATTGTGAGAATCAACAAAACGAACTAAATGGTGAGCAATCATCGAGGTTGGAGTCAAGGACCACCATCTTAGATTTCATTGGATGGAATCAAGGGCCATCATCATTCGCTGTCTGGGGGTTTTCTATGATGTCTGGGAGGTGGTTCTATCTCTGATTCGATGGACCAACATAAGCTAAGCAAGGTAAGAGTTGATTGTTAGATGGGATGCAGAGTTTCTTTTTGAGGAGAAGACAAGAGTTGTAGCCCTTGCTAGTGTGCTTCCTGGAATGGTACCATGTCTAGAATTGAACTACGATCTTTCCACTAGAAAAGGGGGAAGATTGTACTACAACCTTTCTTGCACTTGAATAAAAATTTACCAAGAATCTGAAGGTGATAACTGGGATCTAAAAAATCAGAAATCGAATTGGAGAAGAAGAACGAAGGCAATCGGCAATGATGCAATGCAGTAGACGAAGCTCTCGAACGCCATCTCAGCAATAAATATTGCACATGTTGAACTCAAGAGTGCCAATAGGCGCATACTTACCTCTTAAGTTGATCGCCGCAAACATCTTAGTCATGGAACCCATTGAAAGAGATCCAGAAGTATGAAATTAGCCCTGCTTTTGTAGACGCGGCACCAACGTAGGCATTTCCTCCCGATAACTTTCAAATTTTATGTGTAATAAACATTTCATATTACATCTAAGTTCCTAGATTCATGACATTTACACAAAAGTCCTCATCAAGTCGCCTAATTTTACACTTATAGCCTTCCATCAATATGACCATATGTGAATCAATTTATGTCAACATTTAGGTTAATGAAGATCTAAAGTGTTCATTTTGTAGGTTGAAATTCCATAAAAATTTCAAAATTACGAAAAGAAGAAGAGTCTCGCAACTGGGATCCAGATATTGAACAGATTAAGGGTCGCAAGGTAGATCTATGCTTAAAATTATTAAAGGTAAAAATAATATTAACTTGAATATTAGAATGTAGAAAAAAAGGTATTTATTTTTTGACCAGACACATCGAGAGTAACAAATCTCTTCTTCCAGGTCAATTTCTACGCACATTAAAATTAGGGTACACATGTAATTTTGAGAAAGTAAAGACTTCTAGATGATACCAATAGTTTTACAAGCACATAAAAGTTAAAAAACCCTTAAAATATTCCTGCATCCACGGTTCCCATGAAGGAGGACGCTCATATTGGCCAAAAAAGATAACCCCACTCAACACAAACCACAAACCACAACACTTCTAACTCCCATTGCCATCCAAGTCCAACCCCAAAGACCTCAGCTTCCCATTGGCCACCTCTCATCGAAGATAAGGAGCTCCCAAGTCTCCCCTCCACACAAACCCCAACCTTTTGTCATACATTCATTTATATACACTTCTTTTTTTTTTGAGGTTAATTTATATACACATACGTAAGCTCAAGAAACGAAGGATCTGTGGGTGATATATAGAGAGAGAGAGAGATAGATATCGAGTGAGAGAGAGAGGGAAGGACAGGAGAGATATCGTCACCGCCCCAAACACCACACCACGCACACTCTTCACGTCCCTCCTCCAAACTTAATAGAAATGGCCACCGCAGCCTCGTCGGCGGCGCTCTCCTTCCTTCCCTCCTCCCGCCGTCGCATCGCCGTCTCGGCCTCCTCCTTCTCGGTCTCCCTGAAGACCCCCCTCCGGCGGCTGGGGTTCGCCGGCGCGGCGACGGGGGGGTTCCAGGTGACGGAGAGGGTGAGGATGGTGGGGCAGGGAGGGGAAAGGAAGAGGGGGTTGGTGGTTTCGAACGCGAAGAGGAGCGTGGGGGACCTATCTCCGGCGGAGCTGAAGGGGAAGAAGGTGTTCGTGAGGGCGGACCTTAACGTGCCCCTCGACGGCGACCAGAAGATCACCGACGACACGAGGATCCGGGCGGCGGTCCCCACCATCAAGCACCTGACAGACAATGGCGCCAAAGTCATCCTCTCCAGCCACTTGGTATTGCTGATGCCCAAAGAGCCCTCCTTTCCTCGTAAAGATCGTTGCTTTCTTTTGTCGTCTTCCTTCCTGAACTGAGTTGCGAGGTGCTCTAGGGCTACGGTTTGCTTTGTAGGTTAGAAAAGTGCACCTTTCGATCCGTGGTGGAACGCGGGATATCATGCGTTTGTGTTTATTCAAGCGAGGGGTATATCACTGCTCAAGGTGATGAAATTACTTGCATGCCCTTCAAATGGTAGTTTCTTACTTGGTTGAGTTACAATGGCTAGAGGATATCTCCCTTGGTAAACCGGGAATATCCCATGTTTTGAGGGGGGTATCCCCCCTGGTAAAGTAGGCCTTAGGTTGTGTTTGGTTGCGGTGACTTCGATGGAAAAAAAAAAAGTGTTCGGATGGGATGAGTTTATATTGAATAGATTTTAGTGTGATTGGATGGTGGAATAAATAATAGGTTGGAGGTAATATCTCTCGCAATGGACTTATTCTCAATGTGTATCGACAATATAATGTAACAGATATCATGTACGAGGCAACTGAATGGTTATCCTGAAATCAAACACTGCCTTAATTCTCAAAAGGTTCTTTTTTGGTTTTTTGCTTGAAGTCCATCCTTTTACAACTGATTTCCAGCTTAATTTCTTGGTTGTATTGGTCAGGAGTGTCAAAGTAATTCCCTTCCCAATTTTAGACCATAGGACATAGATGCTTCTCTTGATGTGCCTTTTTTCATCTCTCCATGATAATTTGTAGGGTATATTTCTTGAATCTGGAAAATTTGTGATTCTACAAGATCATGACCTTCAATGAATCCACACTTAGCGCTGCTATCTGAATTTAAAACAAAATTTCTCGGATATGTTTCGAATTTTATCATGAATTTGAGATTTTTCAACTAAGATTTAGAATTATTGGAAGAGAAGTAAGATTCTATTAAATGATACTTTACCTAGGGATATACTTGAACAAAGTATTGATAGATGCATGATAGTAATATGTTCATATTCTGTAATGAGAACCTAACAGATAATCCTGCTTAATACTCCATTTTAGATTCTCCTTGAAGATCCACAATTGAATTCGGTTGAAGAGGAACAGAAAATTCTGACATTTCCAAATTAGACCCTCAAAAAGGATAATTTATTGTTTGGTGAATGCATTTAATGAGTTTTATCGGACAAATTGTTTGGATTTGGATGCCTTTTCTGCAATTATTCAATAGAAGTTTGGCTTTATTAGGGATCATGTGGACATTAGATCTTGTATTTTTAGATTTCTTTGTAGATAGAGATCTTTTTGGATGCTAGAGAGGACTGTATTCTCTTGTTTATTTTTAAGCTAGAAAATGCCACTCCTATATGTTCTTTAACTTTATATTTATATTTGCTGATATTTTATAACAACATATCAACATCAACCATTCCTTTCAGAATTAGTTTTAAAAAAGTTGATTTGGTTGTCAATTCGTCATGCAATTTAATATAGAATAATATAATGAAGCTTCACTTAAGTTCAGTCCTTTTCTCTCACCTCTACTCTGTCACAGGTAGTAATTGTTTGCATTTCTTCCAAAATGCCACTCCTATATGTCTTTATATCTTTGCTGATAATTTTGTAAAAATAAATCAACATTAGCTACTCATTTAGGAATTATTATTATTAATTAAATAAACTTGTAAATTGATTTGGCTATCAATTTTCCTCATGTGTTTTAACGTTGAATAATCTAAGGAAGCTTCCCTTTAAGTTCACTCCTTTTCTCTCACCTCTATTCTATCACAGCTAGTTATCGTTTCTATTTCTTCCAGCCACTTAAGTGAGATACACCTTGTAACATTAGTTATATAGTATTTGTGCTTGCTTGTTTTGTTCAATATTTTAGCAATGTTCATTCTAAATTATGTTTCAAAAGTCATCATATACATGCTTTCAATTTATCGCATGAATCCTCCCCTTTGCTTTTGGAAATTGAGCTGTTCGAAATCTAAATGGTCTACCTATGGGGAACAACCTTTTTTTGCATTTGGATATTGGGCATTTTGAAATTCAATTATTTTGTTTGAGCTGTGTTGAATCTAAATAATCTATCTGTGGTGAACAATAATTTTATTTTTGGTTTCCAATGTAGGGACGACCTAAGGGTGTGACACCAAAGTTCAGCTTAAGCCCACTGGTGCCAAGACTGTCTGAACTTCTTGGCATCACGGTAATATACTTAATTCTCAAGCAGCGTTAGTTGCCCTTTTGGGAGCATTCTGACTGATCTTTGGCCTGCTTTCTGATTCCTATTATGGAACAGGTTCAGAAAGCTGATGATTGCATTGGCCCCGAAGTTGAGAAGCTGCTTGCTGCTCTTCCTGATGGAGGAGTACTTCTCCTTGAGAATGTGAGGTTCTATGCAGAGGAGGAGAAGAATGAGCCAGACTTTGCAAAGAAACTTGCTTCTCTTGCAGACCTATATGTAAATGATGCATTTGGAACTGCACACAGAGCCCATGCTTCTACGGAGGGTGTTACAAAGTTCTTGAAGCCATCTGTTGCTGGTTTCCTCTTGCAAAAGGTTGTAGTCTAGGTGCCAATCTGCCTATATTGTTGATTTCATACTGTCATTAACCTCTAAAAGATTCGAGATCAAAACCTTGTTAACATTTATGAATATCCTTCTAAAAAGTTCTAAAGATGAGCTGCAAGTCCAGCCAGAAAGTTTTGGTGGATAGGAGCTCCTCGTGTAACAGTCACCTTGTCTTCAGACTACCTGCATGCTTTACCTTGTATGCAAAGACTCCATAGCATTGTTGACTAAATTTGCTGGTCTTAGTTTTCTCTACATTGTTTTTTAACACATGATGGTAGTCTATATCTTGATGGGCAACTTCTTCTTGTAGGAACTTGATTATCTTGTTGGAGCTGTTGCTGATCCGAAGCGGCCATTTGCTGCCATTGTTGGTGGTTCGAAGGTCTCATCAAAGATTGGAGTGATTGAGTCTCTGCTGGAGAAAGTTAACATCCTTCTTCTCGGCGGAGGAATGATCTTCACTTTCTACAAAGCACAAGGCCTGTCGGTCGGTTCATCATTGGTGGAGGAAGATAAACTTGGCCTTGCGACATCACTTCTGGCCAAGGCCAAAGCTAAAGGAGTCCAGCTTTTGCTTCCCACTGATGTTGTCATTGCTGACAAATTTGCTGCAGATGCAAACAGCAAGGTTTTGTTGATGCCTTGAGTCTCACCCTTTTATTATGATTCTGATCGGTTATTAGACTAGTAGAAAACTTCTTGTCTTGCAGAACCACGAGGGAAGGTGAGGAGAGAGAAGATACTAATATCTTAGAATTTTGAAATGAGAGATACTAATATTTAGAATATGAAGTATCATAGAATTTTGAAATGAAAGATACTGATATTTAGAATATGACGTTTTGACCCTTCCAATCCCTCCCTTTCTGCCAAAAAAAGAAAAAGAGAAAGAACCAGGCGGTTACTTGTATAACCATTGTCTCTATTATGGGCACTTTAATCTCCTCAACCCAAGTTCCAAGATTTTGATGTTTTCTCTTTAAAGTTTGTTCTGGATTGTTACTTGCAACAATCGTTTGAGAAATGTAACTTTGATTTTTCAGGTTGTACCGGCATCTGCTATTCCAGATGGTTGGATGGGTCTAGACATTGGACCTGACTCCATCAAAACTTTCAGCAATGCACTGGATACCACAAAAACTGTTATCTGGAACGGTCCCATGGGAGTGTTCGAGTTTGACAAATTTGCAGTTGGAACAGAGGTTTGTCTATATGTTTAAAAAAATGACAATGAGGGCATCCATCTGAGACGTTGAACACCTTAACAACTAATGCAATCCCTGGCAACAAAAAGGAAGAAAGAAAAAATAAGGATGATACTCTGATATTCAATCTGATCAAACTATTCAACTTGTATATTCTTTCTATATATACAGACTAAAGTTCATGTAACCCTATATTACCATAAATTACCAGTGCATAGCCATCTGTTATACGCACCTAAGAAGACCAACTTTATCAAAACCTATGTAAGGCTGATATTGTCTCCCCCAATTTGCCCTAAAATGCTTGTGACCGGAAGTGCCACCGGTATAAAGATGATTTGTGTGGTGATGTTCTCAAGCCAATTCCTTTCTGCCTGACAATTCTCTAACCTCATCTTTCAGTGTTTTTTGACAAAGTTGTCACATTCTAAAAAATGTGCACCTACTGTTGGCAGGCAATCGCGTTTAAGCTGGCAGAGCTCGGTGGAAAGGGTGCTGTCACCATCATCGGTGGTGGTGACTCTGTCGCGGCTGTAGAGAAGGTTGGTGTCGCCGACAAGATGAGCCACATCTCCACCGGTGGTGGTGCCAGTTTGGAGTTGCTGGAAGGCAAGGAACTACCTGGTGTATGTGCCCTCGATGAAGCTCTTGTTGCTGCCTAAAAAAGGGACTGAATGACTTTGTTTTTCTCTGTCTCTTCATTCAACCTTGTTTCCTTTCGTCAATGCCTTGCTCGCGGGTGGCAAACATGACCCTGTTTAGAACATCCATACGTACGGTATCTCTTGTCTTTGGGAGATCGTAAGGATAGGTCTCAATAAGAGTTTTTCAACTTATGTCGGCCTTTTGTACTCTAGAGTGGTAAGATGATGTGTAATACCGGTTTCTTTTTCATAAGAAAGTAACGTAAGCTACTGAATTGTGGATTTGCGTTTACCAGAAGTGTCTGGATTTTTATTTGAAATACATAAAGTCACCAATATAAACTTCAAATTCTGAGGAGGATATGGGGCTACAAATGCCACCCTTCTGTGTAATTGTCGATTTAGGATCGTGACATAATCAACCTTGAATGTTCTACATGATCATGTCATTTAACAAGAAGTGTTTGTTAGGCACTTGATGGGTTTCGTATCTTTACTAGCTTCTAGCCTGTATAACGAGAAATGCTTGTGGGTAATCTCCTTTTCATACGTAATAATGCCATATGTGACGATACATTCAAACATATGAAAATGCCTAAGCAAATAAAGCAGCAGCTGATGAACAACGATCAACAGAAGTGCAGCTTTATCACATGAAGATATGAACGAGGGTGCCACCATGTGCTCGTCGCTGCCTATGAATCTAGAACGTAGATAAAAAGGATGCTATAATATACTTAGAAATTGAATCGTGGACGTGGTAATGAGCATGAATGGTTTAGTCGTGTCTTAGATGCTCGTCCTTTCAATGTGTGAATTAGTATATTTTATAATAAAAATCTTAGAGGTTGCACACGTGCCTCTGCTTGTAGTTCAAAGGAGGTATCGTGAATAGTTGAATGATTGGTCGTTTGTTTAAAAGTTTTACTTGAGATATTATGAAATTTGGCCAAATTTGCAAGTTGGGTTCGTAGCTCAGTGGTAGAGCATTTGACTGCAGATCAAGAGGTCACCGGTTCGAACCCGGTCGGGCCCTTATCTTTTTACCATGCTAGGTTTTTTTTTGTTGAGACATTTTCCAGATTGTAGGAATAATAATTCCAAAATTGATTTCCGCCAAGTGGTCACCGCCGTAACACACGTCATAAAGTTCCGGAAAAAAACAATGGCTGATTTAAGTTGAGTATTAGAAGACTTGAGTTAGAATTGGTGTTGATTGGGAAACGGGACCATATTAAGTTGAGTTACCCGTTTCTATTATCCCCGTAAGAAGGTTAAATTGGGTTGGGGTGATTTCAGTTAGCAGGGGGTTGGTTAATCTATGGGTTAACCTATCATGCGACACTACTTATTTTACATTGCTAGTAAGGTTAGATGGTAGGAAACGGCACCATATTATTACTATTTTATAATAGCAGTAGATGCCAATTTAGCACGAGATTGGCAAAGCGACCAATCTGGTTGAGATTTCTTTTCAATGCAGAAGATACGATAGAACTTTTGGTTTGGATTGAACCAGAATAAGTTCGTTCCATACGAACGGCGTTTTGGATATTCAAATGCATTATTCGGTTTTTCCAAAAGTCAAGGTTCAAGAATCGCATTGCCAACAATTCTGAATATCCATTTGGGGATCAATTGGTGGACCGCTCCCTATGTTCATGTTAGGGTTAGGCAGTGATCATTGTCATTACTCCTAACCAGATGGTTGGACTTAAGTAGTTTCCATGATCCTTTTATTTGGACTTGGTTTCTTCGTGTGGGTTTCCTCCTTTTATTTTTTTGTCATTTACTTTTTCCTTTTTATTTTGAAGTGAAATTTCTGATTTTTTCTCCTTTTCCATCGAGGGTCTTTTCTGGTTTATTTTTTTAATCTAAATTGCAACTTCCATGCCGTTTGGTTGCTTGTACACAGGCTTGTGGATGGTTCCTACTATTTCAAACTTAGGTACGCATCTAAAACTCAAAACTTTAAGCACCTAAAACATTTATTTGATGGTCTAGGTACTATAAATTTTGTCATATTTATGCTCAAGAATTCCTCTGTGTGGCTATACTAAATAAATCTTAAATCAAGAGAAAGGAAGGGGCATGAGTGATGCCTGTAAAGGTGATAAAAAGAAAATCCATTTAGTGCATGCATTCATTAGATTCCATGCTTTATCTCTTGTAATGTAAATCCTGAATCCCCAAATATTGACCCTTTCGATCTCCCCCCACATGCCCACAATCAATGATTAGCTACCATCAAATTCAATCTTACCTAAATTTTCTCTTATAAAAAGACCCTCTTCCACCCATAGGTTCGCTTAAGCAGAAGTTACAATGGAGAGGGGAAGGAGCAGTACAATCGATGCCATTGTTCTTCTACTTGGACTCATGAACTGCTGCCTCATGCTCTCCTCCTGTGATTGAAGCAAAGCACCATCTTGTTGGTGGCATGTTTGGATGGTACTTTGATGCCGAAGATTGGACCTCTAACAAAGCCTTTCATGACATGCTTCTAGTTAGATGGCATGTTTGTTGTCCTTCTTGATATTATGCTTTTCCTTACATTATCGCTTTCCTATACTTTAGCTACACATGCATAGCTGCAGTTATTCATTGTCGCTAGCTACAGCTTCTGTTTTAGCTAGATCATACTTAATTAATTAGTACAAATCAAATTCAAAACTACCCAATGGGGTCCCTATATACGTACATAAGTAGCGCATGAGAGGTGCACAACAGCAATAATGAAGTAGGAAGGGTAGGCATGCAAAAATGGACATAAGATACCAACTACCATATCCTTGAGGCCTGCTTTCCATTAAGTCATGGGCACTGACTATTGTATGTAAGCATAATTTTCAGGTAATCTAAGGAATATATAGGGAAGAAAGAACCTACAAGTAATATTGTAAGAATCGTTTGTCAGCTTATATACATCATCTTAAGATTCACATAATATTTGCTGTCATTAAGTTGATCTTTAAAGTGATCTATTAAAGCTCTTAGGTCATATAATGTACCTTGTATGGGATAAAATGTGTAGATACCTTTTGAAAAATTTAAATTCTTTGATGGGAAGAATCGCAGATTACCCAATATTTAACATAAATAAGCATCGATTATGGTCCCAGGGAAGAGAGAGACTTATTGCTGCCTATCCCATTGTAGAAGTGAAAAACCTAAGTCAATCTTGTACGTGACTTGAGGACAGTAACGCTCTCGTTCTTTAGAAGACCAGAATTCCTCCAAGGATTTGAGAAGGCAATATCCCTCTTGAACACATTCAACAAGGCCAAAGCCTCTCTTGAAAGGATTCAAACGTGCCTTCTTGAAAGGATTTAAACATGATGGATTTAGGAAACTTTTGATTTGATTAATGATATTGACAAGAGCAAGAACAATCTAGGGTTTATGCATTCGATTTTTGCTTTCAAGTGATATCAAAGCCACCGTTCCTTGTTATATATTCGATATGAAAGAATCCACGTTATCGTCCAAGGATCCAACAGTAGGAAAATGTTCAATATCATCCTTTGACAAACCAAAACAATAAAGTTACAAGGAAATGGAACTTCTGCATGGTACATCAATTAACCAGGAAATAAATAAAAAAGAATATTAGCTGAGTGGACGATGAATCAAGTCCGATTGGTCCATCTGAACCATGCATCCTTAAGCCTTTAGACATGCTATTAACATGCAGCAGATTTTCAGCCATGGTAGGTGCATCACCTAGACTATGATGGAAGGAGTAGATGGGGGTGAATTAAAAGGGCCAAATGTGTTCCCTGTCCCATTACTATTAGCAGCTTCAGATGAAGTTGGCTATTTTCTGTTATTCTGCTAATACATAGATACAGGGAAGAAGATTCACCTTCTTTCATAAGTATGTATCGACCAATCCAAAATATTATTATATAATGCTATTTAAGATACCTGCTGCATTGTTGTTGCTACAGTTGGTCCTGGAGCCGCTGAGCTGAAGGAGACTGTTGCATTTGTATCATCTTCGATTAGTTTATAATCAGTTTGATATGTAGTGCACAAAAGAAAATGAAAACAGTTATGGTCAGAATAGCATCATACTACAAAAAGAACAAGAAGCGCAACCATTTTCCAAATACATGAACAAACACAAAAAAAAAGAAAAAAAAATCCAAAGTAATTAAAATTCACCAGAGAGCCTGCTGAAGGGATACCAAAATAACAAACATCTCTTGAAAACTGCTGCAACATTTTTTACGTGGCACAATTTTAAGCAGGCAGATCAACTTCTCAGGGTTGTTTCCTTCCCATGGAACAAATATAGAAGTTCTTAAAAGTTCATCTACCTCAAGCACCAACAAAGATCCTCTTTTCCATCTTTTTGTATTTCTGCAAGAACAAGGCAATGGTAGATAATTTGCATGATCATCATGAAAATTTATAATCTCTTGAGTACACACATGCTTTGAAGAAATGTCAACTTCAAGAGAGATGAAAAAATTAAAAATTCATAGAAGATTGATGTTCCTAGGCAAGCAATTATTCCTTAAAAAAGATGGGGAAAAAAAAACTACAATTATCTTATGAATGATGCCCTCTAATTAGATGCTGACTTCTAGCTGAATTGAATCAGAAGGCATCAGGATTCTGAACTCTCAGAGGAAAAATATGGGGTTCCTTGTGTTATACATACCTTATAGTTAGTAATCAATTCTCATATGATGATTTATGTTCATCATTGTCTTCAGCATATGAATGTTTCATCTTGGTCCCATGAGCAAAAGGTTGTTGAAGCTTTCTTGTTGACAGATGATTTATTTTTTGCTGTGCGTTCATTCACACGTAGAGATGTTTTCCCATCAAGGAGAATGCTTCTTCATTCCCCATGATGCATGCAATCCATATCAATCCTGGACGAATGCTTGAAAGAAAATCTAAATTTGGGGATTACCTAGGATGCTGTCACCATTTAGAGTATGATACCTGCACACTTTCTCTTATATCTGCATTATTTTTGCGTTGAATGTCAGTAGACATTGCTTTTTTTTTTTAATATGATAATATATATTGTTTTGGTAATTTATAACCTTTTTATCCTTAGCAGAATGCTATGAACAGGGTTTTTGGTAACATGGAACTTGGATAACTCTCGTAAATCTCTGCATGAGTTTCTATATATGACAGATTCTAATGACTTATCTTTTTAATTTTGTATGTTGTACAGGGGTGAAGCAAATGATGGTGTCCAGAAGCAAGCCTACCTTATCTCATCAGGTTCTCAAGAAACTTTCTATTGCAAACTTTCTACCAGGTTCTCAAGAAAAATTAGAATCTCATCAGTCTCACCTTCTGAAAGAACGGAATAGTATCCTCGGCCTTCAGCACGTAATGGGGTCTGAGAAGAAATCTACCTTGTCAATATCTCCATGGAGATCTACAGACTACAAATTTGGCTTTCTTTCTGATCTTGGAGTCCTTCACAAAAATAGCCTCTTCTCAAACTCTTTACTTGAGACATTCAGCCAAAAAGGTAGAAGTTGCCTTGCATCTGAACGTGAGATTTCTGCTGTCTATGAAGGAGATTTTTTAAGTACATAGGTGAAAACAGCTGCACTCCCGATGTAATTCTCTAGTTCAATTCACTTGTTTTACATTAGCAACTCTGGGAGCAACCGTGTGATTTTTTTCCTTCCTATACAGATCACATGGCACATTTTTTTAAATCTTCAGACCATCAAAAAGTTATTTTTTTTCATGGATTATTTAAATATTCACTCTTCTTATTCACCATAGGGTCACTGATGCGAATCTGGAAACTTTGTACGCCTTGGCACCACCACCTTTGATAGGTACCTCCTGGGATCTCCTAGTCATCAATGCTTACATGATGGTACATTGTTATGTATATGTACAGGAGTATGCATAAGTTTAGTCATTTCTGTATGTGATGTTCATGCCCATTGCATTTTTTTTTTTTTTCCTGGGATGGTTTGAAATTGCTTCTACACCTTGTGCCAACACATCCATCTAGCGACAAAACAAGCATACATAGTGACCTTTAGTGTCGAGAGGTCGAGACTTCCTTTTAAAAAGAAAGGTTGCGTAAGGTTGTTTGTGTGTTTGTTGGATGAGCGGGACTTTTGCAGCAATATTATTCTTGAATTGTTGGGATGATTGGTGATAAACCGTATTAGCTAGCACAATAAAATGGAATGGCAAAGAGGAAGGATTGGCATATTCTAGATGTTGCACGGATGCTTCTGATCTAGAATAGCCTGCCAATTTTACATTAGGGAGGCGTAGTGTTAGCTACATGCTACCTCATTGATCTGATGCCATCCACAATACTTGATGGATGGTATCCTTATTTAGTTCTCTTTTTAGATTGTGGCCTTCTTGGGATTTCACCTAAGGATTTTGGATGCGTTGCATTGGTACACCTTCATGGCTCCAATAGAGATAAACTTGCACCTCAATTAGTTAAGTGTGTCTTTGTTGGGAACTCAAGGATTCAAAAGGGTTACAGATGTTATGATCTTGTTGGTCGACGTTATTATGTGAGTGCAGATATCACTTTCATGGAGTCCATTCCTTACCATTTTAGGTCTAACTCACACATTAGCACTCCAGCACCTGAAGGTGAGGTTGTCATCTCGATTCCTAAACCCTCAAATGAACCAAAGAGGTAGTCACCTGAGGGTCCACTTCCTAATGATCACCCAGACAACAGGTTCAAGATGATCTATTCTTGTCATCAGATTCAGTAGGAAGAACCATCTCATCCAGAGCCTCCTCTAGAGTCAATACCCTCTTCTACCTTTAAGCAAAGTCCTATATCTGGTGATACGAAGACCACCATTCTTGCTCCTCAAGGAGACTCTAATATACCTCAGTAGCCCTTTGAAAACTTTGAGCCTAAGCTTGGTGAGACAAATGATCTAATTGATGACAATTTTGGCTTGCTTACTACTTTGCAGAAGGGCACTATGTCATGTACTTTGCATTTGATGTCTAAGTACATGTCTATGGTGAGTCTCTCTTCTTAGTACCGACAGTTTGCTCTCTCCCTCTCTACTGTTCAGACACCTACCACCCATCAGGAGGCACTCTGTAATCTAAAGTGGCGATATGCCATGTATGAAGAGATGGCCGCATTAGTCTCTCATGGAACTTGGAATTCCATTTAGCTCTACATGATGTAGTTAAGGTAGGATGCAAATGGGTATTTATTGTCAAATATTGCTCAGAAGGGTCAATCAAGAGATATAAAGCTCCCTTGATAGCGAAGGGAAACACTCAAACGTATAGGGTCGACTACTTCAACACCTTCTCTCCGATTGCTTGACTTCCCACAGTTCGCATACTTATTTCAATTGTTCACCGTAATTGGCCTCTTCACCAACATCCAAGGTTTGCAAATTGCATAATGCAATTTATGTACTTAAGTAGAGTCTAAGAGGATAGTTTCAAAAACTCTCGAATGTGATTGAGAGAGTTGACTTCAAGAGATCATTTGGTAACCATTCTTTGTTCATAAAGAAGACCGAAAAAGGAGTGATCGTGATACCCGTGTATGTGGACGATATTATACTGACAGGGGATGATGCAGATGACATTACAATTACTAAGAAATTTCTAGCCAAGCACTGTGTTGCTAAAGACTTGGACCCACTCCATTATTTCCTTGGAATTGAGGTGGCTAGGAATGCACGTAGTGTAGTTCTCTTCTCATAGAAAGTATGTAGAAAAGCTACTCTAGGAGACTAGTATGCTAGGGGCAAAGCCCACTTCTATTCCCATGGATCCTAATGTGCATCTATATGAAGATAACTCAAAACAAGTTGATGTTAAGTAGTTCAGATGCTTAGTAGGAAAGTTGCTATATATCACTGCCACAAAACCCAATATTGCACTTGCGATAAGCAAAGTAAATCAGTTCATGGACAAGCCAAGGAAGATACATTAGGATGCCTCAAGAATCTAAAGTCATCTCTAGGAAATGGACTACTATTAACTCATGGGAGATATTTAGATGTGATGGCTTACACGGATGTAGATTATGCTGGATGTTCTAAATATAAGAAGTCTACCACTAATTTCTATACATTTGTTAGGAGTTAGTTATATGGAGGAGTCAGAAGCAGATCGTGATAACTAAGTGAAATACAGAATTAGAGTAGAGAGCTATAGCTTAAACCACGCCTAAGCTCATGTGGATTAGAACTATTCTCATAGATCGATATGTTCCTATATTTGGCTCCATGGAAATGAGAAGTGACAACAAGGCGGCACTCTTTATTGCTAACAATCTAGTTTTCCATGAAAAAACCAAATACATGGAGGTGGATTATCACTACACTCGTGATATAATCCATAAGGGGTTTTATTTGCACCTCACATGTGGCATCTAAAGATCAAGCTGCTGATATGTTCACTAAAACACTTCCATGTGCTTCCTTTGACTAATGCTGTTCCAAGTTAAGCATAGTAGATACCTATGCTCTAGTTTGAGGGGAAGTGAGAAAGAAGCTCTTTTCTAGTTTATTAGTTATTTTTTCGATCTTGTTGACATTTTTCCTTTCCTGAGGATATATTTGTAATTATCCCGTAACCCCTCTTTATATGTAGAGTGATGTAAACAGATTTACACTACTTAAAATGTCTATTTATGCATGTTCTTAAGCATAGGATTGCATTTCATGATATAAATATTGCATAACATGCATCATCTTGCATTTAGAGTAGTTTGAATAAAATGGAGGTTAATTGTCTCCTTTTATGTGCTTGGACAGGGCAAACATTTTATCGGGGCCTCGGATCAAAGATCCAACCGTATGGATGTGATCAGGGAGACGATTGGAGTTCAACGACTCCAAGATCGCCCTAATCAGGCATCCGTAGCATCAGATATAGACCGGGGAACCCTAGAAGATCAAGGGCCAGGATGGTGTAAATCCGCACTTCAGATGACAAATCCGACCGCACGGATGAATTCGGATCGACAATCACAGTCCAACGACACAAAAATCGAGTCAATCCGACATCCGTGGCACCATCTACAACTTCCAAAAGATGGACGGCCAAGATGGCGCCACGTGGTGCCATCTCAGCCGCCCAAACGGCCGCTGGCATTTTGTGAAGGCCCCCGCCCGATCGCTCTCCGCCGTCAGATGGAGATCCAACGGCTGTGGCCGCCCGGCGCTTAAAACATGCGCTCGACCATCTGCGCCCCGCAGCGCAGCGGTCGAGCGCGCTTACGCGAGCGCGGGGCGCGGGTTCGAGCCGCGGTGAGGGGGTGGAAGGCGTGGGCGAGCCGGCGCAGACGAGCGTCAGATGAAGATCCAACGGCTGCGCGCGCTCAATCAGGACGACGCGCGATTGGACGCCAGCGCGTAACGCGCGATCGCACGCGGGCGGGCGCGCTACGCAGCGGGCGCGGACGCGATTTAAGCCGTCCGATCTCGCGATCGGATGGCTGAGACTTCGCGGACGTGCGTAGGTGTTACGCGCGCGGGCAGCCGAGCAGGCGCGGCGGCGACGGCCACGTCGGGGCTTTAGTGACGGATTTATCCATCACTAAAGACCCCTTATTTATTATTTTGAAGATGTAATGTCCATTTTGCCCCCACTCCTTGCAACTATAAAAGGAGACCCCCTCCATACGAAATTTTCATCCCTTCTTTCTCTTCTCTACCCCTCCAAAGCTCAAGAGAAGCTTGTCCTACACCCGGGATGCTTCTCGCGAGATAAAGTCCAATTTTCGTTCCCCTTCGGAAGTGGATCCCGCGACGACGACGGCGTGCTGCTTCGTTCCCGTTCTTCTGCTTCGTCCTCCTTTGTCCCGCTTCGTTCTCCTTCGTCCAGGCGTCGTCCCGTCCGACTCATCCTCCAAGCAACCGTCGAGGAGGATTTCTCTCTCCCTATTCTTTTTACCGCTTTCTAGTATAGATTTACTGCTTTCTAGATTAATCTATTCGTCCTCCAAGCAATCGTCGAGGAGGACATTTCTCTCTCCATTCTTTTAATGCTTTCTAGAGTAAATTTATCGCTTTCTAGAGTAATTGTTTTATGCTTTCTAGTTGTAATGAACAATCTCTTCAATACAAAAATTTCTTGTTTATTCTACATCTCATTTTGATTTCTCTGTGTAATATTCTCTTTCTCTCTTACTCTCTTTCTCTCTTCTATTTATTGTAAATAATTAGATGGTTCTAAATTGAATTATTCTGTAACAAATAAAAAGAAACGCGTAGTTTTTAAATCAAACGTCTGCCTCCCTGTGTTCGACCCGGAATTTTAATTTCGGTATAAATTTTATTTGTTGAACACGAATTCTTCGTTTTCGAACTACAACGACAGGTTTTCCAAAACCGAACACGTTAGCGTAGGTTCGTAGCGATCAACATTTTGGCGCCGTTGCCGGGGAAGCAACGCTCTTTGATTTTTCTTCGCGTTTTGTAACTTACAAGTCATTTACCTCACTTTTCTCCTTTCTTATTGTAATTGCAGGTACTCTTTTGAGGTAGGCAAAAGCTGTAGATTGGAGTAAAGTGCTGTAGAAGGTTTTGTGAGTTACCCCTCACCTCCCACCCATTAGATTTCATTTCATCACATAATAACTCAAACATCAATCAACCTAGGTGTTTTTATAAACTCTAAGGTTAGATTGTTTGTTGTTTGACACCCATACTCACCCCAACCCTCACATTAAGAAAAAAAAAAAATCTCACAGAGGTACACAACCTCATCTGATTTTCAAACTCAACCGGTAATCCAATCTTAGGACCCGGTACACACATCCAAACACATAATTGAGTAGAAATCAGATTAGGTAATCATTTGTGTGCCTAATTAAGTGGTGCAACAGGCCAATTGTTTGAGTTGATTGGGCCGCACCACTTCAAATAAAATCAACTCATCAAGTAGCTGCCAATTAGGTTCAACTCTTAGGGATTTACCAGGCACTCCACATTCTTTTTAAACTTTAAAGGAAAACATCTTTACCTGTGCTTGTAAAACTTGGTGTGCCAACGAAACTTGATTGAAAACACCTAAAGTTGAATCCTAAAAGCTACTAAGCAAGATTTGAATCTTAAAATTCACCACATCAAAAACAATCTTGCTTGAAAACCACTGGTTGTGCACTCACACACGAATTAATCAATCATTAAGGGCACAACCCATTTAAAGGGCCCATCACATTCCAAAGCACATTCAAACCTAGCCCTAAATAAAACAAAGTAGACGTTGGCCTTAAGGATTGGACTCGCTCTTCAGAACCCAGAATGAGATTATTTTCGATTAGTCTGTTTCTACTGTTCAATCTGATGTCTAGCTAGGGGAGCAGAGTCAAACGATCGCGGCTGGGGGGTACACTAGGAACCGGAGGCGCAAGCCGAAGGAAGAACCTTCTCCCCAGTCCCTCCTTCTAACTGGTTGGATTGAACAGACGGAAGTAGATCAAATCGTTCCTTTATCTCAAGACGGGTTTTGAGAGTTTGTAGGTCTTTAGGCTAACCTATTTAAGGACAGGTTTGATTGTTTGTATTGCAGGGCACCTTTCTTCCTCCCGTGTATCATGAATCCTTCCACATATTTCACGCATTCCCGCTCTTTCCCTCCTGTTGTAAATTATCCTCAACATGACGATTATCCCAACTCGTATTGTAATCGACCATCAATTAGTTGGGATAATTCGGATTGGGGATATAATTCCGGACCCCCGTGTTTAGGGTCTAACCCTGAACACTTTGATTATGATTTCTATCCTTCTCAGAGCTACATCGATTATAGATCGTCCTCCTTTCATGAACAACCTAATACGATCTACAATCAAGAAGGATACACTGATCCTTACCCATCCTTTGATTTCACTGCCTTTAGGTCATCACCATCTTTTCAACAATCTGAACTGACCTATCATCAGGAAGGGTATAACGAATCTCAATTCGTTAATTCCTCTACATTGATGTCAAACCCGCCCAACCCTGAACCAACTCATTTGGTTCAGGTTAATCAGGTTCAAGATAAGGTTCTGGCTAACTTGAGGAATATCATTCAATCTTTAGAAGTTCAGCCAATACCTTGCATTGAGAGATTGGAGCCCCTGATTGAAATGATTGATGATTTAAACAAGTCTTTGTTGGATTGGCTCCAGGATGTTAAGGATAAGAACCCGGGTGAGTTTCTACTTGGGAAATTAGCGAAATTGAGGATGAGATTCGTGGTTGCTTTGATTCAATCTTGGAATAATTCCTAGGATGAACTCTCTTTAGGAAAGCCAACGACAAAACTCGCTCAGGCACCTGTTGGGGGGGACACGTGTTACGAAGCTGACCAGATTGAATTAAAACAACCAATTAAGGATGATCTGATTTCTTCACCTGAAATCCCTGAGCTGGGTTACGAGGAAACATATGTCTCCTTGGAATGCAAAGTGACAAATGATTTTGGGACATACATTGATACGGATCTTGATGGTGAAGATTCAAATTGCTAAGTCTCACGCGAGTTTTCTGAACACGATTTCTGTGAGACGATTGGGCCTGAGGAATCTGATAGATCAATTGATAGCCCAATAACTGAGAACACTGATCTTATTAGGGCACACATTACGGATCCAGAATCGCATTTTCTGGAAGAATCAATTCAATGCCCTGATTATCAGTTACACCCTGTTGAGCTTATTGATAATTCTAATTCTGAGATAATTAGACCCAAGTCAATTTTGATTTTGCGACATCATTTAGACTTGGAGATTTCAGACGGGGTGATGAATATACAAGAGGTCCTGGAATTTGATATGCTGAATGAGGAGGATAGGAGCTGGGAAGTGTTGATTTGGGAAATTAATTTTGGAGGAAATGGAAGATTGAGTCGAAGGGTTCCTTTTAAGCTGAAACCATCAAATCAGAACCCTTACGACATTTGTTTCAAGGATGTTCAACTCAAGCACACATTCAACGATTATCCTTTTGAGCTTCAATTCTCTGTAACCCGACTTTTTGGTCTTGGGTTGCATCCTCATAAATCGCAGGCCCGACCCCACTTGCATTCTGATTTTAGGTTTTGGGTAATTTTTATCCAGAACCTAAGATATTCTCGATTATGGGGGATGGGTCTGCACCACAATCTGGTCCACATCTGTGGACCGCTGTTAATAGGTCGGAGGATTCTTCTGTTTATATTAATTCTGACCTGCACTTGTGAATTCTTCATTTCTTTTCTTTGTATAGTGTGCCTAGCTGAAGGCACTAAAATCAGCACTTATACAGTTCTTTTTCATTTTCATCTTGGAGCAGACCTGATATTCACGCAATTCAGGTGCTTTCTTCGCTTTTCCACTTTGTTTTATGTCTTTTTAATACAATGAGGACATTGCATTAGATAGGCATGGGGGGGTGGATATTTATCTCTGAATTCATTCGTCAGCTCCGTAGATTTGTTTATTTTCTTTTATAAAAAAAAAATTCGGAATTAGGAAAGAGAATTTGGGTTTAAGAAAATTTGCAATCTTAGGAAATACTACATTAGGATCTGAACACAAAGACCCCTCAGGTCTTTGGACTTAATTAGCCTGTGTATCCACTAAAATGTGGATTTGTCTTCGAGTCCTCGCCATCTTAATTCTATTATAATTGGAATAAATAAGTTTGGGTGATAAGTATACGACTTATTAACCCGCCCTCTAATTTGAGGGAATTTTGAGTTTTAAGCATCTACACACTTTCTTTGCACTGACTCGTTATTCGGCGATTCTAACGGAAATTGGGTAGCTAATGAACCTTCTAGGGTGATATGGCTGGCAAGTTATCGTGGGTAACAGCCCATAGGTAGGTTGTCCAGAGCCCAGTCACTGGACCTTTCTCTTTTTGCTGCCTTTAGGTAAATCTTAGATCAGGGAAGCCACTACTTAAAAAAAAAAAAAGAAAAAAATCAAAAAGGAGAAAAGAACAAAAAGAAATAAGCCACACTTCGCCGCACGAGTATGGCTGGCAAGTTGTCGGTGGTAACAGCTCATCGACCGGTTGTCCAGAACCCACCTCAGAAAATGCACTAAAAATTTCCAAAACACTTAGGAAGAAGCAGAGAAGTAGAATAAACCGGGGAGATATACACTGGATTCACCCTTGTGTTGACCCCGTTAAAAAATAAAAGTAGGGAGAAAACTACCGGTTGTAAAGATACACCTTTAGGTAGAATTCTTTTTGAGGTCACCTAGAGGCGTAGAAATCCGAAGTCCGTTCTAATTGCCGGTCAACGAGTCTATCACAATCACAATAAGATGCTTAAAACTTAGGGTTCTCATCAAATCTTGGGTGAGTTGAATGGTCGTAGAAAGCCACTCTTGAACCCTAAAATTTGAAAATCCAAAAAAAAAAAAAAAATTAGAAAAGAGTAAAAAGAGAAAAAGAAATTTTTCTTTGAATAAGGCGAGGGCTTGAGGCGGTCTACATTTTGGCTGATACCCTGGCACTGTTGTGTCTTTGAAAGTTCAGTTCCTAAGTAGACAATTTCTTAATGATTGAAAATAACTCAGGTCCAAATAATCTAACCTAATTCTTTTATAAATAGCATATAGTTTTTGCTAGGGACTAGCAAAAGATAGGCATGGGGGTATGATGTAAACAGATTTACACTACTTAAAATGTCTATTTATGCATGTTCTTAAGCATAGGATTGCATTTCATGATATAAATATTGCATAACATGCATCATCTTGCATTTAGAGTAGTTTGAATAAAATGGAGGTTAATTGTCTCCTTTTATGTGCTTGGACATGGCAAACATTTTATCGGGGCCTCGGATCAAAGATCCAACCGTATGGATGTGATCAGGGAGACGATTGGAGTTCAACGACTCCAAGATCGCCCTAATCAGGCATCCGTAGCATCAGATATAGACCGGGGAACCCTAGAAGATCAAGGGCTAGGATGGTGTAAATCCGCACTTCAGATGACAAATCCGACTGCACGGATGAATTCGGATCGACGATCGCAGTCCAATGACACAAAAATCGAGTCAATCCGACATCCGTGGCACCATCTACAACTTCCAGAAGATGGACGGCCAAGATGGCGCCACGTGGCGCCATCTCAGCCGCCCAAACGGCCGCTGGCATTTTGTGAAGGCCCCCGCTTGATCGCTCTCCGCCGTCAGATGGAGATCCAACAGCTGTGGCCGCCCGACGCTTAAAACATGCGCTCGACCATCCGCGCCCCGCAGCGCAGCGGTCGAGCGCGCTTACCCGAGCGCGGGGCGCGGGTTCGAGCCGCGGTGAGGGGGTGGAAGGCGCGGGCGAGCGGGCGCGGACGAGCGTCAGATGAAGATCCAACGGCTGCGCGCGCTCAATCAGGACGACGCGCGATTGGACGCCAGCGCGTAACGCGCGATCGCACGCGGGCGGGCGCGTTACGCAGCGGGCGCGGACGCGATTTAAGCTGTTCGATCTCGCGATCGGACGGCTGAGACTTCGCGGACGTGCATAGGCGTTACGCGCGTGGGCAGCCGAGCGCGCGCGCGTGGGCGCGGCGGCGACGGCCACGTCGGGGCTTTAGTGACGGATTTATCTGTCACTAAAGACCCCTTATTTATTATTTTGAAGATGTAATGTCCATTTTGCCCCCACTCCTTGCAACTATAAAAGGAGACCCCCTCCATACGAAATTTTCATCCCTTCTTTCTTTTCTCTACCCCTCCAAAGCTCAAGAGAAGCTTGTCCCACACCTGGGATGCTTCTCGCGAGATAAAGTCCAATTTTCGTTCCCCTTCGGAAGTGGATCCCGTGACGACAACGGCGTGCTGCTTCGTTCCTGTTCTTCTGCTTCGTCCTCCTTCGTCCCGCTCGTTCTCCTTCGTCCAGGCGTCGTCCCGTCCGGCTTGTCCTCCAAGCAACCGTCGAGGAGGATTTCTCTCTCCCTATTCTTTTTACCGCTTTCTAGTATAGATTTACTGCTTTCTAGATTAATCTACTCGTCCTCCAAGCAATCGTCGAGGAGGACATTTCTCTCTCCATTCTTTTAATGCTTTCTAGAGTAAATTTATCGCTTTCTAGAGTAATTGTTTTATGCTTTCTAGTTGTAATGAACAATCTCTTCAATACAAAAATTTCTTGTTTATTCTACATCTCATTTTGATTTCTCTGTGTAATATTCTCTTTCTCTCTTACTCTCTTTCTCCCTTCTATTTATTGTAAATAATTAGATGGTTCTAAATTGAATTATTCTGTAACAAATAAAAAGAAACGCGTAGTTTTTAAATCAAACGTCTGCCTCCCTGTGTTCGACCCGGAATTTTAATTTTGGTATAAATTTTATTTGTTGAACACGAATTCTTCGTTTTCGAACTACAACGACAGGTTTTCCAAAACCGAACACGTTAGCGTAGGTTCGTAGTGTTCAACATAGAGGTCTAGGGTGTTTTTCTTAAAATGAGATAATGCATTTTTTTTCTCACATAACTCGCATCCTCGCATGTGCATCTGCCTGTGATGCGTGCACACAAGCGTCGGTACTACCTCCTTGTGAATCAGCATGTTGATATCTACATCACCTCACGTGCACATAAGTGCATGGACTATCCTCTAACATGAGAATGATTTGTACGCATCCCCCCAATTGAAAATTGGATTTTTCCAATAGTAATTGAAGACTTTGCTGTGAAGCAAGCTCTTCTCCTCTACTACTGCTACTGCTAGAAGGGTCGCTATAGCCCCTACCACTACTAATAAGGGTGTTGAACCTTCTGCTCCACCAACTAGCTTCTTTGTTGAAGTCCATTATTGGTGGGGGATTTAAGCAAAGCTCTTTTCTCACATCCCTATTACTGCCTTGCCAATTTTTTTCAACTTTAGGGTGTTTCTTCGAGGCTAGGCTTTGATTGTGTGCCTCTGCTTGGGATCAACTCCTACTGACTGCCTACTTCTACTACCTGCTTGCTCCCCTTGATTTTTTTCCCTTCTCTAGTAGAAGGGTTTCTACATTAAGGGGAGTCAAATTTTCTGTAGCAAGTTGTACGTTGCATGCTCCAACTTAGAGGAGAGTATTAGAGTATTAGTTAAAGAGTCCTAATTTAGTTAGGGTAGTTTATTTAATTATGTTAGAGAGTCGTGAGTCCTATTTTATTCCTATTTTCCATTTTCCAATTCTATTGGGTCTGCTATATAATTTTCGTAACTCTACTTTTTATACAAAGGGTGTTAGGGTTCTCTATATCAATGAGTGGTATTATTCTATTCTCAATAAGTAGTGAATCTGCCCCCGCTGTTTTTGTTCATTTCTTCTATACAGTTTTAGCAAACAAGTTAATTATATCTAAAAACGCAAACAAACTTCATCATAACATATTGTCTACTTAGAAAATAGAAAATAAACAATTTCTACCCACATCACAATAAAACAAACTTACGTAAGAAAAAAAGGACCAATATAGCATTAGACAAAATTGATGCTAGGTCCTCTCAAAAAATTGATGCTAGGCACATCAAAATAATTAGATTGAAGTTAAAGAAAAACTTTGAAGAAGACAAAAAACAACGAACCTGCATTAAATGCAAGGTAGAGAGCTGCCATTGCAATATCCCACTTCTCTCCTAGTTTAAATAGAGGCGTTGTCTCCCTCATGTGGCCCTTTATCTCCTCTGGTCCTGCGGAGCAAGTTTTGTCATTCCAGTTGTATCTGCAATGGGTCCAGAAGCAATGCCATTGACCCTTATTTCATAATCAGTGCCCCATTCTAGAGCCAAAGACCTTGTCATGCTATCAATAGCAACCCATTGAAATAGGGTTGCTAAATAACCAAACATACACAAACTGCAAAAGGGTACAGATAACAAACCTTGCAGCAGATACATGGAGTTGATACCAAGTTGCTGTGTAATGCAATGCTGCACTTATATTCAAATGAGTCCTCCGAGTGATGGTTCCTTCCCCGGCCCTCCTTTCTTACATTGTGTATATGTGCCCAAAGTATCAATATCCATCACTGCAGTTCTAAGATAGTATCAGGTCTCATGCATCCAAAACATCGACTTTTATTGCATCTTGGGAAGGGTTGAGAAAAGCAAGAAGCCTGTAATGAGGTGTCAAACAGTTTTTACCAAATTAAGACATCCAAGTAATGTTTACAGACCACTATTCTCAAGAGGTTAGAGTTTCCATTGTGGAAAAGTAGGGTGGAGTATTGGGCTGGACCGAGCCGGGCCTGGCCGGGCCGACCCGAACCCAACCCATAACCCAACCTAAAAAATCCCAGCCCGACTCAAGCCTAAATTTTTTGTGGGTTGGGCGGGCCTAAGTCTTCGTTTTAAGGCTCATTCAAATTCGAGCCAGGTCAGGCCACAACCTACTAAAATCTAAACTAGGCCCGACGGCCTGAGAAATAAATAAATCAGATGCGGACAGAGAACATAGATTACCATGCAAAATGGATGTTTATCGAATATCATTCTGTTCCTTTGTCTCTGTGGACAAAGGCAAACAATCATTCCATTGTGATAACTCGATTACCTTAAAAAGAGAGAGAATAAAAAGAAAAGTAATGGAAGAGAATTGTAATAAAGATACTAATAAGTTCTCATCAAGTACTTTCTCTATTCTTTCTTTTTAGTTTTAAGGAATATTAATTAACATATATATGTGTCCCGCGCAAGTGTATTGGCCTGTAACTCACCTATATCACTTTAGTAGAAATGGTGACGTTGGTTCGAGACTTATCAGCACAAACATTACCTAAGAGTCATGAGTTGGGACATTTGTGGTTTTCAAGATTTACCTTACAAGAGGGTTTGTCATCATAAAATTAAAAAAAAGATCTATGCGTGACCTCTAGTCTGACTTGTCTCTTTTCCATTTTCGTTTGTTCACATGGGTAATTTTTTTAAGTACGGTAATTAGGGAATAATATTCCTTAATTAACGTATAGAGGAATTATATTCATTAAGTATGGTGGGGGAACTACTTCTTTATATGAAACTAAACGTCTTGAAGAGGCGAGTTTCCCCTTCCCAACCCCCTTGCCCTTCCATTTTCTCGTGCTTGGTCTTTGAGAAACTCGACTTTTGAAGAGGCGAGTTTGGTTTACACATAACTCGCCTCTTCAAGAGGTGAGTTGACCTGTTATACCTCTACGCCCGCGCTCTTCCCCTTCTCCTCCCTTGCCATTTGCGAGGTTGCTGCTGCTGCTGCAAGGTTGCTACTGTGACCACCGTGCTGTTGCTACGACCTACTCCGTTGTCGTTGTTGCTCCGATGGCCTCCGCCGCCGTTGCTGCTCCGGCCATCTCCTCCAGTCCTATACTGCTGTTGTAGGTGTGAGTTGGACGACGTCAGCCGCCTTCGCCGCTGCACCTCTTCCAGCTGTGCAGCTGTTGTAACTGCTACTGATCTCCTCCCTCGCAAGCCCAAACACGCTTCCACCACTGTTTGTGCCCTATCTTAAGATTGAATGTTATATATATTAATTAATGTTTGGTAATTTTGATTATATTATTTGGAGTAAGATATCTTGTTAGAGCAAAATTTTGACATAATTTTGTATGTGTTAAAAAGTTTGAAGTTAACATTGGATGGAAGTGTTGATTGTAGACGTTAGAAAATTTGTAAGATGTGTAATACATGCGTGATTTTTGTCTATACGAATTGTCATTTAATCCTTTTTATTTTACGATTTGTTCAGATTATTTAGAATGGTTGAATTTGTGTTGGGTTTAATCTATTATATGGTGGTTCTATTGTCCAGAATGCAAACGGAGTGTAATATGACAAGGATCCATATAAAAGGATAAGGATATATATGAATTGGAGATTTGAGGATTTATTAGATAAGATTTGCTCGACTTTAGGTATTGATTGAGGGAGTAATTGAGTGAACATTAGTCATCACTTTCCCTGTTATGGAGGGACTGATTTTTGTTTAACTATTGTGGGCGATGACGATGATTTCCAATGTATGATTGATATTGAGGCCCTGAAAGGGAAGATATTTATTGAACTTTACATTGATGGCGAAGGTGAGGGTGTTCATACACTTCAACCATTGAATGTGGAACGATCATCTCAACAACCTCCATAAGAACCACGTGACGCACTTCATGAGCAGATGTCTATTCTAGAACTTCCCCTCGAGCCGCTTGATGTTCAGAATGAAGGTCATATGGGTGATGTACCCCTTAACAGGTGATGAGAACCTCATCATGAACCCTAACTAACACATTTTGACCTAATAAAATGAACAAAAGCTCCTACATAACCTAAGGGAAGGCCTAATTCAGGGAATTGTTAATCTGAGAATAAAACATCATATAAGAGGTAAAACTGTAATTTTACTATTGCAGTACATGAACGTGATTTCTAAGGGTCTAGACATAGTTCAAGTGAACCTAATAAAGGAAAAAGTGGGATGGTTTGGTTAGGAAAGGGTTATGACAAAATCTGGGAATTAAATGACATTCTGTAACCATAAAACAAACCCACTTTAATTCATAAGGTTCCATGCAAGATAAAAATCAACTAAACCCTCTAAAATTCATGGAAAAATATCCCCTAGGGTTTAGAACCTTCAATTTGGCCATTGGAACTTGTTTTGACCTAAATTAAGGACCATACCCAATTTTTGACCTAATTTGAATTTTTGTGCAAAATATCTAGTCAAACGTGGTCAAACCTAAAATCCAACTTCACCATTAGATTCCTTAGGTCCAAATTAGGTTGATACCAAAATTTGAACCTAAGGGTAGGTCGTCTTGACCCACTTTGCAATTTGGTCATCAAAATTACTTTCTGACCCTCAACTTTTTGAAACTCTTGTGTTTACCCCCTCAACTTTCTCATCGTTTTCTTCAATCCGATCCTTTTGCTACCCGCAGCGCAGGCCATACCTCCGGCGACTTTGCGCGGAGGATGGCGTCGCGCATGCATGGGGAGCCGGCCCCAGATCTGAAAGGGGAGCTCCTTGCGGAGCCCCCTACCGCATGGGCCGGCCCCCATGCCCTGATGACAACCATACCTCTCGTGCGAATGCGCGAGAGGTATGGGTCTCCGTCTGTCATACCTCCGGTGAGACTTTTCCCGCCGCTCACGCACGCCTCCCGGCCAGCCCTTGCCTATTTAAGGAGCGGCACACCTCGCCGCATCCTTCAAGCTTCGATTGGCCTGAGATCCTCCCTCCAATTCATCTCTTCCGAACTTCGGCTGACTGCCAGAGCTTTCAGCGACTCTCCCTCTCCTCTCTCGACGCTTTGCCACAGTACTAGTGGCAGAGCTACCTCCACCGTCTTTCGCTACGCCGTGCTGTACCAGCGGGCACCCTCCAGCCCCTCTTCCTCGTCGTCGTTCTCTCCCCCTGGCACCTTTGTTACGACCCAATTCCCGAATCCCTTCGAGACACGAGAATCGGACCGACTCGACTAATCCCAAGACCCAGTCGTCCAACGAGAAAGATCGACTTGACGTAACGGTGATTACGACACGCGCGATAAACGCACGGGTAGCTACCCCGCACTGGCACACGGTCAGTCGTTTCCGTTAATGGGTGCGCCCCAATGCACAGCACGGAACCAGTATAGGGCAGAGCCGTCTCAGCAACAGGGGTCCAGCCCCTCCACAGTAACCAAACAGGGGTTTTGCCCCTTCACAGTCCGCGCACCCTTGCCTGACTACCCTGGTTTGCCCAGTGGGCCTAACAAGTCGGTGTAGGGAGGCTAGTAGAACCCTGGGGCCCGTGGGGTGGCTAGTGATCTCCCTACACTAGTAGCTCTCCCCGGTACTGTGTACGCGAGGGCCAAAAGTTGGTACAAAGTGGCTAGATCAAACCTCGGGTCCCTGGGCTGGCTATCTCCGCTCTGCACTAAATAGGGGGACAGTCGCTCTCCTTGGTACTCCATACTCAAGGGCCAGCTCACTTCCCCAATTCTATTCCATTCCTCGCTCAGGAGCTCTACTCCTAATTCCCCGTAGGGTTCATGCTCATATTTCCTTCACTAAGCCAATTTAGGTTTCATCATTTCAGCTTTATATTCGTATAGTCCATGTTCTCAACAGTTAATAACCATTCATAATAAGCAACTGTTATCTAATTACAGGCAATTATCATTTTTCTTTCTACTTTTCCAAGACTGCAATTTATATATTCACGACATTCGTTTTGGTGTTTCTGTTCCTAGAATTCATGCCACACCCTAGGATCTATCATTCAATCTAGTTTTCCAGTCCTAGGATTCATGCCATACCCTAGGATCTATCGTTCAATCTAGTTTTCCAATCCTAGGGTTCATGCCACACCTTAGAATCTATTAATTATCTCACAAGTGCATAAATGTTGGTAAATAATTAAAGGGAGCCACTCTACCTGCAAAACTGGGAGTACTGGGGGCGTGATCGGCAAGCCTGTGCGCCTCCGTAACCCCTAGAGCCGCAACGGAACGGGATCCTAACATAAGGATCAAACACAAGGAACTACTCAGAACGTGATGCAAATATTGTAAACAGGTAGAGGAACTAAATCTGAGAAGAACGAAGCTTGAAATGCAGAAAATGGACTTCGAACGGACCCTAAATGGGTCAAAAATGACAAGTCTGCCCAAAATCAAACGTCTGGGACATCTTCCAGACGTCTTAAACGATGGCTCAGGTCATACCTTGATCCTGCGCGGTCCTTTAGACTTCCAGAATCTCGCTGAACCGTCTGGACTTAGTTTCCAGATGTCCAACTGTCACTCCAGACGTCTGGAGACCCTCTCCGTCGTCTGGTGCTGTGCCCAGACGTCCGATCTGTGTGGGAGGACGTGCCCTTGTGCCTTCCCGAATGAGACCTACACGCATACGTGACCATCCTCAACACGAAATGAGGCCGAACCCTTTGGCGGAACGGCTGCATGGCCGTACATGTGAAAAATAGAAGGAATGGAAAATATCGTACCTTTCAGACGTCTGGACCTTCCTCCAGACGTCTCCTGCATTGTCTGGACGTAGGTCCAGACGCTTGATTCTGGGAAATTTTCCCAGAATCAGGACCTCCTCGCCCTCCACCTGCTGCGCACGGCTGTGCTGCGCCGCGCACGCCCGCTGGCTGAGCTGCAGCAGCACCTCCCTAGCGCCACGCTCCCTCTGCGCACCCGCCGGCCAGCCCTGGCTGCTTCGGTGAGTTCGCACTCTCGCGATCTAGCTCTCTCCCTCTGGCAGCAACCCCTCCTCCCCGCGCACCCACGGCAGCAGCTGCTACCCTCGCCCGCTCACTCTCACGCTAACAGGAAGAAGAAGAAGGCGGTGGAGTGAGGGTGATGGAGAGGAGAGGGGGAGTATTTGAAGGTGCCGTGGGGAGGGAGAGAGAAAGAAGGCTGCGCCTGCAGGGAGGAAAGAAAGAGAAGAAAGGAGGGCAGCGGTTCAGTTTGCGCGCGCATGCGCGCAGACGCGAAATCGTACGTCGAAAAAATTAATTTCCAAACGTCTAACCAGACGTCTGGACCAATTCCCAGACGTCTTAAACGACGTTTGATGCCAGGGTCATAACAACATAACAAACTCAAAGGAAGTTTCGTCCCCGAAACTTGCGCTAACTAGGGTGCGGAAAAGAACGATATATGCATAACAAACTCAAAGTGGACCGAAGCCGGTCCAAAAAGATGTACCCTCAAAAAGCTCCGGGTACCGCTCTCGCATCGCTGTCTCAGGCTCCCAGGTAGCCTCCTCGTACCGCTGGCTCCTCCACAAAACCTTCACCAGGGGTACTTGCTTCCGTCTCAGACTGCGAATGGCTCTGTCGAGAATCTGCACTGGTCGCTCGGGGTAGGTCAGGTCGTCACCCACCTCGACGCTCTCGTGACTCAGGACGTGACTGGGATCGGCAACGTACTTTTCGAGGTTGGACACGTGGAACACGTTGTGCACACCAGAAAGTTGGGGAGGAAGGGCAAGCCTGTAAGCAATGGGTCCAACCCACTCCTGGACCTCAAAGGGTCCCATGAACCTCGGCGTGAGCTTCCCTCTCACCCCAAACCGCTACAGGCCCTTCATGGGCGAAACGCGAAGGAAGACGTGGTCCTCAACCTCGAACTGCACCTCTCTGCATTTCCGATCTGCATAGCTCTTCTGTCTACTCCTGACAGTGCGGAGTCACCTGTGAATTTGCTCGACTACCTCCTGACTCTACTGGATCAGCCTGGGGCCAATCTCCCACTTGGTCCCCACCTCAACCCAACTCAAGGGTGCCATACACCTCTGTCCGTACAGAGCCTCTTAGGGTGCCATGCCGATGCTCGAGTGATAACTGTTATTATATGCAAACTCCGCCAGGGGCAAGTGCTCCTCCCAAGAGCCCCTCCAGTCCAGTACACAAGCACGCAAAAGGTCCTCAAGTGTCTGTATCGTGCGCTCAGACTGTCCGTTCGTTTGGGGGTTGTATGCTGTACTGAACCTCAACTGCATCCCCAGGGCCTGCTGAAACTCAGCCCAAAACTGGGACGTAAAGCGGGTATCCCGATCAGATATGAACTCCCGCGGAACTCCGTGTAGACTTACCACGTCGCGGATATACCTCTCTACCAACTGTGCTGGTCCCAAGGTGACTCGGATCGACAAGAAACGTGCCGTCTTTGTTAATCTGTAAACGATTACCCAGACTGCGTCGTGTCCTCGCTGGGTAACAGGTAAGCCCACCACTAAGTCCATGGTGATGCTCTCCCACTTCCACTCTGGCATTGGAAGTGGCTGTAGCGGCCCTGCAGGCCTCTGATGCTCGGCCTTCACCTGTTGGCACACTAAACACTGCTGTACGAATTCACCCACATCCCGCTTCATCCCCCTCCACCAATAGTCGCGTCTCAAGTCATGGTACATTTTTGTGTTTCGGGGATGTATGGTGAATCTGGAACCGTGTGCCTCAGTCAGGAGCTCTTTCAATAGCTTCTCGTCTCGTGGAACGTACAAACGTCCTCTCATGCGCAGCACCTGGTCTGTAAAAGAGAAGTCCCCAGGGTCTCCTGACAGTACTCGGTCATGCAAGGACTGCAAGTACGGGTCGGCCATCTGTCCTGTGATGATGCGATCTATCAGCTTTGGCCTCATCTGTCGCATCACAGTCACTACCCCACAGTGCCCCAGTAACTCTAGGGGTCGCCAACTGCCTATCTCCTCCAAAAGGCTCGAACTCTGCACCTGTAAACTGGCCAAGCGTGCAGGTGCTTTCCGGCTCAAGGCGTCAGCCACCACGTTTGCCTTTCCCGGGTGGTAGGAAATGCTGCAGTCATAGTCCTTCAGGAGCTCCAACCAATGTCTCTATTTCATGTTGAGCTCCTTCTGATCAAACAGGTATCTGAGGCTCTTGTGATCTGTGAAAATCTCAAAGGTCTCACCGTACAAGTAGTGCCTCCAGGTCTTCAGCGCGAAGACGACAGCTGCCAGCTCCAGATCGTGGGTAGGGTAGCTATGCTCATGGGGCTTCAGTTGTCGCGAAGCGTAAGTGACAGCGTGACCCCTCTGCATGAGCACACCCCCTAACCCCTGCAAAGAGGCGTCCGTGTACACAACTAACCCGCCACTACTGTTTGGGATGGTGAGCACGGGAGCCGAAGTCAACATCTCCTTCAGCTCCTAAAAGCACGCTTCACAGGTGTCTGTCCAAGTAAAGGGCACGTCCTTCCGAGTCAGCTATGTCATAGGACATGCAATCTGTGAAAAGCCCCTGATAAACCGCCTGTAGTAGCCTGCCAGTCCCAAGAAACTGCGAATCTCAGTGACCGTACGCGGTCTCTCCCACCTGAGCACTGCCTCGACCTTGGCTGGGTCTACAGCCAAGCCATCCCCGGAGATCACATGACCTAAGAAGGTCACCTCCCTCAACCAGAACTCGCACTTGCTGTATTTGGCGTACAGCCTACGTCGTCTCAGTGTGTCCAAAACCATCCGCAAGTACTGTCCGTGCTGCGTCTGATCTCGAGAATAGATGAGCACATCATCAATGAATACCACCACAAACTGGTCCAAGTACGGTCTAAACACCCGATTCATCAAGTCCATGAAGGCAGCGGGGGCATTGGTCAGCCCAAACGGCATGACCAGAAACTCGTAGTGTCCGTACCGGGTGCGGAAAGCTGTCTTGGAGACGTCTGCCTCCTTGATCCTCAACTGGTGGTATCCAGACCTCAAGTCGATCTTGGAGAATACCGTGGCACCTCGCAGCTGGTCAAACAAGTCATCAATCCTCGGCAGCGGATACTTGTTCTTGATGGTGACCCTATTCAGTTGTCGGTAGTCCACACAAAGGCGTAGGGTACCATCCTTCTTCTTTACAAACAGTACCGGGGCTCCCCAGGGAGACGCGCTGGGCCTCACAAAGCCCTTCTCCAAAAGATCCTGCAACTGAGACTTGAGCTCTCGCTGCTCAAGTGGTGCCATCCTGTACGGTGCTGTGGAGATGGGGCTGGTCCCCGGTACCAGTGAGATCTCAAACTTGATCTCACGCTCGGGCGGTAGCCCTGGAAACTCGTTTGGGAACACGTCGGGGTACTCTCTGACCACCGGGATACTCTGGAAGTCTGCCACAGGGCTAGGCTCTGCCACCACACAAGCTAGGAAGCCCTCACACCCCTGGCTCAAAAGTCTCACCACCCGAAGTGCAGAAATGCACCTGAAGCCTCCGTCCACTGGCTGCCCGTGGAACTCGAAAGAAGGCAACTCCAGTATGGAGAAGACGATCTTTCTCTCAAAGCAGTCCACCAAGGCGTGGTAAGCAGACAGCCAGTCCATCCCCAGAATTACGCCAAAGTCCTCCATCTGTATCATAATCAGGTCAGTGGGAAGGCTGTGTCCCCTAACACTGACCTCGCAACCCGTGTATACCTCCTCAGCTACAAACAGCTGACCACTTGGACCTCTAATCATGAACGGATCCTCTAACAGCATACAGTCCTGCCTCAAACTAACCGCGAAACTGGTAGCGACAAACGAGTGCGTAGCGTCGGAATCGAAAAGCGTGTAAACGAGTCTATCGGAAACTGAAACCATACCTGCCACCACTGATCCCGAAGCTCTGGCATCCCTGTGTGTCAGGGCGTTGATACGCCCCTCAGCCCTAGGTGCGGACGAAGCAGCCACACTCTGCGTCGGACGGGTAGCTGCTGGCCGGTACCCTCCCCGTGACTGCTGTCCTCCTCCTCGCGCCTGGAAACTGCGGCCTCCTGCTCGCCCTCCAGTGCTCGACGCGGGAAGCATCTGCTGACCTCCTACCCTAGACGGGTAGTCCCTCTTGATGTGGCCCGATTGGCCACACTGGTAGTAGAGGGGGACTCGACTCCCGCCCTCAGTGGGTCCCTACTGTCGGCTGGGCGGGGGTCCGGTGCTAGCAGCTGGCCCCTGTCGAGGGCCCCCAAAGGCCACTAATGGCCCTGCAAAACGTGACGACTCTTTTGCGGGCGCCACGTGTCTCCTCTCCCGTCGGCCCTGTGAGAAGTCTGGCTGATAGGGCCTCTTCCGCCCGCTGTCAGTATCTCGCGCGGACGGGTTGGTCTCTTTGTATGTCATAACTGCCTCCACCACCCTCGAGAATGTAGGCAGCTTCAGGGGTTTGACATACCTCCGAATCGCAGGCCAGAGCCCCTCGGTGAATCTCCAAAGGCGCTCCTCCTCAGTGGCCACTGCTGTCGCTGTGAACGAGACAGCTCCAGAAAACGCGTGCGGTACGTGCTCACTGTCATCTTCCCCTAGCGGAGAGTGTGGAACTCTCGCCTTCTCTGGTCCTGCTATATCTGGGGAAAGTACTACTCATAGAAGAGGGTGACGAACCGGTCCCAAGTCGGCTCATCCCTCTCTTGTCCCCTAACCGCCCTCCACCACCTGTATGCCGCACTCTCCAGCTGGTACGTGGCAAAGGTCACGCGGCACTCCATCGGGGGGCGAAGGGTGTCACAAACCTTCTCGATCTGCTCGATCCAGTCCTCCGCCTCGGTTGGGTCCTCATCGCCCTTGAAGGAGGGGGGCTTCCGCTTCCGGAACTGTCCGAAAAGCTCGAAGTGGCGCTGAAGTGGAGATGCTGGTGCACCTCCAGGTAAGGAAGCCTCGTGCTCGAAAGTGCTGGAGGAAGGTGGGGGTGGTGGTGGTCCATCCCCTCCCCCGCGTCCAGTGCCATGTCCGTCGCGTGGTCCGACAAAGGACTCCCCCTCCGCAGTCCCAGGGAGAGGCACTCGTGGCGGCGGGTGGAGCTCCTCTCTCACGATGTCCCGTATTAGCTGGGCGAGGTCCTGGGCCTGAATGCTCGGGAGCAGTGGTTGGTCTTTTGAGGCATCGACCTCAACGCGCCCACCCCTCCGACCTTGTCCTCGGCCGCGCCCGCGGCCCGCCTCACTACCTCCTCGTCGAGGCATCTTCTGCAAGGAGACTCGAACACGGAATAGGAAAAGACGTCAATATGAATCGATATCAAGCGGAGAAGTCTAAGAATAGATGTCAAAAGATACGTTGTGGTGGCTGCTCTAGTTACAAGCACGTGAATTGGTTATTTTCCAGTCAGTTGGTTCACTTCTCGGGACGACCTTGCTCTGATACCATCTTGTTACGACTCGATTCTCGAATCCCTACGAGACACGAGAATCGGATCGATTCGACTGATCCCAAGACCCAGTCATCCAACGAGAAAGTAACTAAAAGAGTAGTAAAATAAACAACATTCACCATGTATATAACTAGCAGTAATAAAATACAGCAGTAAAGAAAAGAACTACTACAGTACACACCACCACAACATTAGAGAAATAAACAGGTACAAAAACATGATGCTTATAATAAAAGAGTACAGTGGTAACAGAAAAATACTCACTACACAAAAGAAACGGTACAGTAGGTACTACACAAGTAAGATTACTGGGCTCTACTAGGCCCAGCTCCCTCTGCAGCCTCCGGCTCTGGCTACTCAAAACCTGGTCCTGAAAAGGTGACAAAGGTGACACGTCAGTGAAACGCTGAGTAGAGTGGCAACCAAAAGCTAAGAAAAATAGTAAGGTGGACAATAGCTGTTATATTTTTAATCTCTTTCTTTATTTTTCCATCTACTCATTATTGAATTATTCCTTAGATCTTTCTCTTGATCTCGAATGTTCCTCGTGGGAACGATCTTGATTGCAGTCTTTTCCGAAAAGTAGAAGTAACACGTGGTGCTCTCCTGGACGGGAGAGTTCCCTGTGGTGGTCCTACCCTCAGTCAACCACCCCAAGGTCACTGACAGACGTAACGGTGATTACGACACGCGCGATAAACGCACGGGTAGCTACCCCGCACTGGCACACGGTCAGTCATTTCCGTTAACGGGTGCGCCCCAATGCACAGCATGGAACCAGTATAGGGCAGAGCCCTCTCAGCAACAGGGGTCCAGCCCCTCCACAGTAACCAAACAGGGGTCTTGCCCCTTCACAGTCCGCGCACCCTCGCCTGACTACCCTGGTTTGCCCAGTGGGCCTAACAAGTCGGTGTAGGGAGGCTAGTAGAACCCTGGGGCCCGTGGGGTGGCTAGTGATCTCCCTACACTAGTAGCTCTCCCCGGTACTGTGTACGCGAGGGCCAAAAGTTGGTACAAAGTGGCTAGATCAAACCTCGAGTCCCTGGGCTGGCTATCTCCGCTCTGCACTAAATAGGGGGATAGTCGCTCTCCTTGGTACTCCGTACTCAAGGACCAGCTCACTTCCCCAATTCTATTCCATTCCCCGCTCAGGAGCTCTACTCCTAATTCCCCGTAGGGTTCATGCTCATATTTCCTTCACTAAGCCAATTTAGGTTTCATCATTTCAGCTTTATATTCGTATAGTCCATGTTCTCAACAGTTAATAACCATTCATAATAAGCAACTGTTATCCAATTACAGGCAATTATCATTTTTCTTTCTACTTTTCCAAGACTGCAATTTATATATTCACGACATTTGTTTTGGTGTTTCTGTTCCTAGGATTCATGCCACACCTTAGGATTTATCATTCAATCTAGTTTTCCAGTCCTAGGATTCATGCCATACCCTAGGATCTATCGTTCAATCTAGATTTTCAATCCTAAGATTCATGCCATACCTTAGGATCTATTATTCAATCTAGTTTTCCAATCCTAGGATTCATGCCACACCTTAGAATCTATTAATTATCTCACAAGTGCATAAATATTGGTAAATAATTAAAGGGAGCCACTCTACCCACAAAATCAGGAGTACTGGGGGCGTGATTGGCAAGTCCGCGCGCCTCCGTAACCCTCAGAGCCGCAACGGAATGAGGTCTTAACATGAGGATAGAACACAAGGAACTACTCAGAACATGATGCAAATACTGTAAACAGGTAGAGGAACTAAATCTGAGAAGAACGAAACTTAAAACGCGGAAAATGGACTTCGAACGGACCCTAAACGGGTCAAAAACGACAAGTCTGCCCAAAATCAGATGTCTGGAACATCTTCCAGATGTCTTAAACGATGGCTCAGGTCATACCTTGATCCTGCGTGGTCCTTCAGATGTCCAGAATCCTGCTGAACCGTCTAGACTTAGTTTCCAGACTTCCGACTGTCACTCCATACGTCTGGAGACCCTGTCCGTCGTCTGGTGCTGTGCCCAGATGTTCGATCTGTGTGGGAGGGTGTGCCCTTGCGCCTTCCTGTACGAAACCTGCACGCATACGCGACCATCCTCAACACGAAATGAGGCTGAACCCTTTGGCGGAACGGCTGCATGGCCGTACACGCGAAAAATAAAAGGAATGGAAAATATCGTACCTTTCAGACGTCTGGACCTTCCTCCAGACGTCTCCTGCGTTGTCTGGACGTAGGTCCAGACGTCTGATCTTGGGAAATTTTCCCAGAATCAGGACCTCCTCCCCCTTCGCCTGCTGTGCACGGCCGTGCCGCGCCGCGCACGCCCGCTGCCTGAGCTGCAACAGCACCTCCCTAGTGTCACGCTCCCGCTGCGCACCTGTCGGCCGGCCCTGGCTGCTTTGGCGAGTTCACACTCTCGCTATCTAGCTCTCTCCCTCTCACAGCAACCCCTCCTCCCCGCGCACCTACGGCAGCAGCTGCTGCCCTCGCTCGCTCACTCTCACTCTAATAGGAAGAAGAAGAAGAGGGCGGTGGAGTGAGGGTGAGGGAGAGGAGAGGGGGAGTATTTGAAGGTGTTGTGGTGAGGGAGAGAGAAAGAAGACTGTGCCTGCAGGGTGGAAAGAAAGAGAAGAAAGGAGGGCGGCGGTTCAGTCTGCGCGCGCATGCGTGCAGACGCGAAATCGTACGCCGAAAAAATTAATTTTCAAACGTCTGGGAAGGCTTCCAGACGTCTAACCAGACGTATGGATCAATTCCCAGACGTCTTAAATGACATTTGATGCTGGGGTTATAACAACCTTCGTCTCCGGCGACGGCAGTACCGACCGTTCGCCACCTCCGCACCCCCCTTCACTCTGGACTCGTAGATAAGTTCCTCTTACCCTCCTCTTTATTTCCCCTCTACCAATTTGTTATTTCTACCCCTCGACAACTGCAGACCACCACCATCTTGTCCACCTCCGGTAGACCACCGGCGAGGTGTCTTCGTCACCTCCCCACACCCATCCACCTTGCCAGACCCCTTAGAAGCATCACCTCCACCCACTGATCATCTTGCGACCCTCCATTGACAGCGCCACCCACTGAAACCCTTCCCCGAACACACCCACCTGCACGCACACAGTGTGCCCTAGGCACACATGCACAGGAATCTTCACGCCACGTTGACCCTCGAGTCATCTTTGCTGTGCTCTGGCGAAGCTCGTCGAGCGTTCTGACAAGGCCGCAAGGCCGTATTTGTGATTTCAGGTCCTGAGCCTTCACCGCCATTGACGTCTAACTTGGAGCAAGCTCGCAAGCTTTTTCCAGGCCTCCCAGCTCCAGGCCTACGGTCCCAGGTGTCACGGAATACTTCCGTGCATAGCTCCAGGTCTTCAATTGGCGTCAGAAGCCTTTGCTGAAGCGGCAATCGCTTGCGCTCTTTGCTGCCAAGCGAGCGACAAGAAGGTGGGACGTTTAGTCCGACCTCATAAGTTTTTGAGCAGGTCCAGACACTTAAATTGAAAAAGTGACGTAGGCTTATCACCTCAGTCACACGGGGTGAGGTCCCCTTGCCTACTCACCGCCTGGCTGACCTGGCTGCCTGATCCGATACCCGTGAACACCTCGCCCACCACCGCACGCCGGTGGGCCTGGTCCCGGGTGCGTTAACTAGACCCGTATACCCAAGCAGGCTCTGGGAGAGCGAACCCAAGAGAGAAACAGAGAGAGAGAGACGCGGGGAAGGGAGGGGTAGGTTTTTTCCTAACCATGCCTTTGCAGGGAAGTTGAAGAAAGAGGAGGAAGAAGAAGAGGCGCAACATAGAAGGAAAAAGGAAGAGGAAGCAGAAGAAGAAAAGAGGAAGCGGCTAAAGCCTTAGTCGTGCCAAGGATCAGGAGCTAAAGAAGGAAAAGGAAGAGAAAGAAGAAGAAGCCAACTGAAGAAGAAAGAAAGAGGAAGCTGTCGCAAAGAAGGCCAAGCAGGGAAGAGAAGAAGAAAAAGCCAAGGAGAAGAAGAAGTAGCAGCAGCAGCAGAGAAAGGAAGAAGAAGAAGGAGACGTGCACTGTAGCAGAACGCTACTTAAGGCGTCTGATTCATGGAATTAGACGTCTGAAGACTGAAAGAAGAAGAGAAAGAAGGACAAAGAAGAAAGAGAGAAGAAAAGAACAAAGAAGAAAAATTTTATTTTCTCTCTATAGTTTTTTTTGTAAAACAGTACATTGTTGTAAACTATGATTTTTATGCTTCTAAAATCAAGCTTGCTCCCTGAGTTCGACCTCGGAGAATTTTTGAAATATTTGAGTAATAAAATAAAAATCAAACTGATCGATCACCAACAGGTAAAATGAAGTGGAACATACAGTTGTCGAGAATGAATACAGGGTAAGGCACATTTCTCAAGTTGTTGATGACCTTTGTGGCTCACCACATGAGAATGATACAGACAAAGACGAGTTGAATGAGAGAATGTCCAGGTAAATGCATTATTTCATGTCCCAACCCGTAATAGGAGGGTGTGTCAATTTGGTTCTAGTAGCAGGCATGACAGTAATTAGTTACCCGATGATCAAGATATTTTGTTTTATGGTAATTTGCCACCTCCTCTTGAAAGAGATGACTCTAATGAATGTTTCCGTACTAGAATGAGTCATCCAAACACACAACTGGTCAAGCACATGCAGCAACTGGTCAAACATACAACTGCAAAGTTTCTAATGAATTTCCTTTTCTCAAGGATTGTGATAAATTTGTTATTACTGTTACAATGTATATTTACAAGTTTGTTTTCCTTATATGTAGATGGAGGTAGGACCGATTGATCCTTCTGTTCTACATGACCAGGATGTGCACCGATCTACTAATGTATGGGACAATGACGTAAGTATCCTTAGAATTTTCACATTATATATACTAAGTCATTTTTAGCATTTATGAATATATCTTCTAATAACATGTTTCATGGTACACTAACACAGGTCTACTCAGCGTTGAGGTGTCGTCGTCGGGATGCAGTTATGCGTTCTATCCCAGTGCATTCACGAGTAGCATAGCTTGTTTAGCGAGCAAGCTTTGGAGGGATTCTAGACTTGAGGTTCATATCACTCGATTGGCATCTTATTATAGCTTTAGTGGATCGGTGGAGGCCAGAGACTCATACATGTCACGTGGTTGTTGGTGAGATAACTATTACCTTAGAGGATATCGCTATCATCACCGGATTACCTATTGATGGGTCAGTAGTCATAGGCGTCACCACTGTTCATAACTGGATCGGGTTGTGCTAGCGTTTACTTGGAGTAGTACCTGGCAAGAACCAAATTACTGGTTCAAGGGTACAACTGAGTTGGTTGCAAGGGACCTTTGCAGACATTGCAGATGATGCGGATGATGAGACATGTCATTACGCATGAGCTTACATTTTACAGTGCATGGGAGGTATTCTTTTCCCGGACAAGTTTGGAAACTACATCTCCTCGATGTATTTGCCATTATTAGAGGACTTAGAGGTTAGTTGAATTTATATTTAACCGATTATAATATTTATTGCTTAAGATTGAATGATCGCTTACATCTTCCACTTGCCATTATTGAATGTATATCATACGTTGCAGGACAGTATAGCTGGGGAGCAGCTTGTTTGGCATTTCTTTATCGCCACCTTTGCTTAGCTGCACGTGTAGGGACTGACAAGATTGGTGGAGCATTGATTGTTCTACAGCTTTGGGCATGGGAGAGGTTTCCCCACATAGTACTTACAGTGCACCATCATCCGGAGTGGTAGGGATGACTGTTGGGCGCCTGTTGGGTGCCTACTTTCAATGTTTGGAAGTAGTCAACCAATGTTGTTATTTGGTGGTGGGTTTTTGTAAAACTACTACCGGTTTGTTTGTATTTTATTACTCGAAAATAGAAAATCTCCGAGGTCGAACTCAGGAAGCAAAACTTGATTCTAGAAGCGTAGAAAATCATAATTTACAATAGATACTGTTTTACAAAAGAAAAAGACTAAAGAAAGGAAAAATGTCTTCTTCTTCTCTCTTTCTTCTTTTATCTTCCTTTCTCTCTCTCTTTCCAGACGTCTGACTCCAAGGGTCAAACGACTTAAACACCACTTGCTACAGTGTTTTGCCTCTTCTTTTCAGCTGCCGCTGCTACTGGTTCTTCTTCCTCTTGGCTTCTTCTTCTTCTTCTTCTCTGTTGAGCTGCGCCTCCTCCTTCTTTTTCTTCCTTTCTTTCTGCCCTGTGCCTTTACTCTCTCTTTTCTCTTCTCTGCTGCTCCAAGTCCTTCTTTCTTTTTCTACCTCAGCTTCTCTGCGGCTACAGTGCCGTCTGCATCTTCCTCCTTTGCTTCTCTGTTATGTGAGTCCTCCCTTTCCCTCTGGCTGCAGCTTTCTTCTCTGCGGCTAAGTCCTCGCCGCTCCTCCTCCTTTGCTTCCTCTCCTGTTCCCTGCACAGGTGTTCGATCAGGCAAAACCTAACCCCTACCCTCCCCGCGTCTCTCTCTTTCTCTATTTCGCTCCAAGGTTCGCTCTCCCAGAGCCTTAATCGGGTATGCGGGTCGGGTGACGCGCCCAGGACCAGGCGCACTGGCGTGGGTGGTGCACGAGGTGTGCACAGGCAAGCTATTTGGGTCGGGCCAGGTCCGCGGGGGATAGTCGCGGACGAGGCTGGGTGAGTGAGGGCGAGGGACCTCACCCCTGTGTGTTTTGAGGCGATAAGCCTAAAACACAATTTCAATTTATGCGTATGCGCCCGCTCGTCAGCTTCCGAGGTGAGACTAAATGTCCCACCCGCTTCCCGCACGCGGCCGCAGAGTGAGCTTCGTAATTGCAGCAGGCGTGGATTCTCTTGACTCCACTTGAAGTTTGGGTGTGTGCGTGCCTCAAACCCACACCGCTTGAGGATCTCTCCTAGAGCTGAGCGCGACCTGGAGCGGCTTGAAGCTTGCTTCAAGCTCAACGATAATGGCGGAGGGCGACCTGACCCTGAAATCAATAGCTCGGCCTTTCGACCATGTTAAATCGTTCGGGGAGGTTCGTCGGAGCACGACAAAGATGGCCCGGTGGTCAGAGTGAAGCAGGGTGGCCTGGGCATGCGTGCCTAGGTCACCCTGTGGATGTGTAGGTGGGTTTGTTTGGGGGGCGTGTTGGGAGTGTGTGGCGGTGAATGGGAAGGGGGGTTGTGATCGGTGAGTTGTGGCGAAGCTCGTGGAGTGTCTAGCGAGGCGTGTGGAGGTGTGACGCGGTGGCTGCGCCTCGCCGATGGTCTGCCGGAGGTGAAGGTGGCGGTGATGTGCGATGGTCGGTGTGTGATAGTAAAAATTGATAGGGGAAAATAAAGAGGGGAAAGAGAGGAGTAAGTCTAACCTAGCTAAGTGGACGAAAGGGGGAGAGTTGGCGGCTGGCTGTACCCACTGTCGTCGGAGAAGACAGTGCCCAGGGGAGAATACGGCGATGAGGAAGAGGGGTTGGAGGGCGCCTGCTGGTACGGCAAGGCGCGGCGGACGATGGCAGAGGTAGCCTTGCCACTGGTATGGTGGCAGGGCGACAAGAGAGGAGGAGGAGTGATGAGAGCCTCATCATGAGCCATAACTAGCTCATTTTGACTCAATAAAGAAGATAAAAGCTCCTACATAACCTAGAAGAAGGCCTAACTGAAGGAACAAGTGCTTTGAGAAGAAAACATGAAATAAATGTTAAAACTGTAATTTTACCATTGCAGTAGATAAACGGGATTTCTCAGAGGCAAAACATAGGTCAAATGGTCTAAATGAGATAAAAAGTGGGTTGAGTCAATCAGAAATGGGTTCATGTGCAATCTAAGAACTAAAAGACACTTGGTAACCCTAAAACAGACCCGCTTAAATTAACAAGGTTCCGGTCAGAACAAAAAGCAAGTAAACCCTCTACAAATCATGGAAAAACATACTCTAGGGTTTAGAACACTTAATTTGGCCTTTGGAACCTAGTTTGACCTAGATTAGGGTCCTAGCTCTTCAATTAACCTAATTTAGGTTTTTACGCAAAATATCCAGTCAAACGAGGTCAAACCTGAAATCTAACTTCTCCATTGGATTCCTTAGGTCCAAATTAGGTTTATACCAAAATTTGGACCTAAGGAGAGGTCATCTTGACCTACTTTGCAATTTAGTACACCCAAATCACAAATTGGTCCCTATCTTTTGAATACCGTTGCAGAGAACCCCCTAGGTTCTTCGCCTCCTTGCAAACCGGTCCTGCCGCCATTGCTAGGGCAGAACCGAGCTCCGGCGAGGTTCGGAGAGGGATTGCTCTCTAATCCCTCAGAGATTCCCTCCCAGAAATGGAAGGAGAATTCTCTGAAGAATTGCCTTCCATTTAAGACCGATATCGATCCCTGGTGTGAACCCAATCTCTCGTGCGAACGCACGAGAGATTTGGGTATCCTAACTCCTTTCCATCTCCGGCGACCAACCTTAGGCAATTACGTGCCCTTCACGCCCTGCACACTAAGTCCAGCACCTATATAAGAACCCACAACTCCGGCCGAAGAGGCAGAGCTTGGTTTGGCCGAGGTTCCACCCCCAATTCCTCTCCTCCTGCCCGGCCAAACTCCCAGCAGGCTCCGGCGAGGCCCCCTCCCCTCCCTCTTCGCTCTGCCACAAAACCAGTGGCAGAGTTAACTTCCTGACCTTCCTCCGCGTCGCGCAGTACCAGCGCACGCCGCCTCAGCCCCGTCGTCGCCGTCGTCCTCCCCCACTGGGCGTCATCTTCTCCGGCGACAGCAGGTACTGCTGTTCGCCCTCCGTCCCCTTTCGTCCTTACAGTTAGGTTAGAACTCCTCTCCATCCTCTCCTCTCTCTTTTCCCCCTGTTATCTCCCTTGATCGACCCTCGACAGATGCTAACCACCTCCATCGTCTTCGCCTCCGACCGCACTCCGGCGAGCCGCCCACACCACTCCAGCCCTCCACACGGCTCGCCAACCACCTCGAAAGCTCCGCCTCACCTCCAGGAACACACTCCACCCTACCACTGCCACTCCAGCCCTCCACAATCACCCCCCGACCAACCCACCATCTCCGGCCACAGGTTGACCTAGGCACGCACGCCTAGGCCGACCTGCGGCCTGCAGCACTGCCCACCGCCTTCGCCGTGCCACGGCGAAGGTCTCTAGCTATTCTGATTGGGCCGAGAGGCGCGTTTTGTGTATGACAGGGTTTGAGCCGCTGCCGCCATGGACGACCTCTGATGAAGCTCCCACGAAGCTCCAGGCACCCGGTCTTCCAGGCTACAGGTGCTGCATACTAGTGCGAGTGTCGCAAGGTGCACGAGTCCAGCCAAGGAGCGCTAGCAGAGCCAGCAGCTGCGGGGCAATCGCACGACGAGGCTTCTGTAGGCGCGCGTGAAGGCGAGACCAGATAGTCCCACATCGTGGGATTGCAACCCTCAGGTACCATATAAGTTGTTTTTGTGTTTTACTCTTATCGCCTCAGTAAGCACAGGGGTGAGGTCCCTCACTGATCCCACACCCGCCTCGTCCGCGGCCTGACCACGCGGACCCGGCGAATCCGACCCGACCTAGACCTACGCACTCCTCGCGCATCACACACCTGCAGGTGCGCCTGGTCCCGGGTACGATCCGACCCGATTATGGCTGTGGCTCTGGGAGAGCGGTTTGAGTGGATTGCTTGAGAGAGAGAGATGCGCGGGTAGAGGGAGAAGGGTTAGGTTTTGCTCCTGTGCAGGCAGGCTGAACGCAGGAGGAGAAGGACTTGGCCGCGAGAAGGAAAAGAAAGAAAGAAGAAGGAACGGCAGAGAAGAATAGAAGAGGAAGAAACAAGGCAGAGAAGAAGAAGCAAGAAAGAAGCCTTCGCAGGAGAAGAAAGAAAAGAGCAAGCCAGAAGCAAAGGCACAGAGAAGCCAAGTGAAGACTTTGCAGAGATCAGAAGAAGAAAAGAAAGAGCAAAGACTGCAGCAGAAGAAGAAGAAGAATAATCAAGAAGAAAAGGAGAAATGCTTTTAAGACGTCTGATCACAAGATCAGACGTCCAATTTCATATTTTTTTGCCCTAACTCCTTTTAATCGCATACATTCATACCTGAATTGATATTTTGAGTAAATTAGAGTGTTCAATTACATTTTGATTTAGTGGTAAGTTCCATTTGCTCCCTGTGTTCGACCTCGGATACTCCGGTCTTCGAGTAATAAAAACTTTGTATTTGTTCGAACGTTTTGTCGGTTATACTACAACATAATACGCTTTAAATCCGCACGAAACGCCCGTGAACAAGGAGGGTTGTCGGAGACTGCGGGCGAATGGCCTGAGGAGGACGAGACGAAAATTGAGGGATTTCCTTGGCCAAAACAGGCTTGAAGGAAGCGACAGGGGCTGCCGCTCCTCAAATAGGTGCTGGCCGAGAGGGAATCGCGAGGAGGGGACGTGGGTTCCTCACCGGAGGCATGGTCAGAAAAAGATCCATACCTCTCGAGCATTCGCACGAGAGGTATGGTAGCCGGCAGGGTATGGGAGTCGGCCCATGTAGAAGAGGACAACGCAAGGAGTCCTCCTTTCAAATCTGGGGCCGGCTCCTCAGGTCTGTGCAGCGCCATCCTCCGCGCAAAGTCACTGGAGGTATGGCTTGCGCAGGCAGGGCAGAGGGACCCGATTGAAGAAAGAGACGAGAAAGGTAGGGGGTATCTGCAAGAGTCCAAAAAGCTAAGGTTCAAAAAGTAATTATTGAGGACCGTTTTGTAAAGTGGGTCAAGGTGACCTTTCCTTAGGTCTAAATTTTGTTATAAACCTAATTTGTACCTAATGAATCCAATGGTGAGGTTGGATTTTAGGTTTGAGCATGTTTGACCAGACATTTTGCACAAAAACCCAAATTAGGTTAAAAATTGGGCATGGTTCTCAATCTAGGTCAAGATAGGTTCCAATGGCCAAATTGAAGGTCCTAAATCCTAGGGGATATTTTTTCATGAATTTTAGAGGATTTAATTGATTTTATATTTCTCAGAACTTTGTGAATTAAAGTGGATTTATTTTAGGGTTACAGAATGTCATTTAATTCTCAGATTTTGTCATAACCCTTTCCTGATTAAACCATCCCACTTTTTCTCTTAGTAAGCCCATTTGACCTGTGTCTAGACCCTTAGAAATCCTGTTTATGTACTGTAATGGTAAAATTACAATTTTACCCCTTGTGAATTATTTTATTCTCAGATTTATAATTCCCAGATTTAGGCCTTCCCTTAGGTTTTGTAGGAACTTTTGTTCAATTTATTAGGTCAAAAAGTGCTAGTTAGGGTTCATGATGAAGTGCTCATCAATATTCCTTACAAGGACACATTTGACCTCTAGAGTGCAGATCATGTATTCAATTTACAAATTCTTCCTGAATTCTTACGTTCACAAACATGTTCTAATAAATTAAATTGTGTGATTTCATAGGTTCTTTGGTAGCCTTACATAGAAGAAATACAGGAAAACCTACCTGCGTATTGCCACCTCTCCGTGCCGGGAACTGGTCCAAATCAACTTGTGTTGATCGGCCGCTCCTAATCTAAGTTACATTTTCAGAATATTTGAAACGCTTCTGCGTGATTTTGATATTTATGCTCGTTGAACCAGACTGTGTGTGTGAATTTATCGAGTCCCGTAAACCGAAGGTCAGTTAACGAGGCCGAATACTCCCTAAGCCTTAGACCTAATACTTAAGCTTTTCATTTTCCTCAACCTCTTGAGGAATATCTAGATCTTAACGGGTACTAAGAGTCTAGCCAAGAATAAATAAGGTTCGCATTCTTACTAATCTTATTGTGCACTTTCGCTTTACTTTTCCTTAATGTGGTTTAGAACTTTGGTTAATTCCTTAATTTCTTACTAATGACTATCCCTTTTCTTTTTTATTTTGTGCTTCTTCTTAATATTCTGCACTTTTCCTCCTCCTTTTGTGAAGCTTACCAGCACCTTCTTCCCTCCTCTCATTTTTTTTTTTTGGTATATGCGGATTTTTTTGTTGAAACCTTTTCTTGTTATGTCATTTCATTGCACTTTCATATCCCCCATGCCTAAGGTTTGCAATGTCCTCATTGTACATTAGGTGGGTTTTTATTTGGCCAGGTTCAAGCATTAGGATAGATATTAGGTGAGTGGATGGGTCGAGGTGACTGCTGCGGATGATTTTTAATCTCAGATACGAGTACTTGAGGTGAAGTCGACTATCCTAAGGAATGAACCTAAAGTGTAAAGAAATGTCAAAAAAGGGTTTTGATTTTTCAAAAAGAATGATGGGCTGCCTCCCATTAAGCGCTGAGTTTTACGCCATCGGCTGGGCGTAATAAGCTTAGGGAGAATGGAGG